>OU452245.1:4377500-5002500 GCA_911728495.1 Furcula furcula
AACACCTGAAGGTAAGTGGTCATGCAGCCATAGCTGGGTGCGCACTATATTATTTACAACACCACATAGTCTCCGGGTGCCGGGTTAGAATTACATCCCTTCATCTTCGTAAGAGACGACTTAGCGAGAACAGGAAGACAGCAGCGTCTTTCTTATGGATTTATCTTCCTACTGTGATCCTCAAGCAGCCTGCCAAGCGTGGGGATTATGGCAACCCCTCCCTTCTAAGGGGGAGACCTTTGTTCAGCAGTGGACGTCCATCGGCTGCTAATGATGATGATGATAGTCTCCTTTGGATCCTCTCCTTCCCCCGCGATAAATGGTTCTTAATAAGAGAAAGAAAAACGGCCATGTGTCTATGGTGTTTCAAGTGCCTGCAGCAAATGGGATGAATGGCCAGTTCCTCAACTGATGGGAGAACAACTCCTGATAAAGCAATCGGCCCAATGCCCGTTCCTCAAGCTAGTGGCAATTTATCGCCTTTACACTGCTTAACGTGTGGGAAGTCTGGGTAAGAATAGCACCCTCCCATCTCCTCCCGTCAGGCGACTAAGGGAAAACAAGAAGACGGGCAGCAGCGTCGTTCAATTGGATAACCTACCACCCCAACCAGGAGGTTAGGGCACCGACTACGATCCCCAAGACGCTTGACAAGCGTAGGGATTATTGCAATCCCGCCCTTCTAAGGGGGAGACCTTTGAACAGCAGTGAACGTCTTTTGGCCGCTGATGATGATGGTGTTTCCAAAAAAAGAAGCAGAATATAAAATTTATTCTAACTCCTATATTCTTGTGTTATTTTTTAGGGTTCCAGGACTCGTTAGCGTTTGCCTGAAAATCACCGAGAATCAAATCCCGGTGTCGTCACTGGTGTGGTGACACAACTTATCCTCACCAGTTATCAGCGTGGCTGAACTTAAACTAGCGTTAAACCCTCATGAAGCGATTTTATGGATGCAATTTGATCGGCATTCGGAGCCATTTATGCTCTACGTTATTGAATTCGAAAAAATCTATTTCTCCACTCACTTACGGAGTATAGATTATTAATTGGCTTTGAGTCCCTAAATAATCTGCTTTCAAAATCTGGGTTAAATATACTTAACTATAATTGACAGTAGTGAGTGCGCCAGTTTAAAAAAATAAGACTATCAATTCTTGACTCTACAAACCGCTGAGCCACACATTTTCCTAACTTCACAATGCGTAGGTCAACTTTTCCCAAATTCACAATATGTATGTTCTCTGGAAACTTCTCCAGGCTCTTGTACGATGTCAATATGACAAACATAAGTCAACTTATTTATACTTACCATACCATACATGTTGTGTTTGTTGTTTTATTGTATACAGCAGCAAAAAATGGTTTGTGGAGCGATATCGCCAAATTCTCGTTTCAAAAACCGGCTTCAAATAGTCTGCAAGTTTGATGACCCTGCTTTAAAAAAGCAAAGCAAAAATTTTACCTGTATAACGTCCCGGGTACTACATGGATATTAGGTCCATTCCATGGCGACTTGAAAAATGTGCTCCAAATAATATAAAGTAAAGTTAATATTTATGTTGGATCGAATAAATTCATTCCCACCCCGCACGCAAAATACGCGCTTTGACGTGGAATTGCGGATTATACCAATAATACTTATGTTTTTTTTAACTCTCCTCCCGTTGGAGGAAAAACAAGAAGACCAGCAGAGTCTTACTATTGGATTATCTACCACATATACTGCGATCCCCAAAACGCCTGCCATGCGTGGGGATTATTACAACCCCTCCCTTCTGAGGGGGGGGGGGGGTTCTTCAGCAGTGGACGTCTCTCGGTTGCTGACGATTTAACTGTCGCTCAGAGTTTCTAATGGACTATTGTTATTGACTTGCTTTAGACTTACCTTACCTTGTGGTATTGCTTAAACTGGCTCTGAACTAGCCTTGGACTATGCAATTACATGCTTTATAAACGGGGATGGAAGTAATCAGTCTTATGTGGGTGCGCTGAGGAGGTTCTAACCTTGGAGCATGTTACCGTCGCTGTTCTTTACACTCCTGCTCGGGGTCCTTTTTTTTTGGGAATGATAGACGCTGTTGGCCGCAGATGGCCATTACAGCTTCACCGGACAATAGGAGGCGAGAGCTTATAGCACTATAGCCTTAACGGCAGAAGGAGCGAGGGGAAGCACCTCACGGAGGCACGGCCTCGGCTCGGGGCTCCACGAAGAACTACTTTATCGTACAGTCGGCTGGCTTAGAACCCAGGATGATTGACATATATTTTGTTTGTTTTAGTTACGTGTCTAATTTATGTAAAATAATGACCATTGCCGATACGACCACAGCGGCCTAGACGGACTTACAATAGATAGACGGAATAGATGGAGTTTTTTGTTAGGATAGTTAAATCGGGATTTTTCTTTTCCTATAATAAGTATCAGGTTTTTTTAATAATATACGGTTTTTTATTAAAGTTTTAAAGACCGCTGTTACTGTGACTTATTAATTTCACCGACGATATTTGGCCTATTAGATAAGTAAATAACAATCGTTATGCTACAGGAAAACTCATGCAGCAAGCATTTATAAGCCACGACGCAAGTAACCGCCACACATGCGCAAGCCACGGCGCAGCGCGCTGTCGCCGCCCGCATTGAAGTCGCAAAATATTATGCGCGCACGCACTGCCCTCGTGGACATACCTCACCTTCGTGACTAACCCCTCCCCCATGACGTGATAGGGGTCATGACGTAACCGTTTTGTAAGTTTTGCAAGTTCTTAGTAGACGAATACTGTCGCATGTTTTGTTTTTAATGGCGACGATAATTATTTCTTTTTACTCAGAACAAACTTTTCGTAATTATTTTTAACCGACTTAAAGAAAAGATGCTTCTCAATTCGTCGTGTATATATTTTTCTTTTGTTTTTCTTTTTTTTTATTTATTTATTAAACAACCAACAAGTCACACAACGGCTTAAAGTAAATTACAATACATAGTCAGTCGGATACATTGCCCTGACATGCATCATAGCTCATGAAAACAAAGTATCGAAGTTACTAAAGATAAATTGTAGAACATAATTTAACTTGATTAGAAAAATAAATAATAATTTTGTTAGAAGAGCTAAAAGTCACCTAAACATTTATGCAAAGATGATCTAAATTTAAACAAGGAACAGCAGAGATCAATATCGACAGATGGCATGCGTGACAAGTGACTATATTGAGACTGAACTCTGTTAATGGTGGAAAAATGACCCATGTTGGTCCTAAATCCTTTGACACGGAGAAACGAGTACCTAGAAGGTCGGGCTAGTTTATTGTTATAGTTTTTTAACGTACCTATGGTTTTTGGCCAACCTGGTCAGTGTTCAAGCTGCCTTCAGGCCGCCAAACGGGACCGAGTTAATGTTAATTAATCTATCTATGGACCGACCTTGGCTAACGTTGCTTAACTAGCTGATCGTTAACCGAGAATTTATTGCAACTGGCTCCTCAACTCTGCGAATGTATCTAACACAAAAAGAGTCCTCGACAGAGATCTCGAGAGAGAGTCGAGAGAGAGAGTTGCTTGGGATCCTGTGATAAATATAATTAAATCCAATACTAAGCAAAACACTGCACGGACTCAAGCCTCAAGATACTGTAAGCTATTACCACAGTGCTATTACTGCGTATAACCCTATCCATTTTCCCAAAAAATAAAAGGTAAACAACTTTATAACCTCAAACCTCCTGTTGTTGAAGTAGCGTGTTTGTTTTTTCATTGTATTTGCTAGAAATTTAATTGCTTTGCATTACAATTTGTCTAAAGTTATTATTTTATAACCTGAGTTCTGCGAAATCAGAACATTTCGAAGCACAGTTTGAAAATTGTTCGTTTCTTTGTTTACCTTTTATTTTTTGGGATAATGGATAGGGTATAGATTGGCCCAACAATAATAACTAAGAAGACCTGAGGGTACACCGGCATAATTGTGACATAAGGATGTTCAACATCTCAGTCCTCCCGTGACCATGGGTGCTGCAAAGCATTCGAGACATCGGGATAGTAAAATCTAAAATAAACCGCGATAAAATCCGTAAAAGTAGTTTGATTTCAATGTGTGATATTCGCGTAAGTAAAAGATAACATTACAAAAAGAGTCCTAAGTTATCAATCATTTTTTTTTCATTCTACTATCGAGACAAGCCAGACGATCGCTTGCCTATAGACAGCCTCATTGCACTGCCGCTTTTCACCCTAGTTTAGCTATTAAATCTCTTAAACCCAGTAATTTCAACAGCTACAGTGCCCTTCACGCCGGAACACAGCAATGTTTACATATCGCTGCTTGCCGGCAGATCTCGAAATAGAATTGCAGTTGCATTGTGAGTATCGAGAAGTCCTTGTTTTGTTTTCATTTCCGTTCGATACAGCTGTAATGGCTCCATAAACTTATGTTGGTACATTCTATGATATCACTAGATTAAGGTTTTCCATGGTTCCAATAAACAAGTGTATATTTAATTTTTTGAAAAGCCCGTGTCTTCGGATATAACTCTCAATATGGCTTTCCTGCTTATTATTATCTTTCTACAAATCCTACGTTCTACAAATGTTTCTCAGAGAAATTGTCATTATTCAGACTCTGCGTGTAAAATTAGAAATTTGCTGGGTAGAAACCACCCAAATGGAAAACAAGAAGACGGGCAGCAGCGTCTTTCTATTAGATTACCTACCACATATACTGCGATCCCCAAGGCGCCTGCCGAGCGTGGCGATTATGGCAACCCCTCCCTTCTTTCGCCTCACCTTTTTTCAGTAGTGGACGTCTTTCGCTGCTGAAGATGATTAGAGCCTAGTAATGTCGACAACTAGAGTGCAGTGCTTCCGCTGAACATTTGGTCACTATGTTCTTTTAACTTCATTTTAATCGTAAATTAGCGCGATTTACCTGATATTTTGGTTTGACGTTTAGGCCGGGTTACACAAGCCATGGTCACAAGCAGACTTTCTTTAACTCTCTCTCTCTCTCTCCCTCCCTCTCTTACTCTCTCTCGCTCTATGATATTATTTCTTCCTGGTTTTTAACCGACTTCAAAAAAGGAGGAGGTTCTCAATTCAACGTGTATGTATTTTCTTTTTTTTTTTTTTAATGTATGTTCACTCATAACTCCGCCAAATATGTACCGATTTGGATGATTCTTTTTTGTACATAATGGACGTTCCATCAAGTTGGTCCCATAAAATTTTTATCCCATATGAACCAGTAGTTCCTGAAGAAACATGAATGGAATGTTGGAATTATCTGGTAAAACACCTGAAAATAGATGATGTTCTAATCAATAATGGTTATAACTCTTACAAATATTTACCTATTTCGGTGATTCTTTTTTTATTCGAAAGCATGAACCATTGGGATGGTTCGGTCTGAATTTCATCAAGACCGGATAAGAACTTTTTCGAAGAACATGAGTGATGGGAAGGAGATATAACTGGTAGAAACCATAAAATAGATGATGTCTTCGTCTACAAAATGGTCATACACCATCCAGATCATCCTACCGAATTCAATGGTTCCTTTTGAACCCCCGACCAAAAGCAGGGGGTACAATAAGTTTGACGCCTAAAGTGGTGGGGGGGGGGGGGGGGTTAATGTCGTGTCTGTCTGTCTGTCTGTGGCATCACACACACCGCTCAAGCGAGTGGACAGATTTGTATGCGTTTTTTTATTATTCGTAAGCTGGTTTAATCGAGATAGTTCTTAGCGATATTTCATGAAAATCGGTTTCGCTATTTGAAGACCATCAGCTCTTTTCCAAGTCGAGGTAGGGATATTTCGTATACAATGGACATTTTTCATTACTTCTAGTAGTCCGTAAGATCTAAAATTTAGAAGATATGTAAAACCGTTGATACTAAAGAAAATGATAACCTTTACCAGGGTCTGATGATGGAGCATGAAAGGTGGTCACAGGATTTCTGCACCAATAAACGTATACCCACTGAGTTTGGGCTCGTTGTGTAGGTCTCGACGAGTAGTTGCTAGAAAAATGGTGATCAGGGTCTAATGATGGAGTAGGAAGGTGGTCACAGGATGTCTGCACCAATATACGTAGACCCACTGAGTTTGGGCTCGTTAGGTAGGTCTCGACGAGTAGTTGCTCGAAAAATGGTTATCAGGGTCTGATGATGGAGCAGGAAGGTGGTCACGGGATCTATGCACCAATAAACGTAGACCCATCGAATTTGGTCTCGATGCGTAGGTCTCGGCGAGTAGCTGCTAGAAAAATGATATTCAGAGACTGGTGATAGGAGCAAGCAGGAAGGTCTTAACAGGAACTCTGCTCCATTAAATGTAGGATACACCGAATTTTATATCTATGGTTGGGGGTTTTCAGAAATTTTAAATTTATACCTGTTAGTGATAAAACTATATATTATCCAAATCGGTATATAGTTGAATAGACTACTCAAGAGAATATGACTAAAAAGAATAAAATAAAATTTTTATAAAAAAAAAAACCGACTTCAACAGACACCATGCACACTAAAAAGTGAAAAATAACTAAATATTTTTGAAGTTGGTGCTCAAATAAACACGATACGTACGCTACCACTCGAATCGTCTGACCAGCACCAACTTCAATAATATTTAGTTATTTTTCACTTTTTAGTGTGCATGGTGTCTGTTGAAGTCGGTTTATTTTTTTTTTTATAAAAATTTTATGTATAAATAAAATGTAAACACACAACAAAGTTGTAGGCTTAATTAAAATGTCAAATACCACTTTTGGGGGCGTCAGCGAGGTGGGGTGACGTCATACGAGTTCACTGCCACACCCAAACGCCTAATGCGGCGTGGTTATTAATAGACCAGCTATTTGTAGTACTACGCCTACTGTTGCATGGAAACTTCGGAAACTTCTAGACATATCAACTAAGTATCTGAAGTTGTGGCAATATGATTTATCATAGCGATATGAGTGGAAAGAAGGAGTGATGGCTGCTGCTCGAGTCAACTCGTGCGCTGGTGCTGCTTGGGGGGACTGGTCTGACTACTATCCATTTGACCTTTTAGTTTGTTGTACTTTCGTAGTATTTTTTTTCCTGTCTTATTTGATCTTTTGAACGGCAAGACACTCTGTCGCTCTGATCTAATTATAACATGACACACTGTTTAAAAAAAAAACTGAAAAAATGATAAGCCCACTGAGTTTCTTGCCGGATCTTCTCAGTTGAGGCCACGTTGTGATCCGTTAGCTTTTTAAAAAAAAAAACATGACCTTTCAAAAGTGCTAAGCCTATTTGAAATAAACTGTTTTTGACTTTGACTTTGAAGCATCGTGAATGAACCAGTGCCAATCCGCAATCGACCCTAGTGTTGAAATGTACAGAAGCCATTTGGACAGATGGGTTTTTTCCAAACTGAACTACCAATCGGACTATTTGGAATAAACGAAATTCTCTTTGACTGCGAAGAATCTCTCTGAATATGATCGTTGGTTATTTGTCCGTAGGTAGAGCTTGTTGGTTTAGGTCATCGGGTTATTTCTTAAATAAGAAAAGCATCAAAGAAACATTCTAGAAAGAAAGAACGGAGAAAAGGAGGGCATAAAAGTAGGAAAAACGATGTAAGGAATCTTTTTTTATTATTTCTTATCTGCTTATAGATGCTCCACCACAGGGCTTGCTTAATCGAATGCTATAGCAAAATCCAAAGTTTTAGCGATTGTTCCCATGCTAAATGCATGACATATTTTAGCATCTCTGATTAGAATCAGCCAGGATACATAAGACGGGCCAGACTGGCCAGCTTTCTGGACTTAAGCCAGAAGTTAGTTAAATACTTAAAACCATATAAAATGTGACTTAATTGGATATATTTAATTGAATTAGCCATTTGGATGACACATTAAGACTTATAAGCGGTCTCAAATAATTAACAGACGCGGAATTCATTTGTTTATCACAGGGAGCTTACGTCATCAGAGATATGGAGGTAGCAATGACGAAACTGACAAAGGGAACGCCATATTATGGGCGGCAACCACGGCTGCTTACCGCGATAATACATTACTCATCGCCTACTTGAACGCAGGATGTGATTGATAATACGATGTTTATATTATGTACTTAAGTACCTAAAATGTACAAAAAACAATAGAACTATATTTACTCATGTGAAAGACTTTTTGGAACGGAGTTCTTACCGCACGTTCTAATGTTTGCCGGCTGAGGGGCAAGACCGAAAATAGTGTATTGTTGGGGGGGGGGGGGGGTTGTATGCAGGGAGGGGGAGAGCGAGAGGAGGGTGCGAACTCCGTTCTAAGCGGGTCTCCATAAGACTCCTCTAAAGTTTTTTGAGACAAGACAGTCAAGACGTTCGCCTGATGGTCGCGCGACACGGCGACCTATAGACAGCTGCATTGCACTGCCACTCGTCACCCGAGACATTAGTTATTAAGTCTCTCGTGTCCTGTAATTTCAGCAGCTACAATGCCCTTGACGCTTGAACACAGTAAAGTATCCTGATGTTTGGCGGTATAAAATTTGCCACTGCGGTGGTACCTACCTATTTGGATGGTCTCTTGTTCAAGGGACCTACCACCTAGTAGAATTTTAGTCCAGAATCCCGAAGGCTACCTATTGAAAATAAGAAACCTCTGTGGTGCAGCAGTTGTTAGTTTTGCAAACCGAAGGTCGCGCTTCAAATATTCCGGGAAGTAATAATTTTGCACAGTAGTTGCAGCTGTTTATTTATTATAGTTCTTGAATTTGCAACCTTAATATAAGTAAGTACCTACTTAAGTTCTCGTACAAAAAGTTGGCAACCCTACACTAAACTAACCCTAAACTGCATACAACAAAACACATAATGACGTGAACTGGTGTTGTGCTATTCCGTATTCGACCCTTGGACCACACACACTACACAGTTCAGTGATGTATTTTCGCCACGATCCAGATATTCCAATGCCACAGAGGCAGCGCATGTCGATCGTTGGCACGGATCCGCTTAGTATTAGAATTGCGTCGATGTTGCGCGGCATTCGGTGGGCGTGCGCTGTCCACGCGGTCGCCGCGTGCGAGTGTAACCCGCAGTGACGTCACCGCCGCGCCTGCGCCCGCGCACAGAACATTGACACACAAATGCTCGAGGGGCAAACTTAGTTGAGACAGTTTTTTTCTTTTTTTAGTGACGAGACGGGCTGGACGTTCGCCTGACAATCGAGGGATTGTCACACCTGTCACCATATTATTTGTTAAGAATCTTGAGTAATTTCTGCAGTTATTGTACCTTTCACACTATAACGCAGCAATTGTTATGGTTGCAGTAGAATAAATTGGCACTGCTAACAAAGATGGTCTACTATTCCACAAGGGGACCTAACCTCTTGTAAAATAAGGACAGATATCAAACGAGTCGTTCGCTAATGAATTGCCTCGCACTTAACACTTTTCCAAGACACTAGAAAGTGAAGGGTCTTCCTATGCCTACCAGAAATCTTAAAACTATTAAATTATAGTTTTTTTTAACCATGTCTTTGATATCAAAGTAACACAAGTTCATACGTAGATAATTATTTACATTTGTTTGTATAGTTAACTAGGTAATCTCTGTGTGTGGCTCAAAATGTGTAATATCACCTTGAATATAAGGAAGATTTATATTCAGATTAACAATTTAAACCACCACTTGAAGTAAACACGATGATGAAACATATTTATAAGTAGTAACCTAGCAAGTTTGTGTAACTCATATAACGTCTTCTTCAGAGTTAAACCGTGATAGATTGTAACCTCAATTTGATTTGCTACATAACAGTCATATGGTTCTTGAGCTACACTCATCTATAGAATATGCAGCGAATGATTCCTGATACACCCAGAATAAACTAAAACTAAATATGAACAACTTTCCATAATTTCTTTGTATTTATTACCCATTTCTGTCTGATTCAAGGAACTCAAGTGACATTCTGATCTCTGCACTGATAAGCGTAATCTTTATTTTGTATAGGTATCATCATAATCAATTTTTTAAGGGATTGCATTTTACTATTAGCTAGATACCTAGCTGTTGGTAGTGTGGCATAAAAGTTCCACTGGCCGAGAGGGTAATCTTAATTATCTTAATTAGCCACCATTGAACTATACATATAACATCCTTCCTATATAACATAGATTTCATCATAAGACCTTCTGCCAGAAAGTTCGTGGCCGCATTCTTCCGCCTAAAGTTATTCTTCCAGCTTATGCTCATACCTTTCATAAACATCGTTGGATATCACTCCGTCACGACCTAGGCTTGCTGTAGTCGGGTCAGTCAACCGCATTGTAGTTTCGCATCCACGTCCATTCGTCACAGCAAACTCTCACACTAAATTGCCTTGACGCTGCAAAAAGAGTTGTTCAATTTCATTCGAAACAGCTTAAAATCTCTAGAACTTAAATTTTCCTTCGCAAAATATTATGAAGCCAGGTCTTCATAGTCAGGTAAAGAGACATTATAATAGTGCTAAATAATAATTGCTTTGAAGAAAACACTAAAACACGTATTGTAGTGAATCATAAACGTGTTTCTACGATGTAATTTATGCCACAACGGATTGCTACTAATCACAATCACAATTGACTCATTGCAAGTGTAACCTATCTACCAGAACTGGTTGTCACCTTCGTATGTACATTCAAAAACGGTCCGCGTTAAAATTTAAAAAGAAATTGCGGTTGTTTCGGAAACTTGTATAATTTTAAGCACGAGCGTTTTAAACGTTCAATTCACTACCATGTATAGCTTTTATTTTGTAACCAATCCCCTTTGCAAGTCCTTGCTTACTCCGACAATCTAATTTTTGAATTACGATTGCGTCGAAAGTCAGATCATGGGTATACCAATTTTAGTAGTTTAAAGATATCATCACTACTCATCACTATCAGTTAAAGACTTAAGAAAACAAACCTATCATTATTCAAATAAATCTTGATTTCTAGAAAGTGCATACCTAATTACGCATCGTTCGTTCATGGAAATTGGTCGATTAACAAATGCAATAGAAACTGGTTGTTTCATTTGGAAATACGTCATTATTTCATATATTTACCTATGGGTAATGGGATTGACAAATATGGTCATAATTGCATTATCGCGCGAAGGAAATTTTGTAGTTGACGACATATTTTATCGGGTTTACTGCCACGGGTGTAATATAATTGTAAATCGCCATGAAAGTTTAAAACAGTGTTTTTCAGTGTGTCACCTATTTAAACCAAAAATATATTTGGAGTAAGATATGAATGGTGATGTTGACTTTGGTCACGAAACATTCCATTGTGTGAAAACCAGTACCTCATACCGTTAAAAGTAATAAGCATTTCTCACGTTTTATGTTAAGAAAGTGGTGCTATAGGACAACTTAGATGACGTTGTATTTACACGATGATATCAAATTACACCTGATTTTTTTAGTTACTTGCCAATCGAATTCTACTCATAAACTGTCGAAAATGATTTCTAAAGATGTTTACTTCCAGTAAACACATCACCAAATAAAAACAATTAATTAAAGATATTCTATTTTTAGAAAAACCCAGAGTTCGCCCTAGTGGAACCTGATTTTAGTGTCTTTTTTTTTAACACAATACGCAGCGCCACAGACTATTTCCATATCAAAATGTTTATAATTAGACTGCTGTTGGTAAAATATACAATATTCTGCTAGTTTGCGGGATGTGTCTTTTATCTCGCGCTCCGAAGGTCGATCTGATTTTGCATAATGCAGTGTTACAGCTAGGCCATCTGTATATGATAGAATATGACGACATATTGTTTGATGATAAAACATACTACAGAAATCTTATTCCAGTAGTTGTATCACATAATAGCGTAGATAACTTCTTCGTATTGGTTCTACATGACTTGTTATGTGTTTATCTGAAAAAGTTTCACCTCGATTAGTTTCTCGTCTATTATTTTATTCCATAAGAAGTCTAGTGAAATATCATCAGCAACATCCGAAATGTCCACTGCTGAACCATGGCCACCCTTAGAATCCCCACGCTTGGCAGGTGGCTTGGGGAACGCAGTATAGGTGGTAGGTAATCCAATAAAAAGACGCTGCTACCCGTCTTCTTGATTTCCCTAAGTCGCTTTTTACCAACGCACCAACGGGAAGAGATGGGTGGGTCTATTCTTACCTCATTCCTTATTCGCCACGCATCTAAGAAAAATATTAATGACACCGTTTAGGATTTTAAATTAACAAATGAACTTGCTTAAGTTCGAGTACTCTGGGAAATTAAATAATGGGAAAAGCCCTAAATGTCAAGTTTTAATTATGAAAAGGTCATTTTAGTACTTTAAGTCCCGTCAACTAAAGCCAAAAAACTACTAGTACTTTTTTAAGACGTCGTACTTTTTTAATTGAATTGAAGTAATGTATCAAAGCGAGAACGTAATGAGCAAAAGATTTTGAAACTCACTATTATTAAAGAGTTTTGAGCAATATCATTGATTTTGAGTGTTTTTTTTAAGACTCAGTCAGTACTACCATATCTAAAGAACTAATCAGATTCATGTTGTTCATAATATACTCTCCACATCAATAGTGATTCATATAGCAACAGGATATGATGTTCAATAGTCTATTCTAAACGCTTGATGTTTATTTATTTTATTTATAGCGTATACTAGTTGTAAGGCACTATCGGAAATGTGTCTAGTCTATGAGACGGTTAGTAGGACAACCTAGCGATAAACCCCTGTTACTATGACGATCAGTTAGTTTATTTATACAAAACAGGTATAAATAACCTTCTCGAGCTCAATAGACTTAAATCGAACTGTTTATAAGTACTATTGATATAAACAAAGTCATCGGGATATCCCTTACCACTATTGACATTTTCCAATCAATGAAATTTACATTAATGTATAAAATAGATTTTACAATTGGAATAACATAATTATTTAGTCTAGAGTTGTCAGTCTAGTAGTTGAAGCTATTTATTTTCATGAGATGTTTTTAGTGTGCCCGCGCGATCCGCACTGGGCGCGGAGCGATAATTCCACCGTCTTATATACCCTCGGTACACACTGATAAAACAGCATACATATTTACATATCGATATAACAATCCATGTGGTGTGTGGTGTGTTCCTGCCGGCATCAAATAACACCAAAAACTAGATAAAATTGCAAAATTAATTTTAGTGTTTGATTGGGACCATTTCAAATTTCGAATAAGGAATTTGCGAACACAATGAATGACGTATTACCAAATGTGCCGAATTGTACAAACGCTGTCGTACGCAAAGCGAACGGAAAACTACGATGGCGAAATCTGCAGAACAAAAGGATGGTCTTTAAATGCGGGGGGTTAAAGTTGAGTATAGTGCGTGTTTGTATTGCGGTGTTGTTTTGACGGTGTGTCGTGCGTGACGCGGATGACGTCAGGTGGCACGCTACGGCTGCATGATCGTCGGCTGACGCGCCCACCGCTCGTGAGTCGTGACTCGTGGTTGCTAGATATTCTGATCGGTTCAACTTCGTGTAGCAACAATATCACGTTTTCTTTTTTTATTCGCGCGCGGTTTGCTACTGCCCCGGCCAGTTACTTTTTTAAGGGTTTTTTTTAAATATCGTACAGACACTCAGAGTAATTAGAATGGAGCTATTATCGCGTCGATTCGCCGAACAAATTTTTTGTGGCACTTTTGCGGGGTGCGGGAGGCGAAATAAACACACACAGATACAATTTCAAGCATACCCACACTATAATAAACTCGCAACACTTTCAAAAAGATACGCACACAAATAAAGAATGACCTGAACATATGAACAAAATTTAGCAGAGGGGTTAGCGCATCATGTTATCTCCAGTGGTATCTCCTCTAAGTACAGCTGTCTGTACATATCGCAATTATTTTAAATTGAAAGATTAAAGACTTATAGACAGGATCCACAATCTGCCATGCGGGCAGTCCCCTCTGCACAAGGCTATACTGCGTAGTGTCAGATATTCTGCCGCCAAGCAGCAGTGTAATAACATTGTGTAACATAGCTGTGTTCCGGCGTGAAAGCACTGCAGCTGATGAAATTACCAGAGACTCGAGAGACAAGCGGCAGTGCAATGCAGCTGTCTATAGACAGGCGTTAACCATCTCGCTATCAGGCGAACGTCTTGCTTGGCTCGTCGCGTAGCTCGGCAGGTAAAAAGACATTGCTCTGTTCTGACGGGATACCGCTTGCTTTGTATACCAGTGTGTGCGACTTTGTGTAGTAAATCCTTACTGATTAGGACAATGCAGGACAATCACTAAATTAAGATGATCTTTTTTTTTGGTTTTCTTGTGGTGGGGGAAATCTTCAAAAGATCTCCGGGAGCTGTGGTGCTCGACCGGGGTATGTGGGATTCTTACCCACTTAGTGCCTTGCCTTTGAGCCCGCCGCCGGGGTAGCCCATTGTAGCCCCCCGGGAACCAGTCACGGTGCTCACGGGGAAGGGGGTCGCAACCCCGCCGCCGTCCTCCTCGGAGTCGCCGCCGTACTTAATGGACGTCCTTGGGCCCACACCCAGACGTCCAGTGACTCCGAAGGGAGTAAGAAGATCTATGCTAAGATGTGATATGTAAATAGTCAGTCCTGCGCCTGATCTGTCCCCGGTCGTGTCGGTCATCCGTCCCATCGAATTGTGATAATAAGAGGTAGTGCACTTTTCTTTACAAAACACTTGTGCACTATAATATCTCCAGCGTAGATGGCTGACTAGGCCTGCGGGGTGCTGGGTTAGAATTACATCCCCGTGTCCGTAAGAGGCGACTAAGGGAAAACAAGAAAACGGGCAGCGGCGTCTTTCTATTGGATTACCTACCACCTATACTGCGATCCATGACGCCTGCCAAGCGAGGGGATTATGGCAACCCCTTCGTTCTAAGGGTGTAGCGTGTACGGGGTGGCCCTTTGAATTATCGTGCTCTTCTGGAGAAATGAAAATTCTAATATAAGTACAATATTCGTGGTTTTTCGACTTGACACTAATCAACACCTTGACACTGAAAATAGGTACTGAATATGAATATTCTAGGCTTTATACACTGAAAATCTGAGAACCGCGCGGGCGCTGTGATTTGCAAGCGATCGTGAAAAATGAACCAATTCGACTGAGTCATTCCATAGACTCGCCACAGATGACACAAAATACATAGAGTATGAATCGATATGATATGAATATACAATTAAAGAGTACAAATTATGAATAAAATTAAAACATGTTAATTTTGAATTAACAAAGCGCCTCCCCCTTTGTTCAGCAGTGGGCTTGTTTTGGCTACTAATGATTATGATGAGATGGCTAATGTTCTGAAAGATTGACCGCTGTGGCCGTATCGGCCAGGAAGATATTATTATTAGAATTACTTAACGCTTATTAAGAAATGATCTTGACACTCGTATGGTGCACTGCAAAGCTATAAATAAACTCAACAAAACTGACATGCGTACGCCGGCAATACAACGTATGAGTCAGGAAACACTGAACGACCCATTTTGCATCGATAATTGTATGCTAATCACTGATGTACGCATTTGTAATGTTGAAATTTTACGAAACTGGGTACCTAATTACGCATTGCTAGACCACGCCCTTGGTGAGCTATCGAAGATGACAGAATATGAGTACGTAACCAAGAAATAAGTTTTAAAAACTAAAACCCGACTACGGATAAAATCGCAGTCTAATAAAGTGATATTATATAGCCTATAACCAGCGGACAATCAAGACGCTTCTAACGACACCCTACTTGTCAAATGATGTTAAGGGGTCGTCCATTAATCACTTGATGTTTTTAGCAACTTTTTAACTTCTCCCCCCCTCCTGGTGATATGTGGTGAGGTTTTAAACTACCCGAAAAAAATCACGTGTATTTTTTTGTACATACTATATTGAAATTTTCGGAATATTTTCTTTAAATACGATTAAATGTTGAAGGGGAACTCGTTGCCGGCAACGGTGAGTCAAGGCTACATGCCTCTGTTTGGTTTATAAATCGTACATTCAACGAAAAATAAATACACGTGATGTCTCATTATACACCTCACCCCACCCCCTTGTTGATATTGCGTGATTTTTTCGGAACCCCTCCCACCCCCTTTCGAGCATCACGTGATTAATGGACGTAGATTAGAAAATATGCGGGCACAGATGAACATACATAAATACATACAAACATTTTTTTTTAAATCATAACCCTCCCTCCGTTCCGTAGTCGGGTAATAAAGCCAAAATATACTCATTATTGCCGACCATCTAGTAGTAGCTTTTTGTGTTATCATTGTATTCTTATCTCCGCGAGAGATAAGAACTATATCTGCGTCTTTTTCCCACGTAAAAGCAAGATTACTTTAACAATGCTAGAGCTGATGGTAGGGCTCTGAATGGTTACCAATACTCTATATAGAGTCATTGTCCCTGGAAAAGAAATTGGAATGGTTTACATACCACATACGACAGGACACACTGTCGCTGGTGCTGATCTAATTGTAACAAGACAAACACTGATTAAAAAAACCGGTCAAGTGCGAGTCGTACTCGCGCACCGAGGGTTCCATACCATCCTTGGACCAGTGTTGCCAGATCGGCCCCTGGGGAGCCGATTCTCGGCCTTTTCGAAACTATGTCGGCCTTTGGCCGCCGTCTTCCCTTCATCAGCCTTTAAGCCTCGGACAGCCAATCCATCTAAATCATTGGTTCGGTTGACCAATTCTTATTCTAAAAGCATAGCACTTTATATAAAAAGAAATAGACATAAGTCATACGTTCTAAACATTAAAGATTAAAAATTCAAGGTGAAGGATGGGCTCTTGTAAAACAGAACAAGTAATAAGTTTTAAAAACTAAAACCCGACTACGGATAAAATCGCAGTCTAATAATGTGATATTATTAGCTAACCAGCGGACCATCAAGACGCTTCTAACGACACTCTACTTTAAGATATGCGGGAACAGATAAACATACATACATTCTTGTTAAAATCAAATCGGGTAAATACGAAAATTTTCGATGTTTTTTTTTTATTTAAATCTCTTTTTTCCCGTTTTCTAGTACTGTTTCTGATGGAGAGGGCTCCCCGATTTCCCCCAATAACAAGGGGGGAACCCTTTGTTTGTTACACATATTACTAATTTTAATTCATAATATGAGGATAATTTTTTGTCTTGGTCTGTTTTTTTTTGTCGCGGGGGAAATCTTTCAAAGATCCCCGGGAGCTGTGGGGCTCGACCGGGGTGTGTGGGATTCTTACCCACTAAAACCCCCGCGGCGCGAAAGTTATTTTACTATTCGTCTAACGCCTCAGATAGCAAAAAACCAAACCGCAAACCTAAGTTTGTTTGTCGGGATTTTTTTAGGATTACTAAAAAACTGTACTATTTAGAAAGATCATTTTATTTTTCCTGTAAAATATAGACAGACATGTATTACCCATAATTATTTCAGACTAGCTGACCCACGCAGCTCCGCCTGCGCTATTTTTACGTTAACTAAACTTTTAATAACAGACATTCGCATCGAATACATAACCTCCTTTTTATAGTCGGTTAAAACTGGGACCCACTTTTTACTTGCTCTCCAAAGCACGGACCCGTTTAGTTCAAATGGCGTTAAACGGTCACCCATCTATTTAATGACCTTACCTAACGTTGCTTAACCCGATCGATTACAAAACCTTGATAACAACTCTCTATTAGGGTTCCCTTACTAATATTTATTATATTATAAAGAAAAATTGATAAAATCGGACCAAGCGTATAACCAAGTACCCATTTTGACTTTAATCGCCTCTCCCAAAAGAACCGTGCTAGATTACGGGATAAAAAGTATCCTATCTTACCTACTACGATCTTACTACGAGGTAGGCCTCGTAGTAAGATCTCAAATCATGCCAAGTTTCATTTGAATCCATTCAGTAGTTTCGGCGTGATGCGCAGCCGTGATACAGACAGACAGACAGACAGACAAAAATTAAAAAAAGTACATTTTCGGCCTCAGTATCGGTTAGAGAATGCCCTCTAAATATAATTTTCAAAATATCTTCAATGTACAGAATTGGACCTGTTACAGTTTTATTATAAGTATAGATAGATTTTTCCCTCCACAAACTTCGGAGATAAGGGGGGGGGGGACTGTATTTATTTTGACATTTTTGATTATCAGCCAAAAACTGCGTGACATAAACCAAAATAAAAATCTGTTTTGAGATGTGCAAATGAAGCCCTTTCATATGATACCCCACTCGATATAGTAGTCTCACTTTGAAATTTTGATGACCCATTTCGACCCCGAAGATATATTTTTTTCATTTGCGAGGAGGATGAGGAGGAACTATTCCAAGTTTCAAATTGATAGCATTAGTGGTTCCTGAAATATATAGGTTTGTGACAGACAGACAGGCAGACAGACGAAGTCACACCATAAGGCCGCGCGCACTTTGGACACGAATTTGTATCGTACGTAAACGTATGATCGTGGTCGTACGAATTAGATGCGCACATTGAATACGTTTACGTACGTACCTACGTACCACATTTATGCAAATAAATTGAATTGAATTTTTTCCGGTTATATCGTACTCCTGAAGTCCTCTTTGGAGCGCCATGAATAACCTGTATCTGGTAATTCTCTTATAACTCGCAGAATGCGGCAGCGTCATCGCTGTCGTAGAAAAATATATCTATCGGTGCATGAAATATATTTAAAAAGACGTGAATTCAGTGAATACCATCATATTATGAAAGATATATTATGACCACATACTGTTTCACGTTCGTAAACCAAGTTAATATTTTTTTCTCCATCCACTTTTAATTTTTAACGTACGAACGTGTTTGAAATCCCAACAAGTTCGGATTGTATTCGGACGTCTGAACTACACGTACGTATACGCACGATTAACTCGCACCCAGTCTGCGCGCTCCCATAGTACTTGGAATGTCGGGATCGTTCGTACGTGTTCGCACGAGTAAAATTCGTACGAAAACGTGTCCAAAGTGCGCGCGACCTAAGGGTTCCTTTTTTACCTTTTAGGTATGGAACCCTAAAAAAATGAAAAATGACAAGCCCGCTGAGTTTCTTGCCGGATTTTCTCAGTTGAGGCCGCATTGTGATCCGGTAGTAGTTTTATTAAAAAAAAAATACCGTTCTTAAGTTAAGCGTTAAGCCAAATAAATAATTTTGAATTTGAATAATGAGATAGAAGAAATTTAAGAAAATGTCATCAGGACAATGTCATACATTGTCGGGAAATAAGGTTGAAAATTATATCGTACAATGCGTTTCAACTAAGAATGTGGCCGCCATGATGATCGCGACTGCGGAAATTCACTCGTTTTTTACGATTTTTGTACCACCAGTAGAGTAAACACAAAATGAAAAATTCGCCCCGGTTTTGATTATTTATTGTAATGTTTTGTTTTGCTATCTATTTTTGTTAAAACATCATTTTTAGTAATTATATATTTGAAATGGCAAGATGGCGGCCACATTCTTAGTTGAAACGCATAGTACCTAATATTATATTTATTTACATAATCTGACAATGCGCAGTTGAGGTCACGGTGCACTCAATGCGCAAATGCACTCAAGGACTCGAATATGCACGACACTGACAAATGTTTAGCGCTCACTGGCAAGGAATGTGCATTTTTAACCCATTTTACTAATGTATAATTTAAATATGAAAGAGGAAAATAGTGTAGTTTTGGATTCCCAAGCCGTGGCTATTAACTTAACTAAACTCCTTACTAAGCCAGTAGTTGGTAAACGGTCACTTTCACCCCTCGGGGAACAATAGCCTCCGTGGCGCAGTGGGAAATCGCTTGCTTTGCAAGCCGAACTTCGCGAGTTTGAATCCGGCGGGGAGCAACAATTTTGTGTAGTTGTTCCTTACTGGCTAGGACAATGCAGACCATCACCTGATTATCTGGAAAGCTCGATGATCCATGCGTCGAATGGGCATGTAACGGTCATGCGCCTGACCTCTCCCCGGTCGTGTCAGTCTTCGGATTGTGAGAGGAAGAGAGAGTGCACTTATGTCTACGCAAGCACTTTTGTACTATAATATTTGTTCGTGACTGATCTTGTGAAAGATTGGCCGCGGTGGTCGTGTCGACCAGGAGGGCATTAGTATCGAATAGCAAGTCATTATCATCATCAGCAGCCCAAAGACGTTCACTTCTGAACAAAGACCTCCCCTTTTGAAGAGCTATATTGCCATAATTCCCGCCCTTGTCAGGCGTCTTGGGGATTGCAGTATAGGTAGTAAGTTATCCAAAAGATAGAAAGAAATAGGTAGAAAGACGGTGCTGCCCGTCTTCTTATTGAAGTGAAACTTCTTATGCGACTTCCAAAAATGTTATCACATAACGCGTCAAGCGTTAAATGAAGCGCATTAACGCGTTATCGCTTAACGCGTTAAGTGATAGGTGTTAAACGATAGGCGATAGGCGTAAATTTGAAAGCGCTCATGTGACGCCGTCACTGAGTGAGTGGGTGAGTGGGTTTCAGTGGGTTTCGGTGGGTTTCGGTGGGGTTCGGTGGGGTTCGGTGGGGTTCGGTGGGGTTCGGTGGGGTTCGGTGGGTTTCGGTGGGTTTCGGTGGGTTTTGGTGGGTTTCGGTGGGTTTCGGTGGGTTTCGGTGGGGTTCGGTGGGATTCGGTGGGGTTCGGTGGGGTTCGGTGGGTTTCGGTGGGTTTCGGTGGGGTTCGGTGGGGTTCGGTGGGTTTCGGTGAGCGAGAATGAAGTTTCACTTCTTCCGCGCGGAGGGACTCCACGCACGCACATTTTTTATTTTTCCTTAGTCGCCTCCTACGGACACCCAGCGACAGGAGATGGGAAGGCGCTTCTACTACCCGGATACCCCACGAGTGAATAGCAAGTACAAAGGCCTTACTCGTCCGTAAAAGATAAAGGTTTGGCTGAGATCTTCCATATACGTTTTCCACAATTCTGAGCGGACGGTTCTATTTGACTTTACCTCGTTTACTAGTGCTTGACCACAGTCCCACCTAGGGACCTTTTTTTTTTTTTTTTTTTTTTTTTTTTTTTTTTTTTTTTTTTTTTTTTTTTTTTGACGCGGGGGAAATCTTCGAAAGATCCCCGGGAGCTGTGGGGCTCGACCGGGGTATGTGGGATTCTTACCCACCTAGGGACCTACCATCACCTCTATAAGCAGTAGATATTATTATTATCTAACTTGACACGAGGTAGAGACGTCAATATACGTTGTTTATAGCTCTGTCACTTTCTATTGTGACAGTAAGGTGGCAATAATATTGCTATTAGATGGTACAAGCCCTGATGGAAAGCGGCGACGCAGTCGAGGATGGTAAAGCACTTTAGCTTATTAAAACCCTATTTACTCTAGCCTTGAGAACACCCACATTATAATCGGGCAGGAAAACCGACGCAGAGAAACTGTTCCAGTTTTTGGCTGTATTTTTATAAATGAAGAAGCAAATCGGTTAGTCTATTTTATTTTATTTTATTTATTAGGACAACCAGTAATTGTTACATTAGCACACTTAAATTACAAAATACACAGAAAATTAATTAAATGCACAATTTTTAAGGTGTCACAACATGCTCTATAAGTGAACTTAGGGTAACTTATAACTAACAGAAAAGAAAAAAAAGTAACAATAATAATGGTTCACATGCTATGATAGACTAAATTCAATTACTTCAAGTTAAATTAAGTTAAATTGGATCGAAAAGACTTCGTTATGAGTTTCTTATAACGGCGCAGAGAATCATTGAATACATCACTATTACTATCTAGTGAGTTGTAAATTTTTGGTAGTCCGTACTGAAGGCACGTTTACCGCATATGGCTGCGTATACGCTGTGCGTCTCGTGCGGCAAGACGCCAAGAGCTTAAGTTATCCAGGCAAAAGGGCGAGGGTATAGCAATAGCTCAAAGGCCTGAGAGAGTCACGTTCTGGGCTTTGGAATAGGTAGATAGTAATTTTCATTACAAAATCTATAGGTGCTAAAAATTACACTAACTATTCAAATATCGAATGCCAATCATTCTTAAAATAGATGTAGGTAAGAAATAAAAAAGTAAACTGCGTTTAATAAAACCAACTCTCAATAATCGCAAAATGGAACAAAACACAGTCTATGGAATTCGTTATTAATGAGCATAGAGAAATATTTTTTTTACTGTTACGCTCACGATTTATGCATATAGGTGTATATGTGCATACATAGGTAATGTAGTTAGTCGCAAATGTTACTACGCAGTAATTCTGATTGAATACGCAGTAAAATAACAATATGTGAGTATGTAGAATAGTGTGCAGGTATGTAAACTTTTCTAGGTGTGTATTTTTTTTATTGGGGTATTGTAGAGCTTAGCTAATTTAAAGCCACGATGAAATCGCTTGAATCATTTCTATTATTATTGATAGGTACTTTTTCACAATTATTATTTATTATTCAACGTTCGCCTGATGGTAAGCGACGGACGCCCCAAATTCAACAGCTACACTGCTTTTCACATCGAAACACAGAAAGGTTTACATAAGTAATTATATTCTAAACAAATACCCCATATCTGTTTTCTATAAATTGTTACACGAATATTTTAGTTAGTTAGTAAACATCGATATAATTTATAATTATTATCGATTCATTTGTGTAAGAAAAAAATAATTGCGAAATTCAAACACTACTAAGCCAAGAATTCAAATTACGAACGCGACGCGCGTCGAACACATCGTTAGGGCGTGGTCCTCGGAGTCGAAGTTCTAATTCACTAATCCACTCAATCTTGACCCATTAATATTCACGATTAACCCTCTCAGTCGTCTTTATTCTTAGAAATCGCGAGAGGATAGGGGGTTTCAGCTAAACTGGTGAGTGGAAGAGCAGGTACCTATTCTATTTTTAAAACAGTCGCGAGCGCAGGCAGCGGCCACGCGTTCAGCGCGTGGCATTGTTTTGCTCAGATAACCGGCCATATTGTACCAGTCTCACATATTTACATCGTGTAAGTAAACTGTATTGTTTTCTCGTTATCACTGTAACTATGTGTATAATAGTGCGAACGCTTTCCGTTATATCATTTTGTAGTTGTAAACTTTAATTGGAGTAGCTGTGATACGTTAATTAATGCGATTAATAAATTCTTTTTTTATCGCTTCATTGGTACATTCGGTTTTCACGATGTTGAAAGTCAGTTTCGCGCAAAGAGATTAAATATAGGCCATAATACAGCGACCTTTGGGAATGTTTTTATAGAAAAACTGTCATCATTTTTAAGGTTCCATACCTAAAAGGTAAAAAAGGAACCCTTATGGTGAGACTTCGTCTGTCTGTCTGTCTGTCTGTCACAAACATATATATTTCAGGAACCGCTAACGCTATCGATTTGAAACTTGGAATAATTTTAGATCTTTTTTACCCGCATACATCGCAAATATATAAAATATAATTTTACTTTTTTTATAATGGGGGTCGAAATAGGTCCTCAAAATTTAAAAGTGAGACTACTATATCGAGTGGGGTATCATATGAAAGGGCTTCATTTGCACATCTCAAAACAGATTTTTATTTTGGCTTATGTGACGTAGTTTTTGGCTGATAATCCAAAATGTCAAAAAAATACCGTCCCCCCCCCCCTCCTTATCCCCGAAGTTTGTGGAGGGAAAAATCTGAAATAATTATGGGTTATGCATGCATGTCTATCTATATTTTACAGGAAAAATAAAATGATCTTTCTAAAAAGTACAGTTTTTTAGTAATCCTAAAAAAACCTCGACAAACAAACTTAGTTTTGCGGTTTGGTTTTTTTGCTATCTGAGGTGTTAAAGAGGGGTTAAAATTACTTTAATACGTCCAAAGATGGTGTGAAACCCTCGGTGCGCGAGTCCGACTCGCACTTGACCGGTATTTTTTATATTAAACTAGCTGTCCCCCGCAGCTCCGCCCGCGTATTATTTTAATTTTCTGCGCAACTTTCTTACATATTTTTCGTAAAAACCTTCTCCTGACAATAGCGAACATAAAGTATTATTCAATTTGATGCAGTCTTTCGGAGTTATACGCGTACACAGGCTGACTGGTGCAGCATAGGACATACTCAAGAATATACCTACCAATACAAAGTCTTTTGCAAAGCTTTCGACAGGGTCGACAATGATTTACTTTTGGGTAAACTGGGAGCCATTGGCTTTGCATCTGGATTTCTAATTTTTTTCGCAGACTACCTGCCTGTGCATTAAGCAAGCAGTAGATCGTAAGCAATTCGTCAGACATGGCTGTTTCTAATCAAAGCCTTTTGATACCCGATCAGGAGTCAGTCAGGGATCCGTGTTGGGCCCGCATCTGTTTCTAATCATGACTTAGTCAACAAAATAACATTTTCAAAGTGCTTATTATATGCCGATGATTGAATAAAAAATAATAATGGAAATAAAATCTGACGAAGATTGTAAACACTTGCAAATTGATCTAGACGCCATTTATCAATGGAGCATTCAAGACAAACTATCCTTTAATACTACTAAGACCCATGTCATGACTTACATTCGAGAGTTGCGACTGTATAATAATACATTAGGTGGTGAATCAATCGCTCGTGTAACTAACTTATAGGTCCTGAGAATAACCTTTCACCAACGTCTGACATTTAGGGAACATATTTCTGCCCTTGCTAAGGAATGTTTTAGACGTTTGGGTTTTATTTTGCGTAATGCCCGAGACTTCAAAAAGTTTTCCGGCATTGGTTTTTCCGCCCGCATTATAATGAGGATGGTTTCAAGGCTAGAGTGAACAGGCTTGCTATTCATATGCTAGGACTACAGTCAAGCACTGCTTTATGTTGACGAAAAAAGTCAAAGAAGTGAGAAATTTGCTATATATTTTTGTAGCATATCAATGAATACAGTAACGCCACGATTCGTCACAACACATTCCAACACAAATATACCTTGAAGAGATTTATTATATTTAAAAATACAACAACAATTGTAATTCGTCATAGTGTTTCAACAGACGACGATAGTATTGTGTGGCAGTCGTAGGTATCACTTATCTATTATACCTATTGTTCGATATGTTAAATTAATATTTTTGCGTGTGAAATTTTCACGCACGTACCACATTATAATTGAGTCTCAAAGGTTTCAGCTTAAATACCAAAGACAGATTTAATTCGTGAAATGCCTAATTCCCTCTAAAAGACTGAAACATTGCTGGTATAATACTTATAATAATCGCCTATGATTTGCCTATGGCAGATCACAACCGAACAGAGCCTATCTAAATAATCATTGTTATATATTTATTTTTAATCAGCTTATGGATGAAACTATCAAGACTAACTCCGACACACCTGCTCATAGTCTGTAGTATAACTGCTTGTCACTTAAGATATTAGTTATTAAACCTTTTAAGCCCGGCTATTTCATCGGCTTCAGTGCCCTTTACACTGGAATCCATCAATGCTGCACTGCGCCAAAAAAAATTATACTTTTAACCACCACCTTTTTTTTTTTACTTACCACCTCAAGACCGTGGAGGGAGTTTTTTGTCATTGTTGAAAAATCCTCTCCACGGTCGTCCTCCGTCGGCGACGATCCGCCACCGACTGGCTGCGTGAAAACTACGAAGCCCCCACGTAACCTGCACGTGTGATAACATAGACCAATCATGCATAACCCCCCTGCCCCTGCGCTCTATCTTCTATCACGTACAAACAGGGGAACTATAACACGAACGTAGAGCTCTAGTTACGCTGGTTTTCTTTATATGATAATGCGCTTACGCAAATGCCTCCCGGTACCGCGGGAGGGACAAATGTCAACACTGATAATGTGTCTGCGCCAGTCGGGGTCAGGGCACTGTTTGTATTTTGCTTAATATATCGCTTTTCTTGCAATTTCAGTTCAATAGGACAGTTACTTAGTAATAATGATTACTAACTTAGGTATAGTTATTTTTTATTCAACATAGTGCTTGACTGCAGTCTCACCTGATGGAAAGCGTCGACGCAATCGAGGATGGTAAAGCACACTAGCAAGTCTTGAAGACACCCACACATTAAACTCGGGCGGGAAAGCCGACGCTGACACATGCAAACTGTTACTGTCGCTGTTCGCAGTCCTTATTAAAAATGTAGAAGCAAATCGCTCAGCCTGGACCGAAGTTTGCCACATAAGTGTGCGTGCGTGTCTCGTCATTCGATGGTGGAATGGATGCGGATGGTGGAATCGAGTCATGCAAAACCTACACACACTCCAAAACCCATCATGTAGAATACCCAGAGGATGGCTACTTTGCGCCTGTGCTCCAACCTTTGTAGTGGCCTCCACTAATCTAGGGTTACCAATTAACCTCTTAGCGCGCCTCTCCACTGTCCAAAGCTCCTAGATTGCAATTTGCAGCGCCGTAGCTCTACCTAATACCTAAGTGCCTATACTTCCATTTTGCACATTTACCAGCTGAATATAGGACATAATCCGCCACACTAGATTCAAGTCGAATAGATTAGTTGATTACAACAGGAGAGATCGCTGCACTACCTATTATATAGAGAGTCTTTCAACGACATTGACCGTGTGTGGATTGTCGCAAGATATTATTATTATTATTGAGACCGATTGTTTTTAGGGTTCCAAACCTAAAAGGTAATATTTGAACGTGTAGAAGTGGGTCAAAATTGCATCGCTCATTCATACATACAGGTCAAGCTAATAAAAGCGTGTTAAAAAAGGTACCCTTATGCGACTGGTGGTGCGACTTCATCTGTCTGTCCGTCTGCCTGTTTGTTTGTCTGTCACACTAGGGACGCGATCTAGAATGGAATTCCGATCCATCCCTTCTATCCGCCAACAAAACAAGTGCGACAGAGATACGAAACAGAAAACACTAATGCTTCCGAGCGAGAAGGAGCATACATAGAAGAATCTCGACGGTGAAGGTGTGAGAATTGTAGACATGATTTCTAGACTGTTCCCGATGTTGACACTGAATAGCGCTGTGAGCGCTAATACTAGTTGCGTCGCGCGGGTTCCGTACGATAATAAAAATATTTATTGTAGTTATTTGTTCGTAAATTTTTTTATTTTACAATTTTAATGAATTTACGTTGTTACAACGTAACAACACCTATATATTTCAGGAATCTCAGATGCTGTCAATTTGAAACTTAGAATAGATAGATACTTACCCAACCTAATTGCAATGAAAAAATAATCTGTTATTTGAAAAAAAAAATAATTTTCTTTTCGAAATGGGGCGTCAAAATCTTAAAGTGAGACAATTATTTCGTGTATTTCCACAGAGCCTAGAGGACTAAACAAAAATCTATTTAGTCCGTCATTTAGATTATCAAAAAAATATTGGCCACGTATTTTTTCTTTTGTCGATTAAACAAAAAATGACGAAAATATAGTGCGTTGAAATTCCGCGTGACGTCACGGCTGTATACGATTTTTACTGAGGCGTGCCGCCGTCACGAGCCTCCACTCCCGAACTTTGACGCTCTATATCTTTGGCAATTTCTATTGATTTGTTAAATAATAAAATCTTTTAAAAAAAAAATTGAACCGACTTCAATATCACTGAAAAGTATAAAATAATTTAATTATTATTGAAGTTGGTGTTAGCTTACCGGCTGTGTATATTTGGCACCAACTTCAATAATATTTAAATTATTTTATACTTTTCAGTGATATTGAAGTCGGTTCAATTTTTTTTTTAAAGATTTTATTTTAAACTTTTTAGTGATATTTTCATATATAAAGATTGAACCATCGAAAACCGTAAAATTATCTAGATAGGTTATGATCACATTATCGTCTACATAGTTTTACATAATTCATGTTACTTCAGAAAAAAATATCCGGTCGTAATGAAATTTGCATGGAATCATCATAGCAGTTTACTCTCTCGAATAAAAAAAGAATCATCGCAATCGGTTCATAATTGTCAGAGCAATGTAATGGAGAACATCAGTTTTATGGTTTTTACCAGATAAATTCCTCCACATCGTTCATGGTCCTCCAGGAAGTTCTTATCCGGTTGTAATAAAATTCATACAGATTTAATACAGTAGTTTCTTCTTTCGAATAAAAAAAGAATCATTGAAATTGGTAAATATTTGCCAGAGTTATGACCATTTTTGTCCTTAAAAAGCGACATAAAGTCATCGATATAGGCTTTCCTGCAGCTCTCAGTACGCAGTCACCATTCTTGTTTTTTCAGGAACTACTTATTACTACGCAATAATTTTTTTATGGGACCCAATCAATGGATTGAAGAATAGATGGAAGAAAGATTTTTCCAAATCGGTTCATAATTGCCAGAGTTATGCGCGAACATACATAAAAAAAAAATATATATATATATACAGACGAATTGAGAACCTCCTCCTTTTTTGAAGTCGGTTAATAAAATACGTGTCCAATATGTTTTGTTAATCTAAATGGCGGACTAAATTGATTTTTTTTCATCATCCCCTTTCAAATCAGTTTTGTGGTGGTTTATGTCACGGAGTTTTTGGTTTATAATCAATTTTGCAATATATGTGAGTATTAGGGAGTGTCCTAACTAAACGCGATCACCGCGCGAACGAACGACGCGACCATCGCGCGACTGAATCTCAAACATAATGGACGTCGAACGAATGTCCTAACTGGCGGTCGCGCGAATTCTGTTCGTGCGACCGCATTCGCGCGACCGCCAGTTAGGACTAAACGCGAACACACTTAGTTAGGACATCGCCTTATGCCTCTTGTAATCATCGATTGATTAGTATGTAAAATATCTGTTACTTATAATATCATTGACTAACACCATAATTTACAATTTATTGCTAGCCGTGCGAAATCCTCACATGATAAGGCAATAATAAATATTTTTCTTATATCATCTATCACGCTCCGGCAGTGGGATGCTGCAGATAACGCAATGCTTTGGAAGGTTATCGGGAATTGACACACATTGTTATTATATTTTTAATTGCAAACATTTCCGAATTGTTGGGCTATCATAAGGTCTGGGAAAAAGGATTCAGGTATACATATATTATAAACAAATATGGGGATTTAACTGTTCTCTAAATATTACTCATAACAGCTAACTGTGAGCGCAGCTCCACCCGCGTAATTTTCTCATTTTCTGCTTAACTTTTTAAACTCTTTTTTTTTCTTAAAAACCTTGTACAGATTACTAGAAATATTAAAAAAAAGATAGTCGAAATCGGTAAAGTAGTTCTCAAATTACGGCGGCGTGACCAGTAGAAATAGTGTTTTGTGATTGTGTGTGTGTGTGTGTGTGTGTGTGTGTGTGTGTGTGTGTGTGTGTAATTGATATTGGTTTATAATTTAACAGAATACACACAACAGGACCCTACCACCACTTCTAAAGGCAATATTATTGTAATCTCACTTTTTATCGAACGTGACAGAGCTATACGTATAATAACACTACCTCGTGTCATAGTAAGATTAAAATAACGAGATTGTAGTAGGACTTATTAGATATTCAGTACCTACTTTGTGGAAGTGATAGACCATTAGTTTCTCAAAGCCATCGATGATGCTCAAAGCAGTCGAAGACGTATATGACTATAAAATCGGTTGGCTATTTTCAGCTGAACAGCAACTGGCCCATTAGCTCAGTTGGTTAGAGCGTCGTGCTAATAACGCGAAGGTCGCGGGTTCGATCCCCTCATGGGCCACAATCACTTTTTTAGGTTTAAGAAAGTTTAAAATATTATTTTTTTGTAATGAAACTATTTTTATTACGGACCTTAGCTGTCCAGCGCAGCTCCGCCCGCTTTATTTTCAAATTTTCTGCGCAACTTTCTTTATTATTTTCCGTAAGAACATTCTACTAGTATAAATTATTAGGAAACATAAAATAAAAACGATGGATGAAACCGATAAAATGGCCAAGGGAAATACGAATCAAACTGACAGTTTTCTAGTAGTAGCTGTCAAAATTCTAAAATACTACAGAACGTTTACAGAATGTACATACTATGTGAATGTACTACAGAATGTTTTGAGTTAGAACCACTAGGGTTCTAACTCAAAACACCCTGGCCGCTACCCAACAGGTCATGGGATCAATTCCCACCAAGTGTCTGGATGTTTATTTATTTACTAGCTGACCCACGCAGCTCCGCCCGCGCTGTGTTTACGTTTATTAAACTTTCAATAATATACATTCGCATAGGATACAAAACCTCCTTTTTTAAAGTCGGTTAAAAACTTGGACTCACTTTGTGCTTGCCCTCCCAAGCACGGAAGCGTTTAGTTCAAATGGCGTTAAACGGTCACCCATCTATTTAATGACCTTACCTAACGTTGCTTAACCTGATCGATTTCCAAACATTGTTAACAACTGTCTATGAGTGTTCCCTTACAAATATTTATTATAATTATAAAGAAAAAATGATAAAATCGGACCAAGCGTATAACCAAGTACCCATTTTGACTTTAATCCCCTCTCCCAAAAGAACCGTGCTAGATTACGGGATAAAAAGTATCCTATGTCCTACCTCGTATTAAGATCTCAAATCCTGCCAAGTTTCGTTTCAATCCATCCAGTAGTTTCGGCGTGATGCTCAGCCGAGATACAGACAGACAGACAGACAAAAATTAAAAAAATTACATTTTCGGCCTCAGTATCGGTTATAGAATGCCCTCCAAATATAATTTTCAAAATATCTTCAATGTACAGAATTGGACCTGTTACAGTTTTATTATAAGTATAGATTTATTTACACTTAAGTACAAACACAAAATACAGAACACATAAAAAGGAAACAGAAACATTGTACATATAGGCGGCCTTATCGCTAATAAGCGATTTCTTCCAGGCAACCCATAGGATAAAAAGAAGGAAATATAAATGTAGTAGGGATGTTATCTGCTGATCGACGAAAAGAGCAAGTCCAATAAGTAAAGGCATATATACGAACCTACCTAGTTGTAACCAGTTCGCTATCACGGGTCACGAACCCTGGCCTGCCCACACGCCACCCACTACTGAATGTCAACGCAAAACAATGATAGCGATTAAAAATAAATTGCGTTAGATTTAATTAAAGCTATAGGGAAGTTTTGAAAGAACTAGTTCGTGGGCGGTCCCTTGCATGAGTGCACCAGGATGACCGCAAACAGAGAAAGATGGCGACAAGTCGTGAGGCGCGTAACATCTGCCCCTAGTGACACTACATAACGGCCACGACCGCTGACAAGAGCGTTACGACAGAGAAGAGAGAGTTCGTTATTAGATACCAATGGCTCAAAACTGAGGGGTAAGTCTCAGTACCTTGAATTTGAGCCCACCGCCAGGGGCACATTATAGACACGGTGCTCACGGGGACTGGGGTCGCAACCCCCCTTCACCCTCCACGAAGTCACTGCCGTACTCAATGGATATCCTAGGGCCCACACTCTGAACGACGAGCTACTCTGAAGACCCGAGGGACCTAGCACATAGCTATTTCCAGACCAGCTGATGATACAATGGAAGAAATACGTCACAAGGAAGAACGTCCACTTCCCGTATATCAAAGGAACCAAACATTGATGTATTCTGTACTACAATATTTCTCAATGCCTATACAAAGCATTTTGAAATATCGGGAATATAAAAATAAAATCAACCGATAAAATTCCGTTAAAAATAGTATCAAAACCCCTCAGGCTGTTTACCCCTGCATAAATCCCGCCCTCATTGAAACGACCTTGTTTTATCAAATTTGTTGTTCATTCCACCCCACTTGGTCTACTTTTCGGTCAATCCGACACGAGCATGGTTATCGGATGAAGGAGGTTAGTTTTTTTAAGCTAATGTGATGTAAACACGGTTATCTTGGCTGACGTAACTTTGAACTAATGAACTTATTTTATTATTATTTTGTTAACGACTTTGTTATAATTAAAGAAAGGAAGTGAAAGTTTAAAGTAAATTATTATTCCTAGCACATATTCTTTCATTTCCAAAGAAGAAATGTCATCATCAGCAGCCACAAGTTATAAGTTTTAAAAACTAAAACCCAACTACGGATAAAATCGCAGTCTAATAATGTGATATTATATGGCTATATAATATCACATTATTAGACTGCGATTTAGTAGTGGGGTTTTAGTTTACCCGGTTTTAGTGGGCCTATAACCAGCGCTTCTAACGACACCCTACTTGTCAAATTATGTTAAGTAGATTAGAAGATATGCGGGAACAGATGAACATACATACATACATTATTGTTAAAATCATAACCCTCTATCCGTTCCGTAGTCGGGTAAAAAGAAGTCGACTGCTGCTCCTTTAGAACGGAGGGGTTGCCATAATCCACACGCTTGGTCGAGGGGATCGCAGTATAGGTGGTAATCCATTAGACCGGCGCTGCTGCTCGTCTTCTTGTTTTCCCTTAGTCGCGTCTTACGGACACCCCGGAAGGGTGCTATCCTTACCCAATCACCTTACGGGTAAAAAAGAAATGGGCCAGTTTACTAATACGCATTTACATTTTCCAATTTGCAAGGATATTTTATACAATAAGTATATATGCCATTAACACACGAAAAGTGGAACAATGATTCACCCAAATAGGGTAAACTAGAAGTAAGTCACGCGTAGGTAAATGTAGCGAACGTGACTTGTGCCTTTGAAAATCAAGTAAAATGCCTTCATGCGTATTTAGAAAATTCACAAAGTATTGTACAAAAGTAAATATTATGGAAATGATATCATACCTTAACTACATATGAGAAAATATTTTAATTACGAGTCTCAATTTTGTGCGCATTAGTAGGGATATAACATAATCTATAGTTTATAATATCATTGCCAATTTGTATTAAAAACTGTTATTCTGTACATGTTCGTTTAAATTAAATGAATTAATAATATCCACTATTATTATGTAAGTAAGTACATTTAATTTACATTTGTACATGTGGAGATTCGCCGAAGAACTAAGGTTACCGACATAGCTCTCAGAATCTGCAAGTTGAAGTGGCAATGGGCAGGCCACATCGCTCGAAGAACCGATAACCGCTGGGGAAGAAAGGTTCTCGAGTGGCGACCACGAACCGGAAGACGCAGCGTAGGCAGGCCTCCCACTAGGTGGACTGACGACATTGTTCGCGTCGCAGGCAACCGGTGGATGCAAATAGCAAATTGTCGTTCATTGTGGTGGACTAAGAGGGAGACCTTTGTTCAGCAGTGGACGTCTTCCGGCTGGTGATGATGACATTTAATTTTATATGGTAAATTGAAAATAATAATATTGTAATCGCAAATATCTTCCCAATGTATCACATTTGTTTAGCCACTCTTATCAAATAATCGATGTATCTATATCTGTTATCGGGTTGCGTGACGCACTTCCTACGCCACGGAGAGAGTGCGTGATGGAATAAAGCTGGTAGGTATACCATAAATCACCATTGGACCAATGGATACCAATGGACTAGGAAGTTAAAGGATAAGACGCAGCGCAGTGGTCGACGGGCCCATATTGGTCTAGTGGTTAGACACCCTGTCCGCTAACCGATGGGTCGTGGGTTCGATTCCCCCCATTTGTCTGGGTGTTATTTATCTATTTAAGTATGTATTTACAAAAAAAATGTATATAAGTATTAGTATCTGTTGTCTGGTTACCATAGTACAGGCTCTGCCTAGTTCGGGATCAGATGACCGTGTGTGGATTGTCCCAAGATATTATACCTATTATTATTAAAGTGGTAACACTGGTCTAAGAAAATGTAAGTAGTCACGGCTAGAATGTCAGCTTCAATGATGGCCAAAAAGAAAAAATAAGGTGGGTTCAATTGCCCCGTCCTATACGAGTACTTGAGAAATAAAACTCCTTTCCTTTTTTTCGGGGATCCTTCAAAATGTCCTCGGAAGCCAGTCCGTAAGCACTGACTGGCTCCCGAGAGACGGGGGTCGCAACCCCGCCTCAATGGACGTCCTAGGGCCCAGACCCCGAAAATCCAGCGATACTGGAAGAAAACTCCTTTCCTAATACAACTTTGGCTACTCTCAGTCCCCGACACACGGATCCGGCACACTCAGAATTCATATCCCTCTGAGCGAAATTGCCCCTAACCCTAGGTTATAATTCTGAATCCGGGCCTGATAGCTCCTGGGCGGTTGGCTAGTCTTTCGAAGTTTGGACGCTTTCAGCGATGCGGTCTGACACTGTAGTCGTACCTACTTAGTCCCTTGCACAAGACTATAGACGCTAGCAACAACAGGAGAATCAAGAAGAATGTATTGCCGACTCTTAAGACATCAGATATTAAGTATTTTGTGTCCGGTAATTTCAGCAGCTACAGCTCCCTTCACACCGGATCACAGCAATGTTTACACACTGCTGATTAGTGGCAGTATATCCGACCATGCGGTGCTACCTACCTGGTTCCTTGCACAAGGAATCTACCATCTAGTAACATTTCCACAATTTATTTCTAACAAAACATCTGGGCCCCAACTGTCACCTTTAATGAAATAACATTAATTCAATTGAGTTTTGTTTTGAGCTTATATTCACTTTACTCTTAAAAATACTGTGACCTACGCTGAACATGGTTAATACAAAACCAAATAGTGCGGAAAAGAATAAAGGATATAATACAAATTGTCTATGGCCTGCTGAGGTCAGAAAGAAATGACGCTATACGCGAGCACGTAGCGGTTTCTCTTTCATATGACGTTCCAAATTACGATTTTGGGGAGAAACATTAATAAATTATGTGTAAGAATATTTGCTTTAAAAAAATATTTAAAAATTGTTTTAGTTTAATAATTATTCATATATTTATTATGTACAATTGTATAACTTCAAAATGTAAAAATAAAAAGAAAATTACAAAATATTTATGCCGATATTTAGATAAGTAAATTTAAAGTGAATTGGAACGGAACCCTAAAACAAAAAAGTGGGCACACCAATGTTGCCAGATTGGCCCTTAGGCGAACAAATTTCGGCCTTTCGGAATGTACGTTGGCAGCCATCGGCTTTGAGCAAATCCATCCAAAACATTGGTTTGATTGTCATATTTCTATTGGTTTAGTGTGGCACCCACAGAAATCTAAATAACATCATCAAAGTCATGCAACAACCTACGCTTGGAGTTTTTTGACGAGATTGAAGTGGCAATGGGCAGGCCACATTATTCGAAGAATGATGCACTGAGGACAATCTGGAAGGAAGTTTCTTAGGTCCAAGGTAACCAATCCGAGGCAGGCGACGTCGCGGTGTAGATCCTGCGTTGTCGCAAGTAACGCGACGGTGCAGGGGACGGGAGACCTTGTTTTCTCTGTTTCCCGGGAGGGACGGGTGCTCTAGCAAGCGTCCGGTGTTGGAGGGATTCTGGTGAGGTCCGATCGGTGTGCCCAAAGTTCTACAGCGTCGATGAAGGCCACCGGGAAAGTTTTAGTGGATAAAAATCCCACATCCCCCGGCCTGCACCGTAAGGTAAACGTTTTGAAAGTTTCCTCCCAGACAACAAAAATAAGCAGGCCTACCACCCAGAGTGACCGCTGACATTATACAAGTCGCAGGATGCAAATAGACAAGTGTCGTTCTTTGTGGTGTTCCGGGGGTTTGGCCTATTTATAGAAATTTTCCGGCTGATTATGATGAAATAGACATAAATTCCTAATATGAATTAATACGCACAACTAATGCGAATCTAACAATATGCAAGTTAGAAACCATTAAGATAAGCAATCGTGCCAAAGAAATAGTACATACATTGAATATAATGACAAAAGAAATAATTCTCCGTCCAAAGCATTTGGGCAATGATCTTATAAATTCGGCCTTTCCTACAAAAAATCGGCCCTTTCCCGTAAAGCTTTCGGCTTTCGGCCATTCGATTCATCTGCTGGCAACACAGACATTGGCACTGGGACGGAGACAATACATAGGTATTATTTATTTATCTCAAGTTTAAATTTTCGGTGCCTAAACAAATGAGATAAAACAAATGGAATTAGTACCTAAGCGAAAAATTATGGCGGCATATATAAGCGGCAAACAAACTGTGTTCATAGAATTAGAATTTTCGCTATGGAAACAAGGTAAGGATTAGTCATAGTTGAACATAATTAAAACAATGAATATGTATTTTCTATTAATGAAATGATTACGTGTAAGCTAAATCGTGTTTTATTATTCATCTTGCAGAAGTAAAGTTCAATACTATCATCATACGTCGCCGCCTCCGAAACGTGATGCTGAAAGAGTTAACAATGAATGCAATAACAGCTGCTGCTAGCTGTTTGAGCCACTGCAGCAGGGCTAGAACTTAAAATACTTAAATATCAACAAACTCAAGAGGATTTGTTAGATCCCAGTGCAGTGATCCCAGTAAACAAAAATTTCATCATAATTATTCTGAGTTCACATACGGTTCAAACGACGGAATAGTAATTTTAATGCATTATAGGCTATAAATTCTGACAAATAGCAGATTAATTTACCCAAAGGCTAGCCGCACACTGTCAATATTCTACAACCCGTCCGACTTAACTGTGCACCTCACTGGATTGCAACTTCACACAGCCAGGTGCACACTTAAATCGTACGGGTTGTAGAATATTGACAATATTATTGACAGTGTGCGGGCTACCAAAGGGGTAGATTGTGGTACCTTAGTGCATCCATCAATACTTTATTTCTAATAATAGTGTGCCGCAGATATAATAATTATTGTTGAATAGGATCCTATTCACTTAGCAACTCTGTACTAAGGAGTGACTAAGTACATACAGCAGCATTAAACATTTGTGTGTGTAAGTAGGCCTCGACCATAATATAACATGAAGATTCTATAATAAAAGCAAACACGCCTTGTTTGTCTGCAACCCGGTTTCAAAAAAATGTTAACTTATACTTACTTTGATTTTCTTGCTGTTTAGTATCTGAGTTTTGTTTATTTAAGCATACCTTTAGGTAATCTATCATTATTAAATGAGCTAAGTATATAAGTAAAGTACATGTTATTGGTAAAAACATGTAAGTAGTGCATAGTATTAATCTGTTATTGACAATTTGAAATAAAATAAAAATATCTTAAAAAGCACATGTTTTATTGCATATTTACATCAATATTTATAAATTATCTTATGTATTAAAGTATGTACACTATGAGTTACTGACTACTAGATATTGGTCTAGTATAGTGGTAGGACACCACTATACTAGAGTACTGGCCCTTAGAGTAATAATGTTCTGTGCCCTGTCCGCTACCCAATAGGTTATGGGCACCTTTCCCCTTAACTGGGTGTTGTTTATATCTATTAAAGGATGTATTTACAATAAAAAGTATGTAAGTATTTGTATCAGTTGTCTGCTTACCATAGTACAGGCTCTGCCTTCATTGGATGACTGTGTGTGGATTGTCCCAGTATTATTATATTATAACCTTAGACTTATAACTATTATAGTAGTTAGTTACTTATGTATTAGATAAATAAATACCTAACCAAAATGAAAATAAAAGCGGTATATTAATATCAAACTACAACAGTCTCCGAACCAGGGGGAATCGCTAACCGATAAACCCTGCTGCAGAGCCATATAAATTTCTTTCTGACTATTCGCTGGTATTGTTGTTCACGAATCACAACTTCGTTGTTTCACAGCTATGTAAGCTGCACAAATTGTGTATTACACTATGCTTATAGCAAGCTTTGATACAATCGGATGTTGCATCCAATATTGGGAAGCAATATCTGGATGATTTATAGTCCACTGGTACACATACAAGTTTCATGAGATTCACAACTATAATATTATCTACACTTATTATTTGCACAAATCGTCAAGTCTATTGATGTCGGCTTCTTCATCAGACGGAGATTTACGGCGTTAGCTTGGATTATGCGTTAGGTTCTTTAAGTCCGTGTTTTTTGGCTTCAACTTAAGTAAAGTGGTCACTCACGAAGCTGCATACGTCGCAGCTTTCGTTTATTATTAATTTCAGCGTAAACAGCATCCAAAAACTGAAATAATTCGTTTGCTTGATCACCATCTGAAATCAAACTTACTTATAACACACACATAGATACTAAAGTAATATTTATACAAATAAATAAGTTTCACTAACTTTAAATGTCCCCAAAACTATTTTTTGTAAGTAACTCAGCGTTTATCATATAGAATTTTACAAAATAATGTTATTGCAGTCGCCTCCGAGCAACTTTTGTATGACGGCTAATTTTGACAAGAAAAACAATATTGTTAGCGTTGTTGGCTATCAAAAGCCACGTCACAGTAAGTTGTAATGCTTCTTGAGTAAAGAATTTAACGTTAATTTAACCAAAACTTCTTAAAAAACAATGTTATTTATGCACCCAAATAAGATTAGTTTTTGGACGTACCAGTAGAAAAAGTCGATCTAATATTGTATTAGCGCTGCTAATAGAGGTGACAGTTGGGCCCCTGAACCTCGTACAAGCCACATTAGTAACGCATGCCATCATTACATATGTGCGTTCATAAACTTCGCTTGGTCCAGAAAGCAATATCACTCTTTGAAGTCCTTCAGACACATCCTTCGTGCAACTCATCGGCATAGTAGCATAAATAATCAGCAAATTCCCCAGTTGTGAGTCATCAAAACACTGTGCAGTTATCAGCAAATCTTGTGAGCACGCACGTGATGTAAGCATGAATGTCACTGCAACCACACAACCTGTTAACTGCAAATGACGCGATTTAATGCACTTACAATGTTGTTTATCTAAAGACAGCGACCTGACGACACAGTTCAGAGTTCCTTGTTATAGCCGCACTGTCAATAATATTGTCAAAATTCTATAACCCGCCCGACTTAACTGTGCACTTCGCTGGAATGCGACCTCACAGCGCCAGGTGCACACTTAACTCGCACGGGTTGTAGAATATTGACAATATTATTGACGGTGTGCAGGATACCTAAGGCCTTAGCCTCGAATCTTGCGGGCAGCGGGGCGGCAGGATCTTATGCGTAAAATCAAATGGACTGGGTCTCGAAAAAAGCGGCGTGGCCGCGCCGCCGCCGCCGCCACCCCGCTGCCCGCATAATTCCAGGCTGAGGCCTAAAACCAAAACCTTAGAGATGACATCGTCACAAGAAATGACGGATTAAGGATTTATACTCAGGTTCAACGCAAATCGGCGGATGACACTGCAGAAGTTTTTTATCAATTTTATGCTCTTAATCATCAGCAGCCGAAAGACTCTACAGCTGAACAAAGACCTTCCACTTAGAAGGCAGGGGTTGCTATAACTTCCACGCTTGGCAGGCGTCTTGGGGATCACAGTATATATAGGTGGTGGTAGGTAATACAATAGAAAGACGCTGCAACCCGACTCCTTATTTTCCCATAGTCGTATCTTACGGAGACCCAATGATAGGAGATCCAATCTCCTGCGGGTTCTATTATTACCCGGACGGACACACCACGGGTTAGTTATCTATTTCAATGCTTCGAGGCCAACCTCGAAGTATCCAAGAGCATGCTGTATATAGACAAGTGGCATCGTTATCCACCGGTAGATTATCAGACACTGGTCTCGCCGGCGAGGCCGAAGGGTCGTACGTATGCGACCTCAACGACGTGCATCACCCCACTGAGTTTCTTGCCGGTTCTTCTCAGTGGGGGCGCTTTGTGAACCGGTGGTAAATTCAGCCCTCTCTTAAGCGACAGCCCAAGCCGAGGCCGTGCCTCCCTGAGGTGCCCTTGAGCTAGTCGCTACTTCTGCCGATAAGGCTAGAGTGCTTTAAGCGCTCGCCTCCTATTGTCCGGTGAAGCTGTAATGGCCATCTGCGGCCTGTTGGCCGCAGATGGCCATTACAGCTATCATTCCCAAAAACAAAAAAAACCACCGGTAAGCGCCGAAGTGGGCCAGGCTAACCCACGAGTAACGGGATAAATAGGATACCGGTGAATGTTGCGGTAAATTTGGGAACTGTAGTATCGCATCGTAGAATATTTACTGCTCTGTGTGTGCTGATGAGCAGAGTAGATCCTCCTCAACGCCCTGCCCTGCAGTCAGACGGTGTACACTAGCCCTAAATAATTACAATAGGAGATTGCAATTCATTTGATACAGGTAAACAATTGTCATGTCGTCGTGGCATCCTTATCGACACGTTCAGGGCTTTATCACGTGCCCGCTTTTAAGTGTTCGGAGCCCGGCGCCAATATGATATGATAAGAACCGCTCCCACCAACATGTCGACTATCTAACGCACCTGTCCATTAGAATAGATGATAAATTATTTTTTTCTGTTATTTTGTTCTGTCTGTGTGTCTGTTCTACCAAGGCAAGCATGCGGACGGTCTGGTGATGATAAGCAGTCACAGTAGTAGACGCTAGCAACACCAGAAGAATCACTAGCGCATTGCCTTGCCGACCCTAGTCCTGTGTCTGGTAATTTCATCAGCTACAGTGTCCTTCACGCCGGAACACAGCAATGTTTACATACTACATTGCGTTTACATTCAGGTACAGGTTTATAAAAAATGGTGTCCTTCACAGCAAAACAGAGCAATCTTAAATCTATATTAAATCTCTGCTCAACTCTTGCACAACCTGCCACCTCTTTCTCGCCTCGTTAGTAACTTTAGTAAGCCAAAAAACAAAACAACGACTTAATCCTCGTTAATTTTCCATAGCCTACCGCTTACGTCATCATCCGTGGTCTCACGAAACTTTGTTGTGTTGTTTTACTTATCGGGAGGTTTCCGATGCGCACGCGCACACTCCACCCGACAGATAACTGCGCGCACGACGCCCGTGTCACGTATGCGTGGGCGCAGTGCGCTGGGTGTGTGCAACTCTTACCTACCAAAGACTTTGTAATTTTAAATAATAATGTCCAATGACCTGTACGGCCATGGCAGCCAATCTCTGCAAGATAAGCGAGCCCGCTGATTTGCGTAGTCACGCATGAAGTACTACGGAGCATAAGTTATTTTGTGGGACAACTGCCTGCGTAGATACAGGAGAAATCTCTCTTCCGTAACTCTCGCAATCTGATGGAACGAAAGATCAACACAACTGGAGAGAGATGCTAAACCGACTGTTAAGTGCCCATCCGATGTATCGCTCGTCTTACTTTTCAGTCTGTATTGTCCAACCAGTAAGAACACACAGAGTTTTTGTCCCCACAGAAGCATACCAAACAAGGATACGAAATTCAAATGTTTGCTTGCAGCGTAATAAAACAAAGGAATTTCTTTAAACGCTCACGCGCTATGCGACAGGCACATGACGCGACTGTGTCGTGTGCGCTGTAGAACGAACTATCTCGTACAATTGTTCTCGACGCTCATGGAAAACGCGCGTCCAACCATTAGACACTTGCAAATTCGCTCACAGCAAATTTCGCTACAGCAGCGCTGTCTATAGTGGCTTGTTAAGGTTGAACACGTACTTACATTTGTTTTTTACGCTCGATGCTGACGCTTGTTTGAAGCGTTGCGTGCGACTCGTAGCCCTCAGGTATGACCACTCGCGCTCTGTCAAGTACGTTTCGGTTACGACAAAAACAAGAGGGAAAGCCATCATCGAGTTTCGAACCGAAGATAACGATACTCCGTCCCTTTTTTTCGTGGGGAAATCCTCATGGATTCCTGCACCGTCACGGGTAGTGGCAGTTATGCTGGATCCTACTAACTAAAACCCCATGGTGTCCTCTTTCCGTTTTTTTGTGGCAGGCCCCGGGAACGTCCTACTCATCCGGTTACGATTCTCCGACCCTGCCACTGTAGTCGTCTTAATGAAAAGTAATCTACAGCTTCGTCAAATAAACTTACCTACTATAATTAATTATAGATATTTAGTTACATTATATTGCTAATACCTTGTTTACTAGCGATAACGGCTGTGTGATAAGTTTGTTTATTTGTTGACTTGTTTCATGATAATGAGTTATCTGACTAGTTTATGGAAATTCAAAATGTTATTGAAGTTAGTTTTTTTGGAAACTATAACTGCGCTATGATGGCCGATTGATGATTCTCTCGTTGTTGCAATGTTGTTTTGTCTTCGTTATTTCATGGGAGTTGGCAACTACATTTTTTATTGAAATTAAAGTACTTTTACTTACAGTCGGGGTCATTATTTTTACTGCGCGACTCGCGGCGTTTAACTGAATTTCCACGGAATTAAATGCTGTGTTTTTCTCCTTATTAGAAGACACGACGCGACGTCTCATATTTAAAAAAATGGCTGCGAATTTTAAGACATGGCCTTGAATAATAATATCTGATTTCAAAAATATCTAATTTTCTCAATATCTGTTTGTTTTTCAGGGATGGGGAAACGTTCAAATTATGAGTATAAGGTTTTGCATGCTCTATTTATAATCAATCTTAATTCATAAATTTTCATATTATATATAAGAGTCATACTCTTATTTTATTAGCTATGGCGCATCATAGGCTGAGTTTGTCACAGAATGTCCGATGTTGGCCGATTAATGAACACTGTGCCGTATGAAATTTTAAAATGATTTTTATCAAATCGTAAATTTAAAATCAAACATTCCTGTAACCATCTTCCTACAATGATGTCACGCAATTCGTCACGTTGCGTTATTCATGGCATTCTCTAATCGTCATGGTATGACGAACTACTGCTGACAGACTCAACCGGTAATATGTTTAACAGTGATGTCACTGAGGGTCGTCATTCACTGTCAACTCCACTGGACTGGAGGAGTAAGGGTATACAGTGGTCCAGCCTGAAGAGAAGAGCAGGGTAGGGATGCTTCATAGCTACACGGCCTATTTTTTGTTAGTAATGATAGACGGTGTTGGTTGCAGATGGCCTTAAGAGCACGGGGGAGCGACGAGCTCTAGGGCAACTCAGGGAGGCAAGGCCTCGGCTTGGGCTGTCGCTTAAGAGAGAGGGCTGATTCTACCGGCTGCACGGCCTCGTCTCGGGCTGGCACATAGTGAGGACTGTCTATACCACACAATACAACACCACAACGCCACTGAAAAATACAGAGGCCCGGGAGCGAACTCGTGAGTTCGTCTCCACTTCCCATAGCATCAAAATGTTACACATCACACAACATCAGTCTCCCCATGAGGATATGGTAGCCATAATCCCAACGCTTGGCAGGCGTCTTGTGGATCGCAATATGGGTAAATGTTAATAACTTTAGTCATTACATTAAAAACCAATGTTTTCGATCCAAGTCCATTTTTAATTCACATTAAGTAGTCTACGCCCGGTTTCTGAAAGGCTATTCAAATGGATATTCAACTAACATGACTGTTAACTTGACAGCTTGTTCAAATCAGTTCGGGTTTCTGTTCTGAAACGTTAATTAGAGAAAAATTTACTAATCTATGATCATTTTAAATTGACATGAAGAATATTATTTAAGTATGGCTACTTTTGCCTATTTAGTTCAATATTTCATTCAATAGCTCATTCAATTCAAAGATATTATATTCTGTAACCATAGATGGAGGATCTACAGGAGGGATAGACACGTTCCTTCTCATTCGAACAAGAAAAGAATGCATTTATATAGGTTACATGTGATAAAAAGAAACAGAGTATTTTTGGTCCTTCACCATGTGTCACGATTCGAAGAAAAAGCACCAGAGGTACCCCATAGACAAAATATTTTTGGTTGTCAAGCGGCTCCACACTCTTATTTCGTGGGCCTTCATCCCGCGCGGATGTGGAGTGCGCATTTCACAATCGTAAATTTCAAAAGTAGCAATTGTTAATACAATCTTGGTATTTTGTTGCAAAGGACCGTTTATACCTAATAATTACGTAATCTGTCATTACCAAAACAAATAGTATAATTTAATACTTAATTTGTCGACCAACACCGATTAGTTGACATTGTATTTGACAAGAGAATAATCTATTACTATAATTAATTAGCCTTTCAGAAACCCAAATTGGCTTTGACATGAACTTTCTGAAGCAAATTTTAACAGCCGTGTCAACTGTAAAATGTTCAAATTAAAATAGTTGACCATGCTTTCTGCAACCCAAAATACACTTGACATTTGACATCTAGTTTGTTGATTTTTGCGTTGATCATCCTTTCGGAAACCGGACGAAGTAATCCGACCGGCTAATTATTACCATGCAATAATTCATTGGGGGTATACTATTTCCTGCTTATAAATTTTTATAAGCTTCCCAACAGCGCAAGACACTAAAATCCATTCCTCGTAAACACTCCCTTACCCACTCCCGAGCATTTCCCCTTCAATGCCAAACGGCCAGGGAGATTCAAGTGCAGGGCTGCTGAAATCGATGCAGTAAGTTCAAGGCCTCCCCTCTCCTCGGCTCCCCCTTCCATTGTGCCACCCAGTGACGTCAGAGGACCATTCATGCCTGGCGTCCGGTCGATAGCTATCCCCAACCCATTTGTGGTACAAGTTACAATGATTTCGCGTTTATAATTGATAACTAAACATTAGAATCATTTCGTCTTCATGATTTACAGCTAATAATTGGCTAATTAGTGATCTAAAATGGAAAATGCGCTTTACAAAATAAACGTTGAGTCTTTTGAAGGTTATTTTGAGTGTATAAAGCATCATGATTAGCAGCATCTCAACCTAACGCACTGAATTGGAACTAATGGCACTACGTAGTCTAATAAGCAAAGTCAATAAGACTCAGTTCAGAAAGACTCAAAACTTCAATAAGAGATATTTTTTTGACTTTTTATCGTAGAATTAGCGTACCGTGAATATTTTAGCGCATCTCGTCGAAAAAGCTTCGAACGCCTAACTACTGCTGCTCATATTTTTGATAACGTTTCATACAGTGTCTGGCTAGATTACTTATAGAAGAAGATACTTCGAATTATGTGACTAACAAATCGCTTAAGCTTAAAACTTGTCCATAACTACGTCGCAGAAAATGAAAGCACGGTGGGAACAAAAAAACGTATTTTTAGTAAGTTTGTTAGTTAATACTTTTTTAATTAATAATTTGAAAAGAAAAACCCTTAATACCAAGTAAAGAACATTACTGTCCAATAGGTATACCTACTGTATGTAACTTGATTCTCCTTGTAAGAAGTCGACATGATATAAAAAATATACCTATTGCAACTATGTAGAAAACCATTTAAAGGTAAATAATGAATACTGAATAACAAATGGTTAAAAAAAATGTCTGTAATAATAATGTTAACGGAAAAATTCTAAATCTATGGTTAAGAAGAGCGAACTGTTGGTTTTTAGAGGTAGAAATAAAAGTCCTTTACATGCCCCATCTGTAAAACTTAACGGTTCACTATTATAGAGAGTGTCTCAGTTTAAGTATATGGGGTCACATTGTGACCGAAGACTTAAAAGTTGACACTGATATGGAAAGGGAACGCAGAGCATTGGCTGTGACGGACAATATGGTGGCTCGTAGGTTTACTGAGTGCACAGTTCCAGTGAAAATTACACTGTTCAAGGCATACTACCAAACATTTTATACCAACAGTCTCTGGGCCAATCATACCCAGACTTCGGACAATGTCTTGCGTTTTCAATATAATAATACCTTCAGGATGCTGTTGAGGCTTCCACCTTACTGTAGTGCGTCAGGCATGTTTGCGGATGCGCATACTGACGACTTCTTCGCAATTATGCGTAAAAAAGTCGCAAAAATAATACGCAGGGTGGGGGAGAGCACCAATGGTATCCTCAGGGTGTTTGCGGAAAGGCTGGATGGGCCTACAATGGGCAGGTTTATTAAGCTGCACGTCTTACGTGGAGCTTAATAAACCTCCCAACATAGTGTGTATTTGTGTGCGTTATTTATGTGTATACACGTACCTACTAACATAGTCATATAAGAAATTGTACTACTAACAAAATATGGGCCTAGCGCCTAAAAATGAAACATTTTTTTATTTTTATTTATTTAAAGATTAGGGTTAGCTCTTAAGGGTTAGCCACTGCCAAGAAGCTTAGCTACTACCTTGCTACTGCTTACCGCCGTGATAATGGAGATCAAATATCAAAGTAAAACTTGCTTATGGAATATATGTGTATACCCTCTTTAGGAATGACAGGCATGGTCTCTTTCCAATAGCGTTTATTCTATGGTGGTCTCAAGAAGGTCATCCTTGTATTCAACAATTAAATTAGCTACCCGTATCTGACTACCATCATAAAAACCTGCAGTATTCAAGTAATTTGGTTGGGTATGGACTAATGCAAGTGGGTGACCGTGGGTGGCGCTACCCTGCTTCGCTCCCCCGTCGACCCAGACGATATTTTACTGTATATTTCTCCATGGCAAAAGAAATACAAGAAAGCTAGTGAAACTAGTGAAATGATGACACCCGTACCACCATTTAATAATTAGGTGTAACGGTTCAGTACGTAATCACTCAATTTTCGATTGTAAAAATAATAATAATAAGTTTGGATAGACGCCCTGGATAGAACAGTCCGTACACTGTTAACCACATATCGTATGCATCATCCTCGCTTATCAGTGATGAGGTTATATATCCCACGGAAATGTGGTGGCCGAGGCTTTTTAAATGCCAAGACCCTACACAACCGTGAGATATATAACCTCAGGGAATATTTCCTCCACTGCGGCGGAGAGATGCATACGGATGTGGTTGCTGTGGACAATGGATTGACCCCTCTATCCTTAGCCAAAGGGAACTGGCGCAAGCCTGTGGTGCTCACCACTGGCGATCGCGAGGCGGTATGGCAAAGTAAGGAGCTACACGGAAGGTTCTACCGGGCTCTTCATGGGCCCGATGTAGACTTCTCAGCCTCCGTGGCCTGGCTACGATTCGGTGACCTCTTTGGGGAAACCGAAGGTTTTGTCTGTGCAATTATGGACGAAGTTGTGATGACGAATAACTACCGGAAATATATGTTGAGGGATGGTACCATCGACATTTGTCGGGCATGTCATCGCCCTGGTGAATCCCTCAGGCATATTATTTCCGGTTGTTCGCGTCTCGCAAATGGTGAATACTTGCACAGACACAACCAAGTGGCCAGGATAATCCACCAGCAACTTGCTTTAAAATACCGCCTTGTGACGTCAGAGGTACCGTACTACAGGTATGTACCAGAACCAGTTCTGGAGGATGGCCATATCACCTTATACTGGGACCGATCTATCATCACAGACAGGACTATTGTCGCCAATAAGCCTGATATTGTGCTGATAGATCGCACCGAGCGTCGTGCAATGATTGTAGACGTCACTGTCCCCCATGATGAGAACCTCGTGAAGGCGGAAAAAGATAAACAATGTAAATATCTTGATCTTGCGCACGAGGTTGTCGACATGTGGGACATTGATAACGCAATCATTGTACCTATAGTCGTTTCCGCCCATGGCCTTATGGCCAAGAGCCTCGACAAACATCTTAAGAGGCTCACGTTAGACGGCTGGATCAAGGGCCAGATGCAGAAGGCAGTACTATTGGAAACGGCACGCATTGTGAGGAAGTTCCTCTCTCTGGAGCCTTGACCACCGTCTGCTAGGACCCTGTTCCCGCAGCCGGTTGGAAGCGGTTTTTTTATATTTTTAAATGTACTTGTTTTTATATTTATATTTAAAAATGTAAAACAATTGTTATAAAATAAATAAATGGAATAATAATAATAATAATATCCTGGGACAATTCACACACGGATCAAATAATTACTTAATACGATTTCTTGTTTTGGAGATTGAAAGAAGTAGAATAATTATATGGTAATATAATTGCTTATAAATATAATTTAACGTCAGCCAATTAATAACATAATGGTCTTACTGCCGCACTCACAAACCCCAATTAACTTTAATTCTAATTAATTCACTGTTTAAAATCTATTTATTTCAACTGTCTGAGCAGTTTATTATTAATTTCAATTATTGAACACGAGATAATTGATATTTCTACTCACTATCTGCGTAATGGTAATTATGGGTAGTAATGGGCTTTGGAGTGGTGAATTAAATGGATTAATGATCATTAACTTTAATTGTCGTTTGTAGGTTCAGCAGTTCGTATTTGAAGAGCAAGAAAGTTGAAATATCCTACAAATGAAATCGCTCCGACCGACTCTACAACAATATCAATAATAATAATATCTTGTAATAATAATATCTTGAGACAATCCACACACGGTCATCCGATCCCAAACTAGGCAGAGCCTGTACTATGGAAACCAGACAACTGATACTAATACTTATATACTTTTTTTTTTGTAAATACATACTTAAATATATAAACAACACCCAGACACTTGGCGGGAATCGAACCCACGACCCATCGGTTAGCAGGCAGGGTGTCTGACCACTAGACCAACGGGCCCGTCAATAATAAACTACTATTGTGTTCTGTGATTTAATTCTGGACTATTTGATTTATTTGAGCCTGTTGGTCTAGTGATTACCCACAGGCGTTACCCAACTAATGGGTTGTAGGTTCAATTCCGACCCAGGTCGAACATTTTTGACCATGAACATGTACCTATTGTGTCTGGGGGTTATTTATCTATGTACATACGTATGTACCAACAGAAAAAAGTGTATGAGTTGTTTGGTTGCCATAGTACAGGCTCTGTCTAGTTTGGGGTCAGCTGACCGTGGGTTACCCGTGGGATATCCGGGTAAGAATAGCACCCTCGCATCTCCTGCCGTTGGGTGTCTGTTAGAAACGAAGGAGAAGAGGGAGGGAAAACACAAGCAGTGTCTTCTATTGGATTACCTACCACCTATACTTCGATTCCCAAGACGCCTGCTATAATAATAATAAAATAATAATAAATACACTTCATTGTACACCAAAAGTTACATGTAAATTGAACAATACGTTGAAGATATCAATGTACAAAGGCGGCCTTATCGCTAAAAAGCAATCTCTTCCAGGCAACCTAACTAGAAAATGAGATAGAAACATAATGGGCAGTTGATGGTGCAGTTCAATAAAAATAAAATTGCCATACTGCCAAGCATGGGGATTATGGAAACTGGGTCTTAAGCGACAACCCAAGCCGAGGCCCTTGAGCTCGCTACTTCTGCCGTTAAGGCTAGAGTGCTATAAGCGCTCGCCTCCTGTTGTCCGGTGAAGCTGTAATGGCCATCTGCGGCCAACAGCGTCTATCATTCCCAAAAAAAAAAAAAACGGAAACTGGGAGGTCTTTCCGTAAGACTTTTGTTCAGCAGTGGACGTCTTTTGGCCGTGTGTACATTGTTATTATTGTTAATATACAGATTTAATTTGATAAAACAATTTGGGAAGGATATTTAGCTTCACATTTCGCACGAGCTCTGTGTAAAAGGAACATTCACATCTTATGTAATCCTGGTAATCGGGTGATATTACGCCGGGTGCTAGGGGCACGTTTCGGAAAATTTTCCATTACACACCTCACTTACATAAGTATGAGAAATATAAGTATGAGAAATAATTGTAAGGCACGTCTGCGTTTTATCGAAATATATTTTATTGAAAATGTGAGTATTTGGGAATTTTTCCATACAAAAATTGTCATCATCACTCTCTACAACCGCCTAAATTATTTTTTAGTAAACATACAAAATACTTATGTGAATAAACTGAAGTCTTATTCAGTCATTTTATCATAGTGTTATTTGCAATAAGACAACACCGAATTATCGGGTTAAAGTGTACGCAGTCTACTGACTTATATACACAAGTTTGTAATAAAAATTTTGCTCCCAAGGCCGCGTCTAATCCTAAGTAGATTAATGTATTTGTATTTTTTTAATCAATAGTTTTGCACTTGACCACAATCTGACATGATGGTAAGTGACGATGTGGTCTAGGATGGACCGCGCTTACCCATAAGATGCCTGTTCACTCTAGACTTGAATACACCCAAGTTGTATATATCAGGGAAAACGTTGTCCGGGATTGAAGCCAAATAAGTCCACCCTCGGTTAGCATTGCATTTCTGTCGTGAAGCTTTTACTGTATAGGAATAGATATGTTGGTGGCTGAGAAACCCACGATGCTAAACTAGTAAGTACGTTACGTACGTAAAGTAAGTTTGCTTTCCATCTGGCGAACAAAACTATTTTTTTTTGACGGGGTTAAATCCGGGGAACCCCGGTCATGTGCCGATGCGACAGCCGCGGGGGTTTTAGTGGGTAAGAATCCCACATACCCCGGTCGAGCCCCACAGCTCCGGGGAATCTTTGGAAGATTTCCCCCCCCCCCCCCCACCGTCAAAAAAAATATTGTTTTGTTCTCCTGATGTAAAGCATCACACCTGCCCATTGACAGATTTATAGAAATCCCACTCGTCACATGACGGGCCCGTTGGTTAGACACCCAGGCCACTACCAGATGGGTCGTGGGTTCGATTCCCACCAAGTTTCGGGTGTTAAATCTATTTATGTATGTATTTACAAAAAAAGTATAATAAGTTATTTGGTTACCATAGTACAGGCTCTGCCTAGTTTGGGATCAGATGGCCGTGTGTGGGTAGTCCCAAGATATTATTATTAACTTCACACTAGTAATACTGGCATTATTTGCACATGGCTGACCCTATGTTAGAATGAAACCAGGTCTCTCCGGTGGGATCTGCACCAGCGGCCCCTCAGTGCCTTGTCTTTGAGCCCGCCGCCGGGGAGCGCATTGTAGCCCCCCGGGAACCTGTCACGGTGCTCACGGGGACGGGGGTCGCCACCCCGCCGCCGTCCTCCTCGGAGTCGCCGCCGTACTCAATGGACGTCCTAAGGGCCCACACCCCGAACGTCCAGCGACTCCGAAGGGAACAAAACCAAAATATAATCATGGCACAAATATACTGTCAGCATCATACATACATACATACATAAAATCACGCCTTTTTCCGTAGGGGTAGGCAGAGCCCAAAGGCCGCTTTTCGCCTCCGTGAGAAACGAGACGTGATGGGTGGCGAACCACATCGCCGCCATTTTGGTTAATTAAATTATTTATAAATATATTAATTTATTATTAATTTAATTATTTAATTTTAATTATTTATTTATTTTAATAATTTGTTTTTTTTTAATTTTATGGACTATGGCCTAAGCCCCCTCGTCTTGAGGGGAGGCCCGTGCCCAGCAGTGGACATAAACAAGGGCTGGTATTATTATTATTAATTTAATTATTTGTCAGCATCATGAGCAGCCGAAACACGTCTATTGCTAAATAAGAGCCCTTAGAAGGTGGAGGTTTGTCATAATCTTCACGCTTGGCAGGCGCCTTGGGCATCGCAGTATAGGTGGTAGGTAGTCCACTAGAAAGACGCTGCTGCCGATCTTCTTGTTTTCCCTTAGTGTCTAACGGACACCCAACGGTAAGATGGAAGGGTGCTATTCTAACCCGGACACCCCCCGGTTATACTGTGCTATATTGTATAAATACATATATAATACGTATTATAGCTGACGCGACATTTTCCAATAACACCGGGATAGGCTTATAGTCCATTGAAAGCTATAACGTAAGAGCACGAGCGTATAACCATTTACATATTTTTTTCTGAATTTAAAGCTTTGGTAGTTTTTTTTAATACTACCAAAATGGCACACAAGCGTACGGCCCACCTGATGGTAAGCAGTCACCGCAGCCTATAGACGCGAGCAACACCAAAAGAATCACTAGCGCGTTGTTGACCCTTAAGACATTAGATATTAAGTCTTTGTGTCCGGTAATTTCTCCAGCTACAGTGCCCTTCACACCGGAACACAGCAATGCTTACACACTGCGGCTTGGCGGCAGAATATCTGACAGTGAGGACCACCTCAGTATCAGGTAAGTACCAACTTACCTGGACGGATCTTTGCACAAGTCCTTGTATCAAAGTATCAAGTATCAAAGTATTTATTGCTTTCATGTATACAATAAAGGTGATAAATGTTAGTATGTAATAGTAGCGACATGAAACCCTGATAGGGCACAGCAAATTCATAATTGAGTTTATATAATATTAATTATTATTATTAGGTAATTATAGGTACATTATTGCATTTGTAGTTATATTAGAATATTAAATATTTATATTGAACTTATATTGAATTATTTTAATAAAGAAAGTAGGTAACAATACTAGTTATAGTAATAGAAGAACAAAATATTAATTGAAAATAACAATATTGAAATATAAGAGCACAATCGAATTTATGTTATCTCATATATTTATTTTCGTCAATATATTTTTGTTTTTTCGTCATTTTCGTCAAGATTTCTCTTCGAAAAACTCTTTCAGACTATAATAGCATTTCTGTAATAAATATTGGTTTAAATTGTTTTTGTTTTTTTGCACCTGGTTTAGTGTAACGAAAAAGGTAGTCGGAAGACTACAGGCGATTTTGTCCGCGAGATATAATGGTCACTGCTCAATCCCCACCAACGGTGTTTGATTGCTTACTTTTGGGATTACTTCTGCTTGCGACAAGAAGTGAGTATTAATGATCATCAGTTCACAGCTCTAATATTATGATTACCTAAGAAAGTTGCTCACCGCCCATTGTTCGAAAAACCAATAACCGATGGGAAATAAAGGTTCTCGAGTGGCCACCCCGATTCGGATGACTTACTGCCGCACTCACAAACCCCAATTAACATTAATTCTAATTAAGACACTTTTTAAAATCTGTTTATTTCGACTGTCGGAGCCATTTATGATTAATTTCGATTATCGAATACGAGATAATTGTTATCTCTACGCATTATCAGCGTATTAAGTATGAATTGGCGTCGAGTGTCGAAAAACTCCGATTTTAAAAACAGGATTAATCATCATTTACTTTAATTGACGTTTATAGGTTCGGCAGTTAGTGTAGTTAGACATCTCACAAGTGGGGACTGGCGACATTGTGCGCGTCGCAGGCAACCGGTTTATTAATAATAATAATATCTTGGGACAATCCACACACGGTCATCCGTGTCCCAAACTAGGCAGAGCCTGTACTATGAAAACCAGACAACTGATATTAATACTTATATACTTTTTAATTTTTTTTGTAAATACATAAGTACTTAAATAGATAAACAACACCCAGACACTTGGCGGGAATCGAACCCACGACCCATCGGTTAGCAGACAGGGTGTCTGACGACTAGACCAACGGGCCCAACGGGGTCGTATTTTTTTTTTTTTTTTTTTATAACACGGGCTTTTACACCCGGACTTTTAAAAGGCTTGCGTGGGAACGAATCCAACACGTAGAGGCCTGTTGAGAGAAGTTAATGGTAGGTATGGAACACACCTGTCAGGATCAACTGCTGGAAATAAGATATATACAGCAGTTGACTCTGACAGGTGTAGGGAGTATTGTAAGTATGTGTAAAGATTTCTAGATTTTATTAATGAGCATTTGGTGGACTGAATACTGGGCTATTGCAATAGGCCGGGGTCACTTGCCATAATTAGTGTACTAATTATATTTTGGCAAGCGGTGACTCGCCACCCACTAGATGGGCTCTCCATATAGCCGTCAGAAGACGACGGAGTGCAACACCGGTGTGAGTGGCTCAGGGGTGTCGAGAGGTGTGCTGCGCTTTCTCCGTAGTTACTCGCGGCGTTATGCCCTTTAACACTTCCACCCCTGGAGCATATAGCTCTAACAATCCTCTCTGGACGGCCAATTAAGGCAAGCCAGAGCTGAGAGTCCTGCGGGCCCCCTTCGGTTTCCACTCGGCTGACGAAGACATGCCGAGGTGGGGGCCCTGACCTACTCTCTGGAGCACTCGGGTCCGTGGTGTCGCTACGCACCAACAGCTCGCCACTAGCTGCCCTGCGGGTTTATTATTGAAGTGAAACTTCTTATGCGACTTCCAAAAATGTTATCATATAACGCGTTAAGCGTTAAATGATAGGTGATAGACGATAGGCGATAGGCGTTAAATGATAGGTGTTGTGAGGTGGGAGTGAGTGAGTGAGTGACTTCGTTGACTCCGCCGACTCCGCCGACTCCGCCGACTCCGTTGACTCCGTTGACTTTGTTGACTTTGTTGACTTCTTTGCTCGGGGAGGTGGAATAGAAAGAGACAGAGCGAGAATGAAGTTTCACTTCTTCCGCGCGGAGGGACTCCACGCACGCACATTTTTTTTATTATTATTACACTATCGCAATCAATTTACTAGGTGGCAAACCTTCTACGTGACTGTCTACGTATGTAGGTCCTACCACCGGAGTGTCAGATAATTTGCAGCCAGTGTTCCAGTGTGAATGGCACTGTAGCTGGTGAAATTACCATGCTCGCCAGGGTGACTAGCGATGCTACATTATAGATGTGTCGATTACCAACTAGCTTGTCGTGTCAGTAACTAAATATTTAAGTAAATTTTATTTACAAACATGTACCTACACTTAAACTAGGTAAAAAACTTCCTCAAAGTCGCCGCACTGGGAGGGAAAGGTACCTAAAAGACTGGCGGCATTACCCCTTTTTATAGCCAAGCTTATACGTAGGCCGAAAAAGCTACCAGCCTGGCGGTCTCCTGAGACTTCGATAAGTCCGCAGCCCCTCCAGCCGCCCTGCAAGTTATCGGGGCGTGGGACGCAGCAAGTGTGTCGACACTTGTCGCCTCCCACACCAACGCCTTTCCATGTAGTAACTTGAATAAAAATAAATGTAAATAACTTCATAAGAGTTACTAAATTATAAAACGAAGCTATACTTGTATCTTCTCTCTTTCACTACTGAACATGCTTAATTTCCACGCCCTGCTTACAGGGGAGTAGCGTGGGCGTATGACGTCAGCGCCTCAGCCCCCGCGCGCCCCTTCATCCCTCCACCACTCCCCTCGCCAACCCCCACCCCCTTCAACTTGACATTCGCAAGGCTGTATCGATTGACGGGACCCGCAATGCCGAGGGCACCAATGTTTACATTTTCATGCGGGTTTTGTGAATGAAACCGTTCTGTAGTTCAATGAGGACAGAGATTTCAAGATTAAATAAAAAATAATGAATTACCCCTGATGTTCCGGTAAGAATAGCACTCAGGTATATCCTCCCTTTGGATAATCGTAAGAGTTGACTAAGGGAAAACAAGAAGCGTCTTTCTATTGGATTACCTACCACCTATACTGCTATATCCAAGACGCCTGCCGAACGTGGCGAGTATGGCAACCCGGGAGGGGTCTTCTAAGCGGGAGGCCTTGTCTTTAGGCTGCTGATGATGAATGGTTAAAGAAAAAAAATATCATTACCTAAGATACTTGACCTTTTTGTTAAATCTCCTCTCTTTCTCTCTCTCTCTCTCTCTCCTTCCACAATACTGTAGTTTCGTGTCTCCTTCTAATGTGATTTCGGAAAAACTAGGGCAATTTGGTCGTTCCCTAGCGAAGATACAGAATAAAGATTCCTAAATGTATTCTTAGTTTCGATAAAAAAAGAGTGAAGAGAGGGAAAAATAATGAAAAGAGACAGAATGCTACCTGACCTTATTGTTAAATGTCCTAAATCTAGGTCTCGCTCTGATTTGATGTTGGGAAAATAGGACCAGTATATACTATTCTTATCTATGAATAGGGCAACTATTGGTCGTACTCGCGTGAAGATATAATGTAAAGATTATTGAATGTATTTCAGGATTAGGCATAATAAGAGTAGAGCAAAATTAAAAGGAATAAAAAGAGACATTAAGCTAATTGACTTAATTTCCTGATCTTCGCAGTCTACGTCATAGTGTGGTTTAATGTGTCGACCGTATCTTGTTTTGTAGAGAAGAATACAGTCCGCGCTTTAACGAAGTTTTCGTAGTTTCATTATCCGACACCACCCAAGGATACTACACGCCAGCCCAGAACCGACCCATTAGTATTTCTTCTTCTTCTTGCGGTGCCTCTTCACTCCTGAAGGTTGGCCGTCAGCTCATCAAACCTAGATCGGTCCCTTGCCAAGCGAAATAGATGTTCCGCGCTGGCAATACCGGTCCACTGTCTGATATTTCTAAGCCACGATAGCTTGCGTCTTCCGACTCGTCTTTTCCCCTCAATTTTACCCATCATTATTACCTGAAAAAGATGGTATCGGTCATGTCTAAAAATATGTCCAAGGTAATTGACTTTTCTTTTCTTGAGTAGGTTCATGAGTTCTCGGGATTTTTTAACTCGTCTTAAAACTTCATTAGTATTTACCTTCCTCATAATATATATTTTTTTATGGCAAAACAGATTGCGGACACGTTCCTTTACTCCCGACATTCATCAGCAAGCGAAATACGTCCATTGCTGAAGAATAGGCCTCCCTTAGAAGGGAGGGGTTGCCTCATTCCCCACGCTTGGCAGGCGTCTTGCGGATTGCAGTAGGAAGATAAATACAAAAGAAAGATGCTGCTGCCCGTCTTCTTGTTCTCGCTTAGTCGCCTCTTTCGACACCCAACGAGAGGTGATGGGGGAATGCAAGTCTAACCCGGCACCGAACGGGGAACCCGCACCCCGACATTGACCCCGACAATCTCCTAATTGCTAACCAGTGTTTTATCGAAGTGGTAACATTATCCAGTACCTCGGGAATTATAAAGGAGACACCATAGTAACGCTGCCTGATCCACCCTTGACGTGCAGCATCACAAAGACTCGCTGATTTGGGAATGGCCTAGCTTGATTCCTGCTAAGACCTTTCAAGACCCTGCCTAGTTAAAAACTGGGCTATATAGGTAAAGGTAAAAATCTATTCCTTCAGAGTCGCTTGACGTTTAGGGTGTGGTGTGGGACCTAGAAGTCCAACGAGTAGGTACCCTCGCGGTCACGTACGGTGTACCACCTTTAGGACGACAATCGCTTGCACGAGCCGGCCCAAAATACGTGCGGGCGGAGTAAACGCGCGTAACGTTGCGTTGTTCAAACGATTTTGACTGAAAACTGGTACACCTTTCGTGTCCGCGATAGTACGTCGATGACTCCGAGGAGGACACCGGCGGAGTTGCGACTCCCGTTCCCGTGAGCAACCAAGACAGGTTGCCGGGGGGCTATAATATGTATGTATAATATGTCCAGTATAATAACGCCTTTAGAATAATGTTGGGGCTGCCGCGCTATTGCAGTGCGTCGATGTTTGCGGAATCAGGCGTCCAAGACTTTTTCGCAATAGTAGTGCGCGACAGCTCCAACAACTATATAAACATAGTTGCGAACAGGCTCGACAGCCCCATGATGCGGCACTGGGTGACGACGCATTGTCCGTCACTCAGGTGCTGTTTCATAATTTTATTGATATAGTTACCTAATAATATTGTATAATTGTGCATGCTTCAGAATTATTTTAAAAATCATTTTGTTTTATGGACCAAATGTCTGAGAATAAATTATTATTTATTTATTTATTTATAACGATTCTTGGCTAGGAATATTGATTATTCAAAAACCCAATGACGCAGTTTTAGTTTCGATTGGAATCGGGCCCGGACTCCTTTTAGTAATTTTCGATATTCCATAGAGTTTCGGAAATGGACGGCCATTTCCGAAAAAATCATCCTGCAAGTCTAGTACGGGTATTGTTAAGTTAACGAACTAAATGAAACTGTCAGTTGTATTAATAGATACATTAGCTAGCGGTAACTATAAAAAAATATTGAAATGTATGGAGAAAACTGACAGTTTGAACGAGCTTTTAAACAACCAAACCGCGTACTAGACTTCCTGTATCCCATCTGCGAACTCATCATCCCTTCAATTGCGTAGAAACGGAATACCTCACCAGTGTATTCCTCAACAGAACACGACATAGCAAGTCCAGAATTAAGTACATACATACATAAAATCACGCCTTTTTCCCGTAGGGGTAGGCAGAGCCCAAGGGCCGCTTTTCGCCTCCGTGAGAAACGAGACGTGATGGGTGGCGAACCACGTCTCCGCCATTTTGGTTAATTTATATATTGACCATTGCGTTCTCACGAATAAGGAGGGAAAGGAAAGGATAGGTGTTGTGAAAAGAATTAAGTACCACGTAAGAATGCCTTAGGCGTGCTTGTATAATTATTTCGTTAATCGTAATAATTTCCTATATAAATCCTATTTCGAGTGGCGACTACGAACCGGAAGACGCAGCGTAGGCGGGCCTCCCACTAGGTGGACAGACGACATAGTGCGCGTCGCAGGTAACCGGTGAATACAATAGCCAACTGTCGTTCATTGTGGCGTTATAAGAGGAAGCCTATGTTCAGCGGTGGACGTTTTCCGGCTTCCCAGGTGTAATCGCGGAGGATATTATGTATATTATATCTAACTTTAAAAAAACGAGTTTTATTTAAAGTAGGTGGCACGTGAACTGCGGCTTCCCGCTGCTACCTACAGCCCCTGTGACGTCATTATATCTCGTGACCCTACTGCCTGCCGCACGAGTAGGCGTTCGTCAATACATAAATAGGACATCCTTGCCCTAATAATAAAAATGTCGCTTACATTATTTGCCTGAAAGGACCATGAAAATAGGTTGCCTAATCAAATAAGTTCTAAATTCAACCCTTCGCATCACGCCATCGTTTTGCTTTATTGGGTCAGTACAAAGATATTAAGCTATTCGAGCGTCCTTCGGGAGTAATTTCATACAAAAACTTTTAGTAGGTAGAGTCTAATTCAGATGATGTTTTATCATACTGATTTGAATCCCGCAACTCTAAATTAGGTATACAAAGAGAATATAACGCCATATATAAGGCATATTACCATCTAATATAAAAAAATCTCGTGCGGTTTTTGTGGTCGCACTCCTCCGAAACGGTTCGACCAATTTGTATGATTTTTTTATGTATATTTGGCAGTTATGAGTATTCTCACCTTTCGACCTTGGTTGTAAAGGTATATTTCATAGCGTTCAGTGATATAAAATAAGCGCGGGCGGAGCTGCGCGGGACAGCTAGTAGTATATAGAAATTAGACCGTACTACGCACGTTTTTACTTACTAATACCATTGGTAGCAAATTTCGTGATGAAAAGTTTACTCACTATGGCCGGTCTATAGTATTTTAATGTGATTGGATCAATAAAATTGTTACAATTCTAGTATTGGAACGGAGTGTATTTTTTTCAAGGGCTGATGAAGATAGCAGTTCTGGAATTCCTTCCACGTGCCGCAATCCTAATTATTCGGCAAATTACAATGATTTACCAATTTTATGTCATAAAACACCGAACACACAGGCATTGCGTGGTATAATGCCAACGGCAGTGGCCAACAGAATCGGTTAACACCAGTTTGTAATAATGCTATAAGGGAAGGCAGGGTAATAACGAACACTTAAGCGAGTTTTAAAAATATCTCAAAAGATACTAGATGTAGGTTAACTTTAATAACATTTTCTGTAAGGTAGATTATCATATTTTAGGCTATGACAATCAAAATTATTAATATTTTTATATAATCAAATTTTTTAACAAAAACAAAACCCTTAGTGTTCGTGTTTACCCGAAACTGGTCGGGCAATCACGAACACCTAGTGGGGCAATTGCGATCGTTCGTTATTGACCCAGACTAGGTTAAGAATTAGATCATGCAGGACAGATTAGTCAAGATTTTTGATCGTATTGTGTGACAAAGCTCACAATGGTAACCTAAGGAAGACAATTGGCCGTCTGTACATTTTTGATGGGCCTACTTTTCATAATAATAGCACTCGCTCGCTTCAATAGCTTCTTTAGGCTTTCTTCACGTATGTTTCAATTCAAAAAATGGAATAAAAATTAATTTTCCTATATTCTCATTGTCATTTTCAGTGTCAGGAAAAAAACATTTAATTTAAAAAAAAAATTTTGTTGGTTTACACGACGAAGAACATCTTGGCTCAAAAATTTAAGACAATGGTTTGCATTGAGCACTAAGTCAAAATAAGAATTGCCATGATGGTCGCCAACCCCCGGTAGGAGATAGCACCACAAGAAGAAGAAAAACATTCTGCTTTTAACATTTTTAACTCTTATAAAATCTTCCACATTATATTTCGTTTCGGATTTTCGTAAATTGTTACAAAAAGAATACTACCCAAACAAGTGAAAGGTTTCCAATTTTTTTACTATCGTGTGGCAATGCCGAACGTTCGAGATTAACCCACTCAATTCGTTCCCCAATACCCTCTATGGTAATAATACAAAAAAGTTTTATATCATTAGGTTATGTTTGGGCGGCCGTCCATCTAACAATCATAATTAAATCTTCGACTACTAACTTTGAATGCCTATCAATGCCATATTAGAACTACCATTACTTGATAAGTTACACTTAGTTTTATTTATGTAAAAATTTTAACGAAAATTACCTGCACCCATAGCGCGTCATTTCTAAGATGGCTAAGAGTCAAAAGCTGGAATGTCTTTCTAACATAGTAAAATCGATGCGTTCGGGATTACCCAGCGTTCGTGATTACCCGGCCCTTCCACTACACTGAATAATGGCAAAACTCCGAGTATGCCTTTCTTCTGTATGCATGATATCAAAACAATGATGCAAGCTGTCATAAGAATCTGCTTTACTATCATAAGAATCATCGCATATATCGCAATCCGTATGACAAATAAATATTTTACCTTTATCACTTAAAGGCCTGTATCGTCCAATAAGGAAAAATAACTACCTACACAAACATTTTGCTCCCAGCAGTATTCGAACCCGCGACCGGACTGTAGGGAGAGCGGCTTCGTGCTGTGCCATGGAGGCTATAAACAAAAATTGACAGGTCTCCTATTCAGTATCATAAATAAGTGGCAAGTAAGTAGTTCGCGGCCGCCATCTTGGTGGTAGCGACTACGAACTCAAATTTTCCAATTTTTAACCGACTTCAAAAAAGGAGGAGGTTTTCAATTCATCTGTACTATGCGTTTCAACTAAGAACGTGGCCGCCATGATGATCGAGACTGCGGAACTTCACTCGTTTTTTACGATTTTTTTACCGGCAGCTGAGTAAACACAAAATCTGCCCGGTTTTGATTATTTATTGTAATTTCTTATTTTGCTATCTATTTTTGTTAAAATATCATTTTTAGTAAGTAATTATATATTTGAAATGGCAAGATGGCGGCCACATTCTTAGTTGAAACGCATAATTTTTTTTTTGTTTTTCATTATACTTACTTGATATTATAATTATTTTGCAATTGCTACTTATTTAACTGCTTGACAATGGCGAAATCATGAATTAATTGATGGAAGCCATAATTTTGTAAAAGAAGTAAGTAAACAAAAAAGAAAAGAAACAATTATTTCTGTAAATAAAAAGAGCCCAATGCTTTAAGCATGCGCAAGAATTAACAAAGCAATAATTAATGGATTATTTCAATCGTGAACACGGCTAGCTAGCAGACTCGCGGATAGGTACATCGTAGCTAGCGCACTTGGCACGGGCCTATGGGAAATTTACCGCAGCTAGTCTCCTAATTAGATGATACAGACTAAAATATATGTCATGATTGAATATGATCTTAATGCCTAAAATTATCATAAGGGAAGGACAGGACACTTTCTGGATACAATCTTGTCATTTGTTTATTGTAGCCCACGAGTAGAGCGGGTAAAACTGCAAGATGACGTGGTTTGGAATCGGCGGTCGGTCGGTTCGAATCATTTTTTTCTGTCGAGAAGAACCTTCAAACGATTCTTAGTCCCATATCGATAGCCTCCAGGTTATCCAGAATCGTTTCCTCCGACGTGCCGTCGGTGCCCCGTGGTACATGCGGAACGTAGATCTGCATTCCGATTTCAAGTTAGATCCCCTTCGTAAGTTCCTCAAAGAAGCGTCGAAACGCTACTTTGAATCCGCGTCCCGTCACGCGAACGGTTTAATCCGCGCCGCCGCCGATTACGTCCCTAGTCCTTCTGACTCGCGCCGCAGACCACGGTACGTACTGCTCGACCCTCCTGACCCCATGACGGTCCTATTGGACCGGGATGCGCCGAACCCTCCCCGACAACCGTATGCTACACTAGCTATCAGACACCGGTCTCGCCGGCGAGGCCGGAGGGTCGTACGTATGCGACCTCAACGATGTGCATCACCCCACTGAGTTTCTTGCCGGTTCTTCTCAGTGGGGGCGCGTTGTGAACCGGTGGTAAACTCAGCCCTCTCTTAAGCGACAGCCCAAGCCGAGGCCGTGCCTCCCTGAGGTGCCCTTGAGCTCGTCGCTACTTCTGCCGTTAAGAGTCTTGGTGGGAGCGGAAGCCGGGTTACCCGGGAATTTTACCTACAATGGCCTTTGACGACGCTATATAGTCTTGAATCTGTTACTCGGTACCTCATTCGAATCTCGCCAGAGTCTCTCCAGCGGGTCTAGTACGGGTTTTGTTAGTTTTCGAGCTCGATCAAACTGTCAGTTTTCTCCCGTAAATTTTACTAGTTGAAAGGTTGGTGAAACTGAAAGGTTAATCGGGTTCGTTAATTATTAAAACCCGTAATAGACGCCCAGGAATGAACTCACGCTCAAGTACGTCCCTGTAGAACAGAAGTCCTGAAGAATAGGCCCTACATCAGTCACGGTTTAGTTTATTTCCCTTACATGAAAGTATAATGTAGAGACAGATTTTCCCGCGGTTCACACGCGGCGTTGTCTTCCAAATTTTCCCACATATAGTACCGCCATCTATGAAAAGTTTTCAGCAACCGAAACAAAAACAAAGAAACGAATTATTAGGTACTTACGGTACTTAGAACAAGTTTGTAAGCAGTATTAATTAAATCTTTTTTCTAAATTTTGCAAGTAAGTAGGTACTATTGTGATTCTAAAACGAACATAATTATTATAATATACTACTTAATACGTCGATGATGACTCCTTACTAGATTATTACTTGTGTTGTATACAAATCTCTAGGAATAACATAAATTTTGTGTATTCATTCTTGATTAAACACAAGAAGATGGTAATAATCTAGCTAAAGGATATTTTCATCACAAGTAGCAACTGGCCCATTAGCTCAGTTGGTTAGAGCGTCGTGCTAATAACGCGAAGGTCGCGGGTTCGATCCCCTCATGGGCCACAATTCCTTTTTTAATTTGCAAAAATGATACAATCTATGTACGGAATATAAAAATCGCAAGTGTGAATATTCTTTCCTTTGGATTCAAGTGTAGGTAAGGTTATTAACGTCGTGGCGGAATGATTACATACTCAATCAGTGAGAATCAAGATTTTCCGAGTCCAGGGTGCGCCCAAGAAATCTATTGTTTCGCCATTCGAGAGGGCAATCACCCCATTTCATTAACTAGGTGCGCCATAATACAGGCTGTTGTTTATTCTTGCATTTTGTCAAAATCCTTCCCGAACTTTTTTTTTCAAATTCGTTCATCGCCAGAACAAGTGCTTTAAACTAACGCGGTTTAAGTCCACCAGTGAAAGTGTTTAGAAGTTTTAAAAACTAGTTAATCACTAAATACCTATAAGTAATGCAATATTTGCAAATCTTCGATATTTATGCATTAGCTTTCCATTTATTTATTTTATAATTTTTGTACACACAATAACATTACAGGAAAACTGAAATATAGGAAATAATAGTACAAAGACACAGTTTATTTCTAGCTTTCCATGTCAGGCATTTAGAAGTTCCTTACGTGTCACTTAATAACCGGTCAGAAAATTTGGTTAAAAGTCGGTTTCTTCTAGAAATATATTACTTACTTACTAATATAAAGTGCAAATGAATCATTCAATATTGACATTGTCGCTAGATAATTGTCATAATAATACAATCACGAAACCACGTCTTAAAACTAGTTATGGCTAGATAAAGTAAGTTTGATGTAAACGCAGGCTTAGGCGACTGAAGAACTGTGAAGTACCGAAACTTGGATTAGTCCGTGCTTTCCTGAGGTGCCCTTGAGCTTGTTTCTCCCCTGCCCTAAAGGCTGGGCGTTCGGTAACTATCAAATCTCGTACTTAAATCCCAGATGAGGGCTGAGAAACCCCTCTTTGTCCCATTGGCTGCCCGCGAAGGCAACGAGGGTCGACGTCGCGTACCTCTACCACAGCACCACACCTTGCCATCATCAATGGCGTGGATTTTTCAGTTTCATTTAACATAGCTTAAATTATAAAAGTAGGTACCAACACCATGCGAACATACAAAAATATTATTACATATATTTAACAACACTTTTCATTGATGGGATCAATGAAAATTAGCCCCCTAATTTTCATTGATGATAAGGGAAAAAAAATCTTAATCTAAATTAAGAATTTTCTCCCACTACAATTTGATACCAGTAATTAAGCAATGTTTTTGAAAGTACCTAAATAAATTATAAAATGGCCGCAGGGACACACAGAAAAAATATAAAATCATAGCACGTTTTTTTTTAAACTTAAAAAAAAAACGTTCACGAATAAACTTATTAAAGTTATGCGTTTACGAGTTTTTACTATCTGATGTATCAGATGAACACAAACTAACTCTTCCAAGTAGGTATAATTAGGTTCAACACGAGTCCGACTCGCACTTGACCGATTTTTTCTTATAAATTTCGTCATTTTTTTTGTCATAAAATGAGGTTTACTTCTTGTACAGCCTACCAATTTCTGTTACAATGTGAATTTATATCAATTTTCTAGATTTATAAAACAAAATAAGTCAAAATCCATTAAGCCGTTATACTCGTATATACGACTAATATTTACATACACCTTATTGTTCAGGCTACAAGGTCAACTTACAATTACAATAGATTATTTATTACTTTGTAACTTATAATCTGATAACAAATTATAACCGGATTTTATTAGATCAGTACGCAGGTGTTTTGTTTGCTATTAAAATTTGCTCGTTCGCCTTGACTTTGGCTCTATATTTTAATGCGGTCTTACCAGTTATACTCACGTAATTGTCATTGACGAAGATCCCCGAGATGCACAAGTATCTCTCGAAAGATTACTTTTCATACTCATTTAGCAATGATGGCATTCTAGTTTAAAACGAACTTCATGTTTGTCAACAACATGGTGTACACAAAGACTATCTCTCCGAAAATGCAGTATATTACGTACCTGATTTTTTTAATAGATAGACCAGGTAAACGCCATTATGTGGTCTCCATCCACCCCTAATAGCCACGCCAGCATTAGCCCAAATATGAACCACCTCACCTCTGTTTCGACCCTCTATTGTGACGCTTTGGTCATGATTCCTGTATCGTTAGTATGAGTTTTGATAGATAAACTGTAGAACACACACCACCTCCTGTAGAAACTATCAAAAACGACTAAAATGTGTGAAAAGCCTGTAAGTTTTGTTTTAAACTCAAATCTTATATTTAGATTACTGCGTACACCGCGACCGTAGTTAGGTAGGTCCTTGTGCAAGGGACTGTCCAGGTGGTAGTTTGCACCACAATGTTCATCAATCTGCCGCCAAGCAGCAATGTGTAAACTTTTTGTGTACCGGACACTGTAGCTGGTGAAATACCGGATTCGAGGTCTTAAGGTTTGGCAGACAGTGGACGGGACGGGACTTAGTGTGACGGCGACGCGTGATGACCCGACGCACTCGACGCGATTTTTGAGTATTTCGAAAAACGTGGAAGCTGTGCTACTTTCGTTTGTATTAGCAAAAAACCACGGCGTAAGGCCTCTGCATCGAATCTTGCGGACAGCGGGGCGGCGGCGGCGCGGGAGCGGCAGCATCTTATGCGTAAAATCAAGTGGACCGGTTCTCGAAAAAAGCGGCGCGGCCGGTGTCCGCAAGATTCGGGTCTAAACGGATATTATTCATTTTTCATGTCCACTATGCGACACTGGCGTTACGTCAGACGCTACGTGGGTTGTATTTCCCTAGAACGCGGCGGCGACTTGACGGGACCCGTCCCGGTGTCCGTCAGGATGACCGGACCACAGCACGGATTCACGTGAAACTTTACCAAGATTTAGTACCTATTTTGTACTATTTTGTACCTATGTTTAAATATTTTGTACCTCAGTAATAACAAAGTTATTTAATAAATAAAGTGGGAAGCCATTCTGACGTCAGGATGGCTTCCCACTTTTTACTTTGGGTACTTACGGTCCATATATTGCTGAAATCTTTGCATAATAATTTAGTACCTTTTTTGTACCTACGATAAATATATAAATACTTAATGTATTCCTTTTAAAAATTACTTTTATTTCATTATAAACAATTATATATGGAGCATCATTCATCTGACATTTGTCTGACATATTATAATGTAACATGTAGTCCCCTATCCTGCGAAACAGAGCAAGTATTCAGTATTTTCTTTAGGGTATTCCGACCCCGCTTAGCGTTTCGTAATTCTCCATCACGGCACACATTCATGCAGTAACAATCACGTGCTACATTCGACCCTCTCTGATGAAATTTAATAGATCACATTTGAAACTTCATCAAAATTTAACAACGTAACCTTGTAACGGCGGGCAAATAATATTATTTGAAGTACCTGTTTTTGAAGTTAGAACTGCACAATTTCTTAACTTTTTTCAATTACGATTACATATATTAATATAATATTCTGGGACAATCTACACACGGTAATCAGATCCCAAATCAGGCAGATCCTGTACTATGGGAATCAGACAAGTGATACTAATGCTTATATTTACTTTTTTTTGTAATAACATACTTAAATAGATAAATAACACCCAGACACTTGGTGGGAATCGAACCCATGACCTATCGGGTAGCGGGCAGGATGTCTGACCGCTAGACCAACAGGCCCGTCATACATATTTATTGTAATAATGACAAAAGAAACTGACAGATATTAAATGTGATCTATTAAATTGGCCCTACTTTAGGTAAGTTTTGCACTTCCGAGTTGCTGGGAAATTTCGAGGGTGGGTCCTAGACATCCATCAAATACGGCGGCAAGTCTTTTTTGTAGTCATAAGCACTAGCCTGTCTGCAATCCCATCTGATCCAAAACTTATTAAAAGGATATTTACTCCCTTGAAAACACCCACATTACATTGTCAGACGAAAAAAAACAAAACAGTTGCGCAGTAAATTAGTTAATTAGGTGGACGGAGCTGCATGGGACAGCTAGTTTTATATAAATAAAAGTACATAAAAAAAAAATATAAATCAAAAATTATTCATTATAGAATAGCATTTTATACAGATATATTATTTTGAAATTAAACTAATTTTACGGATTATATCGGATTACGGATTGTATTGCCATATGTTAGAGGAGTAACAGACAAGATTGGCTATATCTTAAAGCGAGCTTCAATTAAAACATTTTTCAAGCCACCAAAGAAGATTAGTCAGTTTTTACCATCAGTCAAGTGCCATATACCTCTACAAGATGCAGGAGTATACAAACTGGATTGTGACTGTGGGCCCTCATACATCGGGCAAACAAAACGATCGGTAAAAACCCGTGTAAAAGAACATATAGCTGACGTTAAACATCGACGCTATACGAAGTCTGCAGTCTGTGAACATGTTCAGGATCGCACCCACCATTATATTAGATTTGACAAACCACAAATCTTCGCAAAAGAACAGCGCTAAAATATATTCAAATCCAAAGACAAGCATTCCACTGCAAGACCTCAAGATACTGTAAGCTCTTTCTGCGTAGATCGGACTAACAATAATAATTAGAAGACCTGAGGGTACCCTAAGACAACTATGACATATGGACAGCTACCACCTCAGTCCGCCCGTGACCATGAATGCTGTAAAGTATTCGAAACGTCGGGTAATAAAAATCAATAATAAACCGCGATATAACCCGTAAAATTAGTTTCATTTCAATGTGTAATATTCGCGTAAATATTAGAAATCATTACAAAATATATTATTTAATTCTAGCAAAATAGTATATAATCTTATACGATCTGTAACGGGCACATTCGCATATGCTTGCGAACTTCAGGAAATTAATTTAAAAAATATTACTAGGATAAAATCAACAAAAACATTTATTTAATAACAACATAAACTAGTACACTTATGATGACTTGCAATAACTATGGCTGGCTATGCAAGAGTAATTTACTGGAAACTTAAACAGTCTATATCTCTTAAACTACTGAACCAATTTTGATATCGCTCGATCGCAATAGGATTTGTAGTTTCTAAGAAATACGGGGAGAAACCTACATACATACGTACACTCATGAAATTGGTATACTCATCACTCATAAATTTTGTTTATGCCCACATAGATTAACATATTATGTAAATATTACTTATTTTTATTAATATTACATACATACGCGTCGAATACAGAACTACTCATTTTGAAGTCGTTTAAAAGGGAATCCTCATGGCTGTGCATGGTATGACTTCGTCTATCTGTCTTGCCACACCTATATATTTCAGGAACTACTGGTGCTATCGATTTGTAATTTCGATCGTACTTACCCAACAACGAAAGTTTTAGTCAAAGCTGGCAATCGTGATAACCCATCTGCTCCACTTTTGTTTGACTTTACATATTCTATGTCGTATGTATGTGGTGATGATTTAATACTTACTATACTAATAGCCCACCACTGTAACCGACTCGCAGCCATCGAGGGAACCCCCTGCTTAGGCCCAAAAATAGTCACCAACGGTTTGTGGTCGGTAAGCAATGTAAAACGTCTCCCATATAAATACTGGTGCAACTTTTCGAATTAAAACACTATGGCCAGCACCTCGCGTTCAATCTGAGAATAGTGTTTTTCAGCTACGGTAGGTAAGTGCCCAGGACACATACACAACCGGTCGCTCACGCGCCCCGCGGCTGTCCACGCATCCGACCCAAACTGTAGCCAAAGTTTAAGTTCCCAGAGAATCAAGGTGGCAGAAGTTTTTATCGTCAAAGTTAGAACTAACAAATGTATGGGTTTTACTCCTCTGCCTGGATGCAGGAAAGGGGACTACATGGTTTGTGAAATATAATATGTCAGATGAATGATGCTCCATATATAATTGTTTATAATGAAATAAAAGTAATTCTTAAATGGAATACATTAAGTATTTATATATTTATCGTAGGTACAAAAAAGGTACTAAATTATTATGCAAAGATTTCAGCAATATATGGACCGTAAGTACCCAAAGTAAAAAGTGGGAAGCCATCCTGACGTCAGAATGGCTTCCCACTTTATTTAATAAATAACTTTGTTATTACTGAGGTACAAAATATTTAAACATAGGTACAAAATAGTACAAAATAGGTACTAAATCTTGGTAAAGTTTCACGTGAATCCGTGCTGTGGTCCGGTCATCCTGACGGACACCCCGTCCCGACGTCTCTGTGTGACATATTACAACACTGCGTCTCGTCCCATCCGCTGTCTGCCGAACCTTTTAAGTCTCAACTGACGTGCGGTAAAGCAAACCAGCTGTCCAACAGGCGAACGTCTTGCTTGTCTTTTTACTAATTCTACTAATTGTATAAAAAAGAACTCTAAACAGTAGGTATTTGTGAAATCTTTATCTATTATTATTATATACACATAGTATAAAACAAAGTCGCTTAGCGCGTCTGTCTGTCTGTATATCCGTCAACTCCCCAAAAATCACGCAACGGATTTTTAAGCGGTTTTCATCATTAGTTATATATTTTTCACTGATGGTTTATAAATATAAAAACTATGTTTATCCGTGCGAAGCCGGCGCGGTTCACAAGCAATAAATAAAAGACTGATATTAGGTATATACATAACAATTTAATTACCTACATAAAGAAGAATAATTCGTTTTACAAACCAATATTGTAAGTCGACATTATATTTGTTTGTCGTATGTTTAATGACCAACCTGGTGTCAGAGTTATTGCAGCTACCCTTAGCCCTCTGACTTGACTTCAAGACCGCCATCTTGATGATAAATAAATTTATAGTTTAAAAAACTAAAAATACACGCTTTTATAAAGTACCGATACTCCACTAAAAAGTAATAAATAATTTATGGAACTCGTTCTTTCTTTCTACCCCGTGTTTGTCATTAAGCATTATATTTAAGTGTGAAAGCGTGGGGCGCTTTTTCTCTGTATTCACTGATTACAAATTATTGTCATGTCGATGAAAGTACTTAAGTACTTACTTACCTACTTGAAATTGGAAAGAAATGTTCAGCTGTTATTCAGAAAAGGCGCCCCACGCTTTCACACTTAAATATAATGCTTAATGACAAACACGGGGTAGAAAGAAAGAACGAGTTCCATAAATTATTTATTACTTTTTAGTGGAGTATCGGTACTTTATAAAAGCGTGTATTTTTAGTTTTTTAAACTATAAATTTATTTTACACTTTTTAGTCTCAGAAATATTAGTCTAAAATACCTACGGATAAACTTGGCAATTTTTATTTATTCGTAGCTTGAATCGTAGGCAGGTTGTTGCAAAACATATATTTACAGGGTAGATATTACCTACGCATAGGTATCGCAATGAGTTTGTTAAATTTAAGAAAGCACTACGTAATTCCCCTACCGTCCAGTTCCATCATCAGGTCCTCATTAATGGTCAAAGTGAAAATAACTCTTTAAAACAAATCAAATGAGCCCAAACTCGATGTGTTTACTAGTAGCCATACCAGGGTTCCGTCCCCCACCTTCCAGTCCCATCATCAGGTCCTCATTAATGGTCAAAGTGAAAAGAACTCTTTAAAACAAATCAAATGATCCCAAACTCGATGTGTTTACTAGTAGCCAGTCCAGGGTTCCATCCCCACCTTCCAGTTCCATGATCAGGTCCTCATTAATGGTCAAAGTGAAAAGAACTCTTTAAAACAAATCAAATGATCCCAAACTCGATGTGTTTACTAGTAGCCATTCCAGGGTTCCGTCCCCCACCTTTCAGTTCCATCATCAGGTCCTCATTAATGGTCAAAGTGAAAAGAACTCTTTAAAACAAATCAAATGAGCCCAAACTCGATGTGTTTACTAGTTACCATCCAAGGGTTCCCTTATCCACCTTCGAGCCCCAGCATCTGATCAGCTCGATGATACCATATTATTGTATTGTCACCGGCCCTTGATACATGTGCAAAATTTCAAATTATTTGGACGTGTAGAAGTGGGTCAAAATTGCATCGCAAGATTCCATTACCATCATACATACATAGTTACATACATACATACATACAGGTCAAGCTAATAAAAGCGTGTTAAAAATACCACTGAATGGTCACTATTTAAGGGCCTATGCCCACCGCGTATTTTAACGCACGGTACGACGTGCGTTTTTCTTTCCATATAATCAATTTTGTTGGCCCTTGTAACGATAAGAACGCGGTGTGCATAGACTCTAAAAACTTGCTTGCGAACTTGAACGTAATTGCAATGTTTGAAAAACTGAAGTTGGTAAACTTTATGAACAAAATACTAAATCTGAATAACTCGCATTATTGATCTGTAAAACGTTAAAATAATAACATATTTATTTATCTTACAATAATTACAATATTTCAAACACCGAGGTACTTATAAAGGAAATAATTTAAATTACGAATAAAGCATTGCATTACATTTATTATAACGGTTTTATATTTGTACATAATATGTATACTGACACTTTTAAAGGAACATAAAACTCCTAAAGTGACAACGCATGCCTCTAAAAATAAAATTTGACACAATATTGGATGGATTCAAATGTGAGCTTAATTTAATGAGATTACAATACAAAATGCCATAATTTTCATATGCAAGCGGATTAAATGAATCGCTCAATGCAATTATTATACAAAATATCTCGTTATTATTTCACAATTATTGATTTTTAAAGCATACGTGCCCGGAGATAGCTGCCTACAGGACTAACTGCCGGTCCCAATATCCTATCGATCCCTTACTATAAGTTGTTATAGAAACACTTGACATTAATTTTCTATAAACCTACTTAACTTTGGTAAGCTTTGGGGCCACGGAAAGATAGATCAATCAATAGTAAAGGTAGATTTCTTATCTGTCTTTGTTTATTGAAACGGAAATATGTCATAATAGCTATCGATGGTAACTATTTTAACATAAAGTAAGATATCGATAGGATATTGGGACCGGCAGTAAGTAGTTTAGTAGTCCAAGTACTCTCCGAGATATTGTCAGCAGTATTAAGTGCCTGCTGGCCTTTCCCTAGGAATTAGAGTAAACCGAATAAATCTGTTCCCACACGCACTCAATATAAGCTTAGACGTGGAGTCGCCGAAATCTGCCTGCTATACCACCAATAGGCTAGATGACTCAAAACTTTTCAACCGTCATTTGGATTATCAAAAAAAATATTGGACACGTATCTTTTCTGTTGTCAGTTAAACAAAAGATGACAAAGATATACTGCCGCACCTACAAACGTCAACCTACAAACGTCAATTAGAGTTAATTGTGACTAAGGCTTTTTTTTAAATGGATTATTTCGACTTTAGAAGCCATATAATACTTCATACGCGGATCGTGAGTAAATATATCAATAATCTCGTAATTAATACTAAAAGATTATCATAAGAGACTCGGAGAGTCGAAATAAATAGATTACATAAAATTACTTAATTGCGATTAAAGTTAATTGATGTCTGTGAGTGCGGCAGATAGTGCGTTGAAACTCCGCGTGACGTCACGCCTGTATACAATTTTTACAGAAGTGTGACGTCACAAGCCTCCACTCTCGAACTTTGACGCTCTATATCTATGGCAATACCCATCGATATACTATACCAACTAGATTAGCTGTCACGAACAAAATGACATCGAAAATGTGGTCGCGGTTACATTTATTTACACAACTATAAACGTAGCTAGAAATTGTAGAAAATAGTTTTAAATAATTCGGAACGTCGGACTAATAGAAGCCTTCACATGTAGTAATAAAGTCTAATTCTGTATGCAGTAATGTTGGCACATAAAACCTTTACATCGGAGACAAAGAAAAATCAATAAAACTGCCAAAGCTATACGAAAAAAAGTAGTTGTTTTGACTTAAAGAACTATGTACTCATTAAAAAGAAAATCTTAACCACTATAAAATAAGGTTCAAAACAGGTGTGTTTCCATTGTGTGTGTACTGACTTACAAACTTATCCGTGCTGGTGGCAAAAATGAGAACTAACTTTTTTTTTATGGTAATGACGTGTAGTTTAACAGTTTCGTATAGACGAGTTTTTATTTCGTATTATAATGATATCTTACTTATATTTATTATTTAAACTAGTAGTAATAAGAACACGAAACGAAAAAAAAAATCTGCATCTGCAATTTTAGTATTACGATAAGTATTATATTATTTGGACAGTTTATAAACGCGCAATAAGGAATTTCGATACATCCTGTTGTCGGCTCGTACTAATTTGAAATAGAGCGACAGCCGTCTCCGTAGCTCTATTTTCGTGACCACTTTTCGGGTCGTGACAGCTAATCTAGTTGGTATAGTATATCGATGGCAATACCGATTGATTTGTGAAATAAATAAATACGTGTCCAATATATTTTTATACGACGGGCCCGTTGGTCTAGTGGTTAGACACCCTGTCCGCTAACCGATGGGTGGTGGGTTCGATTCCCACCAAGTGTCTGGGTGTTATTTATCTATTTAAGTATGTATTTACAAAAAAAATGTATATAAGTAAAGGGAAAACAAGAAGACGGGCAGAGCAGGGTCTATCTATTAGATCACCTATACTGCGATCCTCAGGTCCAGGCGCCCGGGGGTCAGGTCAACCGTGGGAATCTTGGCAACTCCTCCCTTCTAAGGGGGACGCGATTGTTCAGTAGTGGACCTCTTACGGCTAATGATGATACCAATACCAATTATTTTTGTGACCATAAATCAATGATATTTACATTAAAAAAATATTATAATAATAAAATAAATCACTTTTAATTGATTTCGAATTTAATGCATTTTTCAACGTCAACTTTGGTGTCTACTCATTGTCTTTTCTTACGTTTTATACGCAAATGTATAATGTACATTGATTGTTGTGTTTACAGCGACTATTTAGCTGTCTATGATGAGCCATCGATGTTTACTGTTCTCGATTTGTTGTTGTACAAGTGGTGTTCGAACGCGTAGTTTCACTTCGAGGGAGCCGCCCGCAGGCCGCCGGCCATCCATTAGCTTTGAAATATAATATGTTACAATATGTATTTAAAATAAAGAAATCATATATTAACTACTCGCGGTAACAGCTCAGTGGGTGAGCGCTTGCCTTGGAAACAAGGTGCGCAAGTTCGAACCCCGGCTCGCACCTCTGATTTATTTAATGGATCATGTGCGAATCGTCTTTGTGCGATTGTTACTAGCTTTCGGTGAAGGAAAACATCGTGATGAAACCTGCATGTCTGAGAAAGCCTAACTAGCTTTCAAATGACGTGTGAAGTCCGCCAACCCGCACTTGGTCAGCGTGGTGGACTATGGCCTAAGCCCCCTCATCTTGAGGGGACGCCCGTGCCCAACAGTGGGACATAAAAAAAGGGCTGGTATTATACTCGCGGTTATTAGTCTCTTTGATCCACATTTCTAAAGCAAAGGGGTCCAAAACTTATTGACCCCCACTTTTAAATTAAATGCCAAACATCAAATTTTCACAATTACCTACCACATTATTTTATACCCACACATAAATATTTTTAAAATCATGAAACTCAGTGGGCCCCCTTTTAAATCATCCAGTCAAAACTCAAATTTTAGGAGGCCAAATATTTTGACTACACCTATCTACGAGTGATGGCTGCTGGTCGAGTCAACTCGTGCGCGGGTGCTGTTTGGGGGGACTGGTCCGACTACTATCCCTTTGGCATTTTAGTTTGTTGTAATTTATTGTATTCTTATTTTCTCCCTTGCTTTATGTTTCAAACGACAGGACACACTATTGCTAATGTCGATTCATTTGTAACAAAACAATGTTTAAAAAAAAGTGAAAAAATTACAAGCCCGCTGAGTTTCTTGCCGGATCTTCTCAGTTGAGGCAGCGTTGTGATCCGGTGGTAGCTTTTAAAAAATTACCATTCATAAGTGCTAGCGCTAAGCCTATTTCAAATAAAGATTTCTGAGTTTTAGTACGTGATTTCAACCGCACTCTTAAACCCTCTTTGTAACCATGACCACTCAATAGCCACTCCTACTTTCCGTTTTAATCGTGGTCATAATTAATTGAATCCTACTTAAATTATGGGGAAAACTTATTGAACCTCTCTTTTAAATCATCGGGTCAAAATTCATAGATGCCACTATTAAATTTTAGATCATTTTATTTTGGAGACAAAATTAATACCCTTTTTAAAATTATGGGGTCAAATTTCATTGACCCCTCAATTTTATGGGGTCAAATTTCATTGACCCTCTCAAAATTATGGGGTCAAAGTGATTAAATAAACTGTATCCAGCACTCACCGGAAACGCCTCGTGAAGAGTGACCTGCGTCTCCAGTGGTGCCAACTTGACGGTGACGTTGCCGAGCAGCGAGTCGCGCCGGAACCAGCCGCTGCAACACAACAGCGCTTCAGCACAGCTTCCGCCGCAACTGCCCACACACACACACTACCTAGTCTACACTACCACTTGCTACGATATACATGCATGGATGATAATTTTAAGATAGCTAAAAATGTGTTAAGTTTACAAAAGGCACCAAATACCGCTGATTTAGAGTAGGCTAAAGCATTATCAGTATATTTTTTATCATAATGGCTATGTACTATGGGATGTTTTAGCCGCAGGCTTTATGCAAACGCAGCCAAATAACAGATCAGTCGATATTTGCTACCATTTGCATTGGATCTACGTTCACCGACGTTTGCTACTAGTCTAGATCTATCAAAGTCGACCGAAATATTTTGATATAAGTCTAACTAAATGTAAAAGTCGTCAGACGTTTGCTGCCAGTCTATGTTTATCTATCATAGTCCACCGACGTTTACTCCCAGTCTAGATTTATAAAAAGTCTGCTACTAGTCTAAATCGACCGATATTTGCTACAAGTCTAAATCTATCAAAGTCGACCGATATTTGCTACAAGTCAAAATCTATCAAAGTCAACCGATATTTGTTACTAGTCTAGATCTATCAAAGTCGAATGACACTTCCTACCATTCTAGATCTATCAAAGTCGGCCGACATTTCCTACCAGTCTAGATCTATAACAGTCTATAAACTTGCTACTAAAAAATATGCTCAATGTCTATCGCAACTTCTCTCACAAATAATAACTCACCCTTCCGAGTAGACTTCTAGCTTGATGGCGTGTCGTTTGAACAGTCTCATGCAGGGCCTCGCGCCGCGATGTATGGACAACGGGAACACCGCATTGTACTCCGGGCTGTTTGTATTCTTGACCACGTATGTTCTATCAGACACGGGAGCTTCCTAGAAATATTGTGGATGGGAATGCTTATGCTGTATAATTAGAGGTAGACACAGAACAAAAATCAGTACAAGTACTATAGAATGCTTATTTTCAAGTAAGAACCGTAGGCACAGGTAAGAACATCAAAATACATAAATATCAGGTACACGATAATAGGTACTAGGTACCTACTACTATACCGTTAGCTGTATTTATCGACGTTTGCGCTTATGACAGATCAAACCCATCACTACTTATCACTTACATATCAATATAACTTTAAATATTTCAATTCACCTACCTCTTAGAGGAAAATCTACCTACGCTTTGTTTAAGGGCACCATAGACAAACGCGTACTCTATTCTTAATATATAAACTCTATGGAGGTAGAGCAAAGAGGGAACGGTAAGCTCGAAGTACTGCAAGTTTAAATATGACCTGACCGTATAGTATACAAACCTTTGAACAGCGTTATAGATGCCTTGTCATATTCGGTCTTCGGCCTATTTATTGGAGGTGCATGCTGAGATAAATTCACACAGTGGAAACCACATTGGTACTGCCAGGCCAAGGGTAAGTTTGGAACAGCCGGTCTCGTGGGAATATCTTAACCACAGGGATACCAATGCGTTTAAAGTACACTAAAGTAAGGACAATTTAATAAATCACATTAGATACTTCATCAAAATTTAACAACGTAACCTTGTAAAGGCGGGCATAATATATATTTTTTTCGTAGTTAGAACTGTACAATTGCTTAACTTTTTTCAATTACAATTACATATTTATGACTATAGAGCGTCCAACCGTTTATTTTCTTACCTACTTTTAAAAGTTCACTTTAAGTGAACTTTTGCGTAACATGACGCAGTTACGTTCTATTGGTGCTGTCAAAAAGAAAATAAACGGTTGGACACTCTATAAAGAAACAGACAAAACAAAGAAACTGACAGATGTCAAACGTGATCTATTAATTTGGCCCTACAGGTAGTATTCATTAAATAAAAGAATGTACAGGGTGTAAGGGACATCGTACCGAAAAAAAAATTATTAGACGTCAAATAATGTCCGTTACAACATTACAGTAACCATTTATATGGTAAATGACAAATGACTAACTTATTAATTTTCGAGCATGTAATGAATATATGCGGAAAAATGTTTATTTTACAAATTACATTGCTAATTTTCTAAAATAATAATAGTTAATTGCCTATTAATTAATTGCCTATGCACTGTTTTTGTGAATAAAGAATAAATAAATAAATAAAAATAAAATAAAAACACAAATAATTAATTAATTGTTTTTAAATTAAAATTAGGCTTTATTATTATACCAATAATGATGTTATACTAATTTTATTTAAACAAAGGTAATTCTTTTTTTTGGAAATTCATGAAAACTCCGATGAAAAATTTCAACACTAGGATGTTTAGAATCGTGTTCTGGATCCCTGGTATCGGTTTTCGGTACGATGTCCCCTTACACTCGTTATATCACTCACTTGTGGGTACGGGAATTCGAACTTGACGTATGTGTCGACTTCTTTAGGGTTGGGTACGTTGTACGCGATGCCGCGTACGATTGTGAGCTCTAAGTCGTTCTCATTAAGGTCCGTGTTGCATTGCACCACGGCGAACTGACGGCTCTCGTAGTGGAATTTTGGAGTTTTGCTTAGACTGCAAAAACTGGGTTAATTAGCTGATTGGCAAAGAAGCTTGAAAAATAAATTTGAACACTAGGTTGTAGGTTCCTAGTGCAAGGAACCGTCCAGGTAGGTACCACCGCAGTGTCAGATATTCTGCCGCCAAGCAGCAGTGTGTAAGCATTGCTGCGTTCCAGCGTGAAGGGCACTGTATCTGGTGAAATTACCGGACAAAAAGACTTGATATCTAATGTCTTAAAGGTCGGCAACGTGCTAGTGATTCTTCTGGTGTTGCTAGCGTCTATGGGCTGCGGTGACTGCTCACCATCAGGCGGGCCGCAAGCTTGCTTGCCACCTTGGTAGTATAATATAATATTTAAACTAGATTAGCTGATACGGTCCGAAAAGTGGCACACAGAAATAGCGACACATCGGCGGTTGTGTCGCTATTTCTTTTCAAGCCACGGCCTGACAAAATTATTTTTGCCGATAAGTGTGTCGTTACTGTCTATATGAAACTGTCAAACTACACGTCATTATCATAACAAAACCATTAGTTCAAGTTTCCGCCACCAGCACAGATAACTCCGCGACCTCCACGACCACATTTTAGATGTCATTTCGTTAGTGAATGTCTATCTAATGTATATCAGTGGCGAAGGGTCAATTTTTGTAAAGGGTAAGCCGGTCCGCTACACCCAGGACATTTTCATTAGGTTTCTGTAATGTTCTACTTTGCTGATAGTAACATGATATTATATCTTTGAAAAGTTAAAATCTGTAAATCCCGAGCGATTCTAAACTAGATTAGGAATGAAATAGGTAGGCAAGGGAAAAATACCATTTTATTTAATTTAAAAGCCAGTGATTAGGTCCCTAGAAATTAAGAATACGAATATACTAAATTAAATTACTTACTTCGATAAATCTCATCGATATGACCTACAATGACTCATTTCAATAAAATGATCTAACGCAATAACATGTAGGTACAATGCACACTACACACAATGAACAGCTCTGCCAAAAAAAAGGTCAGGGCTTCATGAAATGTAACTCAAGTCCAGGTAGTAACATAATATTGCAATCAATTGCAACAATAAATAATGCGAAGGTATTATACGTTTCATTATCGAATATCAATAAACAGTAATTTACGATGTTAGCGTGATTTACATTATGAACAGCGCCATCTATCGGTGAAATTGGACACACAATTACTATAGAACTTTTATATTATTAAACACAATAAACAAAACTATAAACAACCATAGTATCTATTAGATTCTAATTATATTATAATATTTAGTAGAATTAAATTGTCATGTACCGTATATGCGATACAAAATAAATATCAATGAAGACGAAAGATTATAGTCGATCGAAGTACGCGTACGCAATCAATACTACACTCTATTTCGTTCGCATACATGTCATTTTTCTATCCATTAACATAACCACGCCCCATTATAACCCGATGGACATCGGCTTGCCGTCGTTCCTATACTAAGCGAGTTATGCGTTTGCGCGGGAACGTTTTCCGTACTGATTTTACATGGTAATTGCGCGTGGAATTCCTAATCTTGCGAGCGGCTTGCCGCGCCACGACTTGCGCGCGGTTGAAGTGAATGAAAAGTGTAACTTTTTGCTATTAATATAAGGCGATTTTTAGATTAATTTTATTTGATGGTGTATTAAATACCTATGTTTTTAACGTTATGTTAGTAAATAAATGTCTTATTAGATCGTCGTAACAAACGCCTGTTGTCAAAGGGAAGCCGGTAGGAATCGAGTTATATGGAGCCTTCGCCACTGATGTATATACTGTTAAATATTCCGAAACGGTTACAAATACAAAATGGACGGTAGAATGGTAGAATGACCGAACGCGTATATAAGGCACTGCTCTGGCGGTGCAGGGACATTCATTTATTAGATCTCGTGCTGAAAGGTTGTTCCACTAGTCGTATAGAGTGGTCACTCTGTCATTCTGTCACTAGATTTGTTATAATGCGGTCGTGCTATTTAATTGTATTTCTTGAATTGTAATAAAGATGGAGTTGGCGTGGTTTGTTGGGGATGGCGGAGACCACTTGGTGGAGCCCCTACATTTTTATAATTACCCGTTAATGTGTCACAATATGTGTAACCTTTGTGTCAGTGATGTATTAGTGTCAATAAACCAGTTTGGTATATATCTTTCTTCTTTTTTTATTATTTCTAGGGTTATCTTAGGGTTTCTAACAATATTATATCGATAGTATAATAAAAAAAAACGTTTTTAACAAACCTCTTAGCAACAGCGACCACATCCAAATCCTGCTTGACATTAACAGCCAAGTGTTCGAATCTGTTCGCCTCGGCGATGTTTCCCATCGCCCTGTTGTGGTCTCTGTTAGTGAGGCACAGCTTCAACTGACTGTTCAACTGTTGTTGGAGTCTCGAGAAGACATCGTCGTCGTTCGCGTCTATCGGAGTCTGGCCTTCCTCTGGCCCACAGTCCTCGGCCGATACTACATCGAAGCTGAAAGGAAACATTAAATCTTTCATAGCTATTAACTAAACCCTATAGTGGGACATAAACTAGGGTTGGTGTTTTTTGAAAACAGGTTGGGTAAGTAAGATCTAAAACAATTCCAAGTTTCAAATCGATAGCATCAGTGGTTCCTGAAATATGTAGGTGTGACAGACAGACGAAGTCTCACCATACGCGTTTCTTTTGTACCTTTTAGGTATGGAACCATCGATATAATATAAACTATATAAACATTCACGAACAAAATGACATCTAAAATGTGGTCGCGGAGGAACTTATCTGTGCTGGTGGCGGAAATGTGAACTAACGATTTTATAATGATAATGACTTGTAGTTTGACAGTTTCTTATAGACAGTAGCGATATTCCTATCGGCAAAAATAAATTTGTCAGGATGTGGCTTGTAAAGAAATGGCGACACAAGGGCGCTATTTCTCGCTACCACTTTTTGAACCCTGACACCAAATCTAGTTTATATATTATATCGATGTATGGAACCATAAAGATGATATATAACGTAGGGCCAATTTAATAGATCACATTTGACATCTGTCAGTTTCTTTGTTCTATCTGTTTCTTTTGTCATTATTACAATAAATATGTAATCGTAATAGGCATGATGACTGTAACACAATACCAATAAATCTGTGGATTAAAATATTAGAACAGATTGCACTGATTCCAAAAATGCATCTCATTTTCATAATAATAGAGAGATTTTCGTGATATTTAAGCAAATAAATTACTTAAAAACAGCTAATCGCCATTTTGTAATAAACGCTGCTCAGAGTGAATGACGTCAATCCTGTGTAAATAAACAACTGTCAAACTGTCACCTCAACTTTTTCTTTCATACAATGATTCACTTATATACCTAGACAGATGTTTATTTACACCGCCGTAGTGACGTCACAACATGGCGCCATGCACCGGCCATCGTTTTGGAACGAAATTCAAACTCTATTTTAAAAATTGAAAATATTGCTATTAATTGTAAATTTAATACAAAAATATGATTATTTTCGGCAATAGTAGACCCGTAAGTACATTATAGAGTATTTTCTCAAAATTAGTCATCATGCCTATTGAAAAAAGTGCAATTATGCAGTTCTGACTTAGAAAAAAAATTATTATATTAATTATTATATATATTTATTATTTTATGCCCGCCGTTACAAAGTTATTTTGTTAAATTTTCATGAAGTGTCAAATGTGATCTATTAAATTGGCCCTACTTTACCTCCGTTTCACTTACGTTTGTTCCAAATCGTTTTTAGCTTTTGGCAGTAACGGCAGGGATTTGAGGTCCACTGCGAGGCCTCCCCGCGCTGCTTCTATCACTGCATCGAACCCTTTGGCAGCACGGAGGTACTCCTTCGCTTGCTCTATATCACCTGTCAAATAAAGTAAACTTTAAAATTGAGAACTGCTCTAACTGGCACACTCACAAACGTCGATTAACTAATTTTTTTTTTTTTTTTAAATCTAACTATATCGACTGACAGAGCAGTTTAGTATCTCTACGACAATAGGTACTCTACCGTCAGCAGTATTTATCGACATTGTCGCTTGTGACAGATCAAACCCACCATTACTTATCACATTAATATAACTTTAAATAGTTCACCTGCCTCTTGGAGGTAGGACTAAAGAAACCTGCCTAGGCTGCCTACGATTTGTTTAAGGGGACCATAGACAAACGCGAATTCTATTCGTAATATAAATACTTAGGGCCCTATGTTCGGACCCAGTGGCGTAGCTCGCCTTAGATGGGCCCCGTATCAAAATTTGTTGGGGGGCCCAAATGATGGTACGGCCTAAGAGATTATGTGACAACATGAATTTTACGAATTGTTGCTTACACATGTTCGGGGCCTCTGTAGCCTGGGGACTCATATCATTAATACGGCTGATACGGCGGTAGCTACGCCCCTGTTCGGACCTTCAACAGTCTCTTCAGCGCCAGACGCTCGCTAGATCACTGCTTAACGCTTCCAGAGGGGATCGTTAACAATTCTGATGTTTATTATCTCTATAATGAAAAGGTTGGCCACTCCTGTGCTTACGGCCTCGGTCTTGAATGAATGGACATTTATAAATATTTTCATACATCCTCACTCACCGTTCTTTTTAGCTTTAATTGCGGCTTCCTTGAACTGCTTCTGCCTCGTCAGTAGGAAGGCGAGCTGCTTGTCGTGGCGGGACGCGGGCTTAGGGGTAGGCCGCGGGGTCCCCGCGGGGGACGGGGATGGGGACGGGGACGAGGGGGAGGAGGGAGAGGGCCGCGCCGCACCGCCCGGTGGAGCCGGTGCACTGGACTGGACGGAGACAACACCTTAATGGTACCAGTCTTTTCTACAGACATATTTTGGTAGGAATATACATAATAAGTACTACAATCATAAACACCCAGGTCCTTTGAAATCCTTCGTAGTCACTGGACGTTCGGGGTGTGGGTCCTAGGACGTCCATCGAGTACGGCGGCGACTCCGAGGACGGTCCCCGTGAGCACCGTGTCTGGTTCCTGGTGCAGATCCCACCGGAGAGCCCGGGGATTCCCTCTCATGAGCCGTGGGTAAAGATCCCACATTCCCCGGCTGATCCCCAAAGGTCCTGAGGACGTTTTGAAGGTTTCCCCCGCGAACACAAACACAAAGGCTATTATTATTATTAGTTTTTGATAGCTCGGGCTTTTACACCCGGACTTTTAAATAATAATAATATCCTGGGACAATTCACACACGGTCATTTGATCCCAAACTAGGCAGAGCCTGTACTATGGAAACCAGACAACTGATACTAATACTTATATACTTTTTTTTTGTAAATACATACTTATATAGATAAAACACCCAGACACTTGGTGGGAATCGAACCCACGACCTGTTGGTTAGCAGACAGGGTCACTAACCACTAGACCAACGGGCCCGTTTAAAAGGCTGGGGACGAATCCAACACACAGACGCCTGTTGGGAGAACTTAATGGTATGGAACACCTGCAGGCTTAGCACAATGTGCAAATCTTGAGAGACAAGTGTTAGTATGACGTCACTATGACGTAGTATTTCCCATTTTTGTATGGAGAAATGACGTTTCGATGTTGAAAACTACGTCATAATCCACACCGATCTGTCAAGATTGCAAGTCGTGCTAGGCCTGCTGCCGGAATCAACTGCTGGAAATTAAATATAAACAGCAATTAACTCAGACAGGCACAGGAACTATTGCAAGTATATGGAAAGTTTTTTTGTTTTCTTTGTGTAGTAGGCATTTGGTGGACTGAACTCTGGGCTATTGTAAAAAGTCACTTGTCATAATTAGTATACTAATTATATTTTGGCAAATGGTGACTTGCCACCCACGGCTCTCCATATAGCCGTCAGAAGACTACGGAGTGCAACATCGGTGTGAGTAGCTCAGGGGTGTCGAGAGTTGTGCTCCGTAGTTACTAGCGGCGTTATGCCCTTTAACACTTCCACCCCTGGAGCATATAACTCTAACAGCTCTCCTCTGGACGGCCAATAGAGCAAGCCAGAGCTGAGAATCCTGCGGGCCCCCTTGGGTTTCCTCTCAGCCGACGAAGACACGCCGAGGTGGGGGCCCTGACCGACTCTCTGGAGCACTCAGGTCCGTTACGACAAACCCTGTGGGTTTATTTACTATTAAAATTTCTCCAGGTACACGCCCCAGACAGGAGCTAGCTATTACTCACCCCATCAGTGGGCAGTGGCCCGTGTCCGGCAGGAGTGGGCAGTTCGTCCACTGCCAAAGGCTTCCCGGCTGCGTGCAGTCTAATGGCATCTTTGTACTGCTTCACTATCCTGCCCATGCGGCGGGCTTTTGACGCGTTGCCCTCTTCCTTCGCTTTAGCTTCTTGTTGCTACAACATAGAAACGATTGAATAGTGACAGTTGCCTTGGATCTGGAATTCTGGATTTTTGAAGTAAGACTACTTTACGGACGCCTGACTTGAGAAGTAATCTGGTGAATGCGTAACGAGAGCGTTAGGAAAAGTGTGATCGGGCGAGGCGAACGGAAGTTGAGAGGGATCAGTTAGTGAAGATAGAAAGAGAGAGTGTTGCGTTTCGTATATTACTGTAGGAGCAAGAGAGAGGTGCGAGCACACATTTTTTTTCTTTCTCGCTTTCTCTCATAACCAGTTACGTTTCGTATATCTAAGAAGTTTTCTTCTCCTTCTTCAGTCGTGTGGTCTAAAGGGCGCTCGAGTTTTATTATTCAAATTTTTTTTTTTTTTTTAAATTCTACACATCTGTTTTACAGGGTAACCTAATGCAACAGTGTGGTACCTTAACTTAATACACATAATGTCACTATTGTGAATTCATTCAAAGTACAGGAAAACCGGTCAATCTTTTCCGCCACTTGATTGAGTGTCCGCAGCGCGCGCGTAAGAGGCGCCTTGCCATTGTCCGGTGAAGCTGCAATGGCCATCTGCGGCTAACAGCGTCTATCATTCCCAAAAAAAAGGCGCCTTGTTAACTAAGTTCGTGCGGCCGCGCGGCGCCGCCCTACATAATTGTCCGGTACACATAAACTTACGAGGCTCAATATTCCCGGATTGCACGATTTACCCCGCAATAAATTGAACACGTACAGCATTAGCTTCATATCCCTTCTTGTCTCTAATTTATTGTACCCAACCATACCTAAAACAATTAGGGTTGGATACATTAACGGATAGAAAGGATAGACCCCATGCAATCTATACTTATAATAAAACTGTAACAGGTCCAATTCTGTACATTGAAGATATTTTGAAAATTATATTTGGAGGGCATTCTATAACCGATACTGAGGCCGAAAATGTATTTTTTTAAATTTTTGTCTGTCTGTCTGTCTGTCTGTCTGTCTGTCTGTCTGTATCACGGCTGAGCATCACGCCGAAACTACTGAATGGATTCAAATGAAACTTGGCATGATTTGAGATCTTACTTCGAGGTAGGACATAGGATACTTTTTATCTCGTAATCTAGCACGGTTCTTTTGGGAGAGGGGATTAAAGTCAAAATGGGTACTTGGTTATACGCTTGGTCCGATTTTATCAATTTTTCTTTATAATATAATAAATATTAGTAAAGGAACACTCATAGAGAGTTGTTATCAAGGTTTTGTAATCGATCGGGTTAAGCAACGTTAGGTAAGGTCAATAAATAGATGGGTGACCGTTTAACGCCATTTGAACTAAACGAGTCCGTGCTTCGGAGAGCAAGTAAAAAGTGGGTCCCAGTTTTTAACCGACTATAAAAAAGGAGGTTATGTATTCAATGCGAATGTCTGTTATTAAAAGTTTAGTTAACGTAAAAATAGCGCAGGCGGAGCTGCTTGGGTCAGCTAGTCTTAAATACAAGGACATATGGAATATGCTAGTACCCATCTCCTCCCGTTGTGTGTCCGTAAGAGACGACTAAGGGAAAACAAGAAGACGGGCAGCAGCGTCTTTCTATTGGATTACCTACCACCTATACTGCGATCCCCAAGCCGCCTGCCAAGCGTGGGGATTATGGCAACCCCTCCCTTCTAAGGGGGCCTTTGTTCAGCAATGCAATGTTCGGCTTCTGATGAAGCTAGCATGACTGCAGTCCCACCTGATGGAAAGCGGCGACGCAGTTGAGGATGGTAAAGCGCACTAGCTTATTAAAAGCCTATTCATTCTAGCCTTGAAGACATTCACATTATAATCGGGCGGGAAAACCAACGCAGGCAAATTATTCCAGTCCTTAGCTGCCCTATAAATGAAGAAGCAAATCGCTTAGTCCGGACTTAAGGCACTGGTCATCTATCTATACTATAATAAAACTCAAAGAGCACTTTTTCTGTACATTGAATATTTTTCCAAAATTTCTATGTGGGGATACTATACTATCGACATAGAGGCCAAAACAATTTTTTTTGGAATTATTGTCTGTCTGTCTGTCTGTCTGTCTGTCTGTCTGTCGTTCTGTTTGTCCAGGCATCATTCGAAAACCCGTGGATGGATTTTGATAGGACTTTCACTGATGTGTTGTGTAGAAGTAGGGGTATAAATTGGTATATAAAACATCACGCTATGTTTCATAGGGGCTAAGCAGTGAAACATTACTTGCACATATTACCCCGTAATTTCCTTTGTATGTGAATAGGGTAATTATAGACTGATCAGTTAATCATTAAGATATGTATTATTACGCTATATACAATAGGGACTGAGCAGACATTTAGTTTGCATAAGATATGGCAGTGGCGAAGGGTCAATTTTTGTAAGGGGTAAGCCGGTCCGGTACACCCAGGACATTTACATTAGATTTCTGTATTGTTCTAAGTACTTTGCTGATAGCAATATCACATTATATCTTTAAAAGGTTAAAATCTGTAAATCCCGAGCGAGTCCAAACTAGATTAGGGGGGGATGGTTCATGAAATTTTAATGAAACTCCCCAAGTCCAGGTAGTGTATAATAGGTATTGCATTACAATCGCAACAATAAAAGATGCGAAAAACTTAGAACTTTCATTATCGAATATGATTAGACAGTAATTTACGATGTTAGCGTGATTTACATTATGACCAGTGCCATCTATCGATGAAATTGAACATACAATCACTATATAACTAATCTTATTTAAATAAAAGAAAGTCGTGTTAGTTACACTATTTATAACTCAAGAACGGCCCAACCGATTCGGCTGAAAAGGTAGGGAGGTAGCTTAGAACCAGGAAACGGACATAGGATACTTTTTATCCCGGTAGGTTAAGGTTAAGCAACGTTAGGTAAGGTCATTAAATAGATGGGTGAAGCGATTTGTATGATTGTGTGCATATCGGGTAGAATAGGTAATACGGTATATTTCATACCGCTAGGTTAAGGTTAAGCAACATAAGGCAAGGTCATTAAATAGATGGGTGAACCGATTTGTATGAAATTTTGTGTGCATATCGGGTAGGTCTGAGAATAGGTCATAAAGTATATTTAATTCCGCTGATACCACGATTGACGAGGATATATAGAACGAGAGGAGGGTGCAAGAGAGGAGAAAGAGGGAGAGGGGATTTGAGGAGGGGGTGATGGGTTGAGTAAGGGGGGAGTGAGAACTTCGGAGTCGGGGTGACGCTCGGGGTGTGGGCCCTTTGAGCGTCCATTGAGTACGGCGGCGACTCCGAGGAGGACGGCGGCGGGGTTGCGACCCCCGTCCCCGTGAGTACCGTGTCAGGTTCCCGGGGGGCTACAATGCGCCCCCCGGCGGCGGGCTCAAAGGCAAGGCACTGAGGGGCCCCTGGTGCAGATCCCACCGCAGAGCCCTGGGGTCCCCCCTCTCATTCATGTGCCGATGCGACAGCCGCGGGGGTTTTAGTGGGTAAGAATCCCACATACCCCGGTTGAGCCCCACAGCTCCCGGGGATCTTTCGAAGATTTCCCCCGCGTCAAAAAAAAAAATAGGGGGGAGTGAGAAGGAGCAACTTCGTAGAAGATAGAGGGGTGGGGAGAGTTCAGAGAGGGGACAACAGGGAGAGGAAGAGGGGGAGCGTGACGGAAACCGAAGCGGGAGGGGGAAAGAGAGAGGAGAGAAAGAGCATATAATTAGATTTTTTTATAAGAGAGAGAGATATGGAGAGAAATAAATCTATGGAGGACGGAGAAAAGGGGAGCAAAATGTAATAAAAGCGCGGGCGGTGCTGCACGGGTCAGCTAGTACTATAATAAAACTCAAAGAGCACTTTTTCTGTACATTGAATATTTTTCCAAAATTTCTATGTGGGGATACTATACTATCGACATAGAGGCCAAAACAATTTTTTTTGGAATTATTGTCTGTCTGTCTGTCTGTCTGTCTGTCTGTCGTTCTGTTTGTCCAGGCATCATTCGAAAACCCGTGGATGGATTTTGATAGGACTTTCACTGATGTGTTGTGTAGAAGTAGAGGTATAAATTGGTATATAAAACATCACGCTATGTTTCATAGGGGCTAAGCAGTGAAACATTACTTGCACATATTACCACGTAATTTCCGTTGTATATGAATAGGGTAATTATAGACTGATCAGTTAATCATTAAGATATTATTACGCTATATACAATAGGGACTGAGCAGACATTTAGTTTGCATAAGATATGGCAGTGGCGAAGGGTCAATTTTTGTAAGGGGTAAGCCGTTCCGGTACACCAAGGAAATTTTCATTATAGATTTCTGTATTGTTCTAAGTACTTTGCTGATAGCAATATGACATTATATATCTTAGAAAAGTTAAAATCTGTAATTCCCGAGCGAGTCCAAACTAGATTAGGAAAGAAATAGGCAAGGGAAAAATAACATTTCATTTTATTTAAAAGCCAGTTCATGAAATTTTAATGAAACTCCCCAAGTCCAGGTAGTGTATAGGTATTGTATCACATCCGCAACAATAAAAGATGCGAAACACTTAGAACTTTCATTTTCGAATATCATTAGACAGTAATTTACGATGTTAGCGTGATTTACATTATGAACAGCGCCATCTATCGGCGAAATTGGACATACAATCACTATAGAACTTTTATAACTCAAGAACGGCCTATCCGATTCGGCTGAAAATTGGTGGGGAGGTAGCTTAGAACCAGGAAACGGACGTAGGACTTTTTATCCCGGTAGGTTAAGGTTAAGCAACGTTAGGTAAGGTCATTAAATAGATGGGTGAACCGATTTGTATGAAAGTGTGCATATCGGGTAGGTCTGAGAATAGGTCATACAGTATATTTCATACCGCTAGGTTAAGGTTAAGCAACATAAGGCAAGATCATTAAACAGATGGGTGACCCGATTTGTATGAAATTTTGTGTGCATATCGGCAGTGGCGTGCACTGAAAGCAGGCAAAAATATCTGCGAGTTGTTTATGCTTTATGCTATTTGTTCGTGTTCCAGCACAAATATCATTAAATTAACCAATATTACCAACATATCTCCATTTACATTAAAAAAAAATACGTTAATTCATGTCCAAACTAAGATTTTTTAAAATTAAGACTGTTTAGAGAAATCCTAGGGTAGGCAAAGTATTTTTGTCAGTATGGAGCCGCTGAATAAACTTATTAATGTTTTCAAATTCAAATTAATATGTCTATAGTATTTGCTTGCATATGGATATTTGAAATAGTATAATAACATACATAAAATAGGTGAAACAAGCCGAATACATTTTTTTGCCTACCCTCTGTGCACGCCACTGCATATCGGGGAGGTCTGAGAATAGGTCATAAAGTAGGTATATTTAATGCCGCTGATACCATGATTGACGAGGATATATAGAACGAGAGGAGGGTGCAAGAGAGGAGAAAGAGGGGAGGGGATTCGAGGAGGGGGTGATGGGGTGAGGGATCGGGGGAGTTAGGTGGAGTAAGGGGGGAGTGAGAAGGAGCAAGTTCGTAGAAGAGAGAGGGGAGAGGGTTCAGAGAGGGGACAACAGGGAGAGGAAGAGGGGGAGTGTGACGGAAACCGAAGCGGGAGGGGGAAAGAGCATATAATTAGATAATTTTTTTTATAAGAGAGAGAGATATGGATAGAGATTAATCTAGGGAGGAGGGAGAAAAGGGGAGCAAAATGTAATAAAAGCGCGGGCGGAGCTGCACGGGTCAGCTAGTTTTAATTATAAAACAAAAACTACGTGATATCATGAAAACGTCCAAAATGAGTCTAATTCTGAATAGAGACAATTGATAAACTAAGTATGTACTGACCTGAAACGCGGCGAGCCTCAATTTCAACGCCTCGTCCATCGTAGAGGCTGTTACAAGCCCAGTGGCTTCATCCATCGGTGGCGGGGGGGTAGGTTCTGCTATAATAAGATATTTATGTCCAAAATAAATGTTCATTCATCAATACATCTTTAAAAAAACGTGTTAAGGAGGTCACTTCATTTTATGTTATTAAACTACCACTTACTTCCCTTGAGCCCTCATCATCAGCCGAAAGACGTCCACACCTTTGAATGAAGGATTTGCTATAATCCCCACGCTTAGCAGGCGTCTTGGGGATAGCAGTATAAGTGATAGGTAATTTAAAAGAAAGACGCTGCTGCCCGTCTTCTTGTTTTCCATTAGTCGCTTATTGCGGACACCCAACCAGAGGGTGCTATTCTTGGAACACTCTAGGGACTATTTAAGGGACTACCCAACACCATTTAGCATTTTTTTAAATATGAAAAGAACCGGAGGAGATAACGGATTCACATCCCGCGGGAACAACAACTTCGTGTAGTTCATCATCATCATCATCATCATCACCAGGCGGAAGACGTCTACTGCTGAACAAAGGCCTCCCCTTTAGACCGCCACAATGAACGACAATTTGCTATTTGCATCCACCGGTTTCCTGCGACGCGAACAATGTCGTCGGTCCACCTAGTGGGAGGCCTGCCTACGCTGCGTCTTCCGGTTCGTGGTCGCCACTCGAGAACCTTTCTTCCCCAACGGTTATCGGTTCTTCGAGCGATGTGGCCGGCCCACTGCCACTTCAATTTGCATATTCTACGAGCTATGTCGGTGACCTTGGTTCTTCGGCGAATCTCCTCATTTCGGATTCTGTCGCGCAAAGAAACTCCGAGCATAGCTCTCTCCATAGCTCGTTGTGTGACTCTGAGCTTCTCTAAAAGGCCAACCGTTAAAGACCACGTCTCAGTACCATATGTCATCACTGGCAACACACACTGTACTGTCGTGTAGTTATTTCGTACTAATTAGGAAAATACAGGCCGATCACCTGATACTCTGGAAAGTATGATGATTCATGGTAAAAGTCCGTCCTGCTCCTGACCTCTCCCCGGTCGTGTCAGTCTTCCATCCAGTCGTATAGTGAGAGTAAAGGAAGAGAGAGTGCAAATTGTATCCGCGCAAGCACGTGCATTATAATATCTCCCGCATAGATGGCTGATTTTTAAAATATTTGCTGCTGTGGCCATAACACAAAATAGAAGGAAAAATGACAAGCCCGCTGAGTTTCTTGCCGGATCTTCTCGGTTGAGGCCGCGTTGTGATCCGGTGGTAGTTTTAAAACAATAATATGACAATTCGAAAGTGCTTAATTTGACCTTATTGAAATAAACTATTTCCTTTCATTGGTCAGGTGGATATCATAACCAACTTACCAGTAGATTGCTGCGTCTGCTCCTCAGTCTTCTGTGACCTTAGCGCCGCCGCGATGACATCCGGAGTCGGCAGCTCGTTCAGGTCCATCTCCTGGCCGGATTTGTAAGCGTCCAGAACTACATCGAACTGTTTAACCACTTTCAAGTACTCCAAGGCCATCGCTTTATCTCCTGAATGCTTGCACGCCAGAGCAGCCGCCTTGAACTCTTGTTGGCGTTCTAGCAAAGAAAATATTAAAATATGACATAATTGTATGTTTATTCACCCGTAGGCCTCATTTACGGAGACGCGGGGCGTCGCGCGTCGCGTGTGGCGGCGCGGCCCGCACTAAATTCAAATGTAGGGCGTTGTATGAGTGTGTTTACGGAGAAGCGATTTTACACGCGTTTGCTTGAAATGGAGCGTGTTTTACGGCGGCGCCCGCGGATGGCATCGCCGCGTCTCACGCGGCGTTCATCGCAGCGGCGATTCTCGATGAAGCGATGCCTGTGGCGGAACCTTCTGCCAGTCTATTTGGTAATCATGCAACACAGACGTAGTCACCATCGCAATGGAGTATGATATGATCGATTTTTTTTTTAAAAGAAAATTGTATGTTAAAAAAATAATTTTTACAAAAAAAAGAACCGCCTTCAAAATGCAACTAGAAAGCCTGAAATGAATTTCTAAGAATTAGTGGTTTTTACATCTACATTGTTGGACTTGGACTACAACAATTATAAATACATATTACTATCAAAGACGGCGCCAAACTGGAAAACAGTTAGGTACCTACTGCCCTTGTAAGTATTTGCTAGACGTTAGGCGCCGACTTCGATAGTAATATGTATTTATAATTGTTGTAGTCCAAGTCCAACAATGTAGATGTAAAAACCACTAATTCTTAGAAATTCATTTCAGGCTTTCTAGTTGCATTTTGAAGGCGGTTCTTTTTTTTGTAAAAATTATTTTTATTTTATTATTTTTAGTGGTTCCCTTGGTGTATTATTAGGTTAACTTTTAACAACTTATATTTTATTCTGACAAACAGCCAGTTTAATATTTATTTTAAAAACACCCACTACATAACACAACTATGGTCCATCACTAATGTAGATGTGACAATATCTTAATAAAACTAACCAATTGCCATAAACCGAAGATATCTAGGTGTTATACTCGTAGTTCTCGAGAACCATGGACTGCAAGCTCGGTGGGTCTACATTTATTTGTGCCGAGACCCGTGTCCACCTTCTTGCTCCATCGTCAGACCCTGATCACCATTTTTCTAGCAACTACTCGTCGAGAGCTACCCAACGAACCCAAGCTCGGTGGGTCTATGTTTATTGGTGCCGAGATCCCGTGACGACCTTCTTGCTCCATCATCAGACGCTAATCACCATTTTTCTAGCAACTACTCATCGAGAGCTACCACTACCCAACGAGCCCAAACTGGGCGGATCTACGTTTATTGGTGCACAGATCCCGTGACAACCTTCCTGCTCCACCATCAGACCCTGATCTCCATTTTCCTAGCAACTACTCGTCGAGAACTATCCATCGAGTCCAAATTCGGTAGTTCTACGCTTAGTAGGCACGGCTAGGATAGGATGGATTGTTAATTTTATTACAGAGTTCCGGTGGCCATCTATGGCCTTCTTCATCAGATCCACTTCACCAAATGATACTTTCTGAATGAAAATGCTTGACTAGTTTCTAAAAATACCAAAAACGCTATATGTATGCCTATAATATTTAAGGAGTTCCCTCAGTTACTCATGGTTCCCATCATCAGAACTTGATTTTGAAAAAAATGGGACCAATCTGGAAGCATATCCTTTCAATTAAAAAAAAATTTTTCCAAATCGGTTCTTAAACGACAGAGTTCTGAGGTAACAAACATAAAAAAAAAAAAAAAAATTAAAAAAAAAAACATACAACCGAATTGATAACCTCCTCCTTTTTTTTGAAGTCGGTTAAAAAGTGAGTTGCACCGCCGTTGTACGCGGCGGTGCCCGCCACGGGCGCAGCGGCGGGCACCGCCACTCTTCCCGCCCCGCGTCTCTATAAACAGCATCATATATTGCTATAAGTTTGTGTTTACGCGTGCGATGATACGCGCCGCTTCACGCGCCGTCGCTACGTAAACAATAAAAACGTCCGACGCGCCGCGAGACGCCACGCCACACGCGACGCGCGACGCCCCGCGTTTCCGTAAACGAGGTCGTATGGTGTCCGGGTAAGAATAGCACCCTCCAATCTCCCCCCGTTGGGTGTCGTAAGAGGCGACTAAGGGAATACAAGAAGACGGGCTGCAGCGTCTTTCTATTGGATTACCTACCACCTATACTGCGATCAGCGGCGGCGGCATCATCAGCAACCGAAAGATGGCCAACTGCTGAACCTTGGCCTCCCTTTAGAAGGGAGGGTTTGCCATAATCCCCACGCTTGAGGTCTTGGGGATCGCCGTATAGGTGGTAGGTAATCCAATAGAAAGACGCTGCTGCCCGTCTTCTTGTTTTCCCTTAGTCGCCTCTTACGGACACTTAACTTGAGGAGATGGGAGGATACTTTTATACCCGGACACAAACTTACATGAACAACTTAAAAAAGCCGTCATTTCTTACTTAGAATCATCTGCAATCCTTGTTGCCTCTCATCACTGATCTCCGCACTCGGTGGTGGTGGAGGTGGCTCTCTCGGTTCCGGAGCACTCGGTTCTTCAGGTCCCAGATCTATCAGAGGCTGTTCTGGAAGTTCCGGAGCTTCGGGGGCTGGTTCCGGCGCTGAGGGCGGATCCGGGGCGGCCGGAGCCGGCTTGCCTACACTGACTGGTGGGGGGATGTCTTCGTCTTTGATTGGTTTCCCAGCTTTGGCTTGTTTTAACAGATCATTGAGGGTTTTGAGGCCCCGACCGAATCTGGGTGCAGAGATATAAAATGGTGACTTTGCAAGAGAATAGAAACATCAGAATAAAACTATCTAACTAACTACGACATTAAAACCACTGTTCTATATTCATTTCGTCGCTTCATTTTTCTTTTTTTACTCTCGCGGGAGAACACTTCAATAGGTCCCCGGGAACTCACACCCCCGTCGAGTATCCACCGGGGTGAAGGGTCAACCAGGGTATGTGGTATTCTTACCCACTTAAACCCTTGCGGCTGTCGCATCGGCACATGAAAGGGGACACCTGGGCTCTCCGGTGGGACCGGCACCAGGTACCCCTCAGTGTCTTGCCTTTCGAGTTTCGCCGGAAAGCCCCCCACGATTCGGTCACGATGCTCACGGGGACGGGGGTCGCAACCCCGTCGCGGTCCGTCCGTCGTTTGACGATTTGGATTAGGACCCACACTTCAAACCAGCGTCTTTGAAGGTCCCACTGCTTCCTACCTTTACCCCATCAAGTCGCGACACCGTATTACATAGAGGCATAGAGCTACAGGCTGATGGATCAATGATATGAAAGAGTCCTTACCTTCTAGCACGGCTGCTCTCCCCATTCTCTTTGGCAGTTTTCTCAGCAAAAGCATAATTCGTTATCCGGTCTTGCAGCAGGCTGACTGTGCTACTCTCCGTACTGAGGGCCCCAGTGGGCGGCGGGGGAGCTGGCCGGGACGTGCGGGGAGGCGGAGGGGGAGCGTCGTCATCGTCTGTGGCCAGCTCTTTGAGCTCGCTAAGGAGGTCTGGATCGTCTTCGTCTCCTACATTTATTATAACATAATTATCATATAATTATTAAGAATATTTTCTCTTAGCCAGTGATTATGTTTACAGCTGTTTTACTGACTTATGAAGCTCGGTCCAATAAATGAGTGGAGCCCTGGTGACCTGTAATACAGGTATTAATACCACCAGGCACCAGTCTCTCACAAACTCTGTAATTTTAGCATATAGTTAGTATAAGTAGTACATTTTGATGAGAAAATAAATAAATAAATCTAATCTAAATCTAATCTATTTATAACAAGCATTAGTAAACATTGAAATGAAACTAATTTTACGGATTATAAATAATGTGTAATATTCGCGTAAGTATCAGAAATCATTAAGCATTAGTAAATTCATTTTTATGCCTATGCGGACATGGAAACTCTCTTGCAACATATTTCATATCTGTTTCACATACACTCTTTAGAGGTACACACCAAAACACACACACATGCGTTATACCAATATTACATAGGCACAGACACTAACACACAAACATACATCACACTCATAATACATACACACACCGCACACACACACTTTACCTAAAGAGCTACCTAAGTACACACAAAAAACAAACAAACTACACACATCAAAAGTGTCTAGGGATCAACATATATTTTTGCCATAACTTTTCTCCTGATTGATATTAATTAAAATTTTCTTTAAGGATTCATCAAATAAAGTGTTTTCGTTTGTCACAGTAACGATAAACCAAGTCACCTTTGCATTAATAAAGAAATTTGCCATTTTCCTAATAAAGGGATTTTTGACATTTGAACCACTAACACAAAAGTTCGAAAAAAAGACTGAAATAACAGTTTTCTTTAAAATTTTATTGGGTAACTTAAACAATTAATAATCCGTGTTTCTACCGCGAACACTAACAACACAAGAACATCGGTTTGGCATACTCAAAATGAGTTCATCCAAATCACGCTGTGGAATGGCCGCCCATGTTCGTTGCAACAACAAAAAAAGGTCTTCTTGCGACTGGATACCCTCCATATTCGGCAGAGCTCTTCTCTGTAGCATATCCCATGCATGCTCAATCGGGTTCAAGTCTGGCGACTGAGCAGGCCAGGGCAGGACATTGATGTTAGCTGCGGCGAGAGTCTGTCTTACAACTCTTGCGGTGTGCGGTCGTGCATTATCATGCATTAACTGAAATAAGGGACCGATTTGCACTTGTAGAGGAACGATGACGTCTGATACAATCGTCTCAGCATAAATTTGAGCGTTGAGGTTGCCTCTGATCCAAATCAACTCAGTTCTTCCGCCGATCCAAATACCCGCCCATACCATGATGGTTCCACCACTATAAGGATGGACTTCCTGGCAGGATTTTAATCGCTGTTGGCGTCCAGGGGTTCTCCAGTGTCGTATACGTCTTGTATCCGGTCTCATACCAAAACGAGACTCATCAGAAAAGCACACGAAACGCCATTGTTCTTCTGCCCAATTTCTGTGTTCAAGAGCCCATTGATATCGAATCCTACGATTGTGCATTGCTATAGGTGGTACCCGTAGCGGTCTTCGGGAATGAAGGTTCACTTCATGCAAGCGGTTTCTGACTGTTTGGTCGCTAATTAAGTTCCCTGAAGAGTGATGAAGCCTCACGGCTAACATCATGGCAGTTATTGTTGGAGCTCTTCGAGTTAAGATTTGAATATATCGGTCTTGTCTCCGTGTGGTGCAGCGATACCGTCCTCCATGGCGCTCAGCCACGGTACCAGTGCTTCGGTAACGTGTCCAAAGTCGACTGATAACACTCTGACTTGTATTCAGAGCTAAAGCCACAGTACGTTGCCGGGAACCAGCTTCTATCATTCCCACGGCTCTGAGCATTTCTTCCCTGCTTAAATGACGTCGCCGCTCCATAATAACGTTGGTTTTAATCAGTAGTAGGGAAACAGTAGCACTAATAATGTCTTCAATGCGTTGTATGTTTTTATAGGGAAAATATTGACAGCTGATTTTCATCTTTTACTCGAATTTGATTCACAGTTCCTGATTCAAATTATGAAATGCACCAAAAAGGATCCATATAAATTTATAAAATCATAAATTTATTACAAAGCCACATCTCAATCTCAAGAAATCCGCTTAAAAATGCTTGATCCCTAGACACTTTTGATGTGTGTATATCCGTTAACTTAGGTACTATGCCTAATTTATTTTCGTAAATTGCATTGTCTCACCTTTTACAACATGTAAGAGGGAAGGGGAAGGGGATACGGAAGAGGGGAGACTTCACTTACTATCGCAAGATGTACAATTTTGTTGATCAAAATAAATTATTTGTATTATGCCTTTTAGGATGAGATATATTTTCACCATTTCGAGGTTTGCAAAAAGAGCTTCATCATCATCATCATCAGCCGGAAGACGTCCACAGCTGAACATAGGCCTCCCCCTTAGAACGCCACGATGAACGACAATTGGCTATTTGCATCCACCGGTTACCTGCGACGCGCACAATGTCGTTTGTCCACCTAGTGGGAGGCCTGCCAACGCTGCGTCTTCCGGTTCGTGGTCGCCACTCGAGAACCTTTCTTCCCCAACGGTTATAGGTTCTTCGAGCGATGTGGCCTGCCCATTGCCACTTCAACTTGCAGATTCTGAGAGCTATGTCGGTGACCTTGGTTCTTCGCCGAATCTCCAAATTTCGGATTCTGTCGCGCAAAGAAACTCCGAGCATAGCTCTCTCCATGGCACGTTGTGTGACTCTGAACTTTTCTAAAAGGCCAGCCGTTAGAGACCACGTCTCAGTACCACATGTCATCACTGGCAACACACACTGGTTAAAAACCTTCGTCTTCAGGCACTGCGGTATTTTGGACGAGAAGATATCGCGTAGTTTCCCGAACGCTGCCCATCCGAGTTGGATTCTTCGGGCGACCTCTTTGTCGAAGAGCTTCACGATCGCGAAATAACATATGTTCGCCAGGCGCACTTTGAACAACTAGCAGTAGAAAAACTTGCTAGTTGACCAATCTTTTCAACAGGACATGAATATCACTGTATTTATATCGACACAAAATGAAAACTCATCAGCAGCAGAAATATGTCCACTGATGAACAAATGCCTCCCATTTAGAAGGGGGGGGCGTGTTTTGCCAAAATCGCCACGCTTGGTAGGCGTCTTGGGGATTGCAGTATCGTCATCATTAACAGTCGGAAGACAACCACTGCTGCACATAGGCTTCCCTCTTCGAACGCCACCGCAGATCGCAGTATAGGTGGTAGGTAATCGAATAGAAAGACTGCTGCCCGTTTTCTTATTTTCCCTTAGTCACCTCTTACCAATGGGACGAGATGGGAGGTAGCTATTCTAATAACTAAATCTTGCTGCACTTCCCTGACAACATAACTTTACCTGAAGCATCGTCATCTGAGGGTACATCTTTCAAACTCTCTGCTATCATGGCGTCCAAGTTTGCTGCAGGAACAGGTGCAGGCTTCCTGGGCCTATTTTTCTTGGCACCACCGCTGATTGCCGCCAATTCTGCCTCCAAGTCCATGTCATCATCGGACAGATCCAAGTTTTCGTCATCACCATCATCCAAGTCCGGTATATCCAAAAGGCCAAACTGCATGTATTAAAGAAATATTTTTTTTACTTATTATCAGCTATTACAAATATAAAAAATAAATAATAACAATACCAGCCTTTGTATTTGGCCCACTGTTGGGCATCAGCCTCCCCTTAGGATGAAGGGGCTTAGGCTATGGCTTAGTCCACCACGCTGGCCAAGTGCAGATTGGCAGACTTTACACATCATTTGAAAGCTAGTTAGGGTTTCTGAGACATGTAGGTTTCCTTACTATATTTTCTTTCACCGAAAGCTAGTCAACAATCACACAAAGTCGATTCGCACATGATAACTTAAAGAAATAAGAGGTGACAGCCTTGTCTTTTCAACTCAGTGGCCTATAACTCCTGTGTTCATAATTTATTGTTTTCAATTTGATCTTGTAAAGAAAAACAGAGTACAGTTAAAATATTAACTACCACCACTTTCAAATAAATCATTAATGGAATAGTAGATCTATTCTTCCCATTGTGAACAATCAGACAGTTATAATAATAATTGTCGCATACAATAACAATTATATTGAAGTGTCAATGGTTGTATCCTTGAAAATTTAACCACAAACAAGTACTTCAAAGTTCAGCTTACTTTTAGAAATTAAATGGGTACACCAATCCTTTGTTTACTGTACTATATATCTACATACATTTTATTATTTATTTTGTATCATCATCAGCTGATAACTGATTACAAACGGTACTAAATAAATACACCGAGATTTTTTTATTCCTATTCAATGCTGGCGGTACCCTATATAAACGCAAAGATCATTCGCATAATAAAAACCGGATGATATCCTAAGAATGAGCAAATAATGGAGTGTATGACTCACCTGGGACAAATTGCCTTTTTTACCGGAATTTGGCCTTTTAAACATGATAGAGGAATATAACACCAAGTACACACGCAAATACAAACTGTTAGGAAAGTTTTATAGAGCAATTTTTTCGCTTAAGTTAAATTTAAAATGTATTATTTTCGAAAACTTTCCACAATAATAATTGTTGATCGTTTCTTCTGTTGGTGACTGACACCAAAGAGTATGTAATAATACCGTAAGCGTAGACAGAATATAATACAGACATATACCAAGCGTGCCGCCGATAAGGACAGAAAAATAAGTACATACTAAATTTAGAGTTGCCACGTAAGGGAAATTTTACCCTTTGTGTAAAGCAAATACGGAGGTTGTTGTAAATTATATTTTCTTTCCTAACCAAAAACCACTTTTTTGACACAACATTTACTTTTCTTACATTATATCGTCTTATCTATGACAGTCTGCAAAAAGTACGAAAGTGATTGTTATAATAATGTCCTCCTAGCCGAAACGACCACAGCGGCCAATCTTTCACAAGATCAGCCATGTACGCAGGAGATATTATAGTGCACAAGTGCTTGCGTAGACACAAGTGCACTCTCTCTTCCTTTATATAATAGGTACCTCTCATAATCCGATGGGACGGAAGACCGACACGACTGGGGAGAAGTTAAGCGCAGGACCGACTTTTTACATGCCCATCCGACGCATGTGTGGCGTATCTCGGATCACGGTTTCGGAACGCCAAAGGGGCTGTCAAAAAGATGACAGCGCGCTAGTATCTATGGCAGAGACATGTTTTAATTATTACGATTACTCCACTGTATTATAAGTTGTTCTCTCTCAATTTGATTATAAGTGTTTATTACCAAAGCTCGGTGTTTTAATTTGACGGACAGGAGTCGGGCATACGTCCTATCGCAAATCCCGACACATGGATCATCTTACTTTACAGACAATCAGGTCATCGGCCTGCATTGTCCTAGCCAGTAAGGAACAACTACTCAAATTTGTTGCCCTTCGCAGGATTCGAACCCACGACGGAGGCTACAAAGTGAATGTACACTTAATATCATATATGCTGTAACTAAGGTCTATTCCACGTTGTTCACCTGGGTGATATCACGTGGTGATTAAAGTGGCTAAGAGCTGTAGATAATTATTAGCCTCATACAAAAAAGTTAAGAGATAAAAACAATAATATGCCATTTCCCAGAGAGGTAGGCAAAAATTGGCTTTCTTATAACTTAATATAATACATACGGCCATTTACCGGGTAAGTTTTAGTAAATTTCTCCAATATACAAATCTATAGTACTAGTATCTTGGGACAATCTACGCTTGACCAATGACCACCTGATCTCAATCTACGCAGATCCTTTAGTAAGGTAACCAGATAAATGATTACAAATATTTGTAAACTGTATAAATATATATTTAAATAGATAAATAACACCCAGACAATTGTTCGGAATCGAACCCATGTCCTATTGGGCAGCGGCCAGGTCCCTCAGATCGTCGAACAGCCGTACATCGCCGCCGTCCACGGCATGTACTGCTCGACCCACCCGACCCGATGTCCATCCTCCTGGACCATGACACAACACCAACACCGACAACGATGTCAAGAGTCGTAAACACATCAACACACAGACACCGGTCTCGCCGGCGAGGCCGAAGGGATCCGTACGCATGCGACCTCCACATGCATCCCCTCGCTGAGTTTCTTGCCGGTTCTTCTCAGCGGGGGCGCGTTGTGAACCGGTGGTAAACTCATTTTCTCTAAGCGGCAGCCCAAGCCAAGGTCGTGCCTCCCTGAGGTGCCCTTGTGCTAGTCGCTACCCAAACCTTTCTGGCTGGAGCACTTTAAGCGCTCGCCCTCTTGTCCGGTGAAACAGTACTATTCCTACAAAAAAAAAATGATGATCAATAAAGCAAAGTGACTATCAAGCTTCAGTTGTCCACCAAACTTAGATGTCTACTGAAAGTGTGTTTGGTATTTATTGGTGATTCAAGTTAGGCAATACCAAATGAATCATTTGATAGTTATTTAATAGTCACTTTGCTTTATTGATCATCACTTTAGTTGTCAAACGAGATAGGTACATAATAGGGGGGCAAATGAAACAAACTATTCAACGTCGGTACTATTTATTTATAATTCAGACAAATTTACCAATAAATTGGAACCAACAACATACATACATATATTTAAACAACATGCATATAGTAAAAGCACGATTAAATGTACAATGACCATTGTGCCTATAAATAACGAATGAATACGTCCTGCGCAGCCTTGGACGAATTACTTGAGCGCTTACGTTATTTCTGAATATTTAAGCATTCGGGAATAACTTTTAGCAACCTAATAATTATTTTTGCTGCTGCTATCCACAGTATACAAATATCCATATTTTCAGGAAATCATAAAAATAAATTCGGGAAATCTGAGAAATTCTTCGATGCACCCAGCATGTGGGATCGTGTATGATGCACTTAATAATAATTTACCACTTATTTATGGTAGTCTCTCTTTTATACACTGGCAACACTGATAATGGCGATCAATAAACTGAAAATTTTAGGTTATGGATGAAAAACAAGAATTTATCGATCTTAAACGTAACTTTCAAGTAAAATAGTAACTAATTTAGAGCAATAAGATCTAAATAAGTCGTTTACATGTATTAGTTTCTAAATGTAATCTCAAAATTGGCCATAATAATTCACGTTTACCTGTGAAACGATACTCCACTAATTTTACGTTCACTGTCACTTTTACAGCCTATAATACTGCACTGCACGATTCTTATAGGATTTCCACAACACACAGTAATGTCACAGTTAGTTTTTTATTGAATTTTAAGTTATTTATTTAATATTAAAACCACGATAAAATTGTCACGGAGCAAAGTGGGAGCAAACGTCATATTTGTTTCGCACCCACGGCGCGGAAAAATCGAACACATGCTGAGGGACAAAAAATCATATACACTGTTTCTTTCTATCACACGTAACCTACATAAACGCATTCTTTTCTTGCGTGAATGAGAAAGAAAGTGTCCAGCCCTCTATTGTTTTCTTCCTCTAAGACCGTAAGACTGACACTTGCTTGACTGCTGGGACATTGCTTATACCTGCTTATACTATTCTTATCTATGACTGTGACTGACACTTGACTTGACAGTAGGCTTGTTGAAAAATATCGATAAATCGATATATCGATATTTTTTCTTTCGATATATCGATATTTTCATCCGATATATATTTTTATATTATATTTTTTTTTTTATTGCATAGCCACACATTACAAAAAATCGTAATCTAGGTTAACAATGTCACTAGTCATATTAAAGCACTAAGAATGAATCCCTGCCGCCCAAACTAGGAGAACCTGTATCTTGGGAAGCAGTTTCGCCATAAGATACATTATAACATGGTAAAATGATTACGTCTCTGTATTTACACTCATCTATGCTGTGTGCGCGCGCGCGCGCGCGCGTGTGTGTGTGTGTGTGTGTGTGTGTGTGTGTGTGTGTGTGTGTGTGTGTGTGCGTGAGTGTGGGTGTTATGGTGGTAATAAGTGATTGGATGATTCAATGGCGTAAGTATTATAATGTTGTATGTGGGATAAGAAACCACAACAAGTTTACACAACAAAGGTAAGTAAATCCTCTGTTTTAGTATAGTCTAGTGAACAAAGCCAGCTAGTAACTTTGAATTTAATTTCCTGTCTGTTTAGAGTTACAATCCCAATAGACTTATTAATTCTGTTATAAATATGTGGACTAAGAGCGTGGTACTGACGTCTGGCAAATGTCGTTTTATGTGGGACTACGGGACAAACAAAGGCCTTACTGCGTTTATTAGGATTAGGTAGGGGCACGGAGGGGTGAATTTTAAGAATGCAGAATAGTATGAATAGCTGACGTACCGTAAGTACCTCGCAATCAGCAAACAGTTGAGCAGTGGAGTAACGGAAAGGTTTGTGGGTCATTACTTTGAGGATAGCTCTCTGTGCTCGCTCTAGACATAGCAGGCTGGTTTTAGGAGCACCACCCCAAACTGGTATGCAATATGAAATAACTGACTGACAGAGTGCTAGGTAAGTCATTTTTAGGGTTTCAAGGGGAGCTGCATTCCTAAGAGATTTAAATATTGAGATTAGACGAATTATCTTGTTAACTAAGGTGTTAATCTGGATATCCCATTTTAGCCTGTAATCAATTATGACTCCCAGATATTTTATATTGTTTACACGACTAAGCGATTGACATGTACAGTTCTCTAAATGGTCAAAGAAGGTGTGAGCTTTTATGGAAAAGTCAGTAGGGGCGTTGGTACTATTCATGATAGAAAAAGGGATATACTTTGTCTTGTCCACGTTTAATGTTAATAGGTTAAGAGTGAGCCAATGCATGATTGTTGCTAAGGTACTTTCAGCAGTATGTTTTACTGACTGCCAATCACGGCCGTATACTAATACTCCAGTATCATCAGCGTACGTGAAAATTTTCGTGTTTGGGAGTTGAAGGAGGCACAAATCATTAATATAAATCAGAAATAAAGTAGGGCCTAATATGCTACCTTGTGGTATTCCGTAGGTTAATATTTCAGCGTCACTTATGAATTCGTCAATTTTGACATGTTGTTTTCGATTTGTTAGGTAGTCTTTAAAAATAGCGAGCATAGAACCACGAACACCGATGTGTTCGAGTTTATTCAGAAGGATGGGAACAGAGACTGTGTCAAAAGCTTTGGAAAGATCAAGGAAAAGACCAAGACATTGAAGTCTTTCATCTAACTTCCTAGCAATCACTTCAGTTAGATCTAGGACTGCGTCCTGAGTTGAGATTCCTGACCTAAATCCGTATTGGTTGTCTGCTATGATTTTGTGTTTCCTGAGGAATCCCTTTAAGTTGTTGTTAAGGATTTTTTCTAATATTTTAGATAAGGCTGGTAGAACAGAAATAGGGCGATAGTTATTGACACAATCTCTGTCTCCACCCTTATGAACAGGGTGAACAATAGCTTTTTTAAAGGCATTTGGAAAAGTCCCTGTTGCTATAGCACGGTTACAAATGTGAGTAATAGGAGGGACCAAAATATGGCGGCATAATTTTAACAGTTTTGGTGATATTCCGTCCCATCCAGTTGAGGAACCATCACGTAGTTGAAGAACCAGGGAATCTACATCACGCTCATCCACCTCCAACATAACAAGTGAGTGAAGGTTTGAGGGAATAGCGTGCTTAGGAGTGGATGAAGATGAAACAATTTGTGGAACAGGATGGTTTTGATTAGATATTTCAATTAATTTGTTAGCCAGGTCGTTGCCAACATTTGCAAAGAATTTACAGACTGAATCAACAGATAATTTAGGATTGTCATACATGCTAAGCAATTCACTAGGAGAGGTACGAACTCTTTGTGTATTGGTTATTTCCTTTATAGCATTCCAAAGGGCCTTAGGATTGTTCTTTGATTTTTCAAGCTGTGTTTTTTCATAGATCCTTTTTAGTTTACGTAATAAGGAATTACAGAAGTTCCTGTAGCGAGTGTAAGTTATAGTTAGAGTCATATTGTTTGGCGATTTCCTAGCCTTATTATGCAATTTGTCTCTATGTTTTATGCATCTGATCAACCCAGGCGTGATCCACGGTTTTAAATTTCGTTCCCGTCTGGGAGGTTTTTTTTTGCATGTGTGGTTGGAAATCACATTTGATACAATAGAGATAAACCTATCTGTAGCAACATTAGGATCTATGGCGTCAAAAACTTCAGCAAAATTTGTGGATTCCAGTTCCAATCTTATGGCATTGTAATCGATACTATATATAAGATGATTTTGGTTTTTAGGCGTATTGATATATTGAAGAGAAAGTAGGATGGGCATATGGTCTGTTATATGAGAGTCTAAAATCAGGACGGTAGCTGGTTTTTTTGTTTTTAGAAACACATGATCTAAGCAGTTATTGTTTCTAGTAGGGAAAAGGTGGGCTGGCAGGAGGGCCAGGAGGCCATGTGATGCGTTTAAAGTGAGGTATTCAGTGCTGCGATCCTCGGTGTTATTAAGCTTAATATCTATATTTAAGTCCCCTATAAGAGCGATATTAGGAAGTTTAGCGAGGGAAATGTAAACACTGTTTAAACTGTTTATAAAATTATTAAAATGTTCCTTAGTTTTATAAGAAGGTGACCGATATATTGCTAGAACTGCAAACTTATCTTCTATTAGGCACACTAGACAGTTTGCACCAACAAAAGGTGGTTCATATAAACGGTATTTAATCGTATTTCTAATATAAATTGCAACACCCTCATTTTGATTGGAATTGTTTTTGGTGAAGTGTGACTTGTACCCTGCTAACTTTGGTGAATTGGACATTTTACTCAGCCAGCATTCCGTCAAAACTATTACATCATATTGTAAATTTGTAGTATTTATCAATATATTTAATTCATGGAAATTTTTATTTATGCTCCGAATGTTAAGGTGAAGGATTTTTATTGAATTTGAAAAATTATTTAGATGTCTTCTACAGTCATCTGGAGATACCACAAATGATAATTACTTTATTACCACAAATGATGATATTAATTTATTCGATATATCGAAATAAAATCATCAAAAACGATATATTTTTTTGGAATAGATCAGATATGTTTCTAATTTCTAATTTTATTTCTAGCGATAAAAAGACAACACTGGACTTGCATGACACAAGATCAGTGTCATTTCTTTTTTTTTTTCTTGCTTCTGGCTTCACCGTAGACAGAATATAATACAGACATATACCAAGCGTGCCGCCGATAAGGACAGAAAAATAAGTACAAACTAAATTTAGAGTTGCCACGTAAGGGAAATTTTACCCTTTGTGTAAAGCAAATACGGAGGCTGTTGTAAATTATATTTTCTTTCCTAACCAAAAACCACTTTTCTGACACAACATTTACTTTTCTTACATTATATCGTCTTAATCTATGACAGTCTGAAAAAAGTACGAAAGTGATTGTTATAATAATGTCCTCCTAGCCGAAACGACCACAGCGGCCAATCTTTCACAAGATCAGCCATGTACGCAGGAGATATTATAGTGGACAAGTGCTTGCGTAGACACAAGTGCACTCTCACTTCCTTTATATAATAGGTACCTCTCATAATCCGATGGGATGGAAGACCGACACGACTGGGGAGAAGTTAAGCGCAGGACCGACTTTTTACATGCCCATCCGACGCATGTGTGGCGTATCTCGGATCACGGTTTCGGAACGCCAAAGGGGCTGTCAAAAAGATGACAGCGCGCTAGTATCTATGGCAGAGTCATGTTTTAATTATTACGATTACTCCACTGTATTATAAGTTGTTCTCTCTCAATTTGATTATAAGTGTTTATTACCAAAGCTCGGTGTTTTAATTTGACGGACAGGAGTCGGGCATACGTCCTATCGCAAATCCCGACACATGGATCATCTTACTTTACAGACAATCAGGTCATCGGCCTGCATTGTCCTAGCCAGTAAGGAACAACTACTCAAATTTGTTGCCCTTCGCAGGATTCGAACCCACGACGGAGGCTACAAAGTGAATGTACACTTAATATCATATATGCTGTAGCTAAGGTCTATTCCACATTGTTCACCTGGGTGATATCACGGGGTGATTAAAGTGGCTAAGAGCTGTAGATAATTATTAGCCTCATACAAAAAAGTTAAGAGATAAAAACAATAATATGCTATTTCCCAGAGAGGTAGGCAAAAATTGGCTTTCTTATAACTTAATATAATACATACTATGGCCATTTACCGGGTAAGTTTTAGTAAATTTCTCCAATATACAAATCTATAGTACTAGTATCTTGGGACAATCTACGCTTGACCAATGACCACCTGATCTCAATCTTGACGGGCCCGTTGGTCTAGTGGTTAGTGACCCTGTCCGCTAACCGATGGGTCGTGGGTTCGATTCCCACCAAGTGTCTGGGTGTTATTTATCTATGTATGCATTTACAAAAAAAAAATGTATATAAGTATTAGTATCAGTTGTCTGGTTTCCATAGTACAGGCTCTGCCTAGTTTGGGATCAGATGACCATGTGTGGATTGTCCCAAGATATTATTATTATTATTAATCTACGCAGATCCTTTAGTAAGATAACCAGATAAATGATTACAAATACTTGTAAACTGTATAAATACATATTTAAATAGATAAATAACACCCAGACAATTGTTCGGAATCCTTCGGAATCGAACCCATGTCCTATTGGGCAGCGGCCAGGGCCCTCAGATCGTCGAACAGCCGTACATCGCCGCCGTCCGCGGCATGTACTGCTCGACCCACCCGACCCGATGTCCGTCCTCCTGGACCATGACACAACACCAACACCAACAACGATGTCAAGAGTCGTAAACACACCAACACACAGACACCGGTCTCGCCGGCGAGGCCGAAGGGATCCGTACGCATGCGACCTCGACATGCATCCCCTCGCTGAGTTTCTTGCCGGTTCTTCTTAGCGGGGGCGCGTTGTGAACCGGTGGTAAACTCATTTTCTCTAAGCGGCAGCCCAAGCCGAGGCCGTGCCTCCCTGAGGTGCCCTTGTGCTAGTCGCTACCCAAACCTTTCTGGCTGGAGCGCTTTAAGTGCTCGCCCTCTTGTCCGGTGAAACAGTACTATTCCTACAAAAAAAAAAGTGATGATCAATAAACAGAGTGACTATCAAGCTTCAGTTGTCCACCAAACTTTGATGTCTACTGAAAGTGTGTTTGGTATTTATTGGTGATTCAAGTTAGGCAATACCACATGAATCATTTGATAGTTATTTAATAGTCACTTTGCTTTATTGATCATCACTTTAGTTGTCAAACGAGATAGGTACATAATATTGGGGCAAATGAAACAAACTATTCAACGTCGGTACTATTTATTTATAATTCAGACAAATTTACCAATAAATTGTAACCGACAACATACATACATATATTTAAACAACATGCATATAGTAAAAGCACGATTAAATGTACAATGACCATTGTGCCTATAAATAACGAATGAATACGTCCTGCGCAGCCTTGGACGAATTACTTGAGCGCTTACGTTATTTCTGAATATTTAAGCATTCGGGAATAACTTTTAGCAACCTAATTAATTCTTTTTGTTGCTGCTAACCACAGTATACAAATATCCATATTTTCAGGAAATCATAAAAATAAATTCGGGAAATCTGAGAAATTCTTCGATGCACCCAGCATGTGGGATCGTGTATGATGCACTTAATAATAATTTACCACTTATTTATGGTAGTCTCTCTTTTATACACTGGCAACACTGATAATGGCGATCAATAAACTGAAAATTTTAGGTTATGGATGAAAAACAAGAATTTATCGATCTTACACGTAACTTTCAAGTAAAATAGTAACTAATTTAGAGCAATAAGATCTAAATAAGTCGTTTACATGTATTCGTTTCTAAATGTAATCTCTAAATTGGCCATAATAATTCACGTTTTCCTGTGAAACGATACTCCACTAATTTTACGTTCACTGTCACTTTTACAGCCTAAATACTGCACTGCACGATTCTTATAGGATTTCCACAACACGCAGTAATGTCACAGTTAGTTTTTTATTGAATTTTAAGTTATTTATTTAATATTAAAACCACGATAAAATTGTCACGGAGCAAAGTGGGAGCAAACGTCAAATTTGTTTCGCACCCACGGCGCGGAAAAATCGAACACATGCTGAGGGACAAAAAATCATATACACTGTTTCTTTCTATCACACGTAACCTACATAAACGCATTCTTTTCTTGCGTGACTGAGAAAGAAAGTGTCCAGCCCTCTATTGTTTTCTTCCTCTAAGGGCTTCACACTTGTGTGTTTAGCCAATGTCAATGTCTTTGCAACGAAGCCAGCCATCCATAAACAAACTATACAAAAAAAAAGAAAGCGAGCAAAAGGTTCTCTTCTCGCCATGGATGTAAATCTTAGAGGAGATACCACTGGAGAGAGCATGATGCGCTAACCCCCTCTGCCAAATTTTTGTTCATATGGTCAGGTCATTCTTTATTTGCTAAAACTACCACAGACCACTCAGTAAGAACCACGAACCTCTATTAGAACTGGATAGCGCAGTCTACTAAAGATCACGAGCCGAATGAGAGGTCCGAAAGTAGTAGTGTATCTCTGTTTAATAGGGTGTCCACGCATTACTATGTGAAAGGATTCTTTTTCTCACTTCTAAGGTCTTTTAGCGGCGGATCGGGTCACAACGGGTGGTGCCACATCGATGCTCCTGTGTGACCTTCGTCAATCTGAATGTTGCGAGGCGGACTGCATGAGACGATTTTTGCGTTCAGATCGTAATTTTGGTGACATAAAACTAATTATAATTATTATTTGTATTGTATAATTGGATGGAAGTTAATGGCAAGTTATGACATTACTATTTATAAAGCAATTATTAATTTTGAAAATTTGTTGCAATCAGTTTATTTAAATTTAAAGTCTTATTTTACTTATTTTAATATTACATATAAGATCAGCAGGGGTATTCAGATCCGTCGGAAAGTCCCGTATCCGAATCCGATAGAAAAGTTTCCGAGGCTGTCCTTCAAACGCAATTCACAAATCCGTAATCGAAAAGTTTTGACAGTTCGATTCGATAACAAGACGATAATTCACGGAAACTATTCCGCAAGCCTTTTGCTTTTGGGAAGGTTAATATTTCACAAGAATATTATGTATTTATACAACTACAGTTTTAAAAAGACTACAAAAGCAATAATTATAGACACTCACTTATCTAAAGAATATTCACGACTCGCGTAACTAGTAAAATTAAAATGAGAATTTTATTATGGTCCATTCACACTACGCCAACAAACTACTCATTCACTAAACATCCAAATAGGATCAATAGAGGCAAAGGAACACATTAGCTGGGTTTGTTTGGTAATCTATACATAGAAAAGCAGTAATCGATGGTTAGCTTTCGTCGAAACATCCTTATAAAAATAACGAATCCCGTCCGTTTGCCCGGTGTGTACATTCCTTCCTCCAAGGTGTGTAAACGGTACTTAAGGAAAAAATGACTAAGCGTTTACGACGCACGTTTAGAAGAAAATTCGCAAAATTGTTATCTCAATAAAACATATTCCTATAAATGACTAAATAAGCCTCAATATATAAATTATGTTATTGCCTATATGATATCTTACAAAATACATTAAAATTTCAATAATAAACAATTGTTTAACCACTTTAAAACTTTCTACCACTATAATTTCTTTTTCTACCATTTTATAATGTTCCCCGTAAACACTCTCATATCGAATTCGTAAACTCCCTTTCTGATAGGAACTGTGAATAGCGTTTGACAATCCGTCGGATCATAATTCGACATGTCATCTGACTTCCCGATCCGAAACGGAACGTTCCCGACATTTGTGAATAACTATGCTGCTGTACTTACCACAATTAAGACAATAAATTATTTGAATTTGTGATAATACCTAGCTACTGTTTTCTTCCGGATATCTGTATTTCATTCCCAAATTCAGGTTGAGTTAACCAACGTTTGTATGTGTGGGCGATAGGTTTCCCAGGATCTTGAGAAGCTTGATAATAAAACACCGGTCTCTTGGAAACAGTAGGGAGGCAGCGGAGGCGGGGCAGAATTCCTTTTTTCTTCCTTTTCTTCTTGACTTGTTGTGAATCACTTGTGAACTGCGAATCTGCGAATGACGCCTCGGCCAATCAGCGTCCTTTTTATACTTTGCCCGAGTGTCTTTCTAGAAGGTTCTCTGCCTCACCCCCTTTGACCAATCTTTATTAATTACTTCTTATAGCTATTACATACAAGGTTTACCTTATGTCTAGGTCTTAGGTTAGGTCATTCCACATTCCTTGACATATGCGTGCGCACCCGGCGTTGCCTGGCTTTAGAATGGGAGCGCGCGGACGTGGCGGAGATATTTAAGTGAACTCGCCCCCGGCCGTCCTGGTATAAATATTCGCCCTACGCGCGCTCGCATGCCATTCTATGAGAGCGAGCCGTCGCACGCATATGCATGACATTATGATCTTAAATTTACTTAGTAACGTATCTAAGCATATTACACTATCCTATTCATTTCCCTTTTAAATAAAACACAATAACAAGTATATTTTATGATCCAAAAAATTCCTTATTCTACTAGTTACACTACTCACTAGTTGAGATACCATTCTTATACGACTACCTTATCCTATTTTCCTTAACATCTAAAATACTGTAAAACTACTATAAACATGTAAAATATAATGTCCTTATGTCCCTATGCCTATCCTATGAGAATATATACATGAAAACACACTGTCTCACGCACTGAGTCTATTCTGTCGTGCACAGTATGGAAACCATCATCCGAGACGACCGACGCGACGCCATACATAACAATGGTCACCCTTTTTTTTTTTTTGACGCGGTGGAAAGATCCCCGGGAGCAGTGGGGCTCGACCGGGGTATGTGGGATTCTTACCCACTAAAACCCCCGCGGCTGTCATATCGGCACATGAGAGGGGGACCCAGGGCTCTCCGGTGGGATCTGCACCAGGGGCCCCTCAGTGCCTTGCCTTTGAGCCCGCCGCCGGGGGGCGCATTGTAGCCCCCCGGGAACCAGTCACGGTGCTCACGGGGACGGGGGTCGCAACCCCGCCGCCGTCCTCCTCGGAGTCACTGCCGTACTCAATGGACGCTCAAAGGGCCCACACCCCGAGCGTCCAGCGACTCCGAAGGAACAATGGTCACCCTACTCTAACAGTACACCGCGACACCGGCACGGATTTATATTTACTTCGTGAAAACTGGATAGATCACATAAATATATTAATATCACTAATTTAAACTCTATACTACATTCTTAAGGTTTGTTTTTCGTTGACACAAGTCGAAGTAGAAAAACGAGCCGAGTGAGATAGCTTAAAAGTAGATGTGTGTCCTTGTCTGCCTTCTTGTCAAGTAAGTTGCCAACGCAAAATATGATTCTTTTTAGTAGTGTTAGGTAGATTTCTTAAAAGTTGATTACATTTGCTTATATGTTTTTCGTGTAATAAAACATCGAAATATAATACATCTAGGACGATGAAATGTAATATCATAACACACACGAACAACATGTAATACTTTTATTAACAATAATATTAGTAACAATTTATCATTATGAGGGTAGCAACACTGAGCTGTTGTGTGATTGTCGACATTGTCGTAGCAAGTAACCGGTATCGCGGTGTACTGTAAAAGTAGGGTGTATCGGTCGTCGGTGTATCGGTCGTCTCGGATGATGCTTTCCATACAAACGTTAACTCAACCTGAATTTGGAAATGAAATACAGATATCCGGAAGAAAACGGTAGTTAGGTATTACCACAAATTCAAATAATTTAATGTCATAATTGTGGTAAGTACAGCAGATCTTATATGTAATATTAAAATAATCATTTCAGTTGGTCACTCAAGTTAGGCAATACCGGATGCATCATTTGACATTTATTTGATAGCCACTTAGCTTTGGAGATCATCACTTTAGTTGTCAAACGAGATACGCAATAATCCCGCTGAACGCAAAAATCGTCTCATGCAGTCCGCCGCGTAACATTCAGATTGACAGAGGTCACGCAGGAGCACCGATGTGGCACCGCTCGTTGTGACCCAATCCGTCGCCAAAAGACCTTAGAAGTGAGAAAAAGAATCCTTCCACATAGTAATGCGTGGACACCCTATTAGACAGAGACAAACTACTACTTTCGGACCTCTCATTCGGCTCGTGATCTTTAGTAGACTGCGCTGTCCAGTTCTAATACAGGTTCGTGGACACCGGTTACTTACTACGACAATGTCGACAACTTGTCGAACTTAGAGAAAGAAAACAATAGAGAGCTGGCACTTTCTTTCTCATTCGCTCAAGAAAAGGATGCATTTATATATCTTATACGTGATAGAAAGAAACAGAGCATATGATTTTTTGTCCCTTAGCGTGTGTTCAAAATCTGGCGCACCTACGGTGCGTTTTCTTCGAGTACTCATGAAATTTTCTATAACACGACCTAGCTTTGGAGTTTTAAATTGAATTGCGTTATGAAATACCGTTTATACTACATAATAGGCGCATTTGAATAAATATCCATAACGTGTGTTAAGTGTACGAATGATTATTTTCCGTTATTTTCTGTCCTTATCGGCGGCACGCTAGCCAGATGTCTTGTTATATTCTGTCTACGTTGTCGAAAATCACACAACAGCTCAGTGCTGCTATCTTCATAATGATAAATTGTTACTAATATTATTGTCAATAAAAGTATTGCATGTTGTTCGTGTGCTAATTTATGATATTACATTTCATCGTCCTAGATGTATTATCTTTTGATGTTTTATTACACGAAAAACTTGTAAGCAAATGTAATCAACTTTTAAGAAATCTACCTAATACTACTAAAAAGAATCATATTTTGCGTTGGCAACTTCGTCCTTTCTGCCCATTTTCTGCCCCTTAGAGGAAGAAAACAATAGAGGGCTGGACACTTTCTGTCTCATTCACGCAAGAAAAGAATGCGTTTATGTAGGTTACGTGTGATAGAAAGAAACAGTGTATATGATTTTTTGTCCCTCAGCATGTGTTCGATTTTTCCGCGCCGTGGGTGCGAAACAAATTTGACGTTTGCTCCCACTTTGCTCCGTGACAATTTTATAGTGGTTTTAATATTAAATAAATAACTTAAAATTCAATAAAAAACTAACTGTGACATTACTGTGTGTTGTGGAAATCCTATAAGAATCGTGCAGTGCAGTATTATAGGCTGTAAAAGTGACAGTGAACGTAAAATTAGTGGAGTATCGTTTCACAGGTAAACGTGAATTATTATGGCCAATTTAGAGATTACATTTAGAAACTAATACATGTAAACGACTTATTTAGATCTTATTGCTCTAAATTAGTTACTATTTTACTTGAAAGTTACGTGTAAGATCGATAAATTCTTGTTTTTCATCCATAACCTAAAATTTTCAGTTTATTGATCGCCATTATCAGTGTTGCCAGTGTATAAAAGAGAGACTACCATAAATAAGTGGTAAATTATTATTAAGTGCATCATACACGATCCCACATGCTGGGTGCATCGAAGAATTTCTCAAATTTCCCGAATTGATTTTTATGATTTTCTGAAAATATGGATATTTGTATACTGTGGATAGCAGCAACAAAAAGAATTAATTAGGTTGCTATAAGTTATTCCCGAATGCTTAAATATTCAGAAATAACGTAAGCGCTTAAGTAATTCGTCCAAGGCTGCGCAGGACGTATTCATTCGTTATTTATAGGCACAATGGTCATTGTACATTTAATCGTGCTTTTACTGACTGGTAAATTTGTCTGAATTATAAATAAATAGTACCGACGTTGAGTAGTTTGTTTCATTTGCCCCCCTATTATGTACCTATCTCGTTTGACAACTAAAGTTATGATCAATAAAGCAAAGTGACTATTAAATAACTATCAAATGATTCATTTGGCATTGCCTAACTTGAATCACCAATACATACCAAACACACTTTCAGTAGACATCAAAGTTTGGTGGACAACTGAAGCTTGATAGTCACTTTGCTTTATTGATCATCACTTTTTTTTTTGTAGGAATAGTACTGTTTCACCGGACAAGAGGACGAGCGCTTAAAGCGCTCCAGCTAGAAAGGTTTGGGTAGCGACTAGCACAAGGGCACCTCAGGGAGGCACGGCCTCGGCTTGGGCTGCCGCTTAGAGAAAATGAGTTTACCACCGGTTCACAATGCGCCCCCGCTGAGAAGAACTGGCAAGAAACTCAGCGAGGGGTTGCATGCGTACGGATCCCTTCGGCCTCGCCGGCGAGACCGGTGTCTGTGTGTTGATGTGTTTACGACTCTTGACATCGTTGTCGGTGTTGGTGTTGGTGTTGTGTCATGGTCCAGGAGGACGGACATCGGGTCGGGTGGGTTGAGCAGTACATGCCGCAGACGGTGGCGATGTACGGCTGTTCGACGATCTGAGGGACCTGGCCGCTGCCCAATAGGACATGGGTTCGATTCCGAACAATTGTCTGGGTGTTATTTATCTATTTAAATATGTATTTATACAGTTTACAAGTATTTGTAATCATTTATCTGGTTACCTTAAGGATCTGCGTAGATTGAGATCAGGTGGTCATTGGTCAAGCGTAGATTGTCCCAAGATACTAGTACTATAGATTTGTATATTGGAGAAATTTACTAAAACTTACCCGGTAAATGGCCATAGTATGTATTATATTAAGTTATAAGAAAGCCAATTTTTGCCTACCTCTCTGGGAAATAGCATATTATTGTTTTTATCTCTTAACTTTTTTGTATGAGGCTAATAATTATCTACAGCTCTTAGCCACTTTAATCACCACGTGATATCACCCAGGTGAACAATGTGGAATAGACCTTAGCTACAGCATATATGATATTAAGTGTACATTCACTTTGTAGCCTCCGTCGTGGGTTCGAATCCTGCGAAGGGCAACAAATTTGAGTAGTTGTTCCTTACTGGCTAGGACAATGCAGGCCGATGACCTGATTGTCTGTAAAGTAAGATGATCCATGTGTCGGGATTTGCGATAGGACGTATGCCCGACTCCTGTCCGTCAAATTAAAACGCCGAGCTTTGGTAATAAACACTTATAATCAAATTGAGAGAGAATAACTTATAATACAGTGGAGTAATCGTAATAATTAAAACATGTCTCTGCCATAGATACTAGCGCGCTGTCATCTTTTTTGACAGCCCCTTTGGCGTTCCGAAACCGTGATCCGAGATACGCCACACATGCGTCGGATGGGCATGTAAAAAGTCGGTCCTGCGCTTAACTTCTCCCCAGTCGTGTCGGTCTTCCGTCCCATCGGATTATGAGAGGTACCTATTATATAAAGGAAGAGAGAGTGCACTTGTGTCTACGCAAGCACTTGTGCACTATAATATCTCCTGCGTACATGGCTGATCTTGTGAAAGATTGGCCGCTGTGGTCGTTTCGGCTAGGAGGACATTATTATAACAATCACTTTCGTACTTTTTGCAGACTGACATAGATTAGGACAATATAATGTAAGAAAAGTAAATGTTGTGTCAAAAAAGTGGTTTTTGGTTAGGAAAGAAAATATAATTTACAACAACCTCTGTATTTGCTTTACACAAAGGGTAAAATTTCCCTTACGTGGCAACTCTAAATTTAGTATGTACTTAATTTTCTGTCCTTATCGGCGGCACGCTTGGTATGTGTCTGTATTATATTCTGTCTACGTTCTGCCCCCTTGTCAGGTAGACAAGGGGGCAGAAAGGACCAGAAACGTAGACAGAATATAATACAGACACATACCAAGCGTGCCGCCGATAAGGACAGAAAAATAAGTACATACTAAATTTAGAGTTGCCACGTAAGGGAAATTTTACCCTTTGTGTAAAGCAAATACGGAGGTTGTTGTAAATTATATTTTCTTTCCTAACCAAAAACCACTTTTTTGACACAACATTTACTTTTCTTACATTATATCGTCTTAATCTATGACAGTCTGCAAAAAGTACGAAAGTGATTGTTATAATAATGTCCTCCTAGCCGAAACGACCACAGCGGCCAATCTTTCACAAGATCAGCCATGTACGCAGGAGATATTATAGTGCACAAGTGCTTGCGTAGACACAAGTGCACTCTCTCTTCCTTTATATAATAGGTACCTCTCATAATCCGATGGGACGGAAGACCGACACGACTGGGAAGAAGTTAAGCGCAGGACCGACTTTTTACATGCCCATCCGACGCATGTGTGGCGTATCTCGGATCACGGTTTCGGAACGCCAAAGGGGCTGTCAAAAAGATGACAGCGCGCTAGTATCTATGGCAGAGACATGTTTTAATTATTACGATTACTCCACTGTATTATAAGTTGTTCTCTCTCAATTTGATTATAAGTGTTTATTACCAAAGCTGGGCGTTTTAATTTGACGGACAGGAGTCGGGCATACGTCCTATCGCAAATCCCGACACATGGATCATCTTACTTTACAGACAATCAGGTCATCGGCCTGCATTGTCCTAGCCAGTAAGGAACAACTACTCAAATTTGTTGCCCTTCGCAGGATTCGAACCCACGACGGAGGCTACAAAGTGAATGTACACTTAATATCATATATGCTGTAGCTAAGGTCTATTCCACATTGTTCACCTGGGTGATATCACGTGGTGATTAAAGTGGCTAAGAGCTGTAGATAATTATTAGCCTCATACAAAAAAGTTAAGAGATAAAAACAATAATATGCTATTTCCCACAGAGGTAGGCAAAAATTGGCTTTCTTATAACTTAATATAATACATACTATGGCCATTTACCGGGTAAGTTTTAGTAAATTTCTCCAATATACAAATCTATAGTACTAGTATCTTGGGACAATCTACGCTTGACCAATGACCACCTGATCTCAATCTACGCAGATCCTTAAGGTAACCAGATAAATGATTACAAATACTTGTAAACTGTATAAATACATATTTAAATAGGTAAATAACACCCAGACAATTGTTCGGAATCTTTCGGAATCGAACCCATATCCTATTGGGCAGCGGCCAGGTCCCTCAGATCGTCGAACAGCCGTACATCGCCGCCGTCCGCGGCATGTACTGCTCGACCCACCCGACCCGATGTCCGTCCTCCTGGACCATGACACAACACCGACAACGATGTCAAGAGTCGTAAACACATCAACACACAGACACCGGTCTCGCCGGCGAGGCCGAAGGGATCCGTACGCATGCAACCCCTCGCTGAGTTTCTTGCCGGTTCTTCTCAGCGGGGGCGCGTTGTGAACCGGTGGTAAACTCATTTTCTCTAAGCGGCAGCCCAAGCCGAGGCCGTGCCTCCCTGAGGTGCCCTTGTGCTAGTCGCTACCCAAACCTTTCTGGCTGGAGCGCTTTAAGCGCTCGTCCTCTTGTCCGATGAAACAGTACTATTCCTACAAAAAAAAAAGTGATGATCAATAAAGCAAAGTGACTATCAAGCTTCAGTTGTCCACCAAACTTTGATGTCTACTGAAAGTGTGTTTGGTATGTATTGGTGATTCAAGTTAGGCAATGCCAAATGAATCATTTGATAGTTATTTAATAGTCACTTTGCTTTATTGATCATCACTTTAGTTGTCAAACGAGATAGGTACATAATAGGGGGGCAAATGAAACAAACTATTCAACGTCGGTACTATTTATTTATAATTCAGACAAATTTACCAATAAATTGTAACCAACAACATACATACATATATTTAAACAACATGCATATAGTAAAAGCACGATTAAATGTACAATGACCATTGTGCCTGTAAATAACGAATGAATACGTCCTGCGCAGCCTTGGACGAATTACTTTAGCGCTTACGTTATTTCTGAATATTTAAGCATTCGGGAATAACTTTTAGCAACCTAATTAATTCTTTTTGTTGCTGCTATCCAGTATACAAATATCCATATTTTCAGAAAATCATAACAATAAATTCGGGAAATCTGAGAAATTCTTCGATGCACCCAGCATGTGGGATCGTGTATGATGCACTTAATAATAATTTACCACTTATTTATGGTAGTCTCTCTTTTATACACTGGCAACACTTATAATGGCGATCAATAAACTGAAAATTTTAGGTTATGGATGAAAAACAAGAATTTATCGATCTTACACGTAACTTTCAAGTAAAATAGTAACTAATTTAGAGCAATAAGATCTAAATAAGTCGTTTACATGTATTCGTTTCTAAATGTAATCTCTAAATTGGCCATAATAATTCACGTTTACCTGTGAAACGATACTCCACTAATTTTACGTTCACTGTCACTTTTACAGCCTATAATGCTGCACTGCACGATTCTTATAGGATTTCCACAACACACAGTAATGTCACAGTTAGTTTTTTATTGAATTTTAAGTTATTTATTTAATATTAAAACCACGATAAAATTGTCACGGAGCAAAGTGGGAGCAAACGTCAAATTTGTTTCGCACCCACGGCGCGGAAAAATCGAACACATGCTGAGGGACAAAAAATCATATACACTGTTTCTTTCCATCACACGTAACCTACATAAACGCATTCTTTGCTTGCGTGAATGAGAAAGAAAGTGTCCAGCCCTCTATTGTTTTCTTCCTCTAAGACCAGAAAGGACCATGAAATGACACACGTCCACTTTTGAGCTATCTCACTCGGCTCGTTTTTCTACTTCTACTTGTGTCAACGAAAAACAAACCCTAAGAATGTAATATAAAGTTTAAATTAGTGATATTAATATATTTAGGTGATCTATCCAGTTTTTACGAAGTAAATATAAATCCGTGGTAAGAACTACTGTATTTTACTACGTACAACGTACAACTAAAAACTCCTTGGTTCTCTGTGTTGGTTTGCAACATTTGAAGTATACTCGATTGATTGATTCAGTGCGACACGTATAAGTTGGCGCGTTGGCGCTTGGTGGTTTGAGGGAGGGACTAAAAAGGCCAACTTGAAAAGTCACTTTGATACTTAAAATTTCATTGTAGACAATAAATGCGTATATTTTGAAAAATACTATTCCGTAATCATGCCTCGCACAACCGCGCCAAGTTATACTTGTCGAACTTTAGTCTAGTGAAAAATTATAAATCTATGGATCAGACAATCGGAAAACAAAATCGGACGTGTGTTCTCGAACTAAGCTGCAACATAAAATAAATCAAATTTATTCTCATGGCAATACACACATCATCGCGAGAGTGACGTATGAACGGCAAAAGAGACGAAAACCACGAAAACGAAAGAAAAGCCTTGCTGTGCCGTTGTTATCTTCTATCGTACCTGAAGAATGGAGACAAACGGCCAGGCTAATGGGCTTAAATCAAAAAAGAAAGAGAATGGAGACGCCAAGGACAACCTGTGGTAATGGTTCACTGTTAATTTTACGGGTAACATGCACTCCCCATATAGGGTTCCAATGTGTCACACACCTACGTGATGACGGGCTTCGGAGATGGGAAATATGTGACCTAGCTGCGCCGCAGTACCTTTGTATGCTAAACACCTGTATAACGTTCTCACATGACAAGAAATTCGATCATTTCTCATCACTTTCTAACATCCGTTACAGCCGCTCGCTAATGACGACATCGTATTATGAATTCTAAATGTTTTCAGGTCTTCTATATTGGAGGAGGTCCAAAATCAGGGGAACACAAAACTACCTTCAAATAAAAATGTTCTAGTCCTTGGTGATAATGAGACTGGTAAAACAACGTTAATAGCGAAATTGCAAGGTGTAGAGGACCCAAAAAAAGGGTCGGCCCTCGAATACGCGTATATCGATGTGAGAGATGAATACCGGGATGGTGAGTGGATTGTTTTGTTTTATTTGGACTATATTAACAGTCAATACAGCTATCACAGTCATTGTTTATTTTTAGTGAGAGGTATTTTGTGTAACCTACATTTTACAGAACAGCGTTCATGAGAGGTAACTGCAAAATAAATACATTTGTTTTTGATAAAGTCAATAAAATCATTGAAAGCAAAGTGCTAAAAAAAAAATTTAATAAGTAATGTGTTGTGAAAAAAAAAAATCTTATTGGAATCTTTTATTTTGATTACTCGATCATTGCATAAACAGCCCTGAATACTACATAGCACTCACACTGTTAATACATGTTAACCAATTTAAGGAGCTAAATCAGATGCAACTGATTCTCAAAATTATATGAGTACTGAATATTAAGTATATATTGAGATACCAATTAAATAAGTTGGTTTAAGGACACCTAAGAGGATTTAATAAATCCTTACATTATTAGAGTGACATGTCATCAGTGGAGTGCACTGAAAGCAGGCTAAAATATCTGCGAGTTGTTTATGCTTTATGCTTTTTGTTCGTGTTCCAGCACAAATATCCTTAAATTAACCAATATTACCAATATATCTATGTACATGAAAAAAAAAATTTTAATTCATGTCCAAACTAAGATTTTTTTAAATTAAGACTGTTTATAGAAATCCTAGGGTAGGCAAAGTATTTTTGTCAGTATGGAGCCACTGAATAAACTTATTAATGTATTCAAATGCAAATTAATATGTCTATAGTATTTGCTTGCATATGGATATTTGAAATAGTATAATAACATACTTAAAATAGCTGAAACAAGCCATACACTTTTAGCCAATACATTTTTGCCTACCCTCTGTGCACGCCACTGCATGTCATAGTGAGGATAGAGCGTATACTCCAATATCAATCATGTGATAGTGTGTGCTAGTATTCAATGGTTAGACATAGATAACATAGATTGACATTTAATTCAAACTTATGGTTTTGCGAGAGGTATAGACCTACCGAGTCTCCAGATACTACTGCAGTGTCAGATATTATGTTAAATAACCACAGAATGTAAGCATTGCTGGATCGAAGTGCCTTGTAGCTGATCGAAGTGGAGAGCATAGTAGCTGGGTGAATTACTGGGCTAATGAATAATATCTCAAACAGAAGCTTCCCTCTGTTAGATTTAAGCCTTTCTTCAAAAAGCAGTGACAGCTCAGTGGCTAAGCGCTTGCCTTGGAAAATAAGGTTCGAACCCCGGCTCGCACCTCTGATTTCTTTAATATTATAATTTAGATGTGTGAATTTTCTTTGTGTGATTGTTACTAGCTTTCGGTGAAGGACAACATTGTGGGGAAACCTACATGTCTGAGTAAGCCTAACTAGGTTTTGAATGACGTGTCAAGTCTGCCATCCTGCACTTGGCCAGTGTGGTGGACTATGGCCTAAGCCCCTTCCTCTTGAGGGGAGGCCTGTGCCCAGCAGTGGGACAAAACCAAGGGCTGTTAAAAAAAAGTAATATACTTGTAAGCCACTGATCTCAATTGTATCCATCCAGCAGGGCTATTGCATATCTTTAGCCACCCAAGTTACTATCAATAATCAAGGTGCAGTTGTCCACCGAACTTTGATGTCAACTGAAAGTGTGTTGGCATTGGTCACTGAAGTTAGGCAATACCAAATGAATCATTTGACAGTTATTTGATCTATAGTGATCAAACGAGATACGTAATAGGGTGGCAGGTAATACAACATCAAATTTGATACCATTATTTTTTTCAGATCAAACACGCCTTAGTGTATGGGTATTGGACGGTGATCCAGGGCACACGAACCTACTAAAATTCGCTCTCAGTGAAGAGACATTCCCCCACACGCTGATAATCCTCACGGTGGCCATGACAACACCGTGGGGTATACTGGACCAGTTGCAGAGCTGGGCATCAGTTCTCGGCGACCATATAGATAAATTAGATCTCACACCTGGTAAGTTGTAGCTTTTAAAATAAGTGATAATCAATTAAACTGATAATAATAATGTCGTCCTGACTGGTACATATACAGCAACCAATCTTTCACAAATTCAGCCAAGTATGCAGGCAATATTATGGTGCACAAATTAAAAAAACGGTAAACAAAAGGTTGTTTTTTTTGGCATTTTAATTATAACCCAAACACTTTGTGACATAAACCAAATTAAAATTCTGTTTGAAATGTGCAAATGAAGCCCTCTCATATGATACCCCACTCAATATAGTAGTCTCACTTTTAAATTTTGAAGCCCCACTTTGACCCCCATAAAAAATAAATAAAAGTAAATAGGTACTTTTTCTATTTGCAATGAGGTTGGGTAAGTAAGATCTACAGATGTTCTAAATATCAAATCAATAGCGTCAGTGGTTCCTGAAATATATTGGTGTGACAGACAGACAGACCTGACCAGATAAGAGTTCCTTTTTTACCTTTTAGGTATGGAAACCTAAAAACTGAGTATAGTTATTTGTCCATCCAACTTTATACTAATTGTCAATACTCAAGAAAACCATAATTAATTCGTCGTTACTCTCGTCATCATTAATCAATGTTCTATCCATAATAACTTGAGGTTGTTATAAGGAAAAGCTTTGCCAGTGGTTTTATTTTGATTCAGTTTCTACAGTACAGTTTACGAGCATAATATTTGTACAAACTTATTTTATGGGGGCCTGAACCTTCTAAAGTTTCCGAGGAGGCGGAGGCCGGAATATGTGGGATTCTTACTGTATTATAACTCTTCTGGTGACTTCATCCGCCGAATGTCCAAAAAAGTAGAACTGGTTCGCATAATCAAGCAGCGTAAAGTAGCGTACTTGGGTCACATCCTCAGGCATAACAAATATAACCTGCTACAGACCATTATGATGGCGAAAATAGCAGGGAAAAGAAAAGTTGGAAAACGAAAGATGTCCTGGCTACGTAACATCAGAGAATGGACCGGAATCAAGTCTGTAGAACAGCTATTCAGACTAGCCATGGATAAAGTGAAGTTTCGGAATCTAACCGCCAACCTTCAGTAATGGAGAGGCAATTAAAGAAGAGAAGGTGACTTCATCGTACCATCGACATCGGCACTCCGTTAGGACTTCGCCAGAGTCTTTAGGGTCGGATGCTCGATAGAGTAGGTCTCGCCGGTCTTCGTCCAGGTTTTTTCCGTGGGGGAAACGTTCAAAATGCCCCCCCGGGAGCTGTGGGGCTGGACCGGGGTATGTGGGATTCTTACTCACTGAAACCCCCGCGGCTGTCGCATCGATACATGAGAAGCGTCCTCCGAGCTTTACGATGGGATCTGCACCCGAAGCCGCTCAGTGCCTTGCTTATGAGCCCGCTGCTGGGAGGCGCACACCGTGCTCACGGAGACCGTCCTCCTCGGAGTCGCCGCCGTACTCAATGGACGTCCTAGGGCCCACACCCCGAACGTCGAGCGACTCCGAAGGGACGAAGCAGGGCCTACAGCGCATCGTCGCCCACCTCGATGTGCTATACGCTTTGCCTAGATGCCGCTAGTACTGTTTTAAATTTCTGTTCTGGTTTCAATTTATTATGAAGTAAAATGAAAATTTGTTGTTAGACTGACATATAATGTGTACAAGCCTCTTTGAAAAAATTTGAAAATGTAGGTATTCACTAGCAGCACCCCCAGTATAAATTAGTGGTGAGCTGGCTATAAAAGGATATCATAAATCCTTTTTTATTTTCTGGATAATTCGCCTGTCGGTAAGCATGTAGGCTGTTGTTTGATAGGTGATAGACAAATCAATATTGCTGCCAAATCTGAGAATCTTATCCTAGACCTAAATTTAATAATAACCTCGCTCGTGGCCACGGGATACCATGCAGGGACCGACTTCGACCTTGGCCTTTAATGTTGGCGAACTTAAAACCGTCATTTGATGGCCGACTCGCCCTCCCGACTCCGAAAGTGTAACTGCTGCACTTACAAAAATCAATTAGAGATACACATACATAAAATCACGCCTTTTTCCCGTAGGGGTAGGCAGAGCCGTGAGACGTGATGGGTGGCGAACCACATCGCCGCCATTTTGGTTAATTAAATTATTTATATGATTGACCATTGCGTTCTCACGAATAAGCAGGGAAAGGGAAGGTCAGGGAAGGGGCAGGGAATAGGTGTTGTGAAAAGGAAGATTGGCAAGTTAGAGTGGGAAATAGGAAAAGTAGGATATTACCGCCCAGGAGAAATACTGATCATTAATCCAGTATTTGAAATTAGATTACTCATACCTATTATATGAATAGGAAATAAACAATCTTGTGGTACTGTGAGTGTAACTCCCAATTATCTCGTAGCTTGCTTATATGACTCATGCGGCATATGGATCTGTATTAAACTTGCAACTCTTGCAAGGCGCATGCTCTAAAATTACACGTTTATCATTCTATATTATTAAGTTTATGTGCAACACGCTACTGTGAATGGCGGTTTTGACGTTTGCCCTTTTTCTTCGGGGTTTTTTTTCTAACTAGTTATTCACGAGACATTTGCCAGATAAGCGATACGCCTTTAGATAGATGCACTACTGTCGCACGTTACCCGGAACATTAGTTAAGTCAGTGTTGTTGCTTGGGTCGTCGCTAGTAGAAGTCTGGGTGGGTCGCTAGTAGAATAGTCAGGCCGGGTCGCTAATATAATAAACTTAGGGCGGGTCGCTAGTAGAATAAACTCAGGGCAGGTCGCTAGTGGAATAAGCTTAGGGCGGGTCGCTAGTAGAACAAAATAAGCTGGGTTGCCAGTAGAATGAAATTATGGCGCGACGCCATTAAGATAAAGGCAGGGCGGGTCGTTAATAGAATAAACTCAGGGCAGGTTGCTAGTTGAATAAACTCTGGGCGGGACGCTAATAGAACAAACTTAGGGTTATTAATCTGTGCTTAGGGCGGGTTGCTAATAAAATAAATACAGGGCGGGTTGCTACTAGAATAAAGTCAGGGCAGGTCGCAGGTAGAAAAGTACGGGTACAGTCAACTTCGAACGCGCAAAAGCTGGAAGACGAATTTTGGTTGAATGAATTCATATTAGATACCACCTATACTGCGATCCCTAAGACGCCAAACCAAGCGTGGGGATAATAGCAATCCCTCCTTTTTAAGGGGGGAGGCCTTTTTTTCAGCAGTGAACGTGTTTCGGCAGCTGATGATAAATTCATATTAGCATTTTAGATGTTACAGTAGTATTTAGTCTTCTCAACTGTCACTATGTTTATGCATATGTCTTTATCCGCATTAATCCACGTTTTGATTAATGCATTTAGCCTTGTCTGTCTTGGCACGTTACATGCATCATAATAATCTATTATTAGTTTGCAGTCGACAATGAAGACGATATAAGTATAACTTAGATCGATTGTATCCGGAAATTGTCCGCATTTTTCTGTAACTTAAATAGTGCGCCCTAAAGTGATACTGTTAGTGATTTCAAATCGAGTTCGAGTTCCAGTAGTAGTCGTAGCAAAAGACTGAGAAAGGGGATCGACAAAGTCTGTTCCTAATTCAATATTCACCCACCCGCATGAAGCAGTTATCCCGTGACCATGGCGCTTAATACAGCGCCGAAACCTCGAAAAATGATTAATAGTCCTGGCAGTAATCCCGTAAGTCTATATAGTATGGTTAATTCGCCAGTAAAAGCTTAAAAAAGTATATTATACGATTTACTGGCTAATATGAGCTAAATGACTATAATACCACACTCCAAAACACAATAACCGTATTTTCAAATCTCTAAAAACTCGTCTATCATAGTCGTGATATTAAAAATCTTAATGATCAACATCTATTTCTCGTTCGTGACTCACCGGTGACGTCATTGCATTTGTCTTTTACACCACGGTGAATACCAAGTGGACAGTCGGGTCGAGATCGTATCGTCCAGTAACACCGCGCCCGTACCGGTTTGTATGTTTACATAATATTTATTTATTATTATCATAATGATTAGTATCTTGATCGAAGGATTCGTCAGATCGTTTCCGGCCAACAGCTTATTTCGAAAATTATAAGGGTCATACGGCCGAACCTACAGTGGGTTAATTGATCCTTATCTCGTTACTTAGTGTAGATGTCAAATTATTTGCGCTCTCAGTGGGTTAATGCTTAGTTAGCGCTAGTTAATCGTACTTAACTTTAAGTGGCCAAGAGACGTTACTTAGATTAGCTAATCAATGATTTTGACACATTTTATGGCGGCAACAAACAGCTGATAACTAGATTACTTGTTTTAAGAAGTCATTCTCTATAATTTTGGGCATATTTTAATTGTGATACCTAACATAAATACGGAAAAACATATATATGATATTTTATTTGAAGGTCTCATTGATTCGATTATTCTCTGCGGTACGAGAGAAGAGCGTCAGCGAATGGCGTAATAATCTATGTTCTGCGAGTTTTCTCTGGACAATAAACCGGAGAAGTACTTGCAGATTGACACCAATCGTTCCACTACGACACGAAAAGAATATTGAATTCATTGGGAGATCGAGATATCAAGGGCTAAAGTGCTATAGATACCTAGTACCTACCTATGAACAGTCGGGTCAGGCTTAGGAGGCCCTAAAATAACCTCATAAAATATGATGATGCTATAAATAGGTATATCTAAATATCTGTGGGTGTCTGCTGTCACTGAAGTTTTTTGTTGTCAAGCGTGACTGCTATACCAACACTGCCACATGAAAAAATAATTGTGAGAATTATTAAAACAACGCGTGTTTATCTTGTATTTGTTCTACACACATCAAAAGTGTCTAGGGATCAACATATATTTTTGCAATAACTTTTCTCCTGATTGATATTAATTAAAATTTTCTTTAAGGATTCATCAAATAAAGTGTTTTCGTTTGTCACAGTAACGATAAACCAAGTCGCCTTTGCATTAATAAAGAAATTTGGCATTTTCCTAATAAAGGGATTTTTGACATTTGAACCACTAACACAAAAGTTCGAAAAAAAGACTGAAATAACAGTTTTCTTTAAAATTTTATTGGGTAACTTAAACAATTAATAATCCGTGTTTCTACCGCGAACACTAACAACACAAGAACATCGGTTTGGCATACTCAAAATGAGTTCATCCAAATCACGCTGTGGAATGGCCGCCCATGTTCGTTGCAACAACAAAAAAAGGTCTTCTTGCGACTGGATACCCTCCATATTCGGCAGAGCTCTTCTCTGTAGCATATCCCATGCATGCTCAATCGGGTTCAAGTCTGGCGACTGAGCAGGCCAGGGCAGGACATTGATGTTAGCTGTGGCGAGAGTCTGTCTTACAACTCTTGCGGTGTGCGGTCGTGCATTATCATGCATTAACTGAAATAAGGGACCGATTTGCACTTGTAGAGGAACGATGACGTCTGATACAATCGTCTCAGCATAAATTTGAGCGTTGAGGTTGCCTCTGATCCAAATCAACTCAGTTCTTCCGCCGATCCAAATACCCGCCCATACTATGATGGTTCCACCACTATAAGGATGGACTACCTGGCAGGATTTTAATCGCTGTTGGCGTCCAGGGGTTCTCCAGTGTCGTATACGTCTTGTATCCGGTCTCATACCAAAACGAGACTCATCAGAAAAGCACACGAAACGCCATTGTTCTTCTGCCCAATTTCTGTGTTCAAGAGCCCATTGATATCGAATCCTACGATTGTGCATTGCTATAGGTGGTACCCGTAGCGGTCTTCGGGAATGAAGGTTCACTTCATGCAAGCGGTTTCTGACTGTTTGGTCGCTAATTAAGTTCCCTGAAGAGTGATGAAGCCTCACGGCTAACATCATGGCAGTTATTGTTGGAGCTCTTCGAGTTAAGATTTGAATATATCGGTCTTGTCTCCGTGTGGTGCAGCGATACCGTCCTCCATGGCGCTCAGCCACGGTACCAGTGCTTCGGTAACGTGTCCAAAGTCGACTGATAACACTCTGACTTGTATTCAGAGCTAAAGCCACAGTACGTTGCCGGGAACCAGCTTCTATCATTCCCACGGCTCTGAGCATTTCTTCCCTGCTTAAATGACGTCGCCGCTCCATAATAACGTTGGTTTTAATCAGTAGTAGGGAAACAGTAGCACTAATAATGTCTTCAATGCGTTGTATGTTTTTATAGGGAAAATATTGACAGCTGATTTTCATCTTTTACTCGAATTTGATTCACAGTTCCTGATTCAAATTATGAAATGCACCAAAAAGGATCCATATAAATTTATAAAATCATAAATTTATTACAAAGCCACATCTCAATCTCAAGAAATCCGCTTAAAAATGCTTGATCCCTAGACACTTTTGATGTGTGTATATACCATTGATTCTATTACAAGTATTGAATAAATATTTATATTTTGCATAATAAGCCAATATTTAGAATAAAACTTTTATTTACCCGTTTTTTAGTATTGGCAACACACGACAATTATCGATGTAAAGATGCGCGACTGTTACTAATTCTACGATTCGAATAATCTACAACTACTAATGTAAACTAGTATATTACTAATATTCAAGTCGAATTAGTATATATTAGTAATATACTAATGTTCATAGTCGAATAACTACTACTTATTAGTAATTATAACGGCGTTTGAACTAGATTGTTCGCGAGTCAGTCGACAGATTATGAATGAATTATTTGCCGTTCCGGTCACGGAACGGATAATGTCAGAGTGCCTATCAAATCACATCATTCAATCCGCCGAATAATAAGCGAATAATTAAAGTCGAGCAAGTATCAAATTAGTTACTAACTTCGTAAATCATTTGAATAAGTCGAATGATTTTTATATTCGAATGAAATCATTCATAGTCGCGCATCTTTAATCGATAGATTTGTCGCCTTGGACGCACTAGTGGCACACTATGCATTCTTAAATTCTAATATTTGTAAAGTAAGCATTAGACAGTGGGCGCGAACGTTACTTAAGAAATTTAACTACAGTTAACTAATTGTGATTAACGCTTAATATAAGTAATGTATGTAGGTTCGGCCGATAGCGTGCTTTCAGCGACACTCGTCGTCGTGGCGTGTGCGTAGCGAGCCCGCCGCGATTGCGCAGTGATTGCGATAATAAATCTACTATCGCGGACACGAACGGTGTACCAGTTTTAAATCAAAATCTTTTGAACGACGGACGTTACGTGCGCTTACCCCGTTCGCACGTATGTTGGGCCGGCTCGTGCCTATTATCGTCCTAAAAGTGATACACCGCTTGTGACCGCGAGAGTACACGTGGTGAATGAAGTAAACACAAATCGTTAAAGATATCGCTATGAGTCCAACTATTTTTTTTATTTTAACAACCCACCGCCTATCACATAATTTGTAGTCCAATTAAGACTAACATCTCCTCTTCGTGTCATTACCGACAGTACTGTTTCAAAATATATCGCTACTGTACTAAAAGAAATATAATAAAATGTGTCTCTCGGCAAATCGTTTTATGTCCATTACTTTCACAATGAAAGTACTCGACTTTTGTTTAACCTACAATTGCACACTATATTGACCCAACCCTACGACTCTACTAGTATTACTTTTCACGGATTTTGGGTCAGATAGAATTAATCAATCAATTTATATACGCTCACGTTAGACCAACGGACTGTTTTCTTTACTGTGACCAATGATATTTTATACAACTGAGACACAAGATGATGTATAATGTCGTTCTAAGAATGACTAATCAGAAAGTTGTAATCCCTTCGCCTAAACATCCCTGATTGACACTTCGCACAAATAACTCTTCACTGCTTTTGTGTATAGAATAGAAATGATTACTAAAATACTATTTGTGTTCTACAATCTAGTATGTTATTTATAACAGAAGGAACTTACGCAACATTACCACATCAACATCTTATTCACTGAGGTCAGGTTTTTACGACCTATGATCAAATCTATACTTATAATAAAACTCTAACAGTTCCAATTCTGTACATTGAAGAAATTTTTAAAATTATTTTTGGAGGGCATTCTATAACCGATACTGAGGCCGAAAATGTAATTTTTTTAATTTTTGTCTGTCTGTCTGTCTGTATCACGGCTGAGCATCACGCCTAAACTACTGAATGGATTCAAATGAAACTTGGCATGATTTGAGATCTTACTACGAGGTAGGACATGGGATACTTTTTATCCCGTAATCTAGCACGGTTCTTTTGGGAGAGGGGATTAAAGTCAAAATGGGTACTTGGTTATACGCTTGGTCAGATTGTATCAATTTTTCTTTATAATATAATAAATATTAGTAAGGGAACACTCATAGAGAGTTGTTATCAAGGTTTTGTAATCGATCGGGTTAAGCAACGTTAGGTAAGGTCATTAAATAGATGGCTGACCGTTTAACGCCATTTGAACTAAACGGGTCCGTGCTTCGGAGAGCAAGTAAAAAGTAGGTCCCAGGTTTTAAGACTATAAAAAAGGAGGTTATGTATTCGATGCGAATGTCTGTTATTAAAAGTTTAGCTAACGTAAAAATAGCGCAGGCGGAGCTGCGTGGGTCAGCTAGTATTCTATAAAGATGTGTCCACACGCGATGAGTTTCTACGTTAACCATACAATTTAGGCATTTGCTTCGTTTGACACGCACCCGAAGAAACAATGTTTGATGGTGTAGTCGTAAAGTGTAGAAAGTCCTCTCGGGCTACTTGGAGTGTCATACTCTGCAGCAGACAGGAAGTAGAGAAAAAAAGTTGAAGATCATATCTAGTCTACGTCCAGTAGTAGACCTATAAGATGGTGTTTAAAACCTAGACAAGGTGCGACCGGTATCGATCTGTAAATAGGTTTGTAACAACCGGCCTTATTCTTAATCAACGGCAAGTAGGACTTTTGACCTTGTATTCATTGAACATAGAATCGGGTTTTCAACGTGTTACCAAACCACTTCTATGTTATTATTCATTATTTTATATAAACAAACAGACTGGTTGAACTAAAACATTCATTTAGTCCGATGTCCGGGTAATAATAGCCTCCACCTATCATCTCCCGTTGGGTGTCTTAAGATATGGCGCATATGGGAAAACAAGAAGACGGGCAGCAGCGTCTTTCTATTGGATTACCTACCACCTATACTGCGATCCCCAAGACTCCTGCCAAGGGTGGGGATTATGGCCACCGGAGGGGCTGCCACCACCGCTTCCAAGTAATAGAATTGAATTCTGAAAACAAAAGAACGAATCGTTAGCCTGTTACAAGCCTATAATGCACTCGGAATTCGAGTATGAAACTCAAATTCTATCCACCTGTTGAGGCGTGAAATTCCTGCAAAAAATATCAAAACAGTTGAATAAAGTAAGGACAATGATGTGTTACTGCACCTTTAGTATTTTTTATTTAATTCTTCAACGCGGTTATAATTTGCTGTGTACCGTTCATTTCAGTTTTCCTTACAGTTGCGAATGTATTTCGCGATGAATTTATTCGGACGTTTTTTTTTCACTCTGGCAATCGGAATTTTAATTGTCTTGTCCGTTCGGTGTGGCTGGCCAAATATATCGTTTGTTGCATTTTTATCAACTTTCCAATATTTTGCAGAAGAAAGTAATGAAAAATAATCGTTTTCCTTTTAAGGCATCTCAAAGAATATCTTTTACCTTACTTTTTTAGTAGTATATGTTAGTTGGGTAGTAGCTTTGTTGGGAAGGGACCTATAAAAAGGTTTCGGCGGAGAACGGGTTATGTGATTCTTACCGTACTTGAACGTCACCGATGGTCTTCATCGACCCTGTAGAGAAATTTTTGAGCATGCCGTTTGGACCTTGTCAGAAACTCTAGTGCCAGACGCGCTAGAGCATATCCCGCAGCAGAATTGGACTCTGCGATTTCGCAGGGCTTACACCCACTTGGCAATTCCAGTACAATACCTTGGCAGTACAATACAAATCGTAAGAAAGCTCAGACATACCCCCAGAAATTCCCAGAATCAATGATAACATTAGACAGTAAGCCACATTCATTTAATAGCAATTCTGGCCCCCTGTGCTGGATGACTCAGTTCTGCGCTTGCAGTAATAGAGCGATGATAAGCAATTCTCCTTAAATAAACCATATACTCCTTGTTGCAGAACAAAGGTTACAAAGTAAAAAGCAACAAGTACAGAAATGGCAGAGGTATACGGAACCTGGCGACGAGATGGAAGCGTCGGCGACGTCGCCCATGAAGCGCTCCTCCAGGAACCTGTCCGATGACCTCGAGAACGGGGACGATGACGACAGCCCCCTGCCCGAATGCGTACTTACTACAAATCTAGGCCTGGATATAGTAGTTGTGGCCACAAAGGTAAGGATCTAGTCATATTGGTTTGGGCAGATTTACAAGCCATTTTGTTGTCTTTTAGATAGAAATAATCGGAATCCTGAAAGAAGTTTCTGCAGCAAAATGCGGCTTAAGTCACACTATTTTACCGAAGGAATCTGCAGATGTGTATTTCTCAACTTGTAGCAGGCATCACGCAGTCATGCTCTTGTTGCTCGTAGGTTTACAATCGGGGAACCTCTACCCTTGTCAATCAGTTCTGACTTTATTAGGTAATTGTGTCTTTCCTATCTAAAATTCTTCTTAATTTATTTTCGGGTTTCAAGACAATTTATCGTTTTCGTCAAACCTCGATGTGTTATCTAGTGACCGCTGTAGATCTTGGCTTTTAGGAGTCCCAGTGGTGGGTAATTATGGCAGAATCAATTAGAATACTCCCTTAACTGAAATACTTGAACTTACTCAGGGTAATTCGGGCAAGAATGTTCTATTACTAAATTTTTAAGTCAGACTTAAATCGTAATAGCGCAAGGAAAAGCCTAGGACGCATGCTAATTGAAATATGCTCTTGTTTAAGATGATTAATTTTAACAGGGATATGTGACATCTTGGCCCTTATGTTAAAGTGTTTCCCACCAGACTGACTACATGAGCACCCTGGAGAAGGAGCACGACTACCGCGACGAGCATTTCGACTTCATGCAGCAATGGATCAGGCGGTTCTGTCTTCAGGTATATCATCTAGAGTAACTTGATTTAATACTCTCTCTCTCTCTGTCACTATATCTGTATCATTCACTGCTTGCAACCTCTCAGAGGTAATATGTTTACATCATAATGAACAATCTTTAGCAATAGTCAATACACAGTCCATCCATGGTCGCGAAAATCCATCCTCCTCATTGTTTGTTTGGTAACTTTATTGCTACCGCGTTGTGTTTAGTGAAAGCATTATTTAATATTTTTTTGAATGCAAACAAAAATTACAATCATGAATTATTGAAAGTGGTTGAACAATAGCAGCCTTATTAATAAACTATGATTAGCGTCAGAACAACTTTACTCCAAGACTTACGCAAAGATTAGGCAATTATGGTATTAATAAACTAGTAGTAAGGACGGAGTTAACTGATCAAAATGTAGTCCCGGAGTAAAAGTTACTCCGCGGAGCCCCATGGTTTAACGTTTGAGTAAGCATAGATTTGTATTGTATTTCTAACTTCCATTGAGATAATTATATATACTAAACATAACCTAATTGTATAAACCTCGCAATATCCCTTTTGAAGACCTTGAAGACGAGTTTAAATATAAATATAGATTTACACGCTCAACTGCATATTACATTACTGAAATGGTAGAATGATTTGGCTGGAGATGCAGTAGGCTTTATACCACCTCACTTGAAAGTTTTAGCTGCAAAAAGGACTTGGGCTCGTGGAGAGGTAAATAAACTATCTCAATAAACTAAACTATTAGGCTAGTTATGTAGGCTACAGCCGGATGATTCAGAAATAACTTAGAACAGATTTTAAAACTATTTTTTATTAATTTAAATTACATTTTTAATATCTAATTTAAATATGTAGTGACCGCTTCGATGTTAGAAGCTAAGTGAAGAGCCGATTCCGTCGCTATGGGTCCATACAATGGATCTAGTTGTGCGCCGTCAGCTGGTTTTCGGTACACATGCTGGATGCGTCCATACAATAGCCCTTCTGTTCTTGGATAGGTTGCATTGTCAGCAAGTTTTGCATTACACGCGCCGGCTCGTGCTTGAGGCCCACCGTGGTCTCTGCTCTTACACGCGTTTTTTGAGGTGCACTGTAGTTTCTTGTTAGGGACGGTGTGTAACAGGCTAGATCCCCGGCCTACTTGTTATATACATTCTTGATTTATAGATAATATTCTGCTAATAAAAAAACACAAATTCTAAAACCACTATCTTGAATTCAACAAGAGAAATACAGAATATTATGATGTAAGAGAAATATAGAATATTATGATGTAAGATAAATATAGAGTGAAAGTTGTGATTGTCAAATAAAAGTGTCAAATATCAAAATTTACTTAACTGCCAGTGTCTTTTTAGTCATTTTGTTCATTTTTTTTACTTTATATTCAGTGGGTTGCCATAACATACACCTTAGTCTCAGTGTAAGAATTGTATTGTTAGTCCGAACCTACTTCGTATTTATTAATACCGTTATTAAGACGTAGCTATTCCGTGACTAGTCTAGAATTAACTACTTCCGATGTAACTTTGGAGTAAGAGAAAAATGAGCGATTTTTATTAATAAGACAGTAGTTGTTTAGTATGACATAATAAAACTACCATTAAGAGGTTTTTAGTATTTTAAAATTAGCTCTGTATAACTTGTTATTTTTCTAGTACGGCGCTGCGTTATTCTACACAAGCGCCAAAGAGGACAAGAACTGCGATTTACTATACAAGTACTTGACACACAGGATATACGGGCTACCTTTTAGAACGCCCGCGCTGATCGTCGAGAAAGACGCCGTCTTGATGTAAGTGCCACGCGAAATTGAATCTTTAACTCATGCCATAGAGTTGAATATTGATCAATACATTTCATGTACAGACCCGCAGGCTGGGATAGCATGAAGAAAATTAGCATATTGTACGAGAATATGCAGTCGTGTAAACCAGATGATTACTACAGAGATGTTATCGTGCAGCCTGCTATACGGAAAGTGAGTTATCTTGCCTATAACACGACTTACAGTATACCCCTTTTCTCTTTACTAGATCAAAATCATATCAATAAATGTATGAACACATGAGTGATAGCTGACCGCTGGCCAGCCTAAGACGATTCGTAGGATGAATAATGTCATATTACACGTTGTATAATATAAATAAAACCCCGTTAAGATTATTGTTTTTATTTAAATTGTACTTTAAAGTTGTAGTTTAGTAATTCGCTTTTCAAGTATGGTGTGTTTACATACAATAGGGTAGAACTGACGCATGTTAAAATAATTATTATTTCCATAAATTGTAAGTCTTAAGTTTATATCCAGTTTTGCAAACCAAACAAAAGAAAGAAGATTGTCATATTCAAGCACACGAATCAGCGTAAAATAAAGATGATAAATACTTCGGAAAGGCCGCCTTCGCCCACCCATCAATCAGACACGGATTTCACTCGCGAGGGTGACGAGTCGTAGGCATGCGACCTCAACGACGAGTCGTAGGCATACGACCTCAACGACGAGTCGTATGCATGCGACCTCAACGACGAATCGTAGGCATGCGACCTCAACGAGTCGTAGGCATGCGACCTCAACGACGAGTCGTATGCATGCGACCTCAACGAGTCGTAGGCATGCGACCTCAACGAGTCGTATGCATGCGACCTCAACGACGAATCGTAGGCATGCGACCTCAACGACGAAGCATTCTGCCACATTGTTACTTGCGGGATTTTCTCAGTGGAAGCGCGTTGTGATCCAGTGGCAGAAGCAGCCCTCGCTTAACCGACAGCCCAAGCCGAGGCCGTGCTTCCCTGAGGTGCCCTTTCACTCGTCCGGTGAAGCCGTAATGGCCATCTGCGACCAAACGGTTCCAAAAATAGGTCTCCCGCCTTGAACAAGCATTTAGTTGGTACGCAAAGAACCCGGTGAAGCTGTGACTGTCATTCCAAAACGAGAATTGTCGCCTGCCTTGAAAGAACATTTATTAGGGACCATCTCATCATCTTCAGCCGAAGGTCGTCCACTGCTGAACAAAGGCCTCCCCTTAGAAGGGTGGTGTTGCCATAATCCCCACGCTTGGCAGGCGGCTTGGGGATCACAGTATAGATGGTAGATAATCCAATAGAAAGACGCTGCTGCCCGTCATCTTGTTTTCCCTTAGTCGCTTCTAACGAGTGTGGACATCCAACGGGAGGAGATGGGTGGGTGCTATTCTTACCCGGTCACCCCACGGGTGCAGGGTAGGGTTATTATAGGGGTTATTAGGGATGAACTACCATCCCTTTGGCCTTTTAGTTTGTTGTACTTTCGTCGTATTTTTTTTCTGTCTAATTTAATCTCTTGAACGGCAAGACACACTGTCGCTCTGATTTAATTGTAACACGACAAACTGTTTAAAAAAAAAAGTGAAAAAATGACAAGCCCGCTGCGGTTCTTGCCGGATCTTCTCAGTTGAGGCCGCGTTGTGATCCGGTGGTAGCTTTTTTTTTTAAAAAGCGTTAAGCCTATTTGAAATAAACTAACTTTGACTTTGAAAAAGTGTGTCTCACCACTATGTACGACCGTAAACCACTAATACGAGGGACCTACCATGTAGTGATTCTCCCGTACAGAGCGGGGGTAGCCGGGAAGCGGAGGTGCAGGCGGAGGACGAGCAGGCGTTCCTGCAGCGACAGCTGGCCGCCCTGCAGGCAGGCTCGCCCGCGCCGCGGGCTGACTCGCCGCTCAGGACCACTCAACGGGCAACCGCACAGGTAAGGCACTATACAGTATGTACAACAGTATGTACGAAACACCTGCTAGATCACTGGGAGTATTATTCGGTGTGTCAATATAATTATACAGGGTGACGTAAATCGACGTCATGCCAGGACCGGGTGATAGGCTAAGTCATAAATGTTAACAGAAAAATATAAAAAAGATTTTGTTATAATAAAAAAAAAAATCATTTATAAAAAATATAAAATATACCTATCACCCTGCAACGGATTTTTTTATAAATGACGATTTTTTTAAATACCTACATTGCAAAGGTCTCAAAACACTGCACGGCCTCAAGATACTGTAAGCTCTTACTGCGTAGATCGGACTAACAATAATAACTAAGAAGACCTGAGGGTACACCGGCATAATTATGACATAAGGACGTTCAACATCTCAGTCCTTCCGTGACCATGGGTGCTGCAAAGCATTCGAAACGTCGGGATAGTAAAATATAAAATAAACCGCGATAAAATCCGTAAAAGTAGTTGGCTTTCAATGTGTAATATTCGCGTAAGTAAAAAACAACATTATTGCAAAGGTTTTTTTGCTCTCTAACTCTTGTCATTTGAATATGCTGTAAAGTGATATGTTCCGAAACAATATCTGTTATATTTTTTTGGATAGACCTTAAATTGGCAGTATTCTTTGCAGCTTTCTCCACAATTGGCCGATCGAATATTGACGTTGAAAAATAAAGATGCGTCTTTTTTTAGTTTTACTCACCTTGGTACAAAAATATGAAAATAACTTCACTTGAAAGTATCCACAACAAGCGCAATGATAATGGTCAGGGCCGTTCACCGCGTGACCCCACCTGCCGCCTTAGTGTACGGCCACAGTGAACACGCGGTGACTTGGGCCTATGGCGGGCGCGTAGGGTGGCCACAGTGACGCGCGGGCTGTTGTGCCGCTAAAACTTGTTTCAGGTGTCACAAGATTTTGTATTTTTTACTAGATAGGCCAACCCTGAGATGGGAGACGTTGAACACACTAAAAACAGATAAATAAATGGAGATTTTTTTTATTTATATGAAGAAATAATTGTACCAAAAAAAAAAATTGGTTAGAAAAAAATATAACGTCAAGCCAAAATATAAGTTAAATCGCGTTAATTCCCGATTAGAATAAAGTTTGATAATGGAACGCGAAAGTCTAAAAGTATATATAGAAAAAAAAATACTTCAGACGCTCTTACGCCGAGCGACAAGACCGGAATGGTTTGATACCCCCGCCAGCCGCGCCATAGGTCGCTTGTTGACCCGTAGTGTGGCCAGAGCGCGCGGATAGGAACGTTTGAAAAGTACGCACGCTAACTCGCCCAGGCCCGTCGTGCTAGGCACCCGCCGCGCCATAGTCACTTCAGTGTGGACGCAAACAGCGGTTTTATATGTTTGATATTACGCGCCCGTCATCGCACCGCGCTAGCCGCGCAGTGTGGACGCACGCTTACACTACTGTGCGCATAGTGAATACATTTTCCGTAATTTTGTGGTGGTTAATAATATAAATATGTTTATATTTTTTAATTGTTCCCTAATAACTAGGTACCGGATTTATATGTAAATACATATTTTTAATTTCAATAATATTTACTCAGTATGTTGTTTTCTTCACGAATCATAACATTTGGCATGAGAAAATGTAATTTTTATTATCCATATTTTTTCATATTTTGGCATATTTCAAAGGTAAGTCCATATTTTTACAAAAATGACTATATTTCTGTTAAAAGGGTAGAAAATACGCAACAAAGTACTTACGATAAGCGTAGGTAAATCACCAAAACCATGTTCATATGGGGTAGGAATAATTTGTGAATAAGCAAAATATTTATTATTCTGTAAACGTGTCACATCGCAATCACGGGTCGTTACAGTAAGCTATCGGCGCTAAATTCAGCGCCTATTCACCTACTACTTTCCCCGTATTCACCTTATAAATACACCTTTAAAAAATGACTATCGCGAATAGCGGGTCCGTCAGATTCGAACCCGCTACCTCCGGTTTGCACAGCAAGCGGTTTCTCACTGCGCCACTGAGGCTACAACAGGAGGCCAGTCACATACTGCGATGTTGAAAGATTATTCAGCCAGTACCAAGCCTTATTTTGACCAAACAGAACGACCTTCAATTTTCATCCATCCATTTGTTAGGAAGCTACGATGCCTCAGACAGATCAGAGAGACATAAGCGTACAAACTTACATGCCTTTTTTTGCATTGGGGGTTACAAAACATGAGATCCGTGTACTGCAACAACACAAATACTGAAAAGAACTGCCATATACCTGAAACTTATGGTTTTTTTAAGTCCATATTTTTCCATATTTTCGCTTTTTAGTCCATATTATATGTACATATTTTGGAATTTTAAATACATATAACTCCGGTCCCTACTAATAACGATACTGATTACGTGATAAAAATATACGCACTGAATAAAAAAATAACATGTATTCTTTCCACAGTTGGACGGACCAAAAATAGGTCTAGCACCGGGAACGCCCGGCAACGAGGGCGTTCTCGCGAACTTCTTCAACTCTCTGCTGTACAAGAAGACCGGGTCCCCGGTGGGCAGGCCGGACGCGTCCCCCGGCGCGGCGGCGGCCCGGTCCGACGCTGCGGCCGAGCTGGACCGCCTCACGCGGGCCAAGGCTCGCCCGCCGGCCGCCGGACAACCGCCGCCGTTGGACCTCAACTCATCGTCTGAGTGTTAGCTGCCCGATGTCTCTCTGTAGGTACTTGACCCTTCATTATATAAAATAATTATAATAATTAAGCCCTTTTATTCCGAATTACATGCAATTTAACATTTTTAATTTTATGAATTTTATTTCTTATAATATATCTCGCAATTCGGCGTGCCTTTTGGCATAGGCCTCCTCCAGCTCTCTCCATTGAGCTCGGTCTTCTGCAACTCTGGTCCAGTATGGTCCTAGGGTTAGACGGATATCATCACTCCATCTTGTTTTTGGACGTCCCTGTCTTCTGTTGTCCCCTCTTGGATACCATAAGGTTACTTGTTTACTCCATTTATTTATTTTGCAACGTAGCATATGCCCTGTCCAACTCCATTTTAGATGTTCTATACGAGTTATTATATCTGTTACTTTTGTCCTTCTTCTTATTTCCGAATTTCGGATTTTGTCACTAAGCCTGATACTCAACATGCTTCTTTCCATTGCTCTTTCTGTTTTAGCAAGTTTTTCTCTATGTTTATCCGTTAATGTCCATGTCTCGCAGCCGTATGTCATGCAGGGGAGAATACAAGTGTTAAAAGCCTTTCTCTTGATATGTATTCCTAGATCTTTATTCTTCATTATTTCTTTTAAGGACCAGTATTTCTTCCAACCGCAGGCTATTCTTTTGTTTATTTCCTTGGACATGGGGTCTTCAGGAGATATAATTTGTCCTAGATAAACATATTCTTTCACATACTCGATCTTGGTTCCGTAGACCTCTATGTTGCTTTCTGTTGAGTTGGTCATTAGTTTTGTTTTATCTGTATTTATTTCTAGACCTACTTCTCTGCTTTTTTCTGCTATATCTTTTACCATGTATTCTAGTTTCTTAGGATCTTCTTCTAGCAGAATAATATCATCTGCAAATCTCAAATGATTGAGGCGACTTCCATTGATTATAATACCATAATTATCCCAGTCTAATCGTCTAAATGTGTGTTCCAACACAGCATTAAAAAGCTTAGGAGATAGTGGGTCTCCTTGTCTCACGCCTCTGTTTATTGGAAAGGGGTCTCCCTTTGACTCTAATTTAATACTGCTTTTACTTTTTTTATAGATGGACTTGATTAGTTCTATATAGATATCGTCCACTCCTTGTTCTTTTAGACTCAGCCAGATAAATTTGTGTTTTATACTGTCAAATGCTTTGGAGTAGTCTATAAAGCAGATATACAGTGTCTTCTGGTATTCATTGTATTTTTCTAAGACTTGTTTGATTGTGTGGATGTGGTCTATAGTGCTGTAGTTCTTTCTGAATCCTGCCTGCTCGATCGGTTGGTTTTCGTCTAAGACCCTTGTTATTCTTTCTAGGATTACTTTTGCGAAGACTTTGTACACATTTGATATTAGGCTAATTGGTCTATAGTTTCCGATGTCATCTTTATCCCCTTTCTTATGGAGGAGAATGATATGTGATTCATTCCATTGTTTCGGGATGATGCCTGTTGTTATTATATCATTGAATAACTTGGTTAGGATTGGGCTTATTTCTTCTTCGGTGCCTCTGATTAACTCATTTGTTATATTGTCAGGTCCTGGAGCTTTTTCCAGCTTCTGTGACATGATGGCTTTCTGTACTTCCTGCACAAGTATAGGTGGGACATTTTTATAACTCGTATCAAGTTTATTGTTGGAGTTCTTTTCTCGGTCAATGTCATTGTTTGAGTAGAGAGTTCGATAGTAGTCTGTGGCAAGACTCTGGATTCTTCTGCGATTTGTTACTTGTTTGGATCTGTTGTTTCTTAGTTTTGGTATCCATTCCATTCCATATTCCCTTAATTCCTTGAAAGCTTTTCTTGTTCCCCCCGTTCTTTGAATTACCTCTTCTAGTTTTTTCGTTCTCCTTAGTTTCCTATCCTTTCTTATATTTTCCCGAATTTTTTTGCTCAGTCTAGATATTAGCTTACGGTTTTCTTCAGTTTTTGATTTGTCTGTTATTAGTATTTTTCTTTCTTCTAGGAGCTCTATTGTTTTCTCACCGAACTTCACGTCTTCAGTTACATTTACTTTCCTCAATTTTGACAGTTGTTTGTCCATGTGGTCGTATTTTTTGTGACACTTCTGTCCGAGTTTACTATTTCTTTCAGTGTGTTAATGGATGGAGAATCTATTTTTTCTCTGTATTGTTCTAATTTCAATTTATTTTTAATTTTGTTTCTACTTTTTTTTGTTGGATACTTTTTTAAACGGCAGCGTACCATGCGGTGGTTCGTATTAAAATTTAAATTTTGAATAATGTGCGTATCTTGGAAAAACGTTGGTTTATTAGATAATATGAAATCGATTTCATTTTTATATTTGCCATCTGGTGATAGCCAGGTCCACTTGGTTTTGGGATTTTTTTTGAACACTGAGTTGAGTAGTGTTAAGTTATTTTGTAGTAGAAATTCAATTAATCGATGCCCGTTTGCACTCCTCTTTCCTAATCCATGCTTGCCCATTATCAGTTCTTCTCCGGGTTCTCTGCAGCCAACCTGTGCATTAAAGTCACCCATGACTATGAGGAAGTTGTTGTGGTATTTTTTTATAATATCAGACAGAGTGCAGTAAAAGCCTTCACATTCACTTTCTAGTGCTAATTCTGTGGGTGCGTATGCTTGTATAATTGTCCACGGTTTTTTGTATCTTGGTATATTGATGTTGAGTATTGCTATTCTGTCTGAAATGCCTATCAGGTCTTGTATGTAGTTCTTCAATGCTTTTTTAATTAAAAATCCCACTCCTCTTTGGCCTGCTGTTTCACCTTTCTGATATAATATGTAGTCGTTTCGTTCTGTTATTTTCTCATCTAACCTTCTCATTTCAGATATGCCTAGGATATCCAATTTTATATTTTGTAACGCCTTCTCCAATTCGAGTAAACTTTCTTGTGTTCGCAGAGTTCTTGTGTTGAGTGTTGCAATGTTAAATGTTTCATTTCTTTTTACTGGAGGGTTTTGGTCTAGTGCTCCCGCGGGGACCAGCCGTTGTGGGAGACAATTTATTTGTTGTTTTTGCTGTAATCTATTTGTTGTAGCGGTTTCTATTCGTTTCCGGTTTTCTAGGGCCTTAATTAGTTTTTTGAGGGATTTTGGTAGGGATCTGATCTTGTTTTTTCCACATAATTTAGTGTGTTTGGTCTTATAATTTCATTTTTCTGCATTTTAGTACTAAATTGGGTTGTCTTTTTAGCTAAATTACTTATGCTAGCTTTTTTCTGTGTTGCTTGGTTGGGAGAGTCCGAGGGTTCTCTTCTTCTTTTTTCTCTACTATTGTCCTCCGGTTTTATCACTATGAGTTTGTCATGTTTTAGATAAGCAATATTTCCTTTCTTTTTTTCTTCTTCCACTTGGGATTGTAGTTGTTTACGCTTTTCCAGGGTTTCCTTGGAGTAATCCTCTTTCACGTATATATTCGATGGGAGATTCGACTTGTTCTTGAGTACGAGATGTTTCTTCCATTGGGTTGTAAAAGAAACTACAACTGGTCGGTTTTTGTTTTCCATCTTCTTTCCGATTCTATATACGTTACTAATCTCTTGGCTGTACATTTGCGCTCCTAGGTCTTCTATGGTATATTTTATATAGTCTACTAATTCTCGCTCAGATTTTCCTATTTCCTCTACTCCGAAGAAGACGAGGTTGTTTTTTCGTTTCTCTCTTTCTAGGAATTTAATTTTCAGCTCCAGTTCTGATACTTTGTTTTTGAGAAATTTGTTTTCTTCAAATAATGCATTCATTTTCTCATCTATTGCTTCCGTGACATTCTTGGTTACCGCCTGTGTTATCTGGTCGGCTTGCTTATCCAACTTCTCATCAAGTTTTCGTAGAAGTAGTTCCATATTTTTATCCATAGTGGTTAATTACTCCAGTAGATTTCTAGTAATATTGTTGTGGTATCACCGCTTTTTGTGGGGATTTTTAATTATTTTACTGGCAACCCCGATGTTGATGTCGACTAGTGACACTGTCACTGTCAGATGTTGTAAGGTTGGCACTATGTAGGTGACGTGACGAGTCTACTATTTGTTAAAACTTTTTAGGTTATAATGACGATGGATGAATTTAGTTTTCGTGAAAGTATTAACGCCCGCACAGTGGTTATTACTTCTAATTAACTTTATAGTCTTTGTTTTATTCGAATGTCACTTGAGTAATGTAGTTTTGCACTGTTTTGCACTGATTATGAATTATTTTACGCGGAGGTCTGTAACGTACGTGTTGACACTTTAGCCGCCGGAACCGGAAACTTCATTATATACTTAATAATAATAATACCAGCCCTTGTTAATGCCCCACTGCTGGGCACGGGCCTCCCTTCAAGATGAATGAGCTTAGGCCATAGACCACCACGCTGGCCGAGTGCGCGTTGGCGGACTTCACGCGTCATTCGAAAGCTAGTTAGTCTTTCTCAGACGTGCAGGTTTCCTCGCGATGTTTTCCTTCACCGAAAGCTAGTAACAATCGCACAAAGACGATTCGCACATGATTCATTGAAGAAATCAGAGGTGCGAGCCGGGGTTCAACCTGCGCACCTTGTTTCCAAGGCAAGCGCTCGCCCACTGAGCTGTTACCGCATTACACACACACGCACATTATATACTTATTACCCGGCCGCCGCGCCGAGAGAATGCGTTCCTGACAGGTCATGATGAAACGGACGATGTAACTTTGACGTGGCGTTGCATTTACAATAAAAAAATGTTATTGTTTATTTGCCCTGCTAACGAACAAATATCATAAGAAAATAAATAATTATGTGAACTAAAAGTAAATGTTATTGCTTTGCGCTAAATTTCATGTTGAAAAAATAAGAAAACTTAGTTTTGTTAAATGAATTCTACTCAAATTTTTATCTTGTTTTAATCCTTAAGGTTTAAAATGTTACGTAGGTAACGCGTAGTTCAAAGAACCCCCTCCCGTCCCTATAAATCATCGTAACGTTTCAGTAGATACCCAACCCAAGCGATTTGCATCGTCATTCATAATAAGGACAGCTAAGGACTGGAACAGTTTGCCTGCGTCAGTTTTTCCGCCCGATTATAACCTGGGTGTCTTCAAAGCTAGAGTGAATAGGCTTTTAATAAGCCAGTGTGCTTTACCATCCTAGATTGCGTCGCCGCTTTCCATCAGGTGGGACTGCAGTCAAGCACTGGCTTATAGGGAGTAAAAAAAAAAAAAAAAAAAAACCCCTCCCGCCCCCCAAATTCGTTACGTAATACTTGAACGCTCCCATTGCAAGGGGGGTTGTACTGCTTACCATCAGGCGGGCCGCACGCTTTTTTACCACCATATAAAATAAAAGAGATAATGATATAGGTAAGAGATGCGATAAAGGTTTCCATAAAATTAAAAAAAAAACAATTATTATTATTATGTGTATGTGTATATTTATTGTTGTGTATGTATTTTTTGTTTCCAAAACTAGATTTTTATGTGGCATACATGTGAAATAATTCAAAATTGTAATTAATGATTTCTATTTGTACCCAAATTAAGTCCATGTTTGTTTATCTTTGCAGATAATTTACACAGCAGTGCGAGGGACGCACTCGGCGAGACGGAACGACGCTTGCACCGCGTCGCTCGAACGTTTATTCACTGTAACATACATCGCTGGCTTTGTACTCGTCGCTCGTGCTCTGCCCGACACGTGACCGGCAATGGTAAGCGTTGCATCAATACGGCCCGCATCGCACTCGCTTCGATCGGTGGCTTTAGACGCGACACGTATTCGGTTTATACTTAACAAACTGGCTAGTGACGTCACGGTGGTTGTACGTCGGACGGTTGCGAGATTGTGTGATTTTTGAATTTCGAACTTTCAATTGTAATCAAAAATGAACTTTGTGTCGCGTAGTGATAGATCTGACATTTGTTGTAATGTAGAATCACATTTCCAAAATACCCACATATCTTTTTTTATTTTACTTTATTAAACTTAGAGCCGTTATTTATTGACGACGTCTTAGCAGTTGTTTGGAAAATCAATGTCATAGAAAAATAATCCAAAATGAGAGACGAATCTAAAAAAAAATTGTTGTTACTTTGGACCGCTTCAAAACTGACAAATGAAATCATTATTAACACATTGCTAAAAGAATCACTCTAAAATTAATTCTATATCAGGCCACATAAAGTTGAAATTATAAAATGCTCTGTGTTTTTTAAATAACAATAGGCAGCTGCTATTTCAAAAGCCACACAAACTTCGCAACCTTTTATCGCTCGTATATACGTCAAGCTCGAAATGGTGTATTATAATAATAATAATAAAAAATGCGAATGAATTAGAATTATAACTAATTGTATTATTTATCTCGACGGGACAGAGGGGCATTTTGGTGTCGTTACATAGATACTAAGCATAATTATGTTGTACTAAAACACAAATGAAATTAGACTTTAAATATTGGTGTATAAAGTTTTCATTTATGATTACACGATATTTTGTTGTTTCTTTTTCTTATTTTGATCATCGATATAATATTAAACTAGATTAGGTGTTACGGCCCGAAATGTGCCACACAGAAATATCGCCCTTCAGTCACTATTTCTTTTCAAGCCACAGCATGATAAAATTATTTTTGCCGATAGGAGTGTCGCTACTGTCTATATGAAACTGTCAAACTACACGTCATTGTCATAATAAAACCGTTAGTTGATGTTTCCGCCACCAGCACAGATAAGTTCGCGACCTCCGCGACCACATTGTCGATGTCATATTGTTAGTGAATCTTTATCTAGTATAGATATTATATCGATGATTTGGTTTAAAAGATTGCAGTAGCTATAGGCCTAAAAATATTTTTAGTACTCATGACACTAAACAATATCTTTTTATCTTATCTTATCAGCCTACACTGTTTTCATTCACTCCTATTTCTGGCATTGATTTTCCAATCCCCACAAAACGCTCGCAGCTCATCGCACCACCGTTTCTTTGGTCTACCTCGACGTCGAAATCCCCCAGGGGCCCAATCTGTAGTGACTTTGGCCTAGTTGTTTTCTGGCATGCGGCAAACGTGACCAGCCCAGTCCCATTTCAGTTTGGCCGCTGAGATGATAACGTCGGATATACGTGTGATAGAACGCATGTTTCCTATTACAATATGAAATTATTAAATATGTATATACAACGTGTGTCGTAATAAACCCAAGACCGGAATGTAATTTAATCAGTATCAAAAATGAGACCAATGACCGTTAGTTAATTATTATTTTTTCGAAAAAAGTAACTTTCAAATTGCATCTGTGAACGAGGCGTGTGAATAACGTGTATCATTAGAGTACTAGTTTTGAGTTCATAATTTGTGAATATTACGATATGTGTGTAGATAAAATAAAATTAAATCTTTTTTGATACGAAATATCGTGTATTATTATTTATTATAAACTTTGGCACACATTAACGGCCGCACTCACAGACATCAATTAACTTTAATCGCAATTACGTCGTTTTTTGTAATCTATTTATTTCGACTCTCCGAGTCTCTTATGATTATCATTTAGTATTCATTACGAGATTATTGATATATTTACTCACTATCCGCATATGAAGTACTATTTGGCTTCTACAGTTGAAATAATCCGTTTACAAAATATGACTTAATCACAATTAACTATAATTGACGTTTGTAGGTGCGGCAGTAAGTCTCTAAAATTGTTATAAAAATCATTTAGTTGGTTCTTTGACTGCTGACAAAAGAAAACGTAGATAACTGTGTATTGGATAACTCTAGGTGACTGCAACATTGAGGTATAGTTAACTATTCACACTATTGTAAGCCGTGCAAAGTGCCATCGTACGCATCATTAGTCTAGTTTGGAGTTCAGGATAACAGGACCTTAGAAGACATATAATAATTATTATTGCCTAGTTCTACATTTGCTAGTGCTGAGTTAATTAAAAGTGGACCTTATTGCAAATCGTGTTAAGTTTGTTTTAAGCAAATATAGATTCAATTTCTTGGTGCAGTAAGGAACTTTAATCTATTTAAAAACCAATAAACTACATATTTTGCATAACGGATACGTTCTCTTTGTAAATAGTGTTAAATACCAAAATTGCCCCCCAACCCGGTATATTTCTATTACTTTCGACACACCGAGTTAATACCTTCCTATGCAAAACAAAACGCAATCGTAATATTGTTTATGATATTAATTGTAAGTATTTATTTAAATAGAGTGTAGGAGAGAGTGCGGGAATACAGGGAATGTTGTGTGTATACGAATAAAATTTTATTTTAATGGCCAGAATGTAAAAATAATACATTTATAGATAACAAGTGAAAATATTTGGAAAGTATTAATTTCCCTAATCTCAGAGTTATTGGACATTTGGATGAAACTAGGGAAGTGGTCGCTCTAATTTTTCGCCATATAAGAAAGGAACGCCGAAACGTGAATCAGAATATTTTGATCCTATTTAGGTTCCGTGCTTATTCTATTTAGATCCCGTGATTATTTTATTTATTTCGCTCCCGTAATTATTATCTTTAGCTCCTGTGATTACTCTATTTAGCTGCCGTGATTATTATATTTAGCTCCTGTGATTATTCGATTTCGCTGCCGTAATTATTATATTTAGCTCCTGTGATTACTCTATTTAGCTGCCGTGATTATTATATTTAGCTCCTGTGATTATTCGATTTCGCTGCCGTAATTATTATATTTAGCTCCTGTGATTATTCTATTTCGTCGAAACCGAACTGAAACCGAAGGACATGGGTTCCAATCCTGCGCATAGAAATACCTGCATGAAAAATATTCGTGGCACGTAAACTAAACAGTTTCCACGTATTCTCGCACTCACTCGTAATACGGCACGAAAATTATAGCTTAGTGTCGCACTCACAAAATTCAATTAGCGCTAATTCTTTTTTAGTCAGTTATAGTCATAGTTTTGTATCTAATTACTCTCGGAGTTGTTAATCCTTATGTTCCATAATTCAGTACGTGTTAATCAATATTCCTATTCACTAACATAGTAGGAGTATTCATTTGCGTTGAGTGTCGAATTAATCTTTTTTCAAGAACTGAATTATTAATAGTTAACACTAATTGACGTTTGTGAGTGCGGCAGTTAGTGGATATTATCGTCTGAGATTAAAAGATCCATTGTTTTGATCTTCTATGAAGACTGGAGGTGCAATGGTTGGATATATGGTTTAAAGCACAATGAAGTCACTATTTGTACAAAGAAAACATAGGAGCCACCGCACATGACGACCGCAATCAAAGACTAATACAGTATACACAACGAATCTTTGTGAGTCTGAAGTTGGGTTCGGCGAACCATTGCGCAACTATCGTCGTGAGTTGTCAATACAAAAACACATAAATAGCTACTGCGCAGCGTTTTGCAGCCAACTTCAGACACGCAAAGATCCGTAGTGACTACTTTACATACACTGACGTGCAGGCTGGTTGGTCTAACCGAGTGTACAGCATGCATGTGTCTCAATTATGTAAGTCTATCGACTGTTCGTCGTTTGCGGTGACCTTTTAACATTATTGGTGTTAAAGTAGGGCCAATTTAATAGATCACATTTGACAGCTCATCAAAATTTAACAACGTAACCTTGTAATGGTGACAATAAAATTATTTTTATTTCGAAGTTAGAACTGCTCAATTGCTTAACTTCTTTCAATTACGATTACATATTTATTGTAATAATGACAAAAATAACAGTTAGAACAAAGAAACTGACAGATGTCAAATGTGATGTATTAAATTGGCCCTACCGTAACATGTACGTTGTAATCTTTTGTTTGCTCACCATTCTGTTTATCATTATTCGTTCGCTTTACCCCGACTTACAACGCCGGTAATGGTGACCTTTATTGTGTTGTGATAACCGAATTTATTTATTTATCGAAATATAATTAATTATTTGGATATAATTTCTTTTTTACTCTCCCAACCCGTACGTTAATTGTTTTTACTTTGTGACTGTAAACATTGGATTTGGTTCACATGTGGTGCAATACTGAACATTCCAAACGTGGTTTGGTGCTTATTTGTAATAGTAAAATTATTATTAATTATACTGGAGTTTCATTTCACGTGTCTAGCCTACGCTATCTTCAAAATTAGGTTCGGTCATTTAAATGTAGCATTAAAGGTCACTGTTATTCCAAACAGTAGGTATTCAAAATAAAATTCATTTGATACCTACCGAAATACCGATTACCGATTTGAAAAATTAGAGTACTTAAATTCTATTAAGCGAATCCAAATAAATCCATATATAAAACAGACAGACAAAAGCATAGCTTTTCCTAAAATTAAGTATTTAATTAGTAAAACAGTATATTTCAATTTCTAACATAGCTAACTTATTAAATTGAGTAGTTTAGGTATTGATTAATTTTAATGATTCGACGTTTTTGCCAAACTTATTCGAGGATAAAATTAAAAGAATTTGGGAAATATCACATATAGATTTAATGAACGGATTTTGGCAGCTCTCAATATTTGTCTTTTTAGTGGCTATATCTAAACTGTTAAGTGTTTTATATTAATTTATAAATTAACATACATTCCGTTTGGATTTATGATATTGGTATTGCTCACTAAGTAACCTTATAAATTATAATTTTATGACATGATTAGACAACTTGTATACTTAGATGACTTGTTACTGTTTCTTGAAGCAATTGAATAAGTTTGACAAAGCGTCATTATGAAAGTATAATAATAAAACTTATTCGTATAAACGATGTATTGGCAGGTTTTGATATATTTGTACAAGTATATGTGGTTCGAAGTAAAAAGGCTGGATTATTGTCTATTTTTATAAAGGGGAATAAAATGTTAGGTGGCTAAAATGCATAATTTTATATATTATAAACTTTTTCGTGAGCTATAATCTATGAAGAAGTTTTTGCGACCATTTTAGCAAGGCTAAATAAGAAGAGTAATATCTAAACATATTCTATTCGGGAGATGTGTCTAGTTAATATGGTCAACATGTACGTATATCTAATAAGAATATTTATCGGATATTTTTATAAACATACTCGTATGCCTACATTACACTTAATGCTTGTAGAAATTATTTAATTATTTGGATGAAATGTTTGATCACAGGTAAGATGTTTTGCTCATTGTTTTTCCATTTTATAACATTTATGTACTAGTCAAAATATCAGTTTAGTTTTTTTTATTGATTAACAAAAGACTACCTATAACATTTCTTTATGTGATATGTTTTTTTTTATATAGAACAAAATAATCTTTCCTTATTTAATCTGTTTAGTAATGTATTAGCCACACAACATAAATAACATCTTTAAAATACTGGAATAGATTTTATCTTTTATGATAAAGACGGATCTACTTTAGCCTTTGTTAAATTATTATTAATTTCGTATTTGACCTAATTACTCAATAAAATACATAATTGCAAAATTATTTATTAAAATAGACGATAACATTTGGCTGTTTACTAAATAAAACAATGCCATTTTGGTTGTAATATTATTAATAATACATTTGAAGCTATAAGGCTTAGTGATTTATTGTTAGATTCTCAAACGATAGATTTTGTTACGCTTCGCAATAGGCTAGATTCCAATATTAATAATAAAACATTTTAGTTAAAATATCCATATTATTTAAATAATATTAATTTGTAAGCGAGAGGGCCGAACGGCCAAAATCGAACGATTAAGTTGTATTTATTGTATAAAAATATTTAATTATACAAAACAAATTGAAAAACAGACAGTGTATTCATATGTACTAGTGACACCTTTTTTATGTTTCCCATCTCACTCTTAGCCATTAGGGTGTAATTTTAATGGTATCTACTCACATGGTTTTGTGGACTGAATTTGTGAAAAAAAATTTTGTGGTAACCATAATTTACCTTTATCTGCCTTTTGGCAATCATCAAAAATGTTTAGAATGCTATATCTTTCAAGGTCGTCACTCACTTATCAACCTGACTCCCAGTTTGAATCACCCTGATCCTACCTTATCTCTACGATTGACCACATTGACAAAGAATGGCTGTACCGTACCGGTGATGTCACCCGATATACCTACTAACCATGGTCGGCTAATGTAGGATTTTTTTTTAATAGAGCAGTGATGATATGGCAAGCCTCTGATGGTAACACGCCTGCTAGTCAGCTGCGTGTGTTCAATGTTTTAACATTGTTGTGGTGTTTGATGCATCGATCTAATATTAATTATAATAGACTAATAAATCGTGAAAATTCTATTCCAACATAAGGTTCAAAGTATTTGCAATAAGAATTCGAAATAGAGCACGCGCCTACTTTGTATAATTTCGATACACGATGCCTATTTTTTTTGTTGACGCGGGGGAAATCTTCGAGAGATCCCCGGGAGCTGTGGAGCTCGACGGGGTATGTGGGATTCTTACCCACTAAAACCCCTGCGGCTGTCGCATCGGCACATGAGAGGGGACCCTGGTCTCTCCGGTGGGATCTGCACCCCTCAGTGCCTTGCCTTTGAGCCCGCTGTCGGGGGGCGCATTGTAGCCCCCCGGGAACCAGTCACGGTGTTCACGGGGACGGGAGTCGCAACCCCGCCGCCGTCCTCCTCGGAGTCGCCGGCGTACTCAATGGATGTTCTAGGGCCCACACCCCGAACGTCCAGCGACTCCGAAGACGATACACGATGCCCTCGCTATCGTACTTTGTTGAATTTTAAATATTTTCATGTCTTAATCCGTACATAGCAAACTTTTTGAAACTTTTTTCAAATAGTTAACTTTATCTAGTACAAATAATGCATCAATGGCAACACATCTGTAAAAATATAATCTTGAGCATCTATAAAAATGTCCGTCTGCACAACTTCGGTCCGCAGAACCAGATTCATCATCGTGCACTCATCTCTGTAAATATATTTTCTTTACAGGGCTAATGCAGTGACCTATCAACATTTGATCAATATAGCCATTGGCTATAATGTCTAATTGTAAGCTTATAGGCGTTACTGTATATATTAATTTGAATAAAAACTAGCACGGAAACTGTTCTGATCAATTTGTGTTTTATTTTTATTACATAGACATACCTATTTCCTTGTGTTAGCTTGTTCTATTTTTTATTTGAAAAATTATAGCGCTAATTATTATTAATTTGGATAGCAGATTTGAGCTGCTTTACTATGTTAAAACTTACAAGTGATTAGAGCGAAAACCTTTTTTATGAAAAGTTTTTAAACAAATCTTTTGCTTCAAATGGTTCAATTTTATTCATGTCTATTACGTTTACTAGAACTCACGGCTATAACGTCTATGAAACTGCTGCTTAAAAGGGGTACACGAGTGTGTGTTTATAAACCGAGCCGAAGGCGAGGCTTCTTACGGTAGTATTACATACTCTTTGCTTTTAATAGTATCACATTATAGCACATGAGTGTATTATTACCTAAGATGTAGTTTCTTTTTTTTTTTTTTGGAATGATAGCCGCAGATGGCCATTACAGCTTCACCGGACAATAGGAGGCGAGCGCTTAAAGCACTCTAGCCTTAACGGCAGAAGTAGCGACGAGCTCAAGGGCACCTCAGGGAGGCACGGCCTCGGTTTGGGCTGTCGCTTAAGAGAGGGCTGAGTTTACCACCGGTTCACAACGCGCCCCCACTGAGAAGAACCGGCAAGAAACTCAGTGGGGTGATGCACGTCGTTGAGGTCGCATGCGTACGACCCTTCGGCCTTGCCGGCGATATAACGTAGTGATTATATACTCATTGGCCGGCGAGGCGAGACCGGTGTCCTTAGAGGAGATACACAGATTAGATACTAGTAGCTAGCTACAGATGCGACAGCTACTTTTGGGCTGTGTTTGTCATTGTTCCGTTTTGGCGCTACAATCGCACTGTTTGACATTTGCCGGTTACACATACAAAGTAATATACGCATTGCGTATGTGTGTGTGTACTGTACGTAGAATGTTTATAGATATGTATATAAGTAGTGATTAGAAGAAACTATCGATATCGACTACTAGTGATGTTCCATTTTGACGATAGTCTCTTACATGGGACATAATTTTTAAATTTTGTTTGTAATGAAACGAACTTTACTGTGTCAGTGATTTATTTACTTAGGCATCGTTTTCTTAATCTAAATCTTTTATATTTATCAAGGGCCCGTTTTTGGGGCTCTCCCATTTTAGCTATATACTTAGCCTCCACATCACCTTTTAATATTTTATTTATTATATTGCACCAATTATGCACTTGTAATCGAATTAAAACTTGTATAAACAAATTCTTTACTTCATTATTATGTTTAGAGCACCCTAACCAAGAAAACCTCATTGTGCTCAATATTTTTCTCACCAAGTTGCTTTTGATATTATTTTTATAGCAATTATCATTTAAATAATTATGCACTAATTGAGCTACGTCCCTGTATAAGATTAAAAGTCTTTCAGTAGGATATGATAAATTATTATTTTTCAAAGTTTTGTATTCCCTAAATTGTATATAAGTGTGAACTTTTTCTACCGAGCTACTTGTGTACGTTTTCAAGCATGAGTTGCACCTTATGGACTTTGATATTTTTCTGCATATGTACCCAGCAGTGTAAGCTGAGCAATGCACTTTAATTTTTTCCATCACCACCTGATCGACTGTTAATTTTTCCCTTGGGTAATCTTGTGAAGAGGATGGAGGTGAACTTGTGTAATTTTCCTTATTTTCGTTATCAGTTTTAAAAAGAAAACCGACATCTAATATGGTTTCCCCATTATCCTCTTCACAATTTGAAAATTTTGAATGAGGACTAAGCACATTAGACAACATTAATGATTTGAATGCATATATAAATGTGTTTGCATCTGGATTAATATTTCTGTAATTGAGGGCCGAAAAAATTTTCAAGTGGATCTTGATTTATAAGCCTGGGATAAAAATAGTCCACACTATATTTGTCAAATAATAATTTAGATATTCTAATAAAACTTTCAAGACTTGTAATCCAGCCTTGCAGGGATGGCACTCGTACGAGTCTAGGTTTTCCTGATTGTAGTGCAAGTTTACTACATTTGTCTAGAAAATGTATATTTTTAATCTTTTGAATAGCTTCTGCCCAGAATAAATGATGTGGTGTATTTTTCTTCACAGCTCGTCTTAGTTTCCCTCTTTTTGAACCACCAGGATAGCCATTGACACTATCAAACAAAGTGTCGAAAAATTCAACAACTTCTGCTGTTGTGCCCATGGTGTTTTCTGATTCATTATTCCGTAGATTATCTGAAAATGATATTGGGTATATTTATATTTATATCAACATCACATGATAATTTAATACTAGGTGCTATTATATTTATCATTAGGATGATGTAGTAGTACCTATATTCAGTCTATTTTCGTATTTAAATTATAAACATTTTTACAATTAACGTTAATCATTTAAAAACAAATTGTTGAAAGGCCAAATACCTAATTAATACTATGAAAATACAAATGCTCAGGATGTATGTTAGAAGATGCAGTAACTAGTTTATAACTATTTTTAATGCTAGTATTAAACAAGTACTCTGTACAAGTATTGTTTATGTTCCAAATAAATAGAATATAAATTATTTACCCTACTTTACTTAGGGTATTTATCTATACTTATAATAAAACTGTAATAGGTCCAATTCTGTACATTGAAGATATTTTGAAAATTATATTTGGAGGGCATTCTATAACCGATAATGAGGCCGAAAATGTAATTTTTTTAATTTTTGTCTGTCTGTCTGTCTGTATCACGGCTGCGCATCACGCCGAAACTACTGAATGAATTCAAATGAAACTTGGCATGATTTGAGATCTTACTACGAGGTAGGACATAGGATACTTTTTATCCCGTAATCTAGCACGGTTCTTTTGGGAGAGGGGATTAAAGTCAAAATGGGTACTTGGTTATACGCTTGGTCCGATTTTATCAATTTTTCTTTATAATATAATAAATATTAGTAAGGGAACACTCATAGAGAGTTGTTATCAAGGTATTGTAATCGATCGGGTTAAGCAACGTTAGGTAAGGTCATTAAATAGATGGGTGACCGTTTAACGCCATTTGAACAAAACGGGTCCGTGCTTCGGAGAGCAAGTAAAAAGTGGGTCCCAGTTTTTAACCGACTATAAAAAAGGAAGTTATGTATTCGATGCGAAGGTCTGTTATTAAAAGTTTAGTTAACGTAAAAATAGCGCAGGCGGAGCTGCGTGGGTCAGCTAGTTATTTAAATAAAGTTATACTTAAACATGATACTTTTAAAAACGCATACTCACTAAGTGCATTAGTGTATTTCAGCATTGCAGCAGTTCGGTTGCTTAGTACTTGAGCAGCAACACTGACTTTCATTTTTTTTACTTTCTTGGGATCTACATGGTGGGCTGTCAATTTCGGCAAGGCTCTTGTGTGCCCTAATTTACTATCAATATCATAAATATATTCAATATCTTTCCATTTTGCAGTGCTTCCATTCCAAATGATATCTTTGGTTAAAAAATTATTTCTTAACCCTTTCAGAAGATGTGGTGGGTCATAAAATAAACTTAAATCATGTCCGGCAATATTAATTGATCCATCTGAAAAAAAAAGTTTACTTAATACTGTTATTATAAAAAAGCTTTGTTCTAAAGTAATTAAAAACTCGGGGCCCGTTGGCTCGAATCGTATCAACAAAAAACCGCGCAAAAAAAATAGGCCCGCGCTCCAAAGGGTTAAAACCATAATTTACTAACCATCATGAACACCTTTTAGATTCCTTAAATGAATGGTATCTTCTCTAAATTGCCTCATTGCTGTACGAAATGTGGACCCTTGGTCACAAACAAGACCCAAGGGAATTAACCCAGTTAGAGCTACTTGTGATACTATTTGTTTTAATATATTTTGTAGCTCAGCTGATGAGACTGTGCCTTCACAGAAATAATATGCAATGCTCTGTCGCCAAGGAGAACATATTCCCCTAATCATAAAAACCAAAGCATGGTCGCAATAACGCATTTTTCTTTCTCCAGCTACGTCCACAAATCCGTGAATTTTTTCTTTCTTTTCATTAAAAGTTAAATGAGGAGTCAATGCAACCTCATCAAATACTATAGTGCACAGTTTTTGTTGCACATCCCAATTTTTGCAACTGTGAGCAATATAGTCAAATATTTTATGATTTAATCCTGGTTCCATTGAAACCTTTTCAGATAAGCGCAGCAAAGTCCTCTTGTTAGGTAAGGCAAACATTTTTTCTAATAATTTATATCCTTTGGGACTTTGTTTCATGAGGAGCAATGCCATTAATTTTTCTTCAACAGTAAACCTTCTGGCCATTTTAGGTTTACCCACTTGTTTACACTGCATTAACAAAAATGTTTTTGCTTGTTTATTTAATAAACTAAATTTGTCCAACAGTTCACTCTTATTTAATAGAGTTTGTGCTTCAGTTAGCCTTTGTGAGGCTGAGTCATGCAAACTATCTGCTGTTATATTTAAAACTTGTTTTATAAACTTCCTTTTCTTTGATCCAAGCCTCTTAATTGAGGGACCTGAAAAGAAATATAAACCTTGTTAAAGTCATAACACTCATTATAAAGATAAACACAAAACCAACATTAGGATAAGAAATAGGAGAGGTTGATCCTTTTGCTTTTCTTATTTTGGGAAAAAGAGCTGGTTTTTACTCAGTATCACTGATTAATTTTCTAAAATTGTATATAAGGCTACATTTATCACACCTACATAGTCTTCGTGGCGCAGCTGCAAACCAGAGATTCTGAATTAAAATTGTGTTGTTGTTCCTTACAGGCTATGACAAAGTAGGCCAACCAACTGATTGTCTGGAAAGTAAGATGATCTACGCATTGGATGGGCATATAAAGTCTGCCTGCACTTGATCTCTCCCCAGTGGTGTCGGTCTTCCATTCCATCGGATTGTGAGAGTAAAGGAACAGAGTGCACTTATGCATTATAATATCTCCAATATAGTTGACTGATCTTGTGAAATTTTTGCTGCCGTGGTTGTATAAGCCAGGAGGACATATTTTTTGTTATCATAACTACCTTTTTGCTCTTGAGATTGAGATTGTTCTGTTCTTTGCATGGTGTCAGGCATTATTTCTATATTAACCCCTATGCCTGAACATGAAGGCTGTTCCAATATTACATCTGAAACATATAATTATGGTATATTATTCTGAATTAATAGATGGGCCCATGGGGCTAGTGGTTAGACACCCTGGCTACTATCCACGCAATAGGTGATGGGTTCAATTCCTACCATGTGTCTGGGTGTTATTTATCTATATTTTATCACCTGCATGGGGAGACTGGTCCCACTACTATCGCTGATGCTGATCCAATTGTAACAACACAAACACTGTTTAAAAATGACAAGCCCACTGAGTTTCTTGCCGGATCATCTCAGTTGAGGCTGCGTTGTGATCCGGTGGTAGCTTTTAAAAGAAATTGACCATTCAAAAGTGCTAGCGTTAAGCCTATTTACAATAAAAAAAATGAATTTGAGTGTGATGGGTTTTGTTACTTTGACTTGTCCTGTCATGACAAAATTCATAGGGAATCACTATAATGGTTTACTCATTCTAATAATAAAAACAAAATCTTCCATTATTTTTAGTTGGGTAAAATACACACCTGCCTCTGCAGTCACTAATGATGATTCTATAGCAATACTCTCATCTTGTTTTTTGGAGTAATTATGCTCCAAACGATTTGTTTCTAAAAAAAATATACATATTAACATCAAGAAATACAATAACACAATTAGTACATAAGTGTATCAGTATTTTGTGCTGTTCACACATATGTTTACCTCTACCTGGCATAAGGCAGGCAATCATTTAGCCTAACTATTAGATATTATAGTAACCAATTAGGGATTTAATATACACACCAAACTTTAATATTGCTGGCTCAGGTCCAATAACATCCTCCTCATCTTGCTCTTTGGTGTAATTGTGTTCAATTTTGACATTCCATTCTGAAACATTGTATTTTTATTTTTAGAATACTTAAGCTAAAGAACCTGAATGATTTCTTTTTTTTTCTACTGGGACAATCCAAACACATTCATCAGATCCCAAACTAGGCAGAGTCAGTAAGTACTATGACAACCAACAAACTGATATAAATATTTATATAGATAAAGATAAGGTTTAGACACAAGGTGAGAATCGAACCCACAGCCTATTGGGTGGTGGCCGGTTGTCTAACTACTGGACAATGGTCCCATAAATTTCTTATGTATAATGTTCAGCTGCTCTGTTACAGAACGCTTATGAATGCTGTATGTTTCTATCAGCTGTACATGAACATTATACATAAGAACATAATGGGACCATTGTCTAGTATGTATTTACACTGGAGTTTGAAGATTATTGTAAATGTAAGTTATTTGTTACTACATATTTATTTATTTGTAGTTCAAACACATACACTTGCAATGGGAACGCTGATAGCTACTATAGTATTATAAGAATACTGTATTATATATTATAGTGTAGTATATTAGCGAGAAGCCGGACGGAGGCATAAAACCGAACCGCATAAAACCAGAGGAAGCAGGTTTAATTTCTGTAGGGAGCAACCAATTTGTTTTAGTTATTCCTTACTGGCTAGGGCCGATCCACTGATTGTCTGAAAAGTAAGATGATCCATACGTTGGATTGGCATATAAAATAGATCCTGCGCCTGCAGTTGGTCTTTTATCCCACCGAATTGTGAGTAAAGGACAAGAGTGCACCTGTGCCTGCACAAGCATTTGTGCAGTATAATATCTACTGCATAGATGTTTAATAATGTTAAAAAAATAGACCACGATGGTTTAATACGATCTGGGAAACATTAAGTATTCACAATAATATAGTGAAATAATAACTCACCTGATGTACTAAGAGGTGCACCGTGGGCTATTTCTTTACTGGTAAGCAGATAAGGGTAGGAAAACCGAAGTCTTCGGCCTTCACCGTCGAACTGATTACTATCAAAATGTTTTTCACACACACGTTTTCTTAGTAGCTGTTCTTTAGTAAGTCCAATGAGGAGGGAGTTTGTGGGCACTAGGTAAGATAGCCAAACATTGCGAAGCTTATCGTTCTTGGGTAAACAAAAAAGCCGGTGGCTTTTACTTGTTGCATTGCAACCACCAACGCAACATTTATATTGGGTTCCCATGACGAAAGTAACACTATCACCTGCACAATCGGTAAATAACGGAGGAGAATTTGCGTCTCAAGGATCTCAACTCGGCAAAATGCAAGGAAATTCACAAGAAACAAACAAAACGCTCAACTCGGCTATAACACAATGACAAGTCGATAAAGTATGGTATGGCGGACTCAGAGCCGGACCGCGCTTGGCCACGTGACCAAAATGGCGTCCAAGATGGCTGTTCTTATTGCGACATTAGCGCCAAAACGGAACATTTGGAACTAATGCTGTCACTGGCCTGAGGAGATACCACTGGTACTTGGTACTTTCTCTGAGCCGGTGTCTGATAGCTATGTACAGTTTCATACACACTTACTTTATCTAAACTCATCTTAGAGGAAATACCACTGGAGAGACCATGATGCGCTAACCCCTCTGCCAAATTTTTGTTCATATGTTCAGGTCATTCTTTATTTGTGTGCGCATCTTTTTGAATGTATTGCGAGTTTATTATAGTGTGGGTTCATAGAAACATGAATAGTTTGCATTAGACATTTGCAAGAGTATGCGTGAAATTGTATCTGTGTGTGTTTATTTCGCCTCCCGCACCCCGCAAAAGTGCCACGAAAAATTTGTTCGGGGAATCGACGCGATACTAGCTCCATTCTAATTACTCTGAGCCTCAGAGAAAGTACCAAAGGAGTTAGTATCGCGTCGATTCCCCGAACAAATTTTTCGTGGCACTTTTGCGGGGTGCGGGAGGCGAAGTAAACACACACAGATACACTTTCACGCATACCCACACTATAATAAACTCGCAACACATTCAAAAATACACGCACACAAATAAAGAATGACCTGACCATATGACCAAAAATTTGGCAGAGGGGGTTAGCGCATCATGCTCTCTCCAGTGGTATCTCCTCTAAGCTCTGAGCATGAAATACATTAAACCACCAACATCGATATTAGATAGTACTTCGATGACCACCAAACTACAATAACAGCTCAGTGGGCGAGCGCGAGCGCTTGCCTTGTAAACAAGGTGTGCAGGTTGAACCCCGGCTCGCACCTCTGATTTCTCTCTCTCTCATTAATCATGTGCGAATCGACTTTGTGCAGTTGTCACTAGCTTTCGGTGAAAGAAAACATCGTGAAACCTGCATGTCTGAGAAAGCCTAGGTAACTAGCTTTCGAATGACGTGTGAAGTCCGCCAACCCACACTTGGCCAGCGTGGTGGACGGACTATGGCCTAAGCCCCCCTCATGGGAGGCCCGTGCCCATCAGTGGGTCTTATACAAAGGCTGGTATTATTATTTATTATTATTAAACTAGAAAATACAAAACAGATAATATTAAGGCACTATTCATTCAAATAACTCCTATGTGCAAGCGTGCGACTGCGTCCCACCAAAGACGAATGTATTGTGGTCCAATGAGTATATAATCACTACGTTTTATCGTGGTCTACTGGATGACATCGCGATATTGTAATAGAAAAAAGTTATTTTACAACATTGTTTTGTTCAGACCTATATCGTAAAAAACAAAACTTTATAATTTTTGTAAAGAGGCATGTGATTTAAAGTGTGTGTTCTAGTTTTGAGTTAATCATTTTAATATTACGTACGATATGAGTGTAGATCCTAGAGAATTAAACCAAACTAATGCTGGTGTCGATAAAATATATTATTTATCGAAAAACTAGGTACTTAGATTTCTTTTACATTATACATTACACTTGGTACCTTGGTACTTACTCTGAGCATTACACAGATGTCAATGTCAAATTTGTCTTGACAGTCGTCTCATAGACTGTCCAACTGTCATTTTTGCTGTCATGCATGTCATTCCAACAATTTTTTCTTTCATTGTTGCGATTTATTTGATGACGGGGAGCTGTTTTTAGATAAAAATGTAAATGGTTTCAGCTGAATCGTAATTATTATCTGGATCACACTGATATGAACACTTCACGATAAGCGGATTCACCTGACCTGACATCATTAGTGCAATATTACTGTGCCCGTGAAATATAAGTGCTGTGAAAAACGTAAGATTCTAATAATAGTATTTTTTTTATCAAATGTCTTGAGTGAAATTTGAAATTGGTTTTATCATGTTCGGTATCGATAAATAAATTCGAAGTGGCGGGTAACAATATGGGGCAAAGTCCCAGTTCCGTTTGGAGTAAGAGCGGACGGCGGGATTCGTTTCGCAAGTTCGCGCGTCGGAATAAACTGAACAAATCCAATTTGAGCCACACATTCAGTTTGCCGCCGTCCGAGGACTACCAGGAGCTGATGAACGTGAACGTGGTGACGGAGGAACAGCTGATGACTCTGCCGGGTATCAATAGGCAATTGGCGAGGGAAATTGTGCGGCACCGTCAAATGATTGGTCGTTTCAAGAGAGTTGACGACCTTGCTCTTGTGTCAGGTACGTTTTTACTATCATGCTGAGCCAAAAATGTTTGCCATTATCTTATATTTCAGTTCTACAGGTGTCTAAAGTTGGAAAACTGGTTAAAAGAGTGGCCTTAATACAAAATTAAACAGTATGATAAACCATCTTTACCACCAACTCTAGTTGGTAGAATTTGTGCTAGCGTTGTATGGAACACTCCCTGTGGTGGTTGACAACCAATATCCATAATTAATTTAATATTATGGTTATGTTACCAATAAATATTGCCTGTCTGCCTGTGTTCTTACAGACTGTGTATATCCTAATTTTAATCAAGGATGATAAGAAAATGTTTTTTTTTTAAAGTAGTGTTAATGATTGTTATATTATTCATTCATTTGCGAAGTATTGCAGATGGTGTACTGTCTTTGAAGTATGTCAAGGACTCAATTGAACCGTATATAATTGCTGTAACTGCCTAATCACATTGCCAATGTTTGAAGAAGTAATGATTTGTAGTGTTTCTTTCTATTTACCAAATACCTATTGAAAAAAAAATGTTGCAACTATATAAACAAAAAAAAAAACACTGGAACACACATCTTTATTGTATATTGCTAAAAATCATCCAAATTAAACCAGCATTTTATTTTAAAATCAATATACAAAACCATGTATCTTATTCATTTGGGAGCTATGATGAGATAGATAGTCAGAAATAGGTCATCGAAACACTGCTCTATTTTGTATTGGAGGCTAAAAAGGCATATCAAACGGTACTTGTGTGTGGGCAAAAATGTTACCCTTTGACTGTTTAAACCTACTTAAAAAATTCTAACAATCCAGTTTTGAAGTTCCCATCTTGTAGACACTATTGTACTACTATTGAATTAAAAAGTTGAAGAAAACAATGTGTTTTCTTCTGCATATTGTGTGTTATAAAACAATGTTATCAGTCTGTGAATCATGTGTTAGTAATAGGACTATTAAAGTACACATAAAACAATGCTGTTAATATGAAGATAATAGTATTGAATTGAACCATTTTCATTTATTTAAAACTTAGTACTATAGTATAAATATATAATAATACTGCAATAGTATTTTGAGTCCATTGTCATTTTGTGGTTTTTGGCATAACAATAACCTGCCAATAGTGTCAGATAGTGATATAATCAATAAGACTCAGCCATTTAGTAGGCCCACTTGGTTACACTACATAATGTTAAGTTTACATGACCACACGGTGTTAGTGTTAACATGGTATGCGGCGACAGCGCGTGGTGAAGCCGGGTATGGCGTGGTTATGTACTCATTTATTACTTTTCATAATGTTCTGGTTTATTTACACGAATACAGCACATTGTATTAAAACTTTATTACAATGTGCAGCATTCACATAAATAAAAGACAATGTTATGAAAAGATATATTCCATATGAGTGTTACGGAATATATTTCTGTTTATTTTAGGGTTTACTTTCCCTACATTTCAAATGCTTTGCAGCACCCATGGTCACTGAGATGTTGAACATCCCTACACTCTACTTATACCTAAGACTTATACTCTTATAATTTATCAGTATCCCCAATTCTTATTAGTTATTATTGTTGTTTTTACTGGTGTAAATTCAACTTAAATACTTTTCAGTTCGAATCTTGTACTGCACGCAGTCATTCGCACGGTACCGCGCGGTCATGTGGAGTTAGCCTTAGGGTGGCAAGTGAGCTGGTCTGGGTGATTTGGCAGTAAACAACTGTAGTGTGTTGATGTTATAAAGACATGAAGGTCCTATAGGGAGTTAGTCCTCGCGTTATGATTCGATAGAACTACATTCCATATCTTCAACCTTATCATCACTTTCTTTCCTTCTAGGCATAGGAGCTGATAAACTAGAATTGCTAAGGCCAGAAATTTGCACGAGCACCAGAAAGCAAATATCGCGGGCGAGCTCTCGTACACAGTCCCTGGACAGCGTTAGATTCCAATCGGAAAGCAAACTGTGTTGCGTAAACTCCTCGAGCGTGTTCCAACTGCAGTGCGTGCCTGGGCTCAACCAAGAAATAGCCGCGAACATAGTCGATTACAGGAACAAGAAGGGACCATTCAAATCGCTGGACGATTTGATCAAAGTACGCGGCATGGACATTGTCAGATTGAGCACAGTAAAGACACATTTGAGCCTGGAGCCGAGGAAGTGCGAGAGCGTACAGCATCTGACGAACGGACACGTCAACGGTTGGTCGGAGACGAATGAGACCCTGCCAAACGGAGTGTCTAGCACCCCAAAAACCCCGCATCGAAAGAGTCTATCGATGCCGACCAAGTTCCCAATAACCCTGCCAAATGGTTTCGCGACAGTGCCAGTGAATGATATCTTGGATCTGCTGTCTGCGTACTCGCATCGGCCGATCGTTGAAGAGGTGTTCAAGTACGAGAGAGACGGTGTGAGGAGCTGCCGTCTCGCTTCATGGAACCTGCACCAGTTAAGCGTTGATAAGATCACGAACCCTGGTGTCAGGGAGGTCGTTTGCAGGACAATTTTGGAAAATAAGTAAGTAGTTTTATGGTATGTTCTTTGATTATGATAAATAAGTTAACCCTGTTTGTTTGGTGGTTAGGAGAATTGTATCTCTCGTAAACATCTCTCTAGCAATCCGACGGCCTGTGAAACTGTTTATAGCCTATAGAAATAAAGCTACCGTCTATTACAAAGAATATTTCGGGGTTCAGGGAATTCAGGGAAAGGTGGAGCACAGCAGGAAAACTCGCCCAAATGTTTAGTGCAGTCCACTGCACGCAACAAAATGATATCACCTTTGCGTGGCGTTGTGTTCCTGGGACGTGTAAGATTACTAGTGCTCTATCAGACTTCGTTGTGTTGGGAGGCTCGAGAATCTCAGCTTCGTCCCTTATGTTACCAGAGAAGCGATTCTTTGGCTCCCTGTGTTAATAAGCTATTGAATTCTACGAATCTAGGTGAATCGCAATCAAACAATCTAATTGGTGAAAAAAATGGCGATTTGTTCAGCCGCCGTAGCGAAATGGATAACATTGGTATCGTTAACCCTTAACATCATTAATCAATGTAACTGAGTGGTTACAAAGCCTCCATTAGGTGTTGCTCCCTCAATGACTTGCTTAACATGAACGTAAATAGACATCATGATGCTGCATTATTTTGACGTCTGACGTTGACTGCCTTCATTCTAAATGTGAAATCTCAATTGCTTTTGCTTTGCCATTCATTTATAACGATACTTAATTTATAGGTCATAGGTCCATTGTGCAAGTGACGATCTAGGCAGATATTACCACAGTCAGTTATTGTGCTGAAAAGCAGCAGTGTGTAAAGAGAATTATTACTGATGTAAAGGGCTTTGCAGCTAAAGAAATTACGGGGTTCAAGATACTTACTTAAAAACTAAAGTCTAGACTCTGGAGACGTCCAAACTGTTTTCGCAGCTTCCCATAGCGTTGCAGGTCGGCGTAGGTCACCGGGGAGCTCTTAGTAGATACCTTTACCCAAAATCCTACATATCCCGACCTTACGAAAACTGATTACCTTTTGAAGGTTTCCTACCGGACAGCAAAAAAAAAAAGTTGTTTCGTTGAAAAGAATACTCCTTGTCGAAAAAAAAACATTCCAAGTCTCCAAGTACATAGAACGAATACATTATTCGCAGAAGTTTGTCGTTTACGCTTGTCTACTGCAGGGAGTCTTGAAATGCGTTATTCTCTGGGAATTCCGTTGGTAAAAGATGTTTACGATTTTATTAACAGCCTGTTATTGGTTTTTCCTCTTTGATAACATATAAATAATGATCTCGAGCTAATTAGAACACCTGCAAACTAAATGAATGATAAACAATGCAAATCTTTGTTTCATTTACGAGTATATCGGTGCAGTGACTCGTGACCCGGACTTTGGTTAACCTTAATTAAATCGAAACAATGATGGTTAATATTCATTATGATTACTGCCATTATTGTTGCTGGAATTGCATGTATTGGACTATGCACTGACAGCTTTAAAGGACTGTGATACTCCCGTTTTTATTTATTAATTAAAAGTCATACAGATATCTCTACAGGCAGTCCTAAATTGCTATCGTATGTATGCAATCAAAGTACACGTAAACTTTTATACAATTACTACAGTTTTATTATTACCTGTTCTGTTCTGCCTGTCTGCTGGATCGTTCGAAAGGTATTCCCCTTGTAAATTTGTCCAGCGAACAGGAAAACAAGTCTGTTGGCTGCAAATTGGAATCCTATCTTATTTTTAACGATGATGCAATAGCTCATTAAATATAGAGGAATCGCTGCGTTGATAGGAAAAGAGACTAAACGAGGCATACCTCAGCCACCAGCACGGTATACATAAAATATTGTCAACCTAAGGTGGGTAACCGACCGGTGTTACGGGGCGTAATGTAACATATTACGCGCATTCGTGCAGTCAGTACGTAGAAACGAGCACGAACATGCGAGCAACGAGTCGCTCGTTGCACGCGTTTTATTTGACTGCAATCCTCTCAGTTTGATAATATATCGTTTAAAGTGATCCAATTTGAGTCCAGAATGTCTGAAGTGGTCCGATTTGAGTCCAGACTGTCTGAAGTGGTCAAATTTGAGTCCAGAATGTCTCGACTGAAGCGCTTCAATTTGAGTTTAGAAAAACTTTGCTCCTTCCGATTCTCCAGTCGTACCTACGCGCATATAGTCTAGTCGGTACGACACCCCAAACCACAGCCACTGAACCTGGACAATGTTGAACACCGTATCCCATCGATATTCTATTGTATATCGATGCTTTTTTCGCAAGGCGCAAAAACGTTGAGGTGTGTGAAACGCCCGTACGATAAAGACATCGCAGGATCTGCAAGTTGAAGTGGCAATGGGCAATGTGCGCGTCGCAGATAACCAGTGGATGCAAATAGACAATTGTCGTGCATTGTGGCGTTCTAGAGCAAAACCAGCAGTGGAAAAACATCGCGACTTGAAGCTTGCATTTTTGGCTGCAATTCCAGAGAATTTCAGTACAGATACTGTGGAGATGACTTCCCTAGTTAGTCCCTAGAAAGTGATAAATAAAAACACTTCACGATTAATTAAGAAAGAATTAAACACACAAACATTTGTACGAACATGTAATAAAATTACATCGAGAGTGGTTTGGTACAGTCTCGCAGGCCCGTGTAGGAATTACTCGACCTCTGTGAACACTTATGTTTATTTACGTAATGGTCCGGTCCTTCCAGTTGAGCGACTTCAATTTGTTCTTGCTGTGTTATAAACTCAAACGTCCACTGCTGAACCTATGTGACAGTGTGTAGATATAGGCCTATGCCTATTTGCATTTGAATTGGGTATTTGCATCCACAGATTGCCCACAGCTCGCACAATGTCGTCATTCCACCTAGGGATCCGGTTCATTGTCACTCAAGAACCTTTCTTCCCCGTTGGCAGTGCCGGATTAGCCATATAGCAAGGGTCAGCAAATGCTACGGGCCCCGCGCCTTGTAGGGCCCCCGCACATATGGCAAAGAAAAAAATCAAGTAAAAACATTATCTTATGATGATTATACCGTCCACCGTCTATTTGGAATACGTAGCAGTACTTATATATCAGTAATAAAAAAAATATCTTTCTTTCTTTGTTTTTCTAACTTTAATTATCTATTAATATAATAAAACTCAAAGAGCACTTTTTCTGTACATTGAATATTTTTCCAAAATTTCTATGTGGGGGTACTATACTATCGACATAGAGGCCAAAACAATTTTTTTTGGAATTATTGTCTGTCTGTCTGTCTGTCTGTCGTTCTGTTCGTCCAGGTATCATTTGAAAACCCGTGGATGGATTTTGATAGGACTTTCACTGATGTGTTGTGTAGAAGTCAAGGTGTAAGTTGGTATATAAAACATCACGCTATGTTTCATAGGGGCTAAGCAGTGAAACATTACTTGCACATATTACCACGTAATTTCCTTTGTATGTGAATAGGGTAATTATAGACTGATCAGTTAATCATTAAGATATGTATTATTACGCTATATACAATAGGGACTGAGCAGACATTTAGTTTGCATAAGATATGGCATTGGCGAAGGGTCAATTTTTGTAAGGGGTAAGCCGGTCCGGTACACCCAGGACATTTTCATTAGATTTCTGTATTGTTCTAAGTACTTTGCTGATAGCAATATGACATTATATCTTTGAAAAGTTAAAATCTGTAAATCCCGAGCGGATCCAAACTAGATTATGTATGTATTACAGTCGCAACAATAAAAGATGCGGAAAACTTAAAACTTTCATTATCGATTATCATTAGACAGTAATTTACGATGTTAGCGTGATTTACATTATGAACAGCGCCATCTATCGGTGAAATTGAACATACAATCACTATAGAACTTTAATCTATTTATATAAAAGAAAGTCGTGTTAGTTACACTATTTATAACACTATTTATGCGATTTGACTTTGATGTATTTTGTACAAGTGTAGTATCAGCCAGAGGACAGCTGAGTCTTGATTTCTTCATTAACTAGGTGTAATTTGTGTATATCTCTTTTTGTTTGTGTCATAGTCTGTATTTTCTCATTTCGTATTTTCACACTTCATTTTTAGTATTCTAGACTTTGAAATTATTCTATTTAATTTAGTCAGCTGTTTGGTTTGAATCTGTAAGTATTATTATATTTATTCTTTCTAGTTCTCACGATTTCTGTTACAATATTGTTGTATATCCGTGAAGACCTGTAAATAGCTGTATATTTCTATTGTATTACTGTTCTAATATATTAGCCGTAGGTCTTCCTAAATATAAATAAATAAATAAATAACTCAAGAACGGCCTAACCGATTTGGCTGAAAATTGGTGGGGAGGTAGCTTAGAACCAGTAAACGGACACAGGATACTTTTTATCCCGGTAGGTTAAGGTTAAGCAACGTTAGGTAAGGTCATTAAATAGATGGGTGAACCGATTTGTATGAAAGTGTGCATATCGGGTAGGTCTGAGAATAGATCATACAGTATATTTCATACCGCTAGGTTAAGGTTAAGCTACATAAGGCAAGGTCATTAAATAGATGGGTGAACCGATATGTATGAAATTATGTGTGCATATCGGGGAGGTCTGAGAATAGGTCATAAAGTATATTTAATGCCGCTGATACCATGATTGACGAGGATATATAGAACAAGAGGAGGGTGCACGAGAGGAGAAAGAGGGAGAGGGGATTCGAGAAGGGGGCGATGAGGTGAGGGATCGGGGGAGTTAGGTGGAGTAAGGGGGGAGTGAGAAGGACCAAGTTCGTAGAAGAGAGAGGGGGAGAGGGTTCAGAGAGGGGATAACAGGGTAGGAAGAAGGGGAGTGTGACGGAAACCGAAGCGGGAGGGGGAAAGAGAGAGGAGAGAAAGAGCATATAATTAGATTTTTTTTATAAGAGAGAGAGATATGGAGAGAGATAAATCTAGGGTCCTCCCTAGATTTATCTCTCTCCATATCTCTCTCCTGGGAGAAAAGGGGAGCAAAATGTAATAAAAGCGCGGGCGGAGCTGCACGGGTCAGCTAGTTTAATCTAAAAGTCATAATTGGCCGCAACTATTATTATGATTTTAGACGTTGACAACACGACAATACAATACTAACCAGTGTCTTCAACTCAGTCTTCAAGCATGCCCTTCCAAGGAAGTTAAATAACCCTTAGGTACGGCTACAACGAGTGTACGAACAGCTACAAGCTGTTCGTTCGTATGACCCGATCATTTAGAATAGTCTGTCTGTTTGTCTGTTGATAGCTTCCTCTAAGGTTGATAGTCTATCGGCTACTTTCCTATTAGAAAGTAGTGCCCGAGTCTCCAACACTCAATGCGGATTCCGACAGGGTCAGGGTCAGGGATGGGAACATAGACATGACCTTTCGCGTCAAGGCCTTCTCGGAGGCGGCAGTGTCTCAGTGTGGTGTCATGTTGGCGGTGTCTCTTGACATTGCCAATGCTTTCAACACACTTCAATTCAGATGTGTGATGGAGACTACGGCTATGGTATCTTACCATCAGGTCTCGGCCTATTTTAGGCGAGTAGGGTCCTATTTCAAGGATCGAATGGTGCAAACATGGCGCGTGGTGTTCGCAAGGTTCGGTGCTCGGCCCTCATCTGTGGAACATCGCATACTGCTCCATAGCTATTTACAATGCGGGCTACAACTCGTCTGTTACAACTGGGCTCTCTGTTACCCTGTGTTTCCACGGACCTAGGAAGAGGCCGCCCTCATGGGCCGGACAGCTGCCGAGGGTGTCACGAACTGAGTCAGGAGCCAAATCAAATATTTGGGTCTTGTCCTCGACCCGAAATGACGATTCGTCCTCCATTTCAAGGTTCTAGCCGAAGCTGATTTAGCTGTGGGTCCAATGTCGCGTCTCCTTCCGAATCCGGGTGGCCCGAGTGATAGTTGCCGTTGCCTGTATATCGGGGTAGTACGAACGATGTCCCTTTATGGCACGCCAGTGTGGGCTGAAATCCTGACTGCCTAAACCAAGACCCCGTTGCAACGACCACAGAGAGTCATGGTGGTCTGGGTGATACGAGGATATCCCAAAATTTCGTGCGAGGCCGCATGCGCACTGTTGAGACCCTCTACCTGGGACTTGGAGGCACTGGGGTTTACCGCCGTTTATTGACAGAGCACAGAAGTGCGAAGCTGGGATGGAGCACCTCGTAGTGAAGTTAAGTGGTGGCGAAGGGAAGTACAAGACGACGCCCTTGTGTGGTCACAGGAGCGAGTGGCGGGACCAAGGGCCGGCTATTTGAGCATATCGGCAGTCTGTCACGAACGGGTGCACCGAAAATACGGTACGCTCGTATTCCAGCGGCTCATGCAGATCCTGTCGGGGCATGGTTACTTCAGCAGGTACTATTACAAAACAGCCGGAACGGAGGAGAATCCCAACTGCCATAAGATCATAGCGCAGCACACACTTGAGGTTTGCACCGGACGATAGTCTGCGGGGCTTTTACACCCGCACACAGGTCCGTGGCCTTAACTCCCACGGACGTAGGAATTGCCGCAAGGCGAAAAGCCGCTGGCTGGACTTGGTTGAGTACATACGTACGTACCATAACGGGATGTCAACATAACGGGATGAGCACACCATGGAGTTTTAGTCAGTAGGAGCGACATCACATGACATGACATCACACTCACCAGTGAGTGTACCCATCAATAAGGGTGTTCATGAGGATTGCCCCACGTAAAAAAGTAAAAAAACTCTTGGTATTCTACAGAATATATTTCAGAGAGAGTGCACAGGATTTTTACAGGATTTGATTACACCTTCTCCTTTCTATCATCGGACGATGAGATCCACGCAGCTACGCGTAGCTACGCACTCTTACGTTGTAAATGTCCGATCTGAACGGACAAAGCAGTTTGCTTCGTAAATATTTACAAATGAAGACTGGAATAGCGTGTTTTTCCTGCCAGTTGCCCAGTCAATTATAATTGTTTGTATTTTCAAGACTAGATTAAATAGTTTTTATAACCTAGGGTGCTTTACCATCCGGGATTACAGTCAAGCAAGCATCATAGGAGCTATCCTATGATATAGTAAAAAGTAGCATCTGCAATTTTTTGTCTTCTGAGAACGTCTACATAACTTCACTGTGGCAACAAAAAAAAACTATGCATGTCAAGGGCCCCGCGTTCATATTTGCTACGGGCCCCGCGCTGGCTTAATCCGGCACTGCCCGTTGGTTGACGGTTCTTCGATGTGGCCTGCCCATTGCCACTTCAACTTGCAGATTCTGAGACCTATGTCTGTGACTTCGGTTCTTGACTGATTTCCTCATTCCGGATTCTGTTCTCTCTCCATAGCTCGTTGTGACTCTGAGCTTCTCTCAGCAGTCAGCAGGCAGGTTATAAACTCACTTGAAGAATAACAAAAATGTTTTTTAAACAGGTTATCATTAATAGCTGTACAGGACGTGTTGGAAGAAGCCGCTTTAAAGATGGTGTGCGATGAGCTTAACTCGCCGGTTTTAAGGCGGGTCAGGGAATGGGGGTGCAACAGCAACAGATGGGAGTACTGCTTGTCTGAACGAATTGAGAGGTATGTAAAACTACCATTTACTTTGACTCTTTTCAGATCTTGCTTTTGACCAAGTGTTGGTCCGAAAGTTTTTATGGATATTTTTACCAAGTGTTGCAAGGGAACGTCCAGGTACCAATACAGTGTCAGATATGCCAAGCGGCAGTGTGTACATATAGCTGTACTCCGAAGGGCACTGTAGCTGGTGAAATTACCGGGCTCCAAAGACTATCCAAGGCTCCAAAAACACTTAATTCCTTAATTTTCAATTTGTCAGTATAAGGGCGACTACAAATTTGCCGCAAAGTGTCGCGCGGCAGCGCCTTGTAAAATCATATAAATAAAACAAAAACACGTGTTTAAGAATTTATCGATGAGGTTGAGACTACTTAAGAGTCCATTGTGAAACACAATGATGCTCGAACGTAGCGACAGCAGCGCGGCTGCTGTGCTGACTTGGCACTGCGGCAAATTTGTAGTCGCCCTACAATAGCCAGATGAATAACATTTATCTAAAGATTCAGTACCTAAATTATGAATTAAAACAGATTGTTCAGTTATTTCAAGTAATATAGTATTTCGCTTCCGATAAATATGTTGCAATTTGACGAGATTCTACGTGTTGTCAAATTAAAAGTATGGCTAGTGTACATATTAGTCAGGAATTTGAAGTGGGCAATGTTTATTTATAAACAAAATATAAATAGACATAAGGAAAAAGCTCATATGCGTCAAATAATGTCGCGTGGGTTTGCGTAGTATTCAGGAAAATTATATGCACTATGTACATAATTCAATAATGTATAGTTCTACTAGAGACCCGGCTTCGCAAGGGTGTAATTTAGAATACTCTATTATAATATTGTTTCTTTTTCTACTTACATAAAAAGTTAATTAGGTTTTTTTATAAACCTTTAGTGACAATCATCTAACTGATGCTGTAAACTGTTTAGAAATCCATTGCGTGGTTTAGAAGGAGTTAGTGGACAGACAGACGCGTAAAGCGATTTTGTTTTACACTATGTAAAGAAGAAGAGACCCGTGGGTGACCGTAAGGGAAAACAAAAAGACGGGCAGCAGCGTCTTTCTATTGGATTACCTATCACCTACAGTGGACCTCCTTCGGCTGCTGATTAAAGATAAAGGTTATGAAGTAAAAGCCTATATCATCATAAGCTGTTCTTTCCACTGAGAGATACATACTCTAAAAGATTATCGCACATTTAAAAGTGGGTGAAAAAAGCATTGAAATATTCCACCAAGTATAAATACATACAGCTGAAGGCAATAAAATTTTGTTAATTAAATCGTTATCGAGTAGACCCAAGATTCGTCACCACTGATGATGTCGTAGACGTGATTTGACTCTCCTCGGTTGAACCTTTGCAGAGTTTTCTTACACCATCTGACGCGGGCCGCCTTGTGATCGTCGGAAAGCAGATGCGGTATCCAACGGCAAACGAGATTTCTCACACCAAGCGCTTCATGCAAGATCTTCTGAATGGTTGTCCCTGAGATGCCTAATAGAGCCTCTATCTCTCGATACGTCACATGACGATCTTCGAGAATTAGTTGTCTCACAGCAATGATGTTATCTTCAGTGAAGGCGGATTTTGGGCGTCCTTCGCGAGATTTGTCACTAACACTAGTATGTCCACGCTGGAATTCTAAATACCAGCGTGCGATAGTCCGCAGACCTGGGGCTTCATCACTGAACACAGATGTTAGCTCTTCAAATCACTGAAGCCGTGTCAGGCCTCTTCTAAAGTTGTAGAAAATTATAGCACGAAGATTTTCCTTAGAAAGATTCATTTTCGTACGTAACCTGACAGATTCCAATCGACGCTGTGACTAAACAATAGCATTAATCCTAATACTTTCAACTGTTTTGAGATTCAAAATTTAAACACATTCGAATATAGAACAGTTCCAAATTCAAAATTGCCGGGAAATATGGAAACGACAGAACTTTTTTTTTTTTGGGAGGACAGTCGCTGTTGGCCGCAGATGGCCATTACAGCTTCACCGGACAATAGGAGGCGAGCGCTTAAAGCACTCTAGCCTTAACAGAACTTAAAAGGCAGGCCTCGTACCTATATTACGCCAGTCTCGCCACGAATTTGTATCACAATATTAATGGCATTTTATATCAATTACATCATTATTGCAAACCAATGAAATCATAATTAAAATTGTGACCCCAATTATATGATTGAACGGATGCACAGTTCAAATATAAACAACGGTTATATTTGATAACAACCGATGTTATTTAAGGTAACTGTATCTGTTGTAATAACTTTATATTACAACAGATATAAAATTTAAAATAAATTATGACAAGTACAAACGCAAGCGACTGCTCGGTGGGCGCTTGCCTTGGAAGCAAGGTGCGCAGGTTCGATCCCCGGCTCGCACCTCTGTTTTTCCTCTCACACTTTCTTTATGTAATCTGTGCGAATCATCTTTGTGCGATTTCACTAGCTTTTGGTGACGGAAAACATCGTGACGAACGCTAGTTATCTTTCGAATGACGTGTATACCCCACCAATCCGCACTTGGCCAGCGTGGTTGACTATGGCCTAATCCCCTTCATCTTGAGGGGAAGCCTGTGCCCAAGATTGGGGCAAAATCAAAGGTTGTTAAAAAAAAGACAAGTTTAAAACAGCTCGAAACCATAGATCGTTCCGACCTTGGAACTGTAATAATTACGCATTAATTATATTTGACCACGACATTGCTTCGACTTTGATAACAAATGTCGCGTACTACAGACTATACACTGACTGGTCCCACCGCTGGGGCGTGGCCAAAGGGTCGTACGTATGTGACCTCGCCGTGCATTAGTCCATTTAGTTTCTTGCCGGATCTTCATATTATTAACCAACCTGAGCGTCAAAATCAACAAGGGGTTTTTTGTTCCAGTCAACAGCTAGGCTTTGTCTACGATTCGGCAAATAAGGGCATCACGATAGAAGACATCGATTTGGACCAGGTGTGCCTGCTGACGGAGGCGTTGGACGCTCGGCGGCTCGTCAGCAAACTGACGGCGTTACGAAGCGAACGATACATCGCTGCTCCTCAGGGTAAGTTTTTTTTTCATGCACGCAGACGGATTTTAGATAATGTGGACTATGGACGGTGGACTTGAAGTCTGAGTTAGTTTGTGACAGTGTATTGTAGTGTTATTGTATCGAGCACCGGATCGACTCGAGTCCTAGTTCATTATCTCCTTTAGACTGATTAATACACAGTCTTTGCACATATTTATCAATAAAAGAGATTAAAATCAGTCATAATGAATGTCGCAATTATAAATTTACCTTGCTCTTCTTTATGGTTGGACACACCACCCTCCACAATGACATACCTTATTAATTCTCAATATATTACGCAATTTAGAAAGGTATACTTGCCATAATGTGATTCGATATTGATTGTAGTAATGAAATAATAAGACAGGCCCCAAAAATGCTCCCTACGGTACACCTGAAATTCTCAACAATTGTTTCTCGGTCGGCGCTGTGAACAATCACGCTTCTATGGTTATGCGAAACTTAATAGCGAACCGTCGTAATCGGCTCATTACGTGATCAAAACATCGCGTGAGCAACAATGCAGCGTGGAATTATTGATTGTATACCGAGTCTTTAGCTTTACCAGAATCTGGCTTAATATGAATTTCTTGTTTGCTTGGCTTTGTTCCTTGTGATATGATTTTGAAGTAGAAATAAAAACAGATCTGTATTAAGTTCTGTATGTTAGACCAAATCTTGAATAGTAGATATTTAATTCACAATTAGATCATAATACGTTTCTTAAATAACGATGCAAACGTTGGTTTATCATTGTCTCCTTCGGAGTCGCTGGACGTTCGGGGTGTGGGCCCTTAGGACGTCCTTCCTGAAAAAACAAGAATGTTGACTGCGCAGGAAAGCTGCAAGAAAGCCTATATAGATGACTTTATGTCGCTTTTTAACATCGATATACTATACCAACTATATTAGCTGTCACGAACAAAATGACATTGAAAATGTGGTCGCGGTTACATATACTTACACAACTATACACGTAGCTAGAAATTGTAGAAAATAGTTTTAAATAATTCGGAACGTCGGACTAATAGAAGCCTTCACATGTAGTAATAAAGTCTAATTCTGTATGCAGTAATGTTGGCACATAAAATCTTTACATCGGAGACAAAGAAAAATCAATAAAACCGCCAAAGCTATACGAAAAAAAGTAGTTGTTTTGACTTAAACAAAAATGTACTCATTTAAAAGAAAATCTTAACCACTATAAAATAAGGTTCAAAACAGGTGTGTTTCCATTGTGTGTGTACTGACTAACAAAATTATCCGTACTGGTGGCAAAAATGAGAACTAACTTTTTTATTATGGTAATGACGTGTAGTTTAACAGTTTCGTATAGACAGTGGCGACACGCCTATCGGCAACATTAATTTTGTCAGTCTCTAGCGGAGAAAATATCAAATAAATAATTATTATTATTAAATTATTATAATGTTATCTTACTTATATTTATTATTTAAACTAGTAGTAATAAGAACACGAAACGAAAAAAAAATTCTCCATCTGCAATTTTAGTATTACGATAAGTATTATATTATTTGGACAGTTTATAAACGCGCAATAAGGAATTTCGATACATCCTGTTGTCGGCTCGTACTAATTTGAAATAGAGCGACAGCCGTCTCCGTAGCTCTATTTTCGTGACCACTTTTCGGGTCGTGACAGCTAATCTAGTTGGTATAGTATATCGATGCTTTTTAAGGACAAAAATGGTCATAACTCTGGAAAATATTTACCAATTTCAATGATTCTTTTTTTATTCGAAAGAAGAAACCACTGTAATGAACCTGTATGAATTTTATCAACCGGATAAGAACTTCCTGGAGGACCATGAATGATATGGAGGAATTTATCTGGTAAAAACCATAAAACTGATGTTTTCTCCTTTACATTTCTCTGACAAATATGATTTCGATGATTCTTTTTTTATTCGAGAGAGTAAACTACTATGATGATTCCATGCAAATTTCATTACGATCAGATAAATTGTTTCTGAGTTTCTGAAGAAACATGAATTATGTAAAAGTATGTAGACGATAATGTGAAATCATAATGATGTCATAACCTACCTAGATCATTTTACCGTCTTCAATGGTTCAATAACGTATACGTTATGTTAATAATGGTTAACGGCTGGCCTTTTAGAAAAGTTCAGAGTCACACAACGAGCCATGGAGAGAGCTATGCTCGGAGTTTCTTTGCGCGACAGAATCCGAAATGTGGAGATTCGCCGAAGAACTAAGGTCACCGACATAGCTCTCAGAATCTGCAAGTTGAAGTGGCAATGGGCAGGCCACATCGCTCGAAGAACCGATAACCGTTGGGGAAGAAAGGTTCTCGAGTGGCGACCACGAACCGGAAGACGCAGCGTTGGCAGGCCTCCCACTAGGTGGACAGACGACATTGTGCGCGTCGCAGGTAACCGGTGGATGCAAATAGCCAATTGTCGTTCATTGTGGCGTTCTAAGGGGGAGGCCTATGTTCAGCAGTGGACGTCTTCCGGCTGATGATGATGATGATGAATGGTTCAATCTTTATGTATGAAAATATCACTAAAAAGAATAAAATAAAATATTTTTTAAAAAAAATTGAACCGACTTCAATAACACTAAAAAGTATAAAATAATTTAATTATTATTGAAGTTGGTGCCAAATATACACAGCAGGTACGCTAACACCAACTTCTTTAATATTTAAATTATATTATACTTTTTAGTGTTATTGAAGTCGGTTCAATTTTTTTTTTAAATATTTTATTCTTTTGAAACCGATCTTTTTTAGTCTCTTGAATAAATTAATTATCTATGTTAATCGGCGCATTTGACTAGATTTCAATAACTGTTTAAGTGTTACCTATACATAATATCATTCACTAAATAACTTAAATCAAATCATTTATTGTTCGCAAATATGGGTATTATACAGATAATATACATTAAAAAGTCTCTCCATATTTTGCCGAAAAAGAAAGCATGCAAACATTTTTAATGAAAAGATTTCTGATACTTACGCGAATATAACACATTGAAACGAAACTAATTTAAAATTAATTTATGTAAAATTAATTTCATATTATAAATAAATAACTTAGATTTTTTTTTAATTCTTTAACCTGTGATAATATTTATTTGGAATCATTAGTACCTACTCTCGTAGATTTTATTATATTGAATAAAAAAATAATCGAAATCAGTAACGTGAAACCGTCTTTATGGTTTTACTGAGTAACATCCTTTTCCGCCGGAGCACTTTGTCCGGTTGTGATAAAATTTTAATGGGTACAATGAGAAATTATTATAAAAAGCGGAAGAAAACCTGCTACAAACAAACAGCTGAACTAAAAAAATGATGATATATTCAATAAAACTTGTGCATAATATAGTTTCACTCGTCTCGTTAATACTTCTCATTAAATGCCTATATTGATTACTCTCGTAGATTTTATTATATTGAATAAAAAAATAATCGAAATCAGTAACGTGAAACCGTCTTTATGGTTTTACTGAGTAACATCCTTTTCCGCCGGAGCACTTTGTCCGGTTGTGATAAAATTTTAATGGGTACAATGAGAAATTATTATAAAAAGCGGAAGAAAACCTGCTACAAACAAACAGCTGAACTAAAAAAATGATGATATATTCAATAAAACTTGTGCATAATATAGTTTCACTCGTCTCGTTAATACTTCTCATTAAATGCCTATATTGATGTTTTGTAAGTAAAAAAAAAACAAAATAGCGACAGACAGCCGCCATAGGTATTTAAAAAAAAAACATAGCTCATGCCTATCCCGCAACTAAGACGAAACTTACACGTCGCCGTTTACACTTAGAAAACATAGCCATTCATCGATATACTATACCAACTAGATTAGCTGTCACGAACAAAATGACATCGAAAATGTGGTCGCGGTTACATTTATTTACACAACTATACACGTAGCTAGAAATTGTAGAAAATAGTTTTAAATAATTCGGAACGTCGGACTAACAGCAGCCTTCACATGTAGTAATAAAAAACAATAATATGTTCATATAAAAAGATAACTTACATACTATAAAATAAGGTTCAATAATAATTGCAGACAATTGAGCGACAGCCGTCTCCGTAGCTCTTATTTTCGTGACCACTTTTCGGGTCGTGACAGCAAATCTAGTTGGTATAGTATATCGATGTAGCCATTAATTCAAGAACAGTCGGGCAAAAAGTATACATATGTATACAGACAAGTTAAAAGACTCCTTGAAGGCTGTTAAATTTTAAATAAACTACCAATTGTGTCGAATGACCCCATGTTTAATTCCGATCCCATAATTGCTATACATCGATCAAGCATCTGAACCCCCAGTGGCTGTTTCCATTCTTGGACTCAATGAGCATACATCGTTAACAATGAACAATCTGACATCGCCCATTGTGGTATTTGCATAATTGGCTCAATTCGTATACTCACTGTGTAAATTGATTACTCCACCACCGCATTGGTTTCGCCTACATTAACCTTACTTGATAATTTATGCTTCGTAATTATGCGAAACGATGATACTGAATCCTAAAACGTTGTAGTTTATTCCTTTGTTCGTGTACTCTCTATGTTAGTATTGAGTCACGGCTAAAAATAATGTTATTGCAGTGAGATCAGTCAGTATCATGACAACAACCGGACATGATGCAAAAAACACAAAAAACTTGACGGTTTTTCTAAATTTTGCAGATTCTATCTGGGGGCGACGTCTCATTCTCGCGTCGTTTAATCTTAACAACTACCTTTGTGACTTTTATTCGTTCAGGGCCTATAACATCACCTCTAATTGCAATATTCTTTTCACCTTACTTCCTCGATAGAAAATGACAGAGCTATAAACTACGTATATTGACATCTCTACGTCATGTCTAGTAAGATGATAATAATACTGCTTATAATAATAGTGCTTATAAAGGTGGTGGTAGGGCCCCAGAACACTGCTGAACAAATGCCTCCACCTTAGAAGGGATCCCTCCTTTCTCGTCCCTTCCCCTTGCCATAATCCCGACGCTTGGCAGACGTCTTGGGGACGCAATATAATTGGTAGGTAATCCAATAGAAAAACGCTGTTGCCCGTCTTCTCGTTTTCCCTTAGTAGCCTCTTACGGACACCGGAAGATACTGGAAGTGATGGGAGGGTAATATTCTTACCCGGACACCCCACAAGATTGACGCCTATTGTCTATCTACCTAAAATACAAAGTACATTTCCACAAATCCGTTGATCTAGAGAATAATGTAACCTTCACCAGTCTGCGATGGTGGAGCAGGAATGTGATCACAGGAATTAGGATTCTTTAATTACTTGAGTTCGTTTTCTTATTTCACGGGTTTTTCTAAATGTTTAATCTCCTCCTTGTCTCTTACTTACCTACATGCTTCACCAATAAAAAAAATGCTTTATACATTACCGTTTTATATAATGACTTAGTAGCTGTTTGCATTGTTTTTTCCTAGAATATAAACATTATGCAACCCTAGTTAAATACATACTATTTCATCGTTATCTTTACGAGTCAGCTTGAAGCTCACCACTAATGGCGATTATTGCTGATCATTATAATATGTAGTCAAAGGAAGGTTAACAATTCTGTAGAAAACTACAATAACGTAAAAATACCTAAACCGTCAGACATCCTAATTAGAATATAGTGCCTATTAAAAAAAAACCTAAGCTTAAAATTGAATGATGGTAAAACTACGTAATAGCAATGGGCAGGTCACATTACTTGAAAAACGGATAACCGATATACGGTAGAAAGGTTCTGGAGTCGCGACCATGAACTAGGTAGACTGACGACCCCAACGTCTCGCTCCTCAGCCCTGAGCCCGGGGCTACAAACAACGGGCAACCTTTGTGCTCCAGCGGCCGGTGGAGACCCAGCTATTCATGAATCCGTGATCAAAAAATATTGATAGGTAGTTCTAGTTGGAATGATGGTGTAATGTTAGAAAATATTGGATTTGTCGATAGCTTTTAAAGAAATGTTTCAACGGATTTGAAAACGGAAATTCGGTCGGTTGTGAATAGACCTACAGATCAGTTCAGGAGTAGAACGTTAGAAGAAGGCGTATTACTGAAAATGACTAATTAGTGTGATTAGTAATACATCCATCCAGCCTCGCCATTTTATCACCCATCATTACATTGAAGGTTGCATACAGGAAGTACTTGTGTCATTCTAGTTTATTTTCCTCGTGTATGTAACTGCGTTCTTTGCAAATTGTCAGTAGTTTAAAGTGAAAATAGAAACTTGAGTGGATAATATTACAATAACTGCTGTCAAACTTCACTATAGCGATAATACGATAGGTACCTAGATAAGCAAATAATAATTTCATGCAAATTTTCTGATTGTAAGAAAACAATAAGGCCGCGGACGCATTGATAAAATAAATGGCATACTCATAGCCAGTTGTAAATACTCTTCGATTAATGATTTGTTAGTTAAGCATCGTCAGGCAAGCAGTGGCGGTCCGAGGTCGTAGGGGTCATGACCCCAAATCTCAAAACACATTCACGTCAAATTGACAAACTGCTTTAAAACGTCTAAACAATTTTATCCAAAACTGGTTAAATACTCAGACACAAGGTGGGAATCGAACCCACGACCTATTGACTAGCGGCCAGGCCCCTAGACGATGTAACATTCTACAAGCGCTATCGCTAATAGAAAGTTTAAAAATGTATGAGAATGACATAAGTCATCGAAAAATCACGTGACATATTGTAGGGAATTGACACCATTAGCGAATGAAGAAATAGATTCGCTATGAAGCGATTGCATCTTGTCTAGGCCCTCAGGGCACTAAACCAACGCGCCCGTCAACTATGACCACAAAACCGTGGCTGTGACCGCGCCAGCAGGCAAGGTGGGTCTGTGCTTGGGTGGGCACGTAAAAAGTCGGTCCCGGATGTTGTAATCTAGACAGCAGTCGTTAAGCCAAATCAGAGGCCTGAGGGCAGCTCGAACAACTCAGACGCTAGTTTAACCACTAACAACAACAAGCAAATAAGGCAAATAGTTTTTAATCTATGTATGCATTTTAGATGGAGCGTTCATTCAACGCGTACTGTACGCAGTTGACGGCTTTTCGCTTACCATCGTTGACGACGACACCTCGTTTCACGATACAACATCGGCTTGTAAAAATCTACGACGAGCATTATATTGTGAAGGCATCCTCTCGATTTTTGAAACTGTAATTACATTTTGAATCTTCGTCGATTTTTATGACACGAGTTTGCATCGTGAAACGACGTCGTATCGTGTTTATGTGAAGATATGAGCCCTTAGTCGGTGCGGAAGCAACGAACGCTAGCTAGCTAGTTTGCCTCCAATTTGTAACTAAGAGTCAGTTAGCCGCAAACTATTCATAGGCCTAATGAGACCACAGCCTAAATATGAAAAAATAAAATCTTGATATGATTAGGAGCACACATAATTTTTGTGTAAATATTATTGTAATGCAGCTATCTAGTACGGTGTTTTTGAGACATTCGCATTATGGTTTAAGAAACGCCGGCGCCGGTATATAGACAGTTGCATTGCACTGCCCCTCGTCACGTGAAACATTAGTTATTTAGTCCCCAGAGTCTAGTAATTTCACCAGCGCCCTTCACATTGGACACAGCAATGTTTACACACTTTGCAGACTATCTGACACTGCGGTGGTACCTTCTATACTATAATAAGGAACCATTATACAAAATAGATTACGCGATGAATTGATAACTACCTCTTTTTTAAAGTCGGTTAATAATTGATGATTTTCGCGACCTAGTTATATTATTACCTAAGGGACGCCTATAGACACGATCAAACATCTGAAATATTGCATGTTGCAAATATAACTTACCCACCACTGACTACCACCACCACCACTGACTAGGTACATTATTTGACAACCCTAACCTCAAATTTTGAAACGAAATATCTCCGAAGTCCTGGGCTTATAGCATCTGATTTTTTGTGGTAATACTTATTAGTATCCTTAACACATGCGTTTTGAAAAAAAATGCGACTTTGTAGAGATAAATTAGAAAAAAAATATTAGAAAATATTAGAAAAATCGACTTTATTGCCTGAAAGAGCATAATTTATTACCTTTTTTTGAACATATTGGTACTTTTAGAAGATATCTATCATACTGTCAATCATTTAATGAAAAATCAATATCAGAAAAAGAGATAATTGGTTTCTAGGGTTTCTATGGACTTTTCTCGATTATCTCAATATCTCTAAAACTATGACACATAGAGCCGGCGGAGTCTTATTAGTAGTTTAGTTTGATGGTTATCTTTTCAAACAATACATAAAAAGAGATGGCCGCAACTAAGGCCAAATTCCACACTGTGCGTACGCACGGCACGCAACGTATTTTAGTTTTATCCGCGCCGTCCATTTACGATGCGGGCGGCGCGGATAATGGACGCAGCGCTATGTAAAATCATACAAAGCAAACTAAAATCCGTTGCGTGCCTGCCGTGCGTGCGGTGCGTCCGGCGCGTGCAAATTCCACACTGTGCGTACGCACGGCACGCAACGTATTTTAGTTTTATCCGCGCCGTCCATTTACGATGCGGGCGGCGCGGATAATGGACGCAGCGCTATGTAAAATCATACAAAGCAAACTAAAATCCGTTGCGTGCCTGCCGTGCGTGCGGTGCGTCCGGCGCGTGCAAATTCCACACTGTGCGTACGCACGGCACGCAACGTATTTTAGTTTTATCCGCGCCGTCCATTTACGATGCGGGCGGCGCGGATAATGGACGCAGCGCTATGTAAAATCATACAAAGCAAACTAAAATCCGTTGCGTGCCGTGCGTGCGGTGCGTCCGGCGCGTGCCAATGGACGCGCACCTTAATTCTTTCTCAAATTCCATCAAGCTCGTTTCAGTTGTCGTGACAAACTACACGGTTATTAAAGCGTTTATAAAAGAAGCTAAAGACACAGCAACGAAATAATCATGAGGCGATGGTTAAAAAAACGTTTTGAGAAATTAAACCGTACACACTGACCGAAAAATGTACTAAATAATTCAATATCAGTCAACAGGGGCCTACATTCATCGATTATGAACGAAAAAGGAATCGATACAACCTGTTTGTGTAATGTGCTAAATGTAACATAAAGCAGATTACCTTCCTGCCCAGGACCGGTCGCACGATATCCAGAAAGGACATGGCTGAGGCTGTGTCGTTTAAATTACGCGATATCTTCTTCTTCTCTTTCTCTTTAAATAGTAGGCATAAAAGAAAGTCGCTCCCGATGTTTGTACGCTTAGATAGATCTTTTAAATTACGCAACGGATTTCAATGCAATTTTCAACAATAGATATAGGCTGTAGCCATGGGTCCTTGTCCAAGAGACCATACGGATTGCTTCGATCACATAGTCTCAGATAGCTATTACCGCAGTCCAGATATTCTGCCGCGAACCAACAGTATGTAAACATTTGTATTCCAGTGTCAAGGGCACTGTAGTTGGAGAAATGACTGGGCTCAAGTGGCTTAATAGCAACTAAAATTATGCACCTATTTTATAAAGTTTTCTTTGCAGAAACTCGTTAGTGAATCGATTAATTTATTATCGATTTTCGTAACTCAGTGTTCAATGGGGGAGGCATCAGGTTCTATGAGATGTTTCTGACTCCACTCGGGAGGGTACCGAGATATTTGTCTGTTGAAGCAGATATTCGCTACCACAGAACACAAATCATTACAAGTACTATAGAATGCTTAATTCAAGTAAGAACATGTAGCCATAAGTAAGAACATCAAAATACATAGATATCAGGTACACGACAATAGGTACTATACCGTCAGCTGTATTTATCGACATTTGCGCTTGTCACTACTTATCACTTACTTATCAATATAACTCTTATAATATAACTTTAAATAGTTCAATTCCACTTAGAGGAAAATCTGCCTACAAACGCGTACTCTTAATATTTATACTCTATGTTCGCTACCTACCCTTTCACTCATACTCACGTCCTTCGTATAACCATATTATAGCGAAGCATTCGAAAAACAAATCAGAATATACATCGCTTGTTTTTTTATTTCCATTCATAAAACTTTACCGGAATAGGCGATGCACAACCACAGGAAATAGGCAACCACTTACTGCACCGATCATGGTAATCTTATCGCCACGTGATCTAGCCGGTCTGTCGTATCGTCGCATATAAAACTCCATGCTAATTACGGTACCGTATATGCAATAGAATAGAAAGCTTTGTGTACCTAGATAGAAAGGTCATTTTCCTTCGCTGTCGTATGCGATGGCTGATCGACATATTTGTCGATGGCACGGCCGGCGACGGCAGACGTGCATGCTAATGAAAGCGTCGTATTTAGTCTGAATGGTTTATGAAGGGCCGGTGGTCCAACTCGACCTCATAAATTGCATTTATCACTGGCATAGTAGATTATCGGACTATTTCTTTGATATGGAGAACTCCAAAGGCCGTGGTTGGCATACGCGACTAGAGATTACATCCCGGGATATACTGACACTGTTTAAAAAATATTCTGTGCCTGATATCCCGACGCTTACCAGACCTAAATATTTTTAAATTGATTTGCTGTAATACCAGGATATCAGGGATCAGTGTGTGTTTTGTTGTTTTAATACTAATTAAATTTAAAATATTCCGTTCTTTTCTGGAAAACCACCGTTGGCACCTTAACAGCCGTGTGTGAGTGACGCTCGTTTTGAGGAATTTGTCTATATTGGATGATTAGTTTTGTATTTAAAGAAACAATAATTATCAAATGATACAATTCGTCTTTGTACGATTGTTACTAGCTTTCGATGAATGAAAACATCGTGAGGAAACCTGTATGTCTGAGAAAGCCTAACTAGCTTTCGAATGACGCGTGAAGTCCGCCAATCCGCACTTGGCCAGCGTGGTGGACTATGGCCTAAGCCGCTTCATCTTGACGGGTGGCCTGTGCCCAACAGTGGGACAAAACAAGGACTGGTTTATTAGTTCTTTTCTGAATGATTTGTCATCTGACCGGAAAGCGGCGAATTAATCACTGCCGCGATAAGGTGAGGTGATCGCGATTCATACATTGAGGAATCGAATTAGAAATAATAATCCCAGAGGCATAATAAGTTCTAGATAGGGCTGCTGTTCTCAGTATGACTTCTACCTAATGTGTTCGTATAAAAATACCTATGTATTCAAAACAAGTTTTTAAGTGAAGGCGCGCAAATTTCGGACATTTGTTCGGATATTTTTTTAATGAGCTTAATTGCGAGTGTATGTTTACGCGGGTTCGACGATTTGCACAACAATTGTTTACTGTTTGATATGAACAGATGACGCGGTGTTCTAAGGAAATGCATTTATATTTTTTAATACGTTTTTCATGCAAATTAGATGACGAAATCACAAAATGCTTGTCAATTATTATAGAAGTGCAATATCATGACATCTGTGTAAAGATTTAATATAAAATTAAATTGATAATTGAATTTAAGATAAATTGGAGTTGTTCTGCTCTGGCTTCAGTTTTGAGAAATTAGTAAAATGTCATCATCTTCGGCAGCCGAAAGAACTCCACTGTTGAACGAAGGCCCAGGGAAGGGAATTTCCCATAGGAGGGAGGGGTTGCCATAATCCCCCACGCTTGGCGGGCGTTTTGGTGATCGCAGTGTAGGTAAGCTGTGCGTCCCTAAGTCGCCTCTTAGGGACGCACAGCGGGTGGAGATGGAAGGGTGCTGTCACCCCATAGGTAGACTGTGTCTTCCTTTAAATAAGTATAACCAATCTAAACTCACAAAAATATAAGACAATTTAGAAATAACTAAATATATATCTTTTAGGCTCGAATAGTACAACGCTACAAGCTAACAGCGACTTCGATCAGTTTGGATGAGATCTAGTTTGGATTACATGAGTAACTTCAGCAAATTGGATGTACTATCGTAGTCAGGTTCCTCAAATATTTTAAGCGGGCGTTCCCGCTGTTTCCTACTGCTCTTTATAACAGTTGCGTCCCTACACCTCTTTATAGGAGTATTTATAAATGTTCACCCTACATTTATAAGTCTTTATCAACACCTCTGTTTATAAGTCTTTATATGAATTACCTCGTTTTATAATAGCGTACATTTTTTTTATAAACGATTGTATCTCCTTGCAGCGTTCCTTCTCTGCGGTCGACCGATAATTCTGGTGAATATGCTGTGTAGTAAGGCGTTGGACAGCGAGGATTCCGCCACGCTGGCGACAATTGCCGATCTGGCGGTCTCGAGCGGAGTGGAGCTCGCGTTCACCGGAGACTTCAGGACGAAAAGCAATGTGGATTGTAAGTAAACAATCATTTCTTAATATCAATAATATTCTGGGACAATCCGCACACGGTCATCTTATCCCAAACTATTGTAGGGCCAATTTAATAGATCACATTTGACATCTGTCATTTTCTTTGTTCTGTCTGTTTCTTTTGTCAATAACACAATAAATATGTAATCGTAATTGAAAAAAATTAAGCAATTGTGCAGTTCTAACTTCGAAAAAATTTATAATATTTTATGTCCGCCGTTACAAGGTTACGTTGTTAAATTTTGATGAAGTGTTAAATGTGATCTATTAAATTGACCCTACTTTAGACAGTGCCTGTACTTAATAACCAGACTTTTTTTTGTAAATATATTACATAGATAACACTCAGACCCCAAGGTCCTATCCAACCTTTAGGGTAGCGGTCAGGGCGTCTAACGACTAAATCAATTGGCCCGTCATTATAAACAAAAATAAACTGTCGTATTACAAACTAAAATGTTATATTTTTTGCAAGTTGGTGAAATTGTGTGTTTCGGTTAAATTAATTTTTTTTGCAAGTTTATAATGACATTTCTGCTTCACACACGTGACTTTGAAAGGTGACGTCACGTCAAAGTCACATTTTCAAGTGTAAAGGTAAAGGGTTTATATATATAGAATAGAGTACGCGTTTGTCTATCGTCCCCTTAAAAAAATCGTAGGCAGCCTAGGCGGGTTTCTTTAGTGCTTCCTTAGTGAAATATTTAAAGTTATATTGATATGTAAGTAACAAGTAGTGATGGTTTTGATCTGTCATAAGCGCAAATGTCGATAAATACAACTTACGGTAGAGTACCTATTGTCGTGTATGTGATATTATGCTTTTCGATGTTCTTACTCATGCCCACGGTTCTTACTTGAAAATAAGCATTCTATAGTACTTGTACTTATACATATTCTAAGTAGATATCCCACAGCAACAGAAATCATCAAACGAAGGCCACAGATGATAATAGGATTATAGCGTTACCACGATATGGCGGTTTATCGTTCATTCGGTACATGACGCTGCAGTCAATTTGATTAATTAACATTTTAATGAAGCGGTGTTAGCGTGAAGGCCGAAATTTTCCGCTCCGAATGTCATAGGCATAATTTCGTTATCAAATAATTTCATTGAGATTGTCATTTTGTTGATTTTAATAGATTTCTATAGGTAGAATTTTGGGGACGATAGGCAACAGGAAACCGTGAAAGTGATAGGATTAAACGTCATAAAATGCGGTTATTTGGTCTGGCCTGTTGTTCACTAGACCAACCACTAGGTTAGGCACCCTGGGTCCCAAGTCTGCTAATTTACAAACACTTCAAATGAGTGTTGATAGTATGTCAGTTAGATGGTTTTACACACTTGGTAATCTACTAATATTAAACATATAAATAAAATTACATACAAGTGCCATTTCAGCGACATCCTATTGAGACCTAAAACCATAATGGCGTCCGAGTCGCGCGGCACCACTGGTTAGTGGTTGTCCATTAATCACGTGAGGCTCGAAAGGGGGGGGAGGGGTTCCGAAAAAATCACGGAATATCACCAGGAGGGGGGAGGGATATAATGAGACATCACGTGTATTTATTTTTCGTTGAATGCACGATTTCTAAACCAAACAGCGGTACGTGGCCTTGACTCACCGTTGTCGGCAACGACTTCCCCTTCATCATTTAATCAGTTACCTGTATTTAAAGATAATATTCCGTAAATTTCAATATAGTTTGTACAAAAAAATACACGTGATTTTGGTTAAGGGGGGGGGGGGGGGGGTGTAGTTTAAAACCTCACCACATATCACCAAGAGGGGGGGGGGGGGTTAAAAAGTTGCTAAAAAACATCACGTGATTAATGGACGACCCCTTATAGTTATTTTAGCAAAATTCCGAACTTGTCACAATCGTAATGGAGTCTCGATACAAATGCCATTCCGGCATTTGTATGTCATTTTATTAAAATTAGCAGACTTGGGGCTTTGGCCGGTACCCAAAACGTCGTGGGTTCGATTGTTGCCGTAAGTCTGGGTGTTATTGTTCTATACTAGGTGTAAGGGGCATCGTACCGAAAACCGATACCAGGGTTCCAGTACATGATTCTGAACATTCTAGTGTTGAAATTTTTCATCGGCTTTTTCATGAATTTCCAAAATAAAAAAGCCGCTTATTTAAATAAAATTAGTAAAACATCATTATTGGTATAATAATACAGTCTAATTTAAATTTAAAAAAAACCAATAAATTTCTTATTTGTGCAAAATTAGCAATGTAATTTAAATAAACTATTTTATAAAAAATAATAACCGACTTCAAAGTAAATTATCTAATAAAAAGCATAAAATAACGAAATATTATTGAAGTTGGTGTTAGCGTACCTGCTGTGTATATTCTGCACCAACTTCAATAATATTTCGTTATTTTATGCTTTTTAGATAATTTACTTTGAAGTCGGTTATTATTTTTTATAAAATAGTTTATTTAACACTTTTTAGTGACTTATTTTACCAAGATAGGTATCAGCACTATCACGCAACTCGAACGTCTACATTACAGTAACTTACTGAAAACATAAAAAGTTTATATCTCTTAAACTACTGGACCGATTTTGATGAAATTTGTACTCTACCCTAAGTTGAAAGATACTCTAACTATTGCAAAAAGAATTTTTGAAATCGGACTTGTAGTTTCTGAGAAATCCGCGGACAAACCTACATACATACATACATACATACACTCGTGAAATTTGGTAAATTCGTTTAGAAGCCCATATAGACTAACATATATGAATATTACGCATTTTTATTAATATTACATACATACGCGTCGAATACAGAACCTCCTTTTTTGAAGTCGGTTAAAAATAAATATTATTCCCCACGCATTTATTCAATAGTGCCGTACGCTGTACCCAACTTATCTATGCTACTAACAGAAGCGCTACTGTTTATGCAAATCTGTCAAACTGATCATGTGGAACAGAGTATGCTCACTTCAAATGCTCTATCACTAGTGAATATAAAATTTTCTTTTCAGTATTCAAAAACTGTCAGTCACTCCTAAATGAAGACATAGTTACCACGGTGGACGTTACCGCTACGGGGCAAAGCACTGTCCTATGCCCCGGTACCATAGACAAAAGTCGGTTCAACGGCCATTCTGGCGCCATCAAGACTGGACTTAGTCATTTGGCCATCCCCAGAGGATGGTCGTGGGGCGGCCCGGCTTCCCCATTCTGCCCCATATGGACCGAAATCAATGTGCCAGATTGACAAGATATACAAGGTAATAAAAGTATAGCAAATTTAACCGCCTCGGCCATTTTTCTGGCATTGCAATGTCTACTGGTGGTATTGTTGCATTTCTATTTCAATTGACGCTCCGCCGCCATCTTGTTCCAAATGTCAAAGTTGGCGCCAAATTCGCTGTCAAGTGTCAGGATTTGTTTATGGTTTTAAACCTGGCTACGAGGAATTTAGGCGATGAATTTATCTATTTTTTTTTTATAATAGACAGCGCAGTGTTCTTTTTTCTTCCATCGAGGATTGAAGTTACTTGCATAGTAAATAAGTGTATTTTTTTGCATATAAAGGTGAGATGTTACTATTAACTGGGCAACAAGCAATGCACTGATTGTTTTAAATAATGTATTTTATTTTATATAACATGAAATATACAGCGTTTGGGGGTTACTTTGATCTAAAAATATAATATTTGTCTCATCCATAACAGCTGTAAATTACGGTACACATATTTAATCAACATTATGAAGTATGAGTTTATTCAGAATTTCAAATATTAAAGCTCTTAAATCTCAATACTATGTTTTGAATTATAGATATATTGAAATATTCTCCTAAACGCGTTTTAAGATACCAACAAAATAACTCTGAATTATTTCTTACTAATATTATTATAATTACTACTAATATTATTATTTGCGAACAACACGAACTTTTGTTTTTAACTTTTAAAGCCCTGGTCAAAGTAGCCCTTGAACTTTCCCATCGTGAGCATTCGCGTGTAATATTTGGCTGAGACCATTCCAACATTCTTGAAATTTAAAAAAATGCGATCGTGTATTTCCTTAGCTTGGTGTTCGAATGCTTGCGTTTGGAATGTTTAGTTAATTAGATATGTATTCTTGTAAATATGTCTGCTGGGTATAGACTGAATGCGTGATTATTTTTACTAAGTAGACAATTCCTAAATAATGTCTTCTATACAGCTTAACTTTTTTTTGTGATGCGTAAATTTTGCATATTTATAGATTGATAAAAATATCAAAATAACTTGAAATAGAGTATGCCACAACAAGCGCAATGACCATGGTCACTGATGAACATGGTGAATACACTTTCCGTAACTTTGTGGTGGATAATTTATAAATGCAAAAAAAGAAAAACGTTTTTCTATGGTTTAAATATGATCTATTAACGATACTAGGTATGTGATAAAAATATACGCAGCACATAAAAAAATAACCTGTATATTTGTAATGTAACTGTGAATGTCCAAAGCATATCTAAATATACTCTAGTATGCGTTAGATAGGTTTTATAATGATAGTTGCTTGCACGTTCTGTACCTTATAGTAAAGAACTATGGTAAACTAACCAGGTACTGATTTCTCCATAAATTGTACTAATTTCCATTTCGCTAGAGTCGATGTGGTGATGTTGATGATGATAACGCGAAGCGCTGTCGTAAAATGGATGGAAATATGTAACAATCACGTTGATAATATTCCGTAAACAGAGAAATTCTTTCGCAAAACAATACCTTTTATTGTTAATCCTTGTCAAAATCCATAACATTCAAGCATAATTTTTGTGCACCGATGACCATGATGAAATTGATGATTCTTTATTATTTTAAATGTATGGAAGCATTTTTATGAAGGAAGAAGAAATTTTTTTTCGGTGTTAAATAGCATAGCAAAGAGAAACCAATAGGCATGATGACTAATTTTGAAAAAATACTTTATAATGTACTTACGGGTCCACTATTGCCGAAAATAATCATATTTTTGTATTAAATTTACAATTAATACCAATATTTTCAAAATAGAGTTTGAATTTCGTTCCAAAACGAAGGCTGGTGCATGGCACCATTTTGTGACGTCACTTTGGTGTAAATAAACATCTCTCTGTAGGTATAAAAGTGAATCATTGTATGAAAGAAAAAGTTGAGATGACAGTTTGACAGTTGTTTATTTAGACCGGATTGACGTCATTCACTCTGATCAGTGTTTATTAAAATGGCGATTAGCTGTATATAAGTAATTTATTTGCTTAAATATCACGATAATCTCTCTATTATTATAAAAATGAGATGCATTTTTGGAATCAGTGCAATCTGTTCTAATATTAAATACCACAGATTCATTGGTATTGTGTTGCAGTCATCATGCCTATTAGATTACTTATCAAATAAAATAAGAAAACGAAAATTGAAAAATCGCATGTTTTTGCACTCGCTACAAAGATGGCGACTGTATTTATATCGATGCATCTTAACTTTCGCTATATATTGGACATTCACAGTGACTTAATATCCATTTTATAATTTCTTCCAATACAAAATTATATGTAAACTGTCCCACGTTTTTGAGGCTTTTTTAATGATAAAGGGCTGAGAAACAATTCCCTAAGATGGACTTAACAAGTAAAAGCAAAAATGAATCCATATTTATACACCTTTATTCACTAGGGCATGGGATGCCCCTATTCTTTTTAAAAAAAAAAAGATAATCTTCCGTTCATTAATCATAGTTTATCATTAGAATTCTAAAATATCCCGTGTACCCGTGTGGTTAAATGTTGTCAAAAACGCACAAGCGCGTTACCCTATTAGCTTGTGACAAATTATCTGATGCGACTTATCGTCGTGACTGACGTGACGTTATATACTGACGTGACGTTATATACTGACGCGAGTTACAGTCATAATGATTATACTACATACTGACATTACATAATGATACAGTAGTCACAACGGATCTTTGTGTGTCTGAAGTTGGCTGCAAGACGCTGCGCAGTAGCTATTTTTGTGTTTTTGTATTGACAACTCACGACGATAGGTTGCGCAATGGCTCGCCAAACCCAAGTTCAGACAGATAAAGATCCGTTGTGAGTACTGTAACACTTACAGCCATGACTGTCGTTACACACTTACACACACGGCTTACGTTGCATCCGATATTTTGAGACTAGTTATAGGTAATTATTTGAGGTAGAAAGTCTACTGGTTATAATCAAATACTTATCTTGTAATCAACACGACATAAAATTCATTATATTTTATAAAGTTTGGATATGTTCGAGTGCGCTAATGAGAATGGGGAAGTTGTACAATTTATTTAACGTATAATAAAGATAATTGCATATAGATACCAAAAACGAAAACGAAATATGCCCAAATAATTTAGATATTGCAAATTTAAAGTTGACTTTTCTGCGCTCGCGGGCTGGCGCGAAAACGCTCACTGACTTGACGTGACGTCATTTGGCGCCATTTTGTCACGAAGATACAATTTGGCATACGGCTGACAAAACCAGTTACGTCACTGCGCCAATCGGTGTTTCAATTTACGTAACATATAATTGAAATATATTGTCAAATCTATAATTGTAGAAAATAACTACTATCATTAAAATAAATATCCCCATTCTCGACGCACCTCGCCTACCTTTTTGTGGTTAGTAAACTTCCACTTTATAAGATTGAAGTTTTTTTTATATCATATTTATTTTGTGTGTGTGTGTGTACGGGTTTAATAATGTATGAAATATTTTACATCAAAGACATTGATTAATTAAACCTTGTTCCTTTGGGACTGTATATAGATATTTGCTGAATTGTGATCAGATTCTTATATTATAAGATGTAAATGTTTTTAAGAAATTAATATATTTAAAACACAAAAAAAACTACATTACTTTAAAAACTGAACGTCTACTTCATAAAAGATTAACCAGGGGCTATTTTTGTCACAAAGATATATTGTAAAAATTGTAAGAAATGTGTGTAATAAAGAATTAGTAAAGACATGGCGATTAGATTCGATTACATAACCGTTCACGAACAATACTGTATTGAAGTTTTCTTCCCAAAGATTTAGTTCCGATATTGACTAGTTATGCGTGGATTATGTATTAGAATTATATGTATATACCTGTCTACTACCACCGGCCTGTCAAGAGGTAATATTGTAATCTTATTCACGCAAGAGAGAAATGGAGCTTCAAGCTACATATATCTGAGTCTCTTTTCCACGTAAAGGTAGGGTCACTGGATGTCATATTTATATCGACTGAAATTGGACGTTCATTAAAAAAAAAAACAAAATGTATTATGAATTTGAAAAAAAAAGTCTACTTAAAATATTTTTGTGTTAAACGATTTTGATCTCGTAGAGCAAATATAGGAGAAGATAATTCAGCAGATTCAATATTATAACATACCTACTACATACATATTTATTCTATGAAACTGTTTAATATAGAAAAAAAATAGACTTTCTGTATTTGTATTGGGATTTTTATTAGGGTCCATTTAAAGCTCACGCACACTTCGATAACTCCGCAACAGAATCGTCAAGTCGAAGTGCACAATTATTAGTAAACATCTGTTAATGCTAGCGCGCACTAGTAACTTTTGTCACGGGGGAAATTTATGTTATGTCCGGTCTGTAAATATGCATAGAGAAGACGTTTTAACGTCACGAAGTTGTCACGTAGTAACGTGAGCACATCTCCATACATATGCAAAGTCCGGACAAGACTGACAAAAAGTTACCGCGTCATAAGTCACTTATGCGCGCTATCACTTATGTATGACTAAATAAATATCAGTTAATAATATAAACTTATATATTTTCCGAAATATACGTCGGGCCTTAACCAAACTCGTCACTAGGATTCCCGCTATTGTCCAAATTTTATCAATTTTGTGATAATAAATTATAATATTTTATTATTGTGGGTTGTATAGTTTCAAATGTTTATAACACAGTGTAAATTATTTAATTAATTGTAAAAATAAATTATTTCAAATACTGAGTTGTTTTATTATTATATATCCTATAATACAATATTCTGGGACTCGAAGGGGGCTTGTAAGGCCTAGGTTTGTGCCTGGGCCGTACTTTGGTGCTGTGGCGACTCATAACGTCATCACAGTTGGGGTAACCAGTGTGGAGGCGCCATCGATATAATATATCAAATAACATAATATTTAAATATCATATCGATAAGAGGCGCGGCAGCGGAGCTAAAAGGAGGATTCTCCGACCGAGTGAGGTGTAATGCTCGGCCAGGGCCGAAGCCCCAACAGTTGACGGGACGATGTATACTTATACTTACTCTAAGTATGTAGAAACTTCGCTTGCGCTATTAAGTATTGCAGGTGACGCCATTTGTTATCTTATATGTGGTACTCGCAGTTTCGTGGTCGCCGCAGTGCCTTACCCTTAAGGCTGGAGTGCTATAAGAGCTGTCACGGCCAACAGCAAACATCTATTCCTAAAAAAAAACCGATTTGTGAGGTGGAGGTACAACCACGTCGGCTTTTTTCTTTTTTTTTTTTTGACGCGTGGGAAATCTTCCAAAGATCCCCGGGAGCTGTGGGGCTCGGCCGGGGTATGTGAGAGTCTTACCCACTAAAACCCCCGCGGCTGTCGCATCGGCACATGAGAGGGGGACCCCAGGGCTCCGGTGGGATCTGCACCAGGGGCCCCTCAGTGCCTTGCCTTTGAGCCCGCCGCCGGGGGGCGCATTGTAGCCCCCCGGGAACCTGACACGGTGCTCACGGGGACGGGGGTCGCAACCCCGCCGCCGTCCTCCTCGGAGTCGCCGCCGTACTCAATGGACGTTCAAAGGGCCCACACCCCGAACGTCCAGCGACTCCGAAGACATCCACGTCGGCTGCTCCAACTTTGATCGGAGTATGCCCGTTTTGCTGTTGAATAAGCAACCCTATTTCGAGGAACACTTAAGTTGCACATTCCTTATACCTCTGAATTCAAATCAAACCCATGTGTTTTTAATAATTGGTAGTTGCCTTGTGCAAGAGGCCGTCCAGGTAGCTAGCACTACATTGTCAAACAGTAAACATTGCTGTGTTCCGGTGTAAAGGGCGCTTGTGAATGTGATAATATTACTGGGCTCAAGAGGCTTACTCATAATAATGCAACAGTTTGGGCAGGCGTGTCGCTCACCATCAGGTGAACATTTTGCTCGTCTCGTCTAATAAATTTTATTTGCTCATAGGTCAGATTTTATAAAATCTAGTGTGTTAACACACTAGATTTTACTTCACACGATTTTCGTTTAACTTTCGTTTGTGTTTTCTATTTTGGTAATTATTTAATAAATTAGTTTTGTATTCCTGCTTTATAGATAGTTAAAAGTATTACTAATGTTATTACAAAGATAAAATCATTTGTAACGAAAGTCTTATAAAAGAACATAATTAGGTATATTCTAAAATACATTCTGTTCAAGGAAGTTGAATATTTTGCTGTTACGTAATTAAGTACTTCATCGTGACGTATAAAGACGTTATTCGGTATATTAGATCCTCTTTGCTTGTTCGCGTCATCTTGACATTAAAAATAGCTATTTTTAGAAAGTAAATTAAACTTACCAACACAGAGTACCTACTTTTGTAATTTAGTCACCATGCCTGACGAAACAATTAGAATGAAAGATATTCTATTCGACTACGTAACTACGAACAGGGCGTCATACCAGCCCTATGTGATAAGGGACCCCGAGCCTACATTATACCAGGCGAAGGCCAGGTGTGTGAGGGTCAGGCCTGCGCCCCTGAGTGACATCCACACCCTCTCGCAATGGAAGAAGCCCGTGCCCTTCGACATGCTGCACCGACCACGCCCGATCGTCAATACCACCCCTAGGACTGTGCAAAAGAAATTTGTAAGTGCTTATTGCAGTTAAGGCAAACGTTTGCCTTGGAAACAAGGTGCGCAGGTTCGAACCCCGGCTCGCACCTCTGATTTTTCTAATGAATCATGTGCAATTGTGACTAACTTTCGGTGAAGGAAAACATCGTGAGTAAACTTGCATGTCTGACATAGCCTAACTAGCTTTCGAATGATGTGTGAAGTCCGCCAACCCACACTTAGCCAACGTGGACTATGGCCTAAGCCCCTTCATCTAGAGGGGAAGCCCGTGCCCTCGCTTGAGTAATTTTGTTCTGTGCCCGAGCTCAACAGTGGGACATAAACCAAGGCTGGTATTATTCACTTATTGCAGTAGGTAGCAGTACACGTGTAACCTCTGTAACGTAGCGGGAAATTGCTTGCTTTGCAAACCGGATGACGCGGGTTTGAATCCCGTGAAGAACAACTTTGTTAAATGTAGTTGTTTTATACTGGTTAGGACAATGTGGGCCGATCACCTAATAGTAAGATGATCCATACTTGGAGGAAGGACTAAAGAACTAAGTTACTCTACCTAAGTTACTCTGAGGATCGATGCGTTGAATGAGCATTTGAAAAGACAGTCCTGCGCCTGACTTCACCCCGTTCGTGTCAGTCTTGCATCCGGATTATGAGAATAGGTAAAGTGAGAGTGCACTTGTGTCTTGGCAAGCACTTGTGCACTATGATATCGCCGCGCAGATGGCTGATCTTGTTAAAGATTGGCAACTGTGGTCATCGTTCAGCCAGAGGACATTATTACATACAACATTTGCTACGTATAGTCTTGCTGTTTCAATTTAAACGACGTCCGCACCGCGCCGCTCCCATGCTGTGCTATTCAGCTTAGTGCGTACATAGCTTTAGCTGACTAAAAGTTAATAAGCGTTTAGTTTTGCTGAATTCAAGGTTTCGTTCACCATCAGAAATATACTTCTTGTTTTCCCGTCGACATGAATACTAAGGGGTTATTCTGTCGTGATGGAAAGATACGAGAAAGGAGTTAGCATCCGTTTTGTATTTTTACTTCCAAAACCATCGTTACGGGTATCAAATGACAGGTCTACGAGACAAGCTGAAATATGTAGGTAAGTATGTGTATATTCTTACGTTTTATGTAGTTTTTAATGAGCGAGATGGAAGTGTCCATCTACGAATGTATCAATACTTTCCATCAAGTTAATTGCAGTCAGGTTATCGCATATATTGTGTAAAAATATGAGATGTTCTTCCTGGTTATAAAACCAGGTGAAACCGATCGACGAGCTAAAAGAAGAAGTACGGAGGACGAGGCCGCGGGTGGTGATGACTCCGGCGGTGAGCATGGACGACATCCCCGACCCTCGCGCGAGAGAGATCCTCATCGAGGACATGTATACCAGTGATATGAGTAAAGGGCTCCGGGAGGCGGTATCCAGCTACACCAGGGTCACCGCGCCGTTCCCTGGACTACCCGCTCCTGCGAATCCCGTACTTATATCTATTTTCTTAACAAATATTTTTAACACTTTTTTTATATGCTTGTAATGTCCCACTGCTGGGCAAAGGTCTTCCCCATACACTTCCACATACCCCGCGGTCCATAGCGATATCCACCCACTCCGTCTCCTTTGAGACACCTTTGCGATGAAGTCGTCACACCATCTCTAACGTGACCTGCCCTGGCGTCTTCGCCCATTTACGAGCCTGTTGGTCTAGCGGTTAGACACCCTGGCCGCTGTCCGATAGGTCGTGGGTTCGATTCCCACAAAGTGTCTGGGGGTTATTTATATAAGTATATATTTCCAATAAAAGTATTTTAGTATCAGTTGTCTGATTTCCATAGTACAGGCTCTGCCTAGTTTGGGATCAGATGACTGTGTGAGGATTGTCCCAGAATATTATTATTATTATTTGCAGGAGTCCACTGTTTTGCGATTTTTGCCCATTTATTTCTATTCATGCGGTTTACGTGGCCTGCCCACTCCCACTTCAACTTGGCAGCCTTGTAACCGATGTGGGTTCGCAGTATGGTGTTCCGGATCCGACCAGATTTTTTTTTATTAAAAGAAACGATTTTTTTTAAATTATTCCCATTATATTAATTTATTCCCAGATCGTACTACCGAAGCTCCAGCCGCCGATGGTGTCCCCAGAGTGGCGAATGGAATCTGTGTCATGGGACAGCAAACAGCTCAGAGCCCACTGCGACCCTAATAAGAGGTTCTGGCTTGAACAAAACCTGCCTGAGTACGTAAAACATTTCCCCAGTGAACATGAAAACGAACTCAGTAAACTAATTTTCATCAAACATAAGCTAGGAACCAACCTAGCAGTCAGTTTTCTAATAAATAATAAAAAAACCCGCAATACCAATTGGTCCATTCGTTTGGGAGCTACGATGCCACAGACATATGCGTGAAACTTATAACACGCCGCTTGCTTTTTGCGCCGGGAGTAGAAAACGGTTTGTTTTATCGGTTAAGTCGGTTCCACCTCAAAAGTCACATTGAAGTCACCAACAAAAGACCGGTGTAGGTACATGGACATGGTATAGATGGTGACAAAATAAGCACTTACAACGGGTTACACAAATATTATGTTTTAAAATTACTTATTAATTTATATCACTTGTTATGACCATACAAAATGTTGGGTCAATATTATGTTTATGACACACATTTCACTTCTAATCTCTTTACAGATGCAGAGCTTGCAAGGAGACAAAAATTATGAAAAATCACAGGAAAATTATCAGCAAATTAAAGAGCGGGCGACCATAATCATAATAATTCCTTAAAATGAACTTTTATTACTCTTTTATGTTACTTACGAGAAACAAACTACTTTATTTAGTAATTTATTTTTATTTTGTAATGTATCATTTTAATTTAGATCCAATTTAGATTTACGAATATAAGTACTTACTTACGGTATTACTTAATTTAATTATGTTAATTTATGTTTTCAAATTTTTAAATATACTTACTAAGTAATTTCAATCATGATTTTCATTGATTGTGCCTGGCTGGATGCTAAACTACAAAATAAATAGCATTGCTACCTACTTAAATAAGACATTCAACCGAGTAAGCCTTACGCTGCATTTAAGGTATGGTATAACAAACATGGTCATCGTTTATAAGACATTGATACTAATTGATAGACTCTAAATACTAACCCTCCAGAGAGGCAGTCAGTTCAAAAGTAGGTAACATGTTATCATTGATCGTAGCAGCACCATGGATCCATGGACCCTATGAAATATTTCAAACCTGCAGTCAAGAAGTTTAGTATGTACGTATAAGTATCGGTGATAAACTTCTTGCCTGTTGTACTTAGGTATAATATGGCCATAAAGATTTCATGAGAAATTATAGGTTTAACGCAAGCTAGCGAGCTTTTAAGTACCCTTTTACCGTTGGTATAGTATATCGATGCTTTTACCCCTATAGCTCATAGCCTCTCTCAACTAGGTACCTAATGATGTCTGTGCCTAGCAAAAATCCTAGGTATGTACAAGAAGTTTATTTTACAAACATCATATACATAAGACCATAGATTTACTACGATATGGTACACTAAGCTTCTTGGCACGCTACGATAAAACTAGGTTAAAAATCTGGATAAACCTTGGAGGAAGGACTAAAGAAGGATAAACTGAATTTATGAACAATTTATAAAAAAAATAGGGAAATATTAAGCAATGTCATTTTCAGAAGTAACTTTTAGTAGCGCGCCTTTTCAAAGGCTCCTTCAATTTCTATTATATTTTTTCCTTTAATTTTTATAAAATATTATTTTACTAAAAATGCCGGATCACAAGAAACGCGCAGAACTTTTGCTTTTCAACTATGAGACTACAGACAGAACAGATTTCCGGGATGGCGAAATTAAGCCCTTGATACCGACGGTATACGAGGCCAAGCCAGCCTGCCCTAGGCCACCAGCGAAGCCTCTGAAGGACTTGCATGCTATGACCGACTGGAGGGTCGCCAACCTGCCTTTCGATTTGTACCACAAGCCCAAGGATGTCGTTCGCACTCATCCAAAGAACATTCAACAAGTTTTTGTTAGTTATAATCTTTTATTTTGTCCGCTAGATATATGGGTCATAATAATTATTATGGGTCTTTGAAAGTCCGGAGGTCGCGCGGGCAATAACAAAACCTCAACCTAACCTTTTCATTCTCTAAGAACCTCACTAATTTGTATAACATAGGGTGTCTAATCTACAGCAGATAGATCTGGTGATATTGTCTAGTTATTGGTAATACGTAATTGATATATCCCCGTGGGGTGTCCGGGTAAGAATAGCACCCACCCATATCCTCTCGTCGGGTGTCCGTAAAAGACGACTAAGGGAAAACAAGAAGACGGGCAGCAGTGTCTTTTTTATTGGATTACCTACCACCTATACCCTGCGATCCCCAAGCTACCTGCCAAGCGTGGGGATTATGGCAACCCCTCTCTTCTAAGGGGCAGGCCTTGGTTCAGCAGTGGACGTTTCGGCTGCTGATGAATTGATTTTGCAATCAAAAGATATAAGTGCCTATCAGAGGCGTATTTAAGAATTTGGCGCCCCGGGCCATTAGGATTTGCCGCCCCATACATTAGTATGGGAAAAGAAACTAGAATTTAAAATATTACAGATTTACATATATTTTTTTCGATAGACCAAACACGCCAGATCAATCGGGTATACTTTGAGTTTTATGGCATTCACTCTGCTTGGGGCAGTGCCAGATTAGCCGTATAGCAGGAATCAGCAAACGCTACGGGCCGTGCACCTTGGGGGCCCCCGCACATATAGCAAAGAAAAAATAAACAAGTACATATTAATACTATCCACCAATCTATTTGAAATACGTGGCAGTCTATATCAGTCAAATATAATTATAATTCTTTCTTTTCTAGTTATTCTAAAAGTGACCATTGGCCGCATCATATTATGATTTTGCAAGTTGATAACATCATCATCATCACCAGCCGGAAGACGTCGACTGCTGAACATAGGCCTCCCCCTTGGAACGCCACAATGTACGACAAATTAATGGCTAGTCTGGTATCAACCGGTTACCTGCGACGCGCTCAATGTATCTGTCCACCTAGTGGAAGGCCTACCAACGCTGCGTCTTCCGGTTCGTGGTCGCCACTCAAGAACCTTTCTTTCCGAACGGTTATCGGTTCTTCGAGTGATGTGGCCAGCCCATTGCCACTTCAACTAGCAGATTCTAGAGCTATGTCGGTGACCTTAGTTCTTCGGCGAATCTCCTCATTGTCGATTCTGTCGTGCATAGAAACTCCGAGCATAGCTCCCTCCATAGCTCGTTGTGTGACTCTAAGCTTCTCACAATACTTACAGAGGAATATCTATATATACCTATATTATCTTTAAGTCTGTCCTTTCCAAGGAAATTAAATAGCCTCTAAGCTTCAAACTGTTCGTATAACCCGACCTTTTAGAATAGTTTTCTGTTAATAGATAGTCTATTGGCTACTTTCTTATTAGAAAGTAACACCCGAGTCTCCGATGCCCAATACGGATTTCGAGAGTCAGCCAAACGTGATCCTTCACGTCAAAGCTCTCTCGGATGAGCCAGTATCTCAGGGGCGGTGTGTTGGTGTCTCTTGACATCGCCAATGCTTTCAACACACGATTCAGATGAGTAACGGAGGCCCTAAGATACCACCAGATCCGTCGCGGCTCCTGCCGAATCCGGGTGGCCCGAGTGATAGTTGCCGTCACCTATATACCGGGGCAGTATGGCCGATGTCCCTCTATGGCTCTCCAGTGTGGGAGGACACCCTGACTATCCAAACTAAGACCCCGTTGCAATGACTACAGAAGGTCATGGTGGTCCGGGTAATACCTACGCAGATACCGAATAATTTTGTGTGAGGTGTGGGGGTCCTCCTACCTTGGGACTAGGAGGCGAAGGTCCTGACCACAGTTTACCAGCAGAACAAAGAAGCGCAAAGTCAGGGCGGAGCACCTCCTCATAAAGTTCAGCGGTGCGGACGCCCTTGTGCGGTCGCTTGAATGAGTGGAGGAGTCAACCCATGCCAGCCAATTGACCATATCGGCGAAAATACAGCACGCTCACCTTCCGGCTCGTGCTGGTTCTGTTAGAGCACGTTTGCTTCGGCAGTTACCTTCATAAGACAATCGTAAGGTAAGAAAACCCGAGCTGCCATGAGTGTGGTTGGGCTGAAGATACGGTGCATCATACACTCGAGGTGTGTAAGGCGTCAACGGCGAAGCGTAGAGTGAGAGGGCGTGGTTGGCGGCTTCTGTGAAAGCGTTATGTCGCAGAAGGAAGCTGTGGTGCGGATCAGAGAGAGTGAACCCCTCGTTAGTCCTCGATGCTGCAGCGGGCCGGCAAAAGGCGGGCCAATGCTGACTTTATGTCCCCGTAGCCAGGCAGCGCAGGCAGCAAGAACGGGTGAACTGTTACTGTGCACTGCACAGTTACAAATGCCCTCGCGGAGGATGGGATGCAAAAGTGTCTCGGCAAGCCACTGGATGACAGTCTGCGGACCTTATATGTACATCCGCACACGTCCGTGGGCTTAACACGGACTTGGACGAGTACACACGGGGCTCGTCAACATAACGGGATGAGGACACCATGGAGTTTTAGTCAGTAAGAGTGTCTGTGTGTGTGAGTCTTCCTGGGGCATTTGGGCAAAAAGTAATGAAGTGTAGCAAATAAATAGCAAATTTTTGTCTTCTGAGAATGTCTAAATGACCTTACTCTAACAACAAAAACTATGCAATTCAAAGGCCCCGCGTTCATATTTGCTACGGGCCCCGCGCTGGCTTAATCCGGCACTGGCTTCGGGCATTGTATCCAATTTACACAAACATGCATAATGCGAAACACGAACTTTTCCTTCGCTTAACAATTCATTGCATTTTGGAATTAATTCCTATTCTATCCTATTTGGAATAAAATAAGAATGCAAAAAATCTTTTTGAATTCCAACGAAAAGCAAAGTCCCATTAGGTAGATAGTAGGTAAACTAATATTGAAGATTGAAGTCGATTGTCGCTTCAATAATTTTATTGAAAACGCCTGGCGCAGGCGGTGTCGGGCTGACGGTCACCACATGGTCAACAAATAGTCACCAACGCCGTGGCCTGCGACGCGCCGCCCCTCCGTCACTCGCTGGATATGTACAAAAACTATACGCGCAACAACGTTGAAAGTGAAACATCTCGAATTCCCGACTAGTTCAAGCAAATGAGTTTTAGTTTCAGTTAATCATGTAGGTTTTTTAATCCTTCAATCATATAAAACCAAAAAGAAAGACGCACATAGCTAAGCGAGACGCGGCTCACGCCGCCCCTCGAAGCCTGCCGCCCCGGGCCATGGCCCCCTTGGCCCTAGGGTAAATACGCCCCTGGTGCCTATTGCAGACGAAACCAATTGACTCCGAGCGGGAGGAAGTACAGAAAACTAGGCCGAGACTCATAATGACGCCAGCACTAAGCATGGACGATATCAAAGATCCAGGGTAATAAACATCCTTAATTTGAAAAGCCTTATGTAGCATGTAGTACCTAAATCGCAGTTTTTGGTCCTAGTTGGTTTTCTTGTTATGGATCATGGTCGGTTCAAGTTAACTATATCAGTTTCAGGGCTCTGTAGCCAAAAGAGCCATTTTAAATTCGTATGCATCAGCCGTCTATGCATCGATTATAGTAGGTACTTTTTAGTTTTAGTTAAGTTTTTATTATAGCGCCCGCTCTACCAAAAACTACACACATCAAAAGTGTCTAGGGATCAACATATATTTTTGCAATAACTTTTCTCCTGATTGATATTAATTAAAATTTTCTTTAAGGATTCATCAAATAAAGTGTTTTCGTTTGTCACAGTAACGATAAACCAAGTCACCTTTGCATTAATAAAGAAATTTTCCATTTTCCTAATAAAGGGATTTTTGACATTTGAACCACTAACACAAAAGTTCGAAAAAAAGACTGAAATAACAGTTTTCTTTAAAATTTTATTGGGTAACTTAAACAATTAATAATCCGTGTTTCTACCGCGAACACTAACAACACAAGAACATCGGTTTGGCATACTCAAAATGAGTTCATCCAAATCACGCTGTGGAATGGCCGCCCATGTTCGTTGTAACAACAAAAAAAGGTCTTCTTGCGACTGGATACCCTCCATATTCGGCAGAGCTCTTCTCTGTAGCATATCCCATGCATGCTCAATCGGGTTCAAGTCTGGCGACTGAGCAGGCCAGGGCAGGACATTGATGTTAGCTGCGGCGAGAGTCTGTCTTACAACTCTTGCGGTGTGCGGTCGTGCATTATCATGCATTAACTGAAATAAGGGACCGATTTGCACTTGTAGAGGAACGATGACGTCTGATACAATCGTCTCAGCATAAATTTGAGCGTTGAGGTTGCCTCTGATCCAAATCAACTCAGTTCTTCCGCCGATCCAAATACCCGCCCATACCATGATGGTTCCACCACTATAAGGATGGACTTCCTGGCAGGATTTTAATCGCTGTTGGCGTCCAGGGGTTCTCCAGTGTCGTATACGTCTTGTATCCGGTCTCATACCAAAACGAGACTCATCAGAAAAGCACACGAAACGCCATTGTTCTTCTGCCCAATTTCTGTGTTCAAGAGCCCATTGATATCGAATCCTACGATTGTGCATTGCTATAGGTGGTACCCGTAGCGGTCTTCGGGAATGAAGGTTCACTTCATGCAAGCGGTTTCTGACTGTTTGGTCGCTAATTAAGTTCCCTGAAGAGTGATGAAGCCTCACGGCTAACATCATGGCAGTTATTGTTGGAGCTCTTCGAGTTAAGATTTGAATATATCGGTCTTGTCTCCGTGTGGTGCAGCGATACCGTCCTCCATGGCGCTCAGCCACGGTACCAGTGCTTCGGTAACGTGTCCAAAGTCGACTGATAACACTCTGACTTGTATTCAGAGCTAAAGCCACAGTACGTTGCCGGGAACCAGCTTCTATCATTCCCACGGCTCTGAGCATTTCTTCCCTGCTTAAATGACGTCGCCGCTCCATAATAACGTTGGTTTTAATCAGTAGTAGGGAAACAGTAGCACTAATAATGTCTTCAATGCGTTGTATGTTTTTATAGGGAAAATATTGACAGCTGATTTTCATCTTTTACTCGAATTTGATTCACAGTTCCTGATTCAAATTATGAAATGCACCAAAAAGGATCCATATAAATTTATAAAATCATAAATTTATTACAAAGCCACATCTCAATCTCAAGAAATCCGCTTAAAAATGCTTGATCCCTAGACACTTTTGATGTGTGTATTAATATTAGTATATATAAACATCAAGCCAAAATAGCGCCACTAAATTTTGGCGCCCCCGGCAATTGGCACCCGGCCCTGGAGCTGGCCCTGCTTACGGCTGGTGTTTTCCTTCGCAACTAATGACACGTGTACCGACTTTTTACATGCCCATCCGACGTATGTATCATCTTACTTTCTGTAAAGTAAGTAATTGTCTGTACAATCAGGTGATCGACTATGCATTGTACTAGCCATAATCGCAGGCAATTCTCATACTACAAGTCGTTAAAGTGGCGTTCAGTTTTTAAATTTTCTACACTACCAAACTTCACCAGCTTCCATTGTACAGCGGCTTCAGCTACTATTTAAGTTAGCCGAGCCGGTGTTGGAACCTGAATACTACATATTGCTAAGGTTATATTGGCAGGGGCCGACAGCGGTTAGTGGAGGACTACTACACGACGTCGACACAGAGGGCGCTGCGCAGTGTGCCTGTCCCTCAGAGTATCAGAGCGCCGTTTGCTGAGCACGCAGCGCCCGCGCAGCCGGTTAACATTTACTTTAACCTTGTTTGAAAGAATTGAGAAATAGATTCATGATACTCTTTTGCCACTGCAGAACAAACGCAGGGAGCGTTTTACGACTCAAACCAGTCGCTGGCGGCGATGAAGCGCAGCTATCGATTAAATTAAACTCTTATTAGATTTTTCACAACAGCCCCATTGCTGAACGAAGTACTCCCCACCGCATTTGTGAGTTAGTAGACAGATACTGATCAGGGTCTGATAATGGCGCAAGAATGTAATTTTTAATAATCTTTAACCTAGGGGTTCTTTTTTAAATTTATTCTTGTGATAAATGATGCAGGCAATCATCTTGAGGACACCTTAGTCATGCCCTAGAATTTATTAGAACATAGAACGGTGTCTACAAGTGCACAGATCGGTCCGCGTAGTGCTTATTTACAGTGAGCTGTTATGCTCACTGCTTATTTATTATTATTTTTATCTCTGTCAAGCAGGATGACTCTTAGTCCAGTCATGAAAAAATATAAAAAACGTTGAATATATAGTTTTTCATCAATCTTTAATAATAATATCTTGGGACAATCCACACGCGGTCATCCGATTCCAAACTAGGCAGAGCCTGTACTATGGAAACCAGACAACTGATACTAATACTTATATACTTTTTTTTTGTAAATACATACTTAAATAGATAAACAACACCCAGACACTTGGCGGGAATCGAACCCACGACCCATCGGTTAGCAGTTATCAATCTTTAAATAAGTACACGACTATCACAGATAAGGATCAACAAGCTTGTGCCCCCGTATGTGTCACCGGAGTGGCGTATGGACTCCGTATCCTGGGACAGCAGACAGGTGCGAGCGGCCGCCGATCCTACCAAGATCTTCTGGGTTTCTAGAGAACACAGGTACCTTAGAACTACTACTTTCTTCCAAAATATTTCTTTTAAGGGTCCCATACCTAAAAGGTAAAAAAGTAATAATTATGGTGAGACTTCGTCTGTCTGTCACACCTATGTATTTCAGGAACCACTGACGCTATTGATTTGAAACTTGGAATAGTTTTACTAGGTGGTAGGTTCCTTGTGCAAGGAACCGTCCAGGTAGGTACCACTGCAGTGTCAGATATTCTGCCGCCAAGCAGCAGTGTGTAAGCATTGCTGTGTTCCGGCGTGAAGGGCACTGTAGCTGGTGAAATTACCGGACACAAAGACTTGATATTTAATGTCTTAAGGGTCGGCAAGGCGCTAGTGATTCTTCTTTTGTTGCTAGCGTCTATAGGTTGCGGTGTCTGCTTACCATCAGGCGGGCCGCATGCTTGCTTGCCACCTTGGTAGTATAAAAAAAAAAGATCCTACTTACTCAACCTCATCGCAATTTTTTTTAATGGGGGTCGAAATTTGTCTTCTAAATTTCAAAGCGACTACTATATCGAGTGGGGTATCATATGAAAGGGATTCGCACATGTCAAAACAGAATTGTATTTTGGTTTATGTCCCGTAGTTTTTGGCTGAATATCAAAAATGTAAAAAAAATACCGTTCTTCCCCCTTATCTCCGAATCGCATCGGCACATGGGACCCCCGGGCTCTCCGGTGGGATCTGCACCAGCCACCCCGTGCCTTGCCGTATAGCCCCCCGGGAACCTGTCACGGTGCTCACGGGGACGGGGATCGCAACCCCGCCGCCGTCCTCCTCGGAGTCTCCGCCGTACTCAATGGACGTCCTAGGGCCCACACCCGGAAGTCCAGCGACTACGAAGTTGTTCCCCACCGCTAAGTACTCCATCCTAATTATTTTCAGGCCTCAAAAATGCGGTACTTTCCACTTCGTGTGAACAGCAAAATGAAACACCATTATAATTCAACGTAGCTTTCTTTATTGTCAAACTTAAACATTAACATCAATTTTACATATTAATAATTGACATATAAGCACTGCATACTAGAGGACATCATAGTTAAATTGTTTGAAAAATCTTTAGAGTTCCGGCGTACGAAAATTCTTTATCGCGCATATTAAAAAAAATCAAACAGTAACTTAAAACCAATGTGAGCAAAAGCGATCTTATCGCTCAAGGCGCTTATGGATGGAGCTTAACAAAACTGCAGTGTAGTGCACAGCTGTTGTAAAATATACACAGACATAGACTGAGTTTGTGCGCTGGTACTTCCAGGTTGCTGAAATAATTTAGGTATGATAAATCCTCTAGTAAGTACAACCTAATACCTCAATACACATTCAGCAGCAGAATTAAGTATGTCTGTTTCCCTTAAAACAGAGAGAGTTTTAGAATAGACACGTTTTAGACTGTCCAAGTTCACATTCAATGTTAAGGTATCCTTACTTTATTTGTTTGAATCTGGGGCTAGAATACTTACTGATGCTGCTGAGACCTGAGTTTTTTTTTAAATCATACGAGATTAATTTGGCCAGATTTAGTTACATTTAATATCAAATTGTTTGCACAAAAAACTTAATATATTTTAGTAAATAACTTATTTTATATTTCATTATTATTTTCGGTAATTAAATTTGTTTTGATAAGTGGTTTAATTTCTAGTATGCTTACGCTTTTTTTTCTGAATATAATAAATTGGTATGAAACGTTTTACTTTATTTTTAAGTAAATCTTATTTCATCGTGACAGATATTTGAAGACTATACTATCATATGAATATATTGAAAATATTTTATTATTATTTATCACAATTTATATTTGGGTAACAATGTAATTAACAGCTTATACAGAAGGCTGATAGAAAACTCTCGACACTTTACAGACCTGTGGCCCCACCACCAGCTCTTGTTAAAGTAATCTTACTTACTTGTACGTGGGAAAGAGACGCAGATATGCGCAGTTCATGGCTCCATTCCTTTCTATCGCGGAAATAAGACTAGAACAGATGGTGGTGGAGGCAGAAAGCAGCAAATCAGTATGCTTGTATACAAAGTGTATAAGACATGATGACATTAAATAAAACGCCATAATATAGAGGTAGCCCGTACCAAAGGTTATGCTCCAAATATCAATTATATAAGTGAAGTAGTTTAGCCTCGGGACACTTTTCTAGTTCTTGCTCAATTTTATATTTTGACACATGTCAATGTCAAAATGCGACTATATTTATTTGAAATATTATAATATTTGAACTCAAGGCCACTACGGGTGCACTTTTTTATGTTTCGTCGACCTAACAATCTTCTAACGTCGCTTATTTATTGTTATCATGTCATAATCACTTTGTATCCAGTTAAATTATTTACCGAAATGAAACTACTTTTACGGATTTTATCGCGTCACCTCACATCTTAGTCTTCACGTGAACATGGGTGCTAATGAAATAATAATAATGGGTGAAAGCATTCGAAACGTGAGGAATGTAAAAATGAAAAAATAAACCGCTATTAAATCCGTAAAAATAGTTTCACATCAATGTGTAGTATTCGCGTACATACAACATTATAAGTAATATGTATAATAAAAACAATTATAACAATAATTATCCAGCAATAAAATAATATTTAGACCTTTTTTTTAATATGAAATAATATTTTAAAATCATATAAAAAAGTCATATAATCATATATATCAGTTTAAAATCATATAGTATAATTTATATCATATAATTTGTAATCTACTATCCCCTCTATTACCTCTAAAATAAAAGATCAGAAGCATAACAATAAATGGAAATTCATTTTTTTTTTCATTTCATTTGGTAGTTATTTAATTTCTAGGATTTTTCTCAAATTGTGAGTAAGAGTCTTTACAGCTGAACGAAAAAAATATTATAGAGTGGTAATTCTTAAAACTAAATACTCTAACAAACTATGTGCCATGTCTGAACGGGACGCCATAGCGACGTAGCCAGCGAGGAAACTTGACTATTTATATTGAAATATAGGTAGTAAAACCTTGCGTGAGAGGTGCCACTACAATTTTAGATATGCCAATAGACTGCCAAGCAGCAGAGTGTCTTGCTATGTTACGGCCTGATAGCCCTTGTAGCTGGTGTAATGTAAGGTTCAAGCATCGATATAATATACATACATATAAACTATATTAGGTGTTACGGTTCGAAATGTGGCACACAGAAATAGCGCCCTTGTGTCGCTATTTTTTTTCAAGCCACAGGCAGAAAAAAATATTTTTGCCAATAGAAGTGTCGCTACTATCTATATGAAACTGTCAAAATACACGTCATTATCATAATAAAACGGTTAGTTCACGTTTCCGCCACCAGCAAAGATAAGTTCGCGACCCCCTTGACCACATTTTAGATGTCATTTTGATAGTGAATGTTTATCTATAGATAAACATTCACATATATAACCTATAGGTTATATATTATATCGATGGGTTCAAGAGACCATCAAGAGAATATGATGCTCTTCACATCACTAAGTTGCTTATTATTTAAGTTGTATACTGAACAGTTGAATGATTCATTACAGAACTCTGTGTGCAAAGAATTTGAAAATAGGTAAAAACAAGTCAGGTTGTCACCTCTGTACTAAGGGTCCGTATATTTCAATATAAATAGTTTGGCTACGTACCTGGCCACGTCGCCATGGATACTGCACTTATCTAAACCAACTCAATATCACAATTATTATTCGCGCCAACAGCTCAATTTTCGCATTAGCATTTTTTTGGAATATTTTTGACTGTTCCATTAATTTATCTCAGTCTTTTATTCAAACAAAAGCTTTTATACATACATATCTTACTGATTACACTTAAACATATAAGCAATAATATTATTTAATACATTTATTTTTACGACTTTAATTTGTCGACATTCCAAAAGACTTTTACGAAGTCGTAAAATTACCACTTCATAATTATTGATCGATAAAAACTGAAGTCATAAAATAACAAATAAAAATCATATACTAGCGGCACCGTAAAATGGCACTTAAGACATCTTCCAATAGTGACTTCCGATTGAAAAAAAATTACAGCTCGTTATGACATTACTTTCAAATATTAGAGAATTTGCTTAGAAGAGATGGCGTTAAATAATTTATTCGCTAAGTTATATTTACCGGTATTTTCGTTTGTTGAAAATATCAGTTGATTTAATGTTAAAATTTACCGATCGAATTCAGATACATATTTTTTATCAGTTAATTGATTCGAGTTTAAGTTTAATATTAGTTTCCGGGATCATCGTTTACCAATGATTCTGGCAATGGCAAATAGAATAAGTACGAAGAAATAAAACGGCTACTTAATCGTTATTATATATAACCGGTTAATGTCAATCACTATCATAAGCTGTCACAAGATCCAGCATACAAAGCCTCTAAATATAACGAAAATTAAAAAAACACTTAAAACTTAATTCCTCACCTTTCTCAGCGGTCTTCTATCTCTAACCTCGACCACCACCTGTCTCCAGAGCCGAGCTGGTCATCCATCCAGTACAGTCACCAGGCAGATGTTAGCCAGGGCCATGGCTGAGTTCTGTCGGACCATCGGGTTGGGGTCTTTGACCAGCTGCAGTAGTCTAGTCCTAGCGCTGCGGGTCACGTCAGGGTCCAACTCTGTGTCTTCCGGATGTTTGTCTCTGATGCGGTATAGTTCCGCGTAGAGAAGACCTGGGATATGTGAATTGTTTTATTCAACCTGGTGACGAGTGAAGACGTTCGTCTGATGGTAAGCGTCACGCCTGCCTATACACAGCTGAACTGCAATGCCGGACGTCACCGGAGACATTTTTTTTTTTTAATACTCTGGGACAATCCATCTACGGTCATCTGATCCCAAATTATGCAGAGCCTGCACAATGGAGACCAGACAACTGATACTAATACTTTTTTTTTTGTAAATACATACTCGTATAGATATAACACCCAGACACTTGGTGGGAATCGAACCCACGACCAACAAGCCCGCCTGATATTAAGTCTCTTGTGTCCTGTAATTTCACCAGCAACAATGCCCTTCACACCCGAACACAGCAATGATTACACAACGTAACCTTCGATATATCCCCGGGACATGTCGAGGTCTACCGGGGTATGTGGGATTATTACCCACTAAAACCTCCCTGGTGGTATCGACAATCATCAACCCCGTGGAGAGACTCTGGACACCTCGCCAGAGTCTATCCTGCTTTATCAGGGACCTATACGTGGCGGGTCACCCCTTCCCTCTAATATGGTTGCGGGGAGTGATGGCTGCTGCGAGCAGGCAACTCGAGCGCGGCGAGGGACTGGTCCGACTACTATCCCGCCGGCCGCCTAGTTTGTGGTAATTTTGCCGTATTTTTTTTCTTTTCTACAATGACAAGCCCGCCGAGTTTCTTGCCGGATCTTCCCAGTTGAGGCCGCCTTGTGATCCGGCGGTAGCATATAAAAAAATGACCATTCAAAAGTGTATGAAATAAATATTTTTGACTTTTACTTTATATTACATCTAAATGATTGTTATCTTACCAAGCAGTAATGGCGGATATTGCTTCAACTCCTCCCTAGCGCAGTGCAGGTAATTGACAGCGGCTTGCAGACACTTGGCGATGCTAGCCGGCAGCTCATCGGCCAACTGCCGGAGCAATGCTGACAGGAACTCGTCCAAGTACAGCCTGCCTTCATCTAGCAAGTGAGTCTGCACTAGATCGTTCGATTTTTTCACGTTGAAAGTCTTGAACACTTGTTTGAGTGTGAATTTGCTGGCCTGGAGGATAATGGATGATGATAGCGGTATGTTTGCTTATATGCTTAATATTAAATCTTTAGAGCCCGATCATATGTTTTATTGTAATTCGGATAGTCGAGGCGTTATTTGGCCGCGGTCCACTAAACCTGGGCGTTATTTGGCCACGCTCCACTTAACCCGAGCGTTATGTGACCTAGGTCTACTGAACCTTGGCGTTATTTGGCCGAGATCCACTAAACCTAGGCGTTATTTGGCCACACTCCATTTAACCCGGGCGTTATATGGCTTAGGTCCACTGAACCTGGGCGTTATTTGGCCGAGGTCCACTTAAAGTTGACGTTATTTGACCGAGGTCCACTCAAAGTCGGCGTTATTTGACATCAATAATTTTTATAGTACTTCCGCAGTTGGGCTATAAGTTTTTAAACTTTTAATTTTGAAAGTCAGTTAAAACCAGCTTACCCTAACAACAGCAGGATTGGCATCGCACAGATGCAGCAAGAAGCAAGGCAGCGAGCAGACCGCCTGCTCGGCTACTGCCTCAGACTGCACCCTCCCAGCTATAATCCCGAACAGCCTGATGGAGTTCTCTCGAAGGTGGGCGCACTCAGTGTTCATGAACGGACGAATCTTCTGCGATATGGAGACCAGTTCCCGGTCGAATTCCTTGTCCAGTTTGTCCATTTCTGTCAGAAGTCGGCTGAGCCCTTGGATGGCTGCGAGTGGCACGTTGTCCAATGGGGACCTTAGAAACGTTTGTATTATAAAGATTGTTTTTCTGTATGCAACCTAGTTATAGTACCTATATACAGCTGCATTCCACTGCCGCTCGTCACCCGATACATTAGTTATTATGTCTCTCGTGTCCTGTAATATCACCAGCTACAGTGGCCTTCACGCCGGAACGCAGCAATGTTTACACACTGCTGCTTGGCGGCAGAATCTGACACTGAGGATGTACCTACGGTCCCTTACACAAGGAACCTACCACCTGGGAAATATTTTAGTTTATATTGTTTCTGGGTGTTATACTAAGTTTATCTATTATAGTCGTCCGAATCTAAGAAATACGTTTTCATAGCCGCTGTCAAGTTTAAATAAGTTTGGGTTAAATTACTAATTTATTTATCTGATGAAATAATACATACTTACTATATTACATAGAGTTCATAATTCCTTGTATTTGCGTAGGTTTTGTGAAATCGTATAAGTACGTACGCTTGTAAAAAGTTATTATGGGGGGTAAAATGTGAAACGTCAAAAGGTTTTTCTTAGAATGGGTGAATTATAAGTAATCAACACTTATCTGCTAAAGCTCTACTTAGACTGACATCGCGATTACTGTGTACTTCCAATATTATTATTTTTATAAAATTCAACAATGAAACAGCGAGATAAATGTCAAAACGGCCATCATTGCGTGTCGCGGCTATATCGCCATTCTGTTATTATTTATGGTAAACGTAAACGTGTAACACATTTAAATACAAGAAATGCAATGTACAGAAAGGTGTAATCCAGGCCGTCGACACTGCTTAGAAACTGATATTTGTATGGAATTATGAACGTACTTATTAGAAATAATGGCACTAATTAGGTAGGCAATATAAAGTTACCAAATTAAAATGACTGCTAATACGATGACTGCTAATAGTATGAAGTTCTGTTAAATTTGGACGTATTATATTATAATACGAATTTGTTAATTTTTTGTTGTCTAACCTGTGGATGTAACTTGACTTTTGAAAATTTTATTCTGGTTTGAATTTTGGCGGCTAATAGTTATTATATTATTTACATTTAATTTAGCCTTAACGGGCGTTGTGTTAATATGATTGGTGGTAAATCGTTAAGAAAATGTGAAATATGTGGTGTTAGGCGAGTCACAAAAAGGTTTTCTGAGATATTTTTTGGCCAGATTTCCACATGACCCGGCAAGGTAAAATTTTATGATAAATTAATATAAAAATGTAAATATTTCTTGTGGTGAATCCTATTTAGTAGTCGATCGCAAGTTTTGTAATAGAATTATGAATTTATTCATAAAACTTAGTTGTCGAACAAAATAAATAGTGATGTACATATTATATACTGATAAGTCCATAAATATCGATATTTTTGCCTGACTAGCCCAGAAGGAGGGCTATATTTTTCGAACACACTCGAATATGTATGTTTTTATTTGTAGTTGTTTTTTTGTGCTTTTATAATATTATGCTTTTTTCTTCAGATGGGTGAAGTTAATTGGAAATGAAGACTTGTTGTATTTATCCATACAAATATATGGCACAACGTGTTATCAGAATTAAGAATAACTAATACAGCATATAAATAAACATATCTAGTATGACGACCCCATTGTGAATCGAATTTTGAGATTAATCATCGTAAAGCATTCAAAAATCATAAATATTTCTTAAAAATTGCTTAATTTCATTTTGAAAACATAGTTATTGTACATAGGTAACTTTGCGTGAATTAAACTTAACAATAAACACACCTGTATATTGTGTTATTTCATTTTCATCGATATCGATAACCAAACATTCTAAGGGGTGGCAAGCCCTAGTGGTATACAAACTTCAAAAGAAAATGGCAGGTTGGCTAACTGGTAGCCATCGATATACTATACCAACTAGATTAGCTGTCACGAACAAAATGACATCGAAAATGTGGTCGCGGTTACATTTATTTACACAACTATACACGTAGCTAGAAATTGTAGAAAATAGTTTTAAATAATTCGGAACGTCGGACTAATAGCAGCCTTCACATGTAGTAATAAAGTCTAATTCTGTATGCAGTAATGTTGGCACATAAAACCTTTACATCAGAGACAAAGAAAAATCAATAAAACCGCCAAAATTATACGAAAAAAGTAGTTGTTTTGACTGTACTCATTTAAAAGAAAATCTTAACCACTATAAAATAAGGTTCAAAACAGGTGTGTTTCCATTGTGTGTGTACTGACTTACAAACTTATCCGTGCTGGTGGCAAAAATGAGAACTAACTTTTTTATTATGGTAATGACGTGTAGTTTAACAGTTTCGTATAGACAGTGGCGACACGCCTATCGGCAACATTAATTTTGTCAGTCTCTAGCGGAGAAAAAATCAAATAAATATTTTTTATTTCGTATTATAATGATATCTTACTTATATTTATTATTTAAACTAGTAGTAATAAGAAAACGAAACGAAAAAAAATTTCCCCATCTGCAATTTTAGTATTACGATAAGTATTATATTATTTGGACAGTTTATAAACGCGCAATAAGGAATTTCGATACATCCTGTTGTCGGCTCGTACTAATTTGAAATAAGCGACAGCCTCTCTATTTTCGTGACCACTTTTCGGGCCGTGACAGCTAATCTTGTTTAGATAGTATATCGATGCTGGTAGCCATTAAATTTTGTTTGTTAAGTTAAGAAAAGTACGTTCATGATTGGATTCAGGGGCTTGTATGGGAGTGCCGACTCTTATACGTAGTGTTAAATCCTCTTTGGTGTAATCTACAAGTGCCTTGCAATACTTACAGCGCGGTTTGCGCGTCCACCCCTTGGCTCAGCGCGGCGAAGGCGGCGGGCAGCGCGTGGGTCCTGTGTTCGACTCTCAGCTGCGCAATATTGGCGGCGCCCCGCATACATACTGCTCGCACGCGGCTGTTCTCGTCCTTCCAGCCGGCGTTCAACGTGGCCAGCACTGTCTCTATGAGGACGCTGTTGTCGTTGCATCTGGTGAACAATATTGGTCAAGCTGATGGTGATCATCATCACCATGAGCAGCCGAAAGACGTGAACAACAGAAGGAAATGGGAGGGTGCTATTCTTACCCAGACGCCCGACGGGTGCCCCACTAATCGTCCGTTATTACCACAGATATAGATTTACATAAATAACGCAAATGCATGTACTTCGCGTGTCCGAACCCCGACGAAACGTCGGGGTTGGTCGCCGCTAACTTGTGGTCCGCGCGCTTCTGTCGTTGCAGCCGGTTGGCAGCAAAAACTAATTAAAATCGGCGGGGCACCAGTGCGGCCGTGACGTCACAGAAGGTGTTAAAAACTTGGTTAAAAAGTCGGCACATTTGGTTTCAATACAAATCGTGATACTTGCGTTATGTAAATCTATATCTGTGGTTATTACCAGCTTTGAAACAAACTGCATTACACGATAACACGAGAGAGGTTAGAGTTATTAGACCTTAGAGTTTAGAATTTAAGAATAGAGTACGCGTTTGACTATGGTCCCTTTAAACTAATCGTAGGCAGCCAAGGCAGATTTCTATAGATCTTCCTCCAAGAGGCAGGTGAACTATTTAAAGTTATATTGATATGTAAGTGACAAGTAGTGAGGAGTTTTATCCCTCACAAGCGCAAATGTCGATAGATATGTACAGTTATTGTGTGTGTCGATAAAAATGTACAGTACAGTTGAGTACCTATTCTCATGTATATGATATTATTCAAATTCAAAATTATTTATTTCAAATAGGCTTAACGGGCCTTACTTAATAGGCCTTATTTTTTAAAAGCTACCACCAAATTACAACGCGGCCTCAACTGAGAAGATCCGGCAAGAAACTCAGCGGGCTTGTCATTTTTACACATTTTTTTTTAAACAATGTGTGTCTTGTTACAATTAGATCAGCACCAGCGACAGTGTGTCCTGCCGTTCAAATAATCAAATAAAAAAAAAAAACGACGAAAATACAACAAACTAAAAGGCCAAAGGGATAGTAGTCGGAGCAGTCCCCCGCCGCGCACGAGTTGCCTGCTCGCACCAGCCATCACTCAACCATATTGGAGGGAAGGGGGTGACGCGCCACACGAAGCCGCCACAAGCAGACTTTTCGATGGCGAGCATTATGCTTTTCGATGTTCCTACTCGTGCCTACGGTTCTTAATTGAAAATAAGCATACTATAGTACTTAAACATATTTTAAGTATTAGAAATTTACCTATAATTAAGTAGGTCAGCGAGCAGAGCTAACGCAGCACACCTCTGAGGGGGCAGTTGGGATCGTCCGTACACTGCCACCCGTGACACCAACTTCGACAGATGTTGCGGACACTCGCGGCTGAGAGCGCCGCCCAGTATCGGCGCCAGCTCTAGCAGTGTCGCGGACGAGTCTCCGTGCTCTATGCTCAGACATAGAGAGCACGCTTCCCTCACCTAAAGACATTCGTATGCAACTAGCGACACATCACAATCTCGCCCGGTAGTTTTAGGTATTATGTTATACGTATAAAGTTATAGGTACTTGTCCTGACTGAATGCACAGTGCAAACTTCTTGACCTAGAAAGCTGAAATTTGGACAGTAGGTTCTCCTTATTACGTAAGCGTCCACTAAGAAAGGGTTATTGAAAATTCCTCTCCTAAAATGGTTAAATGAAAACACGTGGGACCCGACTTGAAACTTATTGAAAAGATTCTCTAATTAAGCAAATTATTCAATTTTTTGCGAATTTTCAAAAACAACTTTTGGGGGTGCGATAGGAGTTGGTAAACTTTGAATGGAAAAAATTAATAGCGGGGCGAAGCTGCAGGGAATTGCTAGTCTTCATTATAGGTCAACCGTTAAGACCCAGATAACCATAACCGTAGCCAGATATCACTTAACATAGCAGTTCTTCTGGTCTATATGCTTGTGTTATTATCATGGTCTTTATAAAAAGAAATGTATATAAGTATTGATATCAGTCATATACTACGACGAACGGATGACCACGTAGTGAAAAAGTGTATTTCCATGGCTACGAAGAAGAGGGGAAGAGGTAGACCACTAACGACATGGTTGACGAAGGTCCAAAAGGACATGAGGAACATGGCACTCAAAGAAGATGATGCACAAGACCGAAATAAATGGCGTCACATGATTGGGAAAGCCGACCCCGCGTAGCGGGAAAAGGCGAGGCCAAAGAACTTCTTCTTTGGCCTCTCTTTGGAGATAAGTATTGATATCAGTCGTCTGGTTTCCATAGTACAGGCTCTGCCTAGTTTGGGATCGTATGACCGTGTATGAATTGTCCCAAGATATTATTATATTATAAAACTATTGAGGTTTTAAAAGTAAAACATCATCAGCAGCCGAACCGTCCACTGCTGAACAAAGGCCTCTCCCTTAGAAGGGAGGGGTTGCCTGCCATAAACCCCACGCTTGGCAGGCGGCTTGGGGATCGCAGTATAGGTGGTAGGTAATCCAATAAAAAGACACTGCTGCCCGTCTTCTTGTTTTCCCTAAGTCACCTTTTACGGACACCCAACGGGAGGAGATGGGTGCTATTATTACCCGGACACCCCTCGGGGGTAACATAAAACAAAGTAAAGGTACACAAGGTAAAGTAAAACATACCTTCTGACAATCAGCCTGCTCCAGAAACGCGTTGAAAGTGTGACCAGTAATCTTGGCCGGGGACAGTCTGATCGCTTCCCGGTTCGGCACAAAGCCGAATCGTTCCTGGGACTTGACCGTCGGAGGCGAATAGGCCGGCGGTTCCGCCTCCGCGTAGCACGCCAACGTCGTGTACAATACGGCGAATAGGTCCGCGAACTTGGCTATGCAGGTGGCTTTCATTGTGCTCTCTTGAAGCATTTCTCCTAAAGCGCTTATGAGCTGAAAATGTACAGTGCTTATAGTAACTGAGAAGTAAGTTCACTAAGGTAAGTTCCATGAGGAACTGTCTTGCAGGGCTATTGCGTATCTTTAGCCACCCAAGTGACTATCAAGCTTCAGTTGTCCACCGAACTTTGATGTCAACTGAAAGTTTGTTAGCATTGGTATTTATTGGTCACTCAAGTTAGGCAATACCGCATGAATCATTTGACTACTAAAGTGATGATCACCATAGCAATTTGCTATACCTAGTGATCATCACTTTAGTTGTCAAACGAGATACGTAATAGGGCAGGCAGGATATTCTGCGGCTAAGCAGCAGTGTAACATTGCTGTGTTTCGGTGTGAAGGGCACTGTAGTTGGTGAAATTACCTGACACTAAAGACTTGAGAAGCGTTTGCCATAATCTCCAAGCTTGGCAGGCATCTTGGGGCACTATAGAGCGTCCAACCGTTTATTTTCTTTTTGACAGCACCAATAGAACGTAACTGCGTCATGTTACGCAAAAGTTCACTTTTAAAAGTTCACTCAAAGTGAACTTTTAAAAGTGAACTTCAATTTAAGTGGACTTTTAAAAGTGAACTTTTGCGTAACATGACGCAGTTACGTTCTATTGGTGCTGTCAAAAAGAAAATAAACGGTTGGACGCTCTATAACTAGTGAAATTACTGGACATTAAGAAACTTAATATCTGTCTTAAAGGTCGGCAACGCGCTAGTAATTCATGAGAAATAAGATAATTAATGAAAAATCGGTTTTATTTTGGGAATAATAGACGCTGTTGGCCGCTGATTGCCATTACAGCTTCACCGGACAATAGGAGGCGAGCGCTTATAGCACTCTAGCCTTTTAAAGGCATGAAGGAGTAACGAGCTCAAGGGCTCCTCAGGGAGGCACGGCCTCGGCTTGGGCTGTCGCTTGAATCAGTGAGGTGATGCACATCGTTGAGGTCGCAAGTGTACGACTCTTCGGCCTCGCCGGCGAGACCGGTGTCTGATAGCTGAAAAGAGTCGGTCTTGCGCCTGAACTCTCCTAGGTCCTGTCGGTTTCTGTTCCGTCGGATTGCAAGAGTAAAGAGTAGTCACCGTCGAGGTTTACGTGGGTAAAATTCCCACATATCCTGGCTTCCGCCACTATGGATACCTAGTATCTTAAAATGGATATGTGGGATTTTCTGGTATCTCTTGAAGGTTTCCGCCCCGAAAAAAGAGAGGGAACATGTAGAAGCGAATTCAGAGTTAACGCTTACAGTCAACGGTTGCAAAGCGGCAATATGGTTCTCCGATATGTGATACGGATCCTCGTAGAGCTCCACTGATGTCATCGTCCTGAGGAAGTTGTCCGTAATGGTCGGTGCCAGGTTCTCATCCCGGGCGAGGTAACGCCAGCAAGTCACGACACTCCTATTGGAAATATATTTTCTGGATATAGTTTTGTGTAGATATTTAGGCGGTGTCTGAATTGAGCGTAATAATTGTTACCAAAGATTACATTCTGAGAGACATTTGGTCGATCGATACTTTTCTTTAACTAGACTTGCATGATAGGAACATCAAAAGCAAAAAAGCGTGCAAGAATGAAGTCTACTAGTTCTTGGTCTATTTCGCAAACGACTAGAACGTAAAAAAACATCTCTTTAGTCTGTTCAGAACTTCTTCAAGTGCCTAACAAACTCACTAAAAGATAAAATTTACTAAAGCACCCTTTATTAGAAGGTACTATAGATAATTTACTTAAAATTTAGTGCGATTTATTTCACAAAAACACGTTTCACCCGAAGTAATTATCAAATACCTACAATATTAACCAACTCTCTTTTATTTATTTTATAATCTATACTTATAATAAAACTGTAACAGGTCTAATTCTGTACATTGAAGATATTTTGAAAATTATATTTGGAGGGCATTCTATAACCGATACTGAGGCCGAAAATGTAATTTTTTAAATTTTTTTCTGTCTGTCTGTCTGTCTGTCTGTATCTCGGCTGAGCATCACGCCGAAACTACTGAATGGATTCAAATGAAACTTGGCATGATTTGAGATCTTACTACGAGGTAGGACATAGGATACTTTTTATCCCGTAATCTAGCACGGTTCTTTTGGGAGAGGGGATTAAAGTCAAAATGGGTACTTGGTTATACGCTTGGTCCGATTTTATAATTTTTTCTTTATAATATAATAAATATTAGTAAGGGAACACTCATAGAGAGTTGTTATCAAGATTTTGTAATCGATCGGGTTAAGCAACGTTAGGTAAGGTTATTAAATAGATGGGTGACCGTTTAACGCCATTTGAACTAAACGGGTCCGTGCTTCGGAGAGCAAATAAAAAGTGGGTCCCAGTTTTTAACCGACTATAAAAAAGGAGGTTATGTATTCGATGCGAATGTCTGTTATTAAAAATTTAGTTAACGTAAAAATAGCGCAGGCGGAGCTGCGTGGGTCAGCTAGTACATATTAAATTAGGTTAAACCAAACAATAAACTTACTGTTTCAAGGGCAGCTTCTGAGCCAGCAGGACAGCAGTAACCGCGTTTGAATGGTGACGTGTCAATGACGTCAAAGGGCTCATCAACTTCAACTGAGCTTCGCCGCCAACAGCATCCATCGTGCCCAGCATCACCTCAATAATCCTCTCAACGCTCTGATATAGATCCTGCCCTTTAGTTATGATGAAAGCATCTAATATCGAACTTATCCCAACAGTTCTGAACTCTTCATCGTCGAAGCCATCCAAGAGACTCTCTATGAACTGCATATTGTGATGATGAGGGATTCTGGACGCTATAGTATTGCATAAAGCCATGCAGTAGTCACTAATCATTGACAAATCGTTGGTCAGTATATTGTTTTGGAGGTGTGCGAGGTTCATCATGCATTCGTCGTCCGGCTCGATAGTGTGACCTTCGTATAAGTCTTGTATCTGAATGATCAACTTGATGCAATCGATCGTTGTTAGTCTCACCGAGAAGTTGGTGTCAGACACTCCCGGCACAATGAGACCTAATAGATAACCCATTTGGCCGAATTTGCTCGGAGTTTCGTAATTTAGTTTCACGTTTTTGATGTAAGTATCGAATATCACTTGCAGGATCATAGCTGATGCGGTTCTGATCTCGTCGTTCTCGTGTCTGACCCACTCGATCAGCAGTCCGATCAGATCGTCGATCGTGCTCAAACAAGTCGACTGGATGATCAACTCTTTGATCAATTGATGCAAGAGTGCCAAGCTGTCGTTCAACGTTTTGGCTAGTATGTCATTCTTGTCTTCATTTCCGCCAATTTCGTATTTCCGTTTAAAAGAAGACAGTTCACCAAAAATGCTGTTAAATAACACTCTCAGTATTGTATTCCTTTCTTCTGGCAGTATACCTTTTTGGAGTTTTGTTAGTGCTTTAGAAGCTTTCACGATGATTGGATACAATTCAACGTTACGTTTTTCCAGATTAGAGTTGTATATCTGTTCCAAAACTGCGTTTAATAATTGCCAGCGGTTTCTGAGAACGACGTTGTGATGAGCGGCGGGGTATAACGCTTTGCTAATCTCGTATAAAGTTGTAACGCTTGTTCTACACAGATCAAACGGAGGATTAGACTTTAAAATATCGAACAAAATAGACGTAACATTGTCGCCCAACCTCGCGAGAACGTGGACGTCTAAGCAGTTCACGGCAATTTTACCATAGCATGTGATACAAGTGTACCTTACGACACCGAAATCCAGTTCAGTTTTTGAGTTTTTCGATGAGAAAAAATTCAAGAATTTGTTTACTCTTCTAGACTCATTTTCTTTGTAAATCGCGTCCAGATCGTTCAGGACAAACTCACCGTGTTGCCTTGAGGCAATCCCTAGTGCTCTGCTGACATAGTCACTACTTTCCATAGGGATGGATTTTAAAGCGAGAAATATGATTTTCAGAATTTTCTCTACGGCTGCGGCATTGGACATATGGCAGGACAGCATTGCCAAATACTGTAATGAAACACCTGTTACCATCAGCGATAATTTTTTTGATAGTATCTGTTGGGATATCAATGTAGCTATAACTTCTACCCATTTGTCGCTATTGACTTGTTCAACCGCAGCAACCAAGAGGTCCAACAACATATTATGCCATTGTTCTTTAGACTCGCACGAGTCAACGAATTTCAGTAGCCTCTGAATTTCAACAGTCCAAGAGTTTTTCAAATTGTTATGAATGTCACCGGAGTATTCTTCTAAAAATATCAATATGTTCTTATTTCTTTCAACTTGATCAGGTTCCACTATATGCATTAAACACCGGACGAACACTAAATCAGGGGAACACTTAAATTCAATTTCTTTCTCTGACTGTTCGTCTATTATAACTTCTGAATTGTTTTGGAGCAAAGAAGTTAAACAATGGCCAACAGTTGCCATGGATGGTGTGAACTCCTCCACAGTCAGGGAAGTAAGCAACAAGTTACGTAATTGCGACCTTATGTTGGTTACTGTATTGCACATTAAGACAAGGGAGCTCTTGCAAGTTTCGTGCAAGTCTGATACATCGTATTTAGATACATTTGCAGGTGCTTCATAGCCACAATGCTTTATAATAAATTCCACCATTGTAAAGTCTTCAGGAGTCAATATGCAGTTTCTATAAACTAAACCGACAATTGCTTTCACGAGAAGCTTCTTCATTTTAACGTTTTGCTCCATTGTTGTCATCACCTTTAGTATAACTATGAATTTAGTCGAGTAATTATCAATGAAAACTTGAGAGGACGTAGTCAAATGTGTTAGTACAATGACAGCTTTCATTCTGTCTTTCTCCTGGTGGTTTTTGCATTGATGAAGTAGACTTTCGATCGTCTGATCAGAAAACTGACCAGCCATGTGGTCGAAGCAACGGAGCACTTCGTAATGGTTTTTAACGGTGTGTGGCTGGTCATAATCAGGTTCTAGTAGCACCAAATTGAATAGGACGTGGTTGATGGAGTTGACAACACTATCGGTTAAACTCAATTTCGGGTTCAAAGGCGAAGGCGACAACAAGTATGCTATACATTGACTTATATAATAAAAGTTGATTGCCGGTTTGCGGTACAACGACAGCAATGATAGGACGAACTTATTGACGGTCTCATTAAACTGTCTCTCGGAGATTAGTCTCGTTATAGGTCCAAGTGCTTCGAGAACAGACTCCGACACTTTAGGTTCGTGGGATGAGAGCCATTGGTTGTACAGTACGTCGAATATTATGGAGAACTCTGTGACAAAATTGTCTTTTATCGATGTTATGTTGTCGTTTTCAACGTTGTCGCCTATTTGTTCGGATACGGCAATTGCAAAATGTCCGAAAGCTGGAAGGAAATACAATACAAAAATTACACGCGTAGGTAGGATATAGTTTGAGATGGATTTAAGGATATAGCTTATATCCTTAAATTGATGGATGGATTTGATAGATTTCTTCGGAGTCGCTGGACGTTCGGGGTGCCCTAGGACGACCATTGAGTACGGCGGCGACTTCGAAGAGGACGGCAGCGTTGCGGGTTGCGTCCCCCGTCCCCGTGACAGATTCCCGGGGGGCTACAATGCGCCCCCGGCGGCGGGCTCAAAGGCAAGGCACTGAGGGACTCCTGGTGCAGATCCCACCGGAGAGACCGGGGTCCCGTCTCATGTGCCGATGCCACAGTCGCAGGGGTTATAGTGGGTAAGAATCCCACATACACCGGTCGAGCCTCGGGCTTCCGGGGATCTTTTAAAGGTTTCCTCCACGAATAAAAAGAAGGATTTGATAGATTTATAATTTTGGCGGTTAATCCGAGCGCAGAAATCTACCCGCGCCTAATACATCACACCGAAACAATGGCGCATTAAATGTGCGTTGGTTCTGTTCTTATTTCTGCGAGGATCAAAGAAACGGACAACATATTTCACAATCGAACTCGTTATTGACGAATCTGCTTATAATAGCGGTTTGAAACCAGACAGAGTAAATATTATGTTATGATACATGTACGTGAATCACGGTTCATACCAGACTGTTATCTAGACTTGTTGCGCAGGAGTGAGATAATATACATTGTAAAATGTATACAAGTCCATAAAATTACGTACTTTGATCATAATAAGCTTTTAGAACGGTCTGCTCTGAGGCCTTTGATTCCTATTTATAGCTAGCCTCCGCAGAGCTATTGAAGAACTGGCGGAAATAAAAAAATCTCTGGTTACATATTATATTCACCCGAAAATACTTTGTATGAAATTAAATTTTTATTCTGTGACCAAAACTATGTATGATGGATAAGTGAACAGTGATCTAGAATTACCATCGGAATTTTTTGATCGGAATTTTAAAAGTTTTTTCGACTGTTTATAATAATACACTTATGTATTTATTAAAAGGATAGCAAGAGAATAGCAAAAACAAATATCGCCACTTGAACACACTAATCCATATGATTCTAAATGAATCAACACTTGATCTTTGGATCCATTCATTGACTTTGCTAATCCTAAGAACACTCAAACCAAAGCAAATCACTAGAAGATGATTTCTGATCTGATCATCATCATCATCAGCAGTCGAAAGTCGTCCACTGATGCTTTGTTCATCACCTTAGAATGCCCCTCCCTTCCTTGCCATAATCCACACGCTTGACAGGAGTCTTGGTAGGTAATCCAATAGAAAGACGCTGCTGCCCGTCTTCTTGTTTTCCCATAGTCTTCCCTTACGTACGTCCAACGGCAGATGGGTGGATGGTAATCTTACCTGGACTCCCCACAGTGTCAGAAAATAAATGTTCAGACCTTACCATAAGCGAACGCCTGCTTCAGTCCATCGGTCTTGACTAGCGAGAGTAGTGGCAACATTTTGCTGAGAATCTCCTTAATATGTGGTACAACTCCGTGTGTGTTCACAGCAGCCAGGGTGCCCAGCGTGTGGGCTATGGTGTAGTGAGGCACGGACGCCGGGGATAGCTGGTCGATCAGCGAGCGCAGTACCTGATAGAGGAATGATTGTTTTTCACAGCATTTTACTACGTGATAGGTTCCTTGCAGCTTCGGAGTCGCTGGACGTTCGGGGTGTGGGCCCTTTTAAAGTCCATTGCTACAATGGGACAAAGGCAATGCACTGAGGGGCCCCTGGTGCTGATCCCACCGGAGAGCCCTGGGGTCCCCCCTCTCATGTGCCGATGCGACAGCCGTGGGGGTTTTAGTGGGTAAGAATTCCACATACCCCGGTCGAGCCCCACATCTCCCGGGGATCTTTAGAAGATTTTCCCCGCTTCAAAAAAAAAAGTTCCTTGTGGAAGGAACCGCTATGTCAGATATACCGGATCTTCTCAGTAGAGGCCGCGTTGTGATCGGGCGGTAGTTTTAAAAAAATTACTATATGTAAGTGCCCTCGTGAGGCCTATGCATAATAAAGATATTTTGATTTGATTTGAGATATTCTGCTGCCAAGCAGCAGTGTGTAAGCATTGCTGTGTTCCGGCGTGAAGGGCACTGTAGCTGGTGAAATTACCGGACTTAATATCTAATGTCTTAAGGGTCGGCAACGCGCTAGTGATTCTTCTGGTGTTGCTAGCGTCTATAGGCTGCGGTGACTGCTTACCATCAGGCGGGCCGTATGCTTGCTTGCCACCTTGGTAGTATAAAAAAAACATCCCTAATAGTCCTTTGTCGTATGGTTAGTGGCCAACCAGGTGCCAAAGTTGTTCAAGCTCCCGACCGACCGTATACCGAGACCGACGTTTCACGTGCTCTCCGAAGCATGGAGACGCTCACTTCAGATGCCATTAAACGGTCACCCATCTAAGGTTTGCCATTGCCTGGCGGTGATTAACAGTTACAACGGGCTATGAGATGATCAACAACAACAACAGATTGTATTGACTGAATATAAGGTAAATCGCGTTAATTCCCGATTAAAATAAAGTTTGATAATGGAACGCGAAAGTCTAAAAGTATGTATTGAGTCTAGGTATCATCGTATTTTTTTTACTACTTATAAGCTAGTGCTTGACTGCAGTCCCACCTGATGGAAAGCGGCGACGCAATCGAGGATGGTAAAACACACTAGCTTTTTAAAAAGCCTATTCACTCTAGTCTTAAATACACCCACATCATAATCGGGCGGGAAAACCGACGCAGGCAAAAATATCAAATATTTTGCCACCAAGAAGCAATGTGTATACATTACTGTGTTCCGGTGTAACGACACTGTAGCTGGTGAGATTAGCGCACTGAAGAGACGTAATGACATGACTTGGGTGTAGAGCGGCTCAGTAGGCAGGAGTGGCTCTTACGAAGCGACTGTAGCTCGGCTTGTTACTAACTTAACTAAAAATAGAAAAAATATGTGGCCAGGACGAGGGTGAAAACTACACTTGATGGTAAGCAACACGCCCACCCAATGACAGTTGCACTGAACTGCCGCTCGTCACCTAAGACATTAGTTAATATAGAGGCTACTTGATTACCCTCAAGTGGACATATAAAAAGATTTGACTTTGACTGAAAAATGGTACATTGGTAAACTTTCCAAAACTTTTCAGTGTATTAAAATAAAATATTTAAGTTTTTATAGATTTCAGTCAGCATCATGCCAGCAAAAAGGCCACATTATTAAAGCATTTACACTAAAAGGAATTCGTATTCTGTATTCCTAGCAGATCCTTCGCGACTCCTGTAATTTTCGTAAAATGGTCACTTATTTTAGGTGAATCATTCTCAAATTTTTTTTGACAGACTGATATTTGGTGTTAATGCCAATGCGAATAAAAACAAACCGTAACTTATTCATATTATGATGATTTGAAACTGGCCTGACATGCAGTTGTTTCTGGTCACTATGTTTTGATGACCCTAATACCTCACCTACTAAATAGGCATGGTGTAGGTTTATGAGGGTACTGACCAGGTCAAGGTTGTCGTGACCCACAGCGACCAGCACGGCTGAAGCTCCCATCTGCACACCCGGCTCGTATGCAGGGTTCTCCATCATGGCGCGAAGCATGGCGGTAACGAGACCCTGGGCCGTGCCCGGCTCTAGTCTCTTCACTTGGTTCACACATGTCTGTTCTAAAACTCTATAAAACATAATTATATCTGATATTTATGCATGTAAGGGACTACGTACCAAAAACTTTTACATAAGATTTCACATATTGTCCATTACAACATTACAGAAACCATTTATATGGAAAATGACAAATGGCTAACTTGTTAATTTTTGAGCATGTAATGAATATGTGCGGAATAATATTTATTTTTCAAATTACATTGCTAATTTCAATCAAGCCGCCTGCCGAGTGTGGAGATTATAGCAACCCCTCCCTTCTAAGGGAGAGGCCTTTGTTCAGCAGTGGACTTTTCGGCTGCTGATGATTGGTAATTTTGCACAAATAAGCAATTTATTGTTTTTAAATTGAAATTAGGCTTTATTATTATACCAATAATGATGTTATCCTAATTTCATTTAAAAAAACGGCATTTTTTCTTTTGGAAATTCTTAAAAAAGCCGATGAAAAATTTCAACACTAGAAAGTTCAGAATCATGTCCCTTACACCTCGTATATTACACATTGAAATGAAACTTTACAGATTATATCGCGGTTTATTTTTGTTTTTACTACCCCCAACAATAACCAATTAAAAAAATACATTTAGGAATATACCCTGTTTTTCATTACAAGATCAAAAATAAAATTGAACAGTAAATATATGAATGCGCGTGATGGCTCACAGGTGGCCATTTTAGATCATGAGAGGTTATTCTTGCTTTGTTCTGTTATGGCCGGGTCCCACGAACTGTTGTACGTCCGTTCGATCCATCAGGAGTCTTAAAAGATCAAAGTCGCGGCGCAGCGCATCGTGTGTGGGCCTGTCAAGGCCTGTTAAGGCGCGACCACACGACCGCCCATCGTCGCTATTCATTCTTCATTAATTTCGCCAGAAGTTGCAACACTTGCAATGTCCATTACGGCCTGTCAGGTAAACGGGTCGTGGGACCTCGCCATTACGTTTATTCTATTTTTACTTAAAAGAAACTAGCTTTAAACATATTTGCAAAATCAAATAGGCAATGCAGATATCTAGTTATGTAAATGTGGTTCATAAACATGCAAATGTAGATAATAATTCAATAACTCGTATGTTAAGTGCTCTACTGCTGGATAAGTATAATAAAATAAATGGATTCATATATAAATATGCAAAACGTTTTATGTAATTCTCATTATTAATTTAGATTCACAGGAATAGCAATACGCAACATTCAATGCTGCAGGCCAACGCTGGCTGTATCTCCTGTCTTTCACTTGTTAACCACCATCCCTGTCGTGTGTTGCCTTGAATCACGTTCAAAAAGCTATTTTCAAATTTGCATGTGATGCTACATCAATTTTTTTAGTGTTAATAATAACTATACAACATTCCACAAAAGCATGAAAGTACATTGAACATTACGTCTTACTTACTTCCTTAGCTTACTTGAGGATGCCTTCGAATGGCCCACAGGAACTTCTTACACACTAAACCCCATGGCTGTTGCATCAGCACATAATACACAGGGGACATGAGTTCTCTGGCAATGTCTGCACCAGGTGCTTCTCAGTGCCTTGCCTTGGAGCCCACCACCAGGGTGTACATTATATCCAGACTGGAGGCTGCCCCGTATTTACCATAATTGATGAAAGTCTAGGGCCCATACTCCAAACATACAATAACTCCAAAGAAGTTGCATACATACCTTAAGCACTAAGTCAGCAAGTAGGCAAGATGTAGTCCATATACAAAAAGAAAAGTTATTGGGAAGGACGAAATAAAAGCACAGAATTTTGCATTGCCACAAGCCAATTCATGTTGGATTGCACCAGAATTAATTACATGACGAATATCTATAGTTATATGGGCTATGCATGCACATTTGATTAAAATTTAGCAAGAACTAGTTGATCAAATTACTCACTTTACTATGTTCCCGAGCTGCACAGGGTTTACTTTAACAGTATTCTTATAGAACTCGCAAAAAAAATCAATTACTTCGTTTGGGTAGATGTTCGCTATTTTTGTCAATGATTTTATAATAACATTGTTTACGGAATTGTCGCTATCGCCGACAGCGTTTATTAACACTGTCACTGTATCTGCAAATGGAAATATAACACCTTTTTGATAACGTAGGTATGTGTTGGAACTTGGAACACTTTAAGTGTATCCATAAAACTTTTGTAAAATTATAATGATATTGCGTACCTTGAAGGGAACCGGATCGTGGTGAAGACATTTTAATTAATCACATATCATTTGTGTATAGTTCTAAAGTATTTTCTTAAATAGGGTAATACCTATTATAATGTTATCCTCGAGAGAAGAAAAACGAAAACATCAATACTTGATCAATACATCAAGCAACAATCAAGACAAGAATACATGCATGACATGAATGAATGTATGACAAATCGTAAATGACATTAATGATGACAAAAATTGTCAATCTGGCATTCTTTGACATTGGTTTGTCGTTGTCTCATGTCTGTCACCGAGCTGTCTGTCTCACAAGTACAGAATTGAGAATACACTAATCTGTAAACTGAAAGTGTCGCTACTGTCTATGCAAATATGCCGTCGGAATAGCAATCGATTTCGCAAGCAAATCGCAAGAGGATTAGAATTCTACAATTTTTATTACCCAATTGATACTTGTTTTGTTTATACTATCCACAAATGATTTTTATTCAGAGACTGAGCATCAAGAAAGAATTCTACAAAAACTACTTGCCGAGCAACCGTAAGAAAAAATAATAATACGACAAATTAGTGGTACACCTCGCTGGAATGCGTCGTCACAGCGCCAGGTGCACACTTAAGTCGCATGGGTTATAGAATATTGTCAATTTTATTGACCGTGTGCGGCTAGCCATAGATTTAGTTTTTTTCCTCGTATATTTATATGTCTGTGGTATATATGAAAATTTTAAACTTGGTGTTACATGGTAATTGTATTTATTTCTACTAAAAAAAACTATGGAGAATATAACAATAGATAAATTCTTTATTCAATATTGCAGAAATTAATTATACAGTATTATAACTTATATTATAACTAACTAGCGGGCCATCTCGGCTTCGCACAGGTGGACTTTTTTGTTTTTCTAGTAATAAATATAGCTTAAGTCAGGAATAACATTCTAATGTTGAAATAATTTTTGGAATCGGGCCAGTAGTTTTTGAGTTTATTAGTTACAAAAATCCATAAATACAGATCTTTCATCTTTATAACATTAGTGTAAGTGTATAAGTGTAGATGTAGTGTAGATAGTGTAGATGTAAAAGTGTAGATGTAAAGTCTAGATTTAGATGTGCAGCAATCTCTTCCGACAACCTTTGTGAATGACAATTTTGAATATTTAAATTTTACCTAATTAGGGCTCTTTCAATTTGCGATTGGTGCTGGACTGCTGCTGCATTGACGATAGCAGTCCGATACCAACCGAAACCTGAATTGAAAGTTTACAAAGCTACAGTCAGGCCGATCATATATAAGTGATGTCATGTTATGTAAACGAGCTTGTTAGTGTTTTTGTAACAAACTAGTTATGAAGAACTAAACACAGTGCATGGTATCCTACTGTGGTGCGTTGCTAGTTGCGACCAAACTCTTATATTGAAAGCGCCCCTAAAGTGATTGTAACATAGTACATACCTATCTTAAGTATCTAAACACATGCTGAGCATGTCGTGGACAACATCGTAAGAAACCGGTTCTGTTTGAACCGGTTTCTTACGATGTTCGCCCCCCCTCGCCTTTTAGTAAGTACCAATGTGATTTCCACCATTAGATCTATTGCGATTGCAAAATTTAATTCTGACCAATGCTCTGATTATCTAACAGGTGGCAGTACAAATATGATGTCGCCAAATCGTTTAAACACCTATGTATTGTTTTTAATACATAGTCTCTATCTCTAAACTCATTATTATATTTTATTGAGTTTAGAGATCATAAAAGTATTTCGACATGAATTTAGTGAGTAAGTTAAGGTAATCATAAACATACTAAAGTTCGAGTAATGTTCTTGGGGTAGCGAGCTCTCAGCCCGGCCAAACAGACTGATTCTGTACGCGGCACATGTGGTCTTAATAAATATACTTACTTATTTTGTAATGGATAAACTATTTTCATTTCCACCGGCCCCTTCACACCTTCAGTATACCGCATTAACAGATATTCTGACAGTAAATTTATATTTCTAAGCTATTTACAAAACCTTACTTATATGGAAACTGAATCTCTCATTACAGTCATAAGTTAAGTACCGCTACCAGCATACACACATCAACACACACACACATACACATCTTGAAGTGCAGAGTTTTATGTATGTACACAGTGGAGGAAAACTTCAATAACGGATGAATAACACTTTTTATTATAAGAATATTTAATTTATTTTCTATTGACTTTTACACATTACAATTGTTTTATCAACATTGACAGTTTATCTTATTTAAAATTTTGACAATAGAGTTCGCAATATTATCTATAGAAAAAGGTTTCATATTTTATTGCAAACTCAACAACACAAACACACAAACATCCACACATACATCCACACATCCACACACACCGCGGGTGAGAATCCTGGAGAACTGCGGGGCTATTCAGAACCGTTGGAAAGTCCCGTATCCGAATCCGAGAGAAAAGTTTCCGAGGCTGTCCTTCAAACGTTATTCATAAATCCGAAATCGAAAAGTTTTGACAGTTCGATTCGATAGCAAGACGATAATTCACGGAAACTATTCCGCGAGCCTTTTGCTGTCGGGAAGGTTAATATTTCACAAGAATATTATGTTTTTATACAAATACAGTTTAAAAAAGACTACAACAACAATAATTATAGACACTCACTTATATAAAGAAATTCGCGACTCGCGTAACTAGTAAAATTACATTGAGAATTTTATTATGGTGCCTTCACACTACGCCAACAAACTACTCATTCACTAAACATCCAAATAGGATCAATAGAGGCAAAGGAACACATTAGCTGGGTTTGTTTGGTAATCTATAAATAGAAAAGCAGTAATCAATGGTTAGCTTTCGCCGAAACATCCATAAAAAACCAACGAATCCCGTCCGTTTGCCCAGTGTGTACATTCCTTCCTCTAAGGTGAGTACACGGCAATAAAGGAAAAAATTACTAAACGTTTACGACGCAAGTTTAGAAGAAAATTCCCAAAAATGTTATGTCAATAAAACACATTCCTATAAATGACTAAATAAGCCGCAATATATAAACTATGTTATTGCCTTTAAGATATGATACAAAATACATTAAAATTTCAATATTAAACATTTATTTAACCACTCTAAAATTTTCTACCACTATAATCTCTTTTTCTACCATTTTATAATGTTCTCCGTAAACACACTCATATCGAATTCGTAAAATCTAAAATCCCTTTCCGATAGGAACTGTGAATAGCTTTTCACAATCCGTCGGATCATAATTCGACATGTCATCAGACTTTCCGATCCGAAACGGAACGTTCCCGACATTTGTGAATGGCTATGCTGAAATACAGGGTTTCCCTAGTATAAGCTCCAGTCCACCCCAAACACACTTAAACTACTTGTTAGTTTTTTGATATGTTTGTGGTGGAAAATAAATATTTTTCATTTTTTCATTCTGCCCAACAGCGACATGTAAGAAATGCACTGTTCAGGTGTGAAGAGCAGGAGCACTGTCGTTAGTATAATTATCGAGATCAGACTACTTACTAATGTCTCGGGTCAGTAGTCGGGTGCAGTGCAGTTGTCCAAATGTCCAAGCTGTAGTAAAGATGCGCGACTGTTACTAATTCGATGATTCGAATAATCTACAACTACTAATGTACGCATTCGACTCGAATATTAGTAATATACTAATGTTCATAGTCGAATAACCACTACTAATTAGTAACTACTAATGACGTTTGAACTAGATTGTTTGCGACTCAGTCGACAGTTTTTGGAATAAAATATGAATGAATTATTTGCCGTTCCGGTCACAGAATAAATAATGTCAGAGTGCCTGTCAAATCACATCATTCAATCCGCCGAATAATAAGCGAATAATCAAACCGGTGGATGCAAATAGCCAATTGTTTGTCGTTCATTGTGGCGTTCTAAGGGGGAGGTCTATGTTCAGCAGTGGACGTCTTCCGGATGATGATGAATCAAAGTCCAATTAGTTACTAACTTATATAGTAAATCATTCGAATAAGTCGAATGATTTTTATAGTCGAATAAATTCGAATGAAATCATTCATAGTCGCGTATCTTTAAGCTGTAGCTTACCACTAGGCGACCCGTCATGGTTGTCGCCGTCCGTCCGTCACTAAAATGTTTTTCTAAGACTACCAAAATAGTAGAATTTTATTCACAGGTACATTATCTATGGTGGTTACTAACGAACGGTTATTAAAATATACAAAGCTGAAATCACGTCAGAAATTGCACGGTGTACAAAATTAATACTAATTCGTATTTATTTAGCCCTTGGGTCCAGACTCTAAAAAAAATTAAAAGCTTATTACTTATTCATTAAAATCAAAGATAGTAAAATTCAACAGATATCCTTTTAGGCATAGTCTCACTCAGACAATTACCTACTTATATGTTATTGTATATATTATTAGTTCTTTTGTATTGGTTAGAGTCTTGGACGTAGTGAAAAATCATAAATCTATGGTTATAATATATATTTATAACATAATTTATTTGAAAACCAAATAATATTTACATTTATATACATGTATAAAAGAAAAGAAAAATATAATAATATGTACACAACAAATAATGTCTTTATGTTAAAGTAGTCTGTGTCTGTCAGCTGCTATGCGCTACAACATAAGGGCGAGCTGTTTCATCAAAGTCGGTTCAGTAGGTTCAAAGATAATATGTACTGTTTATTAGGTTATTCTAGCGTAGCCGTTCGAGTTACGTGATAGTGATGATCTGATGTCTTGGTAACATAAAAAAAAAACACTAAAAAGTAAAAATAATAATAACTGACTTTAAAGAAAATTATCTAAAAAACACAAAATAAAGAAAATATTTTGAAATTGGCATGTTAAGGGTGAGGTTTCGTCGTATGGTGATGTTCTTAGCACCTCATGAGGTCAATATGAGGTGAGCGTGGGGTAGGATGTGGGTAGGATTGGTTGTAGGCCTAAACAATTTGGATTGGATACTAACCTTGTAGTCTTGCTTGTATATGTAGTATTGTTCTGCGATGCTAGCTAACGCTTTGTAGATATGTGTAGGCAAACTCTGTGGGTGGCAGTATGGTGGCAGTTCTGTCTGCATTATATTGTTTGTTTAGTCTATGCTCTTCCTGTTTAAAGAAAAAAGGCCCGACGGAACGGGCGTGCAACGCGTGAATCGTGCGTGTTCGTTCTCAGCTCAATCAACTTCTCGCAAGCAAAGCGTAGTAGGCTGACACCGTGGACGTGTGAGCTAATTTGACAAAAGGATAATTTGCCTGAAGATCCATACCAATCACGCACCATTTTCCACTTATTCGCGTACTGCATATCCAAAACTTTCACCGGATACATCGATAATTTAACGAAATCAAGGGGCTCGGGATTTTAACATAACAATTAAATTACGCCATGTATCCGTGCTTTTGTTCATATACTGATATATCTGTGATAAGTAATGTGTTCGTTTAAGTGACAAAGCAAAAGCGTCGGTTCCCATTCGAGACTATTATCCTATTTGTGATTACGGCCGGGAACTGGCCACTTGGTTTAGTCGCCGCGGGGACTCCAAAGCGGTAAATACGGAGGCGCAGATCCTAATTCGCATCATTTATCGTCAGGATTGCGGTGAGTACGGTGCCGACGAGATGTGCTCCCATTTTTCATACATTCATTTCGAGTAGTGGCAAGGGGTTTGAATTTTCGTTTCGTACTTGCGATCTGACATTGAAGGCCCGATCAGGTGCCAGTTTGTCTTAAAATAGCTATAAAATGTCAAGACTGGCTGGCACGGTGGCGATCAGCTGATCTGTAGTGTTTTAATTATAACGAATTAGGTAACTAATTGTTTCTTTAGTCTCGCGAAGATTTCACTATCGGGGAGTACGTATCTTACGATTACTAGGCTGGTAGTGTTATCTCTGATAAATTATTACAATATATTGGCATACTTGACACATTTCAAGGGATTTGAATGCTGTTCCTTTTGCAGATCTGAAAATGGTGCAGCAAGATTTGACCTAGGCACATGGGACTCATATGTTAAAGTGTTTGTCAGTAATGGCTCACGGTGGCTCACCGGTGTGAGCTCTGAGTGAGCTAGGAACACGGCCAGTCCAGTGTTGTGTTGTGCAGTGTCTAGTCATAGTGTGTGCGTGTGAGTGACGGTGGAGCCGGGATGCCCTCCGTGATGTTGTCAGCAGTGCTTGAAGAGGAGCCCGACTTGTACGAGGCGTTCCCGCCTCACGTTGACCCCACAGGCATCACCATCCTTACTGATAGCCCACCAGGTAAGGCAACTTAACTACCTACAATATTCTGTTTCAGTTATATAGTACTCACTTCACTTCACTTATTATGAAAAAAATAAAAAAGACATGGCCTCCATCGATTATAGTCGATGATTTTGCCAACAACAGAGTATTATCCACAGGGTATTGATGGATTAAATGCGTGCGGTAATGACACTGTTAGGGTGAAAAAAAATTGTTAATAATTTGCAAAAAAGAATAAAGCCGTTGATTTGGCTGTTTTGTAGGATTAATATGCATACTGCTGAACATTATAGTAAGTGAATTGTGCAGAATGTAGCTGATATGATGCTTAATTGTCATAGTTATACAGTTACCCGTGGGGTGCCGGGTAGAATTGCATCCCCCCATCTCGTTGGGTGTCGAAGAGGCAACTAAGTGAGAACAGGAAGACGGGTTCTTTTGGATTTATCTTCCACCTATACTGCAATCCCCAAGCCACCTGCCAAGCGTGGGGATTATGGCAACCCCTCCCTTCTAAGGGGGATGCCTTTGTTCAGCAGTGGACATATATTGGCTGCTAATCATTATAGCTAAGCCTTATATACTTTGAACAGTATAGACTACCTGAGATGAATAGCTATCTAAATCTTTTTATGAACAAAATATGCATTACAATTCCAGGTTACACTTTATTTGTGATATATTTGATGTGATTTGGTAAATCTGTTGTTTTTTATTATTCTTTTAAACCCAATTATCAGCAGATATGTATTATCATATGATTTGATACCAATTAATGGAAACTTCCTTAAGTAATCTAAGATTTCCCAGTTCAAAATCAAATAATAAACACTGGGAATGTTGTGAAATAAGGCTATCCTTATGTGCATGTAGCCATGTGTGTATTGTCAAAAAAAAAAATGAAGCTATCTTTGTTCTTTTTTTTTTACAGTACACACATGGCCATCTGATCCCAAACTAGGCATGTACTATGGACACCAGATAATTGATACTAATACACTACAATATACTTACATACTTTTTTTTTGTAAATACATACTCAAATAGATAAATAACACCCAGACACTTGGTGGGAATCGAACCCACAACCTATTGGGTAGCAGCCAGGGTGTCTAACCACTAGACCAACAGGATTGACACAATGAATGCTTAGTAATTGTTGGAGTGATGAAATTATCTCAATTGTTTTTATTATTTATTTGTCAGAGGACAATGCAGTTTGCAATAATACCTATTAAATAATAGTAATTTTATTAGGGAAAAGTAAACAAAAAAATAACTGTTCAAATCTATAATTTAATTATGAAGCATTTCTCAACTTAATCAAGAACGTTTTTAGGTGTTTTATTTTAAAAAGAATAATTCATATCATGTGTGGCCAGTAAACAAATACTGAATGAAGACCATAAAGTTTGCCAAGTTACATTTATATTTATTAAGTCATGCATAAGTTTTCCACTTAACCTTTGGAAAATATATTGAATAATTTTCCTCTGTTTAATTTACTGTGTAAACTGTAAGTTCACACAGTAAATTGAACAGTTTACACAATAAATTGAATTTTACATAAAAATCAGTTGTATTTTTCTTGGTGAGCTGTTAATTTATGAGACATGAAATATGAATTATTTATATTACATATCCTTCCTATTGCAAGTTCTTTGTGTGAGATAATTTACACTTATTAGCAGTTTTTATTAGAAGAACCAACTATATTGTTCATAACTCACTCAAACTGAATACATTACGCAAGAATCGCGATTCAACTTGTCTAGTCTGAAAATAGGCTCACCAAGTTGTGCGCAAGTGACAGATATATTGATTCAAACTTATTGTCGTGTGTGCGAAAGGGATAGCTCTACCAACTGTAACTAAATTCATGGCGGCCAAGTTACATCCCGAGTGTCGTGTTTTACAGCAAGATTACTTGTTTATAGGTATCCGAAAATTGTACAGTCACAAGCATAAATATATTACCATGGACAGTTCGCCAAAAATATCTAATTTCATGATTCATTCATTAATTTCTGATCTCAACATGGCGGCAAAAATATGTGATCATTTATAAAAGCATATACATGTAGCAGCAGATATATCTGACATCAAAGGAACACCAAAACTATCTGACAACACATGCGATGCAAAAATATGAGCCACCTTTTAGAATGCAAAAATATCTGGCATGTCTTGCGTTATAAACATCACGCTGACGCTTACAGCATAAACATCTCAAACTCAAAAACTCAAAACTCAAAAATAGTTTATTTCAAATAGGCTTAACGCTAGCACTTTTAAAAGGTCATGATTTTTTTTTTAAAAAGAAGTTACCACCGGATCACAACGCGGCCTCAACTGAGAAGATCCGGCAAGAAACTCAGCGGGCTTGTCATTTTATCACTTTTTTTTTAAAACAGTGTGTCATGTTACAATTAGATCAGAGCGACAGTGTGTCTTGCCGTTCAAAAGATCAAATAAGACAGAAAAAAATAAAAAAAATACGACGAAAGTACAACAAACTAAAAAGCCAAAGGGATAGTAGTCGGACCAGTCCCCCCATACACCCCCCATACCCATCTGACATAATGTTTCGAGACATTTTTCTTCTATATTGCAATAAGTTCCGCTCATTTTGCAAAAACTTGTGATGTAGCACTGGCAGCATAAACATCTGACAAAATGTTTCGAGGCATTTTTCTTCTATATCGCAATAAGTTCCGCTCATTTTGCAAAAACTTGTGATGTAGCACTGGCAGCATAAACATCTGACAAAATGTTTCGAGACATTTTTCTTCTACATCGCAATAAGTTCCGCTTATTTTGCAAAAACTTGTGATGTAGCACTGGCAGCATAAACATCTGACAAAATGTTTGGAGTCATTTTTCTTCTATATCGCAATAAGTTCCGCTCATTTTGCAAAAACATGTGATGTAGCACTGGCAGCATAAACATCTGACAAAATGTTTCGAGTCATTTTTCTTCTATATCGCAATAAGTTCCGCTCATTTTGCAAAAACATGTGATGTAGCACTGGCAGCATAAATATCTGACACCTGACCCTAATAATTTGAGTTATTTTGTTCTGTTCTTTATTAATAATAAGTTCATTTGTATATAATTATTTTGTTTTTATTTACTATACTCGCGCAATTTTCAGAAACTAACAGAACCGATTTAAAAATATTTGTGATTAAGATAGGGATTAAGTACAGGTTCAGAATTTGAATCTCAATACAGGAATTTGGAAATAATAAGCAATCAAGTAATAATTTTCTTTATTAAAAAAACCGATCCATGTTAATCAATATAAATGGAAGATTTATTAATTCACACTAGCAGAAAAATATTTTTTTTTTTACTTTTTTTATTCAACATAAGCTAGTGCTCGACTGCAGACCCACCTGATGAAAAGTGGCCACGCAATCGTAGATTGTAAAGCACACTGGCTTTTTAAAAGCCTATTCACTCTAGCCTTGAAGACACCCACATTATAATCTGGCGGAAAAACCGACGCAGGCAAACTGTTCCAATCCTTATTATAAACGAAGAGGTAAATCGTTTAGTCCGGACTGAAGGTACTTTAACCACAAAATGGTGTGCATGCGCAGTGCGTCTCGACGTCCGACGATAGAAGGGGATTGGTGGAATCAAGGCATGCAATTCCTGCGCACACTCTCCAAAATGCATCCTGTAGAATATCGAGAGGCTAGCTACTTTACGCCTGTGCTCTAGGCTTTGTAGATTGGCTTCTACGTGGTAAATAATAATAATATTATGGGAAAATCCACACACGGTCATCTGATCCCAAACTAGGCAGAGCCTGTACTATGCAATACAATGGATATACCAGACAACTGATACTAATACTTAATATACTTTTTTGTAAATACATACTAATATAGATAAAACACCCAGACACTTGGTGGGAATCGAACCCACGACCTATTAGCTCCTATTAGAGCGGATAGGGTGTCTAACCACTACATCAACAGGCCCGCCAACAACAACAATAATAAGAACACAAACACACAATACATACAATAACAAGAATTTAACTAAAACGTTTTGATTTAGTGGGTATTTCGATATTTGTTCACTTTGATTAGTTCTCGCTACCTACCGTACTTATCATTTACGTTTACGTAATAGCGACACAGCGACACTTCTTGAAAATTGTGCGAGTATAGTAAATAAAATCATAGTAATTATATACAAATGAACTTATTAATAATAAAATAACTCAAATTATTATGGTCAGGTGTCATATATTTATGCAGCCAGTGCTACATCACATCTTTTTGCAAAATGAGCGGAACTTATTCCGATATAGAAGAAATATGGCTCGAAACATTTTGTCAGATGTTTATGCTGTCAGCGCGGTCAGCGTGATGTTTATAACGCAAGAAATGATGATGCAGATATTTTTGCATTCTAATAGGTGGCTCATATTTTTGAAGTCAATGCGGCATTCTATATTTTTGCATCGCATGTGTTGGCAGATAGTTTTGGTGTTACTTTGATGTCAGATATATCTGCTGCTACATGTATATGCTTTTATAAATGATCACATATTTTTTCCGTCATGTCGAGATCAGAAATTAATGAATGAATCATGAAATTAGATATTTTTGGCGAACTGTCCATGGTAATATATTTATGCTTGTGACTGTACAATTGTAAATTCTTAACACACCAGTCTCGTCGGAGAGGCCGAACGGTTGTACGTATGCGACTTTGGCGTGTATAACCCCTTACGCCACTGAGTTTCTTATCGGATCTTATTTGCCAGTTCAGTTCGGATTAAGTCAGCCCTCCCTAAGCGTCGGACATGCCGACGGCCCGAAGCACCATAGGACTCGACGCGTTCCCTGCCCTGTAGGTTGATTGAGGATTGAGTGTCTGCAAAAAACTTTGATCCCAAAGAAAAATTGTTTCAAATATGTTACAATCCACATATAAAAACATATAAGTACCCTGTTTTTCTTTAAAAGATCAAAATCGAAATAATAAGTTTGAATACGGGTGTGATGGCTGACCGGTGGCTGGCCGGTGATAGTGGAGGGTTGAAATATTCAACCCTACCAATTGTCTTTGCCTGGCTAGAGAGGGATACAGTAGAGGTATACCTGTACTATAATATGTAAATGTCAATTGCACCCACGATCGCTCCCTTTATTTACCGATAAAAGGTTAATAAATTCGATAGTATTTTATACAAATGGGTCTTTTTTTATTCAGTTTTAATTTAGACAAACTGGTAGTTATTAATTCTGGTAAGTACTTAAGTTTAATTACAAAAGTAGATGCAAAATAATGCAATTTACATTATTGAAGTCAGTGACTGTGAACAAATACGTTTATATCGCTCGATATTTTGCTTGGTTGATCTCAAGCTATTTTCATTCACGACGACGCTATGTCTTTGAACGTTCCATGTTCATTGACTTCATGTTTCTTCACAGTTGAATTTCCCTGAATAAGCGTAATGTCCCAATGCATTGTTTATGAAACTGAAACGTGTTGTGGATAACGTTGTCTAAACAGTATTAGCTGCAACAATAGGTGTCTTAACATTTGCCTGGCGATTTAATGTTGACATGCCTTGGTTCACTTAAAACTACTAGCTTAAAAATAAGTATCCTCATCTACAAGTTGCGTTTTATTAGTTTTATTTTCAAAAAGACGACGAGCGAATATCGCCGCGCCGGTTCAAACCGGCTCGAAGGACCAATTACTTTTCAAGAAAATCAGCCAAGTTGTAGTGCTAAAGAAGAAAAACAACGTTTATTATGTAAAGGAGTCTGCCCAGTAGACCGGTCCATACCATTACTGTGCTATGAGTGTATCAGGCACGTAAAATAAATTACGGACACTACTACGCGATCCAAACGGATCATGCCCGAACCCCAAGACTGTCGACTACCACAGTATAAATAATACATTATGGTCAGATGGCTCTAGTTACACAGACAGAAAGTAAAGACATTAATATTGATAATCTAGCGCTGCGTACCGCAACAGCAATGTCGCCTGTCATGCAGAATAGATTTTTGTGTTTTGAAAGAAACGTGCTTGACACGGCCGGATACGCGACGCTCTAGTGGGCGTTGTTCCATAAACTGTCACACAAAAATTGCTCGATAGGTACGTTCATAGCAGGGTCATGCATGGTACGGTCACCGTATCTGTATCAGCATGGTCTGGTCAAGTGGGCAAACACTTTAAAACTTCAGTCCGGATAAGTAGAAAAGAAAGAAGTACAATTTATTTGAATACCGCAAAAACAATGAAACACAATTAGGGTAGTGCAAACTAAACTGACTAGACATAAATACTTAGGTTGTAGAATGTTCCCTTATGGACACAAATCCGATAGTTTCTATGAAATTACTTCATCATACCAAACAGAATTGTCAAAACACTTCGATGATGGGTAATAATAATAATAATATTCTGGGACAACCCACATACGGTCATCTGATACCAAACTAGGCAGAGCCTGTACTATGGAAACCAGACATCTAATACTAATACTTATATACTTTTTTTAAATAGATAACTACACCCAGACGCTTGGTGGGAATCGAACCCACGACCTATTGATTAGCCGCCATGGTGTCTAACCACTAGCCCGTCTATGATGCGTGAATAGAGTTTTCAGGATATCGGCGAAAACGTTTTAATTGGATCCGGAATTTTCTGACAGTTGTGAATAGCCCCAGATCAGCGTAGCTTAGATCGCTTATTGCGAAGCGAATGTCTGGCTCGGAGGGAAAGGGCAAATCTCAGGCATACGACTAGCAAAAATGTTCATATAACTAGTTCATCGATTTAAACCCCATGCAGACTGTGCCATTTATTATTCAAAAATAGTTATAGTAATTATTTCAAAATTACATGCATGCTATAGAATATATACAAAAGACGTGACCGATGTTCCCCGACCCATCCACTTTTTGTCTGAAATCTTTTAAATATGTATTTCCCACGTTTTGTAGAAGAGATGTTGAATCGAGTATCGGAAACCGTTGGGAATCTCGGAAATAAAGTCACTGTTAGAAAACATCTGGCAAATACTACTTATCTTATGTACTTAGTTCTTGAGTTAAGGTACCTACTGTATGATATCGTGACGGTCCGCAGCGCAGAGAAAGTTCTTTCTAATGAATAATATTACAGTTAATCGTAGTGAATTCTTACTTCAGATTAAGAATGAATGGAAGAAAGTGATACATCGGTAGCTGGATTGGATTGGTTTGGATGATAAGATATTTTAATATATATTTTTAACTTTGATAATGAAGTTATATTTTATTTTATTTTATAAAAAACATAGTAATGAGTTTGCCTATGGGGTGTCCAGTTAAGAATATCACTCTACCCATCTCCTCCAACTGGGTTTCGTACGAGGTAACTAAGGAAAACAAGAAGACGGGCAGCAGCGTCTTTCTATTAGATTACCTACTACTTATATTATATAGCGATCCCTAAGACGTTTGCCAAGCGTGGGGTTTATGGAACGCCCTCCCTCTTTAAGAGAGACCTGCCTTTGTTCAGCAGTGAGTCCTCCGACTGATGATGATGCTAGGAGAGTTCTATCTTTGATACAAATTAAAAATATACCCTTCGATTTTACGCGACAAACAATAGCGTCGCATCCATCTACAATCTAGGCCAAGCATTCTGTTTGTTATCTATTGAGCCGGCAAACAATTTGCATTTCCACTAATGAGGTTTATCAGAAGAAATCTCAACAGAGCAGCCGATATCTGGTATCTCAAGTACCCCACACTCGGTTACTGATAACATTGAGAACGATTATTGTCTCAACTAAACACACGTAAAACTCGACTTCGGAATAAAGTGTTTGTTCATAGGCATACCGTGAAATGAACCGCTGTAATACTGCGATAAGAAATGCAAATATATTTGTAAGCAATATGAAACTACTGTTTACATATTGTTATAAAAATATATTGATGTAAATGTTGGATGCAGGCAGCCTCGGCAACGAACGCTATGGAAATGTGGAGGCTTTTAGTTAGGAAACAAAATGCCAACTGCTGGAGATATTACTAGTAATTGTTTGTCTATGAAGTAATTTTGTCCAGTTACATGCAGTAAGTGCCCTTTTCACTGGAATGTAGTAATGTTTGCACCTACTTGGACGGTCTCTTGCATAATTTGTTACTACCTAGTAAGAAAAATAAGACAGTGTTTATCTCTTAGTGTCGCCGCACACGGGACACCAGCCACAACCACAAAACGCAGCCACCGACCTATTTCCTGTTGTTTGTGACTCGCCGCACAATGTAGACGCCGGTGGTCGCCACACGCCACAAATCGCCTCTAGTGGTCGGGTCGGCCACTAGACGCCGACACAAGCCACTCGCGCGACTCCCCACCCCTCTCTCCCTTCATTTCACTCGTTGGAGTCCATTATGATGATACTACAAGCACGCGTTAAAAAAAGTAGCGGCCACCGACCGCAAGTGTCCAACATGGACCACAAGTGGCTGTCGCGCTCGTCAGCTTCTTTTGTAGCCGCTTCTACCTTCAAGTGGCGGCGTTTGTGGCTGTGGCTAGTGGCTAGTGGCCCGTGTGTGGCGACCCTTACAGTTGTAGGCGACTAGACACTTGTCTCTGAGGTCCCCATTGTAGTGCAAGCCTGATATTCTGCACCGGTGATTTGACTGTTTTCTTATTTGCTTTGGATAAGGAAAGCAAAATATCAACACCAAACGGTTTAGCTAGACTCGGCGATAGCTTGAAAGCCTGACGTCATCATCGTCATTGGCCGGAAGACGTTTGATGTTGAACACAGACCTCCCCCTCGGAACGCTACAATGAACAACAATTGGCTATTTAGTTAGATCCACCCACCGGTTACCTGCGACGCGCAAAATGTAGTCAGTCCAACACACCTAGTGGGAGACCTGACTTCGCTGTGTTCCGGTTCGTGGTCGCCACTCGAGAATGTTTCTTCCTCATTGGTTATTAGTTCTTCGAGCGTTGTGCAACTTGCAGAATTAGCCTGACGTAGCAGTACATGTAGAATATTCAGACTATTTCATTATCCTTTTATTTTGAGTAACAACAGAACTAAACGGGCTGGGGTACAACATTTATTTGTCAAACTCGCTGGCTTATTGTACAAAAGGGCGGATAAATGAAGGTAAACGAGGCAGTTTAGACTCGTGCCCTTTTCCCCCACTCTGCTTATTGTCAGGTTTATTTAGAGATACGGGTCCAACACGACCTTTGGGTCCATTGTGTTGTGCTCGCTACGGGGATTTTACGTTCAAACTACCGGAAGAAAATAGCGTCTGCCTTTCAATTTTTATTGAATCTAATTGGCTGAATGCGACCCACCAACTCACGACGACACTCAACATGATGACCTAATATCAACGTTATTGTTAAATAAAGTTTGAGATTTTTAAGCCTACTCGGTATTGAAGTATTACTGTGACAACATTGTCAATCTTAATTGCTCCAAAGTTCAAATGTATGTTTGGTATTACCTCCAGTGCAGAGTGTCACATGCGGGCAGGTATGGGTCCCTTGAAGTCTCTGGACGTTTGGGGTGTGGGCCCTAGACGTCTATCGTTCCAGGTGGGCTATAATGCGTAAGGGGTACCTGATGCAAATCCCATCAGAGAGCCCAGTTCCCCCTCTCATGTTCCGATGCGATAGGCGCGGATAGTGGTTTGGAATCCCACATACACCCGTTGACGACAGGGTCCTGGGGATAGGTACCCCCGTGAAAACAAAAAAAGGTATGGGTCCAGTTTTACTTATTTGCCCTCATAATCATTGGTGTGTACAACTGGCAATGTTCTAATTACTTTAATTAAGAACATGTATGTGATTACCAAATTCAGTTGTCGTAAAACTAATCACGCAATGTTCGACATTAAATTATATGTGATCAACATTATTGAAGTGATGCAATTTGTTTTCATGATTAGCATTTTACTGACAAGACTGAGGACAAGCAGTGATGATGGTTCAATGTATTCCTGGTGGAGATAATACACCGTCTAGTAAAATTAATATTAAAACTTTTCACCCGTGCGAAGCTGGGGCTAGCTAGGCCGCTAGTTTAAGTAATAAAGGTCTTCGTTTGTTATCCATTTTGTGGATAATGAACGAGGAGAATACAAGATCGTCTGAAGTTAATCAAGAAGTTAAGATTAGATAATTAGATGATTAGATTTCACGAGAAAAAGCATACTTATATTAAAGTTTGTTTGCGCCATTATATATTTTTATTCAGAGGCATTATAATTGCTTACTGACAGAAAGACAAACTGTAACTGTTTCTTCAAGTAATCTGCTTGATCTGTAAAAAACGATGAAGATTGACTAGTGACTAATATTTGTGCCTGTTTATGTTTACTATACAAATTCTGACTAATAATTTGAAATATCCGTTCTTATCCAAATATTCTAGACTGAGCTAATGGGAATCCCACAGAGGCGAGAGTTGCGTGTCTTGCCTACGTGACTTCAGCCATAAGCAGTATTTTCTAGATAAAATAAATATTTCATGTTAATACGCATTTAAACTATCCGGAACAGACATAGACCCGAAGTTATCGGCACAGGCCATGGGATTAGCAAGTTGTAGGACTAATAGTCGATGGAGCAGATAAGTTCTTTAGTGGAGACCTCGAGTTGGCATAGCGTAGTTTTAGACGCCCTGAGGCTAGATCGAACGACGATACACGTAAATTGACAGGCAAAACTGAATGAATTTTTATCTCGTCTAGACCACTAATTTCAATAAAACCTTTGACAAATGATAGAACAGAACATATACTCTTGAGAAGCGAAAACATATCAACAGTCAGCGTCATCCTTTTGGTGATGCAACAATTGGATTCGCGATGTAATCGTTAGCAAGACCTAACTTGCTCTTGCATAATCTGACGCAAGAACTTTCCCAGATGCCTTGGTAGTTCCCGGATTCTACTTATTAGGGCTTCAGTTTTGTATAGTCATAGAACTGGCTTGATACTTCGATTGCTTGCTCAGTACACGATAGTAAGTTCCGATGAGCAAGGTATAAAATCACTCGCAACTCTTAAATCCCTTAGTCACTGTTCAGCTCAACAACTCACTCAAGCTAGTTTACAGTCTCACACTCTTAAGCAATTAATTTAATAACGGGTTTACCGTTCTAAGTGTCTTTAAAGGTGGTTTCTAAAAAAATATAATTACTTTAATTGCTTTATAATCCATTATATTTCTTGGCTAGCACCGAAAATTGTTTGTGCAGTCTTAGTGACATGATAAAAGTGATTTATGATGTAGTGAAGTGAATCATTCTTACACGCTGGTTAATTAGTTCATTGATGGTGTAATGGGAACGATGCGATTTTATTTTTGGCGCTTCTAGTGTGATCTTTTTATGTGAAAGAACTTCATTGTCACCATGAAGGGTATTGTACAGTGGAATAAAAGTGAGTTTGGTTAAATTTGTTTTTCTTATCACACTCTGATGCCATCGCTTCATGTATTTTATCAATAGATTATTATTGACGTATTTAAAATTATTTGATTGTTATCAAATTACTGATTGCATTATTAGTTTAGTGAAATTTAAGACTAAATGATTTTTGACTTCGATGCAGTCTTAGGAAAGATTTTCTCTTTATTTCTCATCCCGATGGAGCGTAGAATATACTATTACAATATTGTGTTTTATATGTTAGAAGTTCTTTGGACTATGTCGTTCCTGGAGTATATAATTTTTGTTAATAACTTTATTCTACTAGACTCCGCTAATTTTCCGTAACAAGCCATATAGTTAATACTCAGGGGTTTTTGTCGAAAGCGGTATGATAAGTAAGTGTTGAGAGAAGTAAATGCCTAAAATTCAGTAGTCGGATTCCTATCAATAATGGAACAAAAGCATACAAATGTGTGTATGTGTCATGAGGGAGATCATTAATTTTTGTTTTTCTTTGCGATGCGTTCTTATGTTGCGATGACATACCTTTTTAATACGTAGCGCGTTCCAAGCAAGCGCATGAGTCGATATTGTAGATTATTTTTGGAGTTGTGTCAAAATTGCCTTTCCTTCCTCATTTCCGAGAATCCTGTTTTTCTTGATCCACTTCGCTTGCTTCCTAAGATAATGCACATTCATTCATACCGGATTTGTTAGTCATATCTTTACGTTATAGATGATAGCCATAACAATGGTTTAATAAAAGGATATTAGTCTCATAGTATAATGAAATGACGTACCCTGTTTCTCGCGATTGTTACTGCTTTGCTAAAAGAATTTATGCATTAATGCTGTCTCGAGCATTCGGAAAACGACTAAATCGCTGGTCACTGCTGCTAACGTGTGCGGTTTGAGATCCATCCCTCGCTATATCAAGCTTCCGTTGCGGATGCAGAAAGTAGCGTGTGTGCTATAATACCAGCTCTTGTTTATGTCCCACTGTTGTGCACGGGCCTCCCCTCAAGGTGAGGGGGCTTAGACCATAGTCCACCACGCTGGCCAAGTCCACCACGCTGGTTTGCGGACTTCACACGTCATTCGAAAGCTAGTTAGGCTTTCTCAGACATGCAGGTTTCCTCACGATGTTTTCCTTCACCGAAAGCTAGTAACAATCGCACAAAGACGATTCGCACATGATTAATTAAAGAAATCAGATGTGCGAGCCGGGGCCCGAACTTGCGCACCTTGTTTCCAAGGCAAGCGCTCGCCCACTGACCTGTTACCGCCTAACCGTAACAATAACAAAATTAAATAAAGATAATATTAATTTGTCTCCTATTATTAATTATACGTATAGAGAAACAAGTGCCAATAGGTTAATATTCCTTCACAACCTTTGTTGCCTTCCCAAAATACTTAACGATTACAGCGAATCTTGGCACCTCCTTCGTCATTGGTCAATCCAATTCACGAATCGGAACACTTCGACACATGAAAATACACAAGCGAATGCGCGAACGCATTTAAAAACAGAACAATAAACAGCAGGCAGGTTAGTGGTGCCATCTGTCAACAGCTATGCCAACCGTTTGTAAACATTTTAATTGCATTGGATCTCACCCGACCTGCGCAGATGTCAGCCGTGAGTTCTGACCAGCTATCAGCTATTCGTGCGTTATTTTCATAATAGGGTTGGCAATAACTGTGAAATGTAAGACATTATTATTAATATAGACTAGCTGAACCGCGCACGTCCTCCCGAATTTTTTTTACAAAACTGCTCCGAATTTCAGTTAATAAAATACTTTCTCCCTCTTCCCGCTGTCGCTCTCCCTCTCGCACCCGCTTCCACTCGCGGCTCCACTCCCCCTACCACTCCCACTGCCCCCTTCCAAAGTTTACTACCCTAATCCCATCCTCATCTTCAAATAGGCCATTATCACACAATATTAACAATTTTGAATTCTTCAAACTCAACTTTTTTAGGTATGTTCCCAATTTATTTATGTACCTACAAAAAAAACATATTAAAATCGGTGAAGCCGTTTCTGAGGTTTTGCGAGACTTTGAGGACAGCTATTATAAAGTATCTATTCGCGACACTGTTGATTAGAAAAACCGTCTGTGAATTTCCAAAATTGTACAGCAGTATGTAAACGCTCTCAAATTTTCCTGGTGGTCAGCGATAGTCAGTCTTCCCATAGACAGTTGTATTACACAACCGCTTGCTTTTTACCCATTTTCTTTGTATTTTAGTAGGTTTATAAGGATTCCAAAAACGTTGTTATTTTTGAAGCTACATAAATGAGATTGAGACACTTTTTACCCAAAGCGACAACCTTATCTGTAGAGGCAACACGTTTGTAAACAGACGCGCCATTCGGTTTGCACAATCTTTATAAGATAAAAATACACAGTTGGGTACACTGTGTATTTTAGCCCAGTGTAGAGTTGGTTTACGCAGATACAATCCGCCAATCCGCCGGGTGAATCATTCCCAATCTCAAGTTTGGCATCATTGCCTCACGCACTTTGCGGTAGATATTTCCTACTGTACGTGATCGTGGTCACGTGTTTTTTTTTAATACTAATACCACATTATCTTCGATGGTATTCATTTTTATCGATAACCGATTGAGTTACAACACTAAACATTACATAGCACACAATGAGGAAATGGATGATGAACCTATGGTTAGATGAAGAAATTAATGTTGAAATGGAATTCAATAGAAAATTCGACATTCAGGCTATGTAAATTTTAATCCCATCCAGTTCAATTTTAAATCCTACCAACGGAGTGGCGCGTCGCTGTCTTCCGTGCTGCAGGACAGCACGAATGCACCAATTGATTGATGGAATTTTAAAGTTATTTCCAGTGTAACCCTACAGATCATAGCTCCAATCCCAAAATAGCTGTACAAGTTTTAAATTACCTACATTACTTAAACCAAATTATAACCCCCCTATTTTCTACGCTGCGACCTCGTCTGTGTTTATTATGCCCTATTCATCATGATCATCATTATCGTCATCATCAGCCGGAAGACGGCCACAAAGACCCTTTAGACCGCCATTTGCGTCCATCGGTTGCTTGCGACGCGCACGATGTCTTCAGTCCAACCCACCTAGTGAAAGGTCCGCCTACGCTGCGTCTACCGGTTCGTGGTCGACACTCGAGAATCGTTCTTCCCCATAAGTTATCGGTTCTTCGAGCGATGTGACTTGCCCACTGCCACTTCAACTTGCAGATTTTTAGAGCTGCGGCAGTGACCTTGGTTCATCATCATTATCAATCAGCCGAAAGACACTCACTGAGATCACTGTTGAACAATGGCCTCCCCTTTTATGGGAGGGGTCGTTATTATCACCACGCACGCAATATTGGTGGTAGGTAATCCAACAGAAAGACGCTACTGCCCGTTTTCTTGTGTTCCCTTAATTGCTTCTTACATACACCCAACACTACTACACAACAATACCATACCTACTTTACACGGCACCATGACAGTGCCGTGACCGTATGCATGTGAAAAGGGCCTAAGGGTGTGAACGTGCCGTGTGTCTCATCGTCCAACGATACTTGTAGAAGGGGGATAGTGGAAACACAATAGTTAATAACGGGTCGGCGTTAGTCGGCAAGGACTGTCTTTTTACCTGAATGCGCCTTTAGACCCAAGTATACGCTAGCGTCGTGATCCTAGACATGTGATAGAATTTATTTGAAGCTCTCGGATCCAGAAAAGTTGTCCTAGCAACAAAGCTTCCAAGATAAAGGGAAGAAAATACTAGATTACCACAGAGATAAGACCAGCGATGTGCTATTCTAACAGGATAACTGACTGTGGACCGAAAAGCGAACTAAGAGGGAAAACCCCTACATCCCCGTCGATTCGTCTTCGACACTACAGTGATCACGTGTCTATACGACTATCTGATGAAAGGTTTTAATTAATAATTTTCTAAGATCACTTTTAAAATATTCTAATATAGACCCTAATGTCATCATACAAATAAGTGATATTTTATTTTATGTATATGTTCACATAGGCATGCAATGCATGCAATGCAACATGCATTCTAGGTACAGCATTCACCTTCGGAGTCGCTGGACGTTCGGGGTGTGGGCCCTAGGACGTCCATTCAGTACGGCAGTGACTCTGAGGAGAACGGCGGCGGGGTTGCGAGTCCGTCCCCGTGAGCACTGTGTCTGGTTCCCGGGCTACAGTGCGCCTCCCGGTGGCGGACATAAAGCGGGTACCGAGGGGCCCCTGGTGCAGATCCCACCGGAGAGCCCTGGGGTTGTCTCTGAAGTTGGGTTTGGCGAACCATTGCGCAACTACAGTCTTAAGTTGTCAATACAAAAACACAAAAATATATATACCTACTGCGCAGCGTCTTGCAGCCAACTTCAGACACATTGTAACTACTGTATGTAAGACATGTCCAAATTCTTTGGATAAGACACGTGAAAACAAATAAACTTATTAACTGTTAGGTTCTTGTACGTACACAAGACCGTCCGTTAACATTGTGTAAACATTGATTTGTTCTGGTACGAGGGATGCCTTTTAAGTTTTGTCGTTTGAAGAAAAAAACAATTAGAACCTTATAGTACTTTTTATTGTTTTTCAAAGTATTCACCACGTAGCTTAATACACTTTTCCATTCGCTCAAACCAGTTATTATAACATTTATTCCACTCTAAAGTGGGGGTGTTCAAAATGGCTGACTTGAAAGCGTCGACTGCTTCTTCACCGGACTGGAACCTTTGGCCACGAAGACTTTTCTTAATTTTAGGAAATGTAAAGAAATCGTTAGGGCTTAGGTCAGGACTGTATGGAGGATGGTCAAGAATTTCTACTTTTTCCTGCTTCAAATACTCAATCGTTTGACGAGCGCTGTGTGAGCTTGCGTTGTCGTGGTGCAGGATGATGCTTTGAGTTAGATTTTCGAAGTTCGGCCATGACTTGTGGTAAACAAACTGTGGTAATTGTGGTATACCACTCTGCGTTAACCGTTCTACGATCTTCAAGTGCAATAGTCGCAACATGGCCGGTTTTTCCAACGGACGTGGCCACCATCTTCTTTGAAGTGCTTCGAGAACGAACAACTTTAGTCGGCTTTGGCTTGTCTTGAAAGACCCAGATTGTAGATTGTTGTTTGGAATCAGGATCGTAGGCATAGATCCAAGATCCGTCACCACTGATGATGTCGTAGACGTGATTTGACTCTCCTTGGTTGAACCTTTGCAGAGTTTTCTTACACCATCTGACGCGGGCCGCCTTGTGATCGTCGGAAAGCAGATGCGGTATCCAACGGCAAACTAGCTTTCTCACACCAAGCGCTTTATGCAAGAGCTTCTGAATGGTTGTCCCTGAGATGCCTAATACAGCCTCTATCTCTCCATATGTCACATGACGATCTTCGAGAATTAGTTGTCTCACAGCAATTATGTTATCTTCAGTGAAGGCGGATTTTGGGCGTCCTTCGCGAGATTTGTCACTAACACTAGTATGTCCACGCTGGAATTCTAAATACCAGCGTTCGACAGTCCGCAGACCTTGGGCTTCATCACTGAACACAGATGTTAGCTCTTCAAAACACTGAAGCCGTGTCAGGCCTCTTCTAAAGTTGTAGAAAATTATTGCACGAAGATTTTCCTTAGAAAGATTCATTTTCGTACGTAACCTGACAGATTCCAATCGACGCTGTGACTAAACAATAGCATTAATCCTAATACTTTCTACTGTTTTAAGATTCAAAATTATAGAACAGTTCCAAATTCAAAATTGCCGGGAAATGTGGAAACGACAGAACTTAAAAGGCAGGCCTCGTATAAAGGGCACTGTAATTGGAAATTAGGTACTGGGTAAGAACCCCTCACATCTCCCCCCGTTGGGGGTCTGTAAGAGGCGATTAAGGGAAAACAATAAGACAGACAGTAGCCTCTTTCTATTGGATTACAGTGAACGCCTTTCGGCTGCTGATGACTAAATAAATTTAATAAACTGATGTCTTAATTGAAATGTGCTGTTTCAGTACAAATTCTTTGGGCAGGCGTGTAACTTACCATCAGGCAAACGTCCCGCTCGTCTTGTCATTAAGTTGTATAATAATAGCTGAAGCTTTGATTATATATACATCTAGATAGCATGTTCGATGTTCAAACACTTGACAATATCAGGTACACCAAAACATCAAATTGGTATACTTGGTTGTTTAGTATCACTAAAACTGTACCGATGGTTTGTGCTCGCAAAAAAAAAAACATCATGCCGAATTGTGTACTTAATCAAATCATGAAAATATTAACTAAGTAAAATTAATAAAGATCCTAACTTAATTTTCCATTCATAAGTCTTAAGTTAAGATTCTGTGAAGGATTACTATAAAAACTCGATTGTTTTTTACGACAATTTGTACATTGTCCGACTAGACTGGTGTTGCTAGGTAATAATGAGGGAATACATCTTAAGTCTGGGGTAATTTTTCTTTTAACAAAAATGAATTCAATGAAACGTAATACTTAGATAGTGACCAAAACATTAAATAAATCAATTAAAATAATTTTAATTTATTTTTTGATAAATTAATTACTTTTATATAGGTAAGTACTTACTTAGAAGTATTTTTTTCTTCCTGGTCATGAGGCAAATAAGACGTTCACCTGATGGTAAGTGACACGCCATTTAAAAATTAAAATAAATTAAATTAAATTGAATTGATTTAATTTAATTTTTTATGTTATGTTATTTTATTTTGTTTTGTTTTATTTATTTTATTTTATTTTGACAACAAACAGCTATACATTATATTTTACAAAAAAAGGAATTGCACATTTACACAGTACATATCAATGCATAGCCCACAACGCTATCGCTATTTATGGGAAAAATATTTATAACTGGACATCCCCAAACACGCACACAACCACAGATGACGCGAGTGTACAACGAGGCTTGCACGCACACACGAATTATGAGGTTGCGATGCTTATGCCCATTTTCACCAACAATCCCCTAAAAGTTTCTTACGTAGGAGCTCCTTAGGATAAGTGACCCCTAAATCGGATTCTTACCTAAATTCATTTTCACCGTGCTAGGTGTCACTTTTACAGGGGTCTCCTAGATAAGTGACGATTCCTTTGTATTTTAAAGCCATATAGACACATCTGGGGCCAATAAATTTAAGGGACGTCTTTCTTGTTTTTTTGGTTCTTCATGTTGATTTTTATAGTTTGTAGTTACTTGTATTAGTTTTGTGCTAAACAGCGGTAATTATTGGCATCATAGACTTTTAGTTACCCATAATATTTTATCGTATCATTTTGAAAAAAAAAATGTTCTTTTTGTTGAGTAGGTATTTTATAAATAAGACGATCAATATTTTTCTAAGCTAAACTATCTAATTTCAATAGATTTTGAACTTTCTAAAAATTCATAGCTCTCCGTTTTCAAATTATACTTGTACTTCATCCAAAAAATAACACATAATGGCTGCCACCTAGCGTTAGGGATCAGTTATGGGGTGAACAAACGGGCTCCTAAAAATAAGTGGACTCCTAACGCCTTAGGTAACACCTAAGCGTTGGTGAAACCGATTTTTTGGTAAGGGGCTTTTTAAGAGTGACTTTGCGGGTTCCCTTAGTTAGGGGATCGCTGGTGCAAACGGGCTAATGCCCGTTCGTTCGTTTTAGTAACGTAACGTTACAAGACTAATAGGTATCTAGACGTATATATAATCAAAGAGCTGAAGTTAATTTTATTACATAAAAATTACAATCTGTCTTCAAGCCGCCGCATTCCGTCGGCGACTGCGCAGATAACCTCGCCTTATCATAGGTGTTTACTTAACACTTCAATGTTATACGGTGGTATAATGTACCCCGTACATTTTAAATTATAATAAAAACTTTTTACGCGGTTACCATTCCTCTAAATAGTTTAGGAAGACTGTGACATCGTGTTAGCCATCATACAGTACTCACAATGGTCTCATCACTCATCTTTCTGTGTCTGAAGTTGGGTTTGGCAAAACATTGCGCAGCTATAGTCGTGAGTTATCAATACAAAAACACAAAAATTTGGTACTGCGCAACGTCTTGCAGCCAACTTCAGATCCTTTGTGACTACTGTACACTGAGGGGGATTGTATAATCATCCCCAGGAGTACACGGATGTAAGAACATTGCATTCTTCTGTAAAGTGGAGGTTCCACAGATGTATTAGTGCAATCTGAGATAAATACTTTACTATGTGGATCCCTTGTTTGGTAGTTTTGTGGAAACCTTATAAAATACACAAGCTATGAAAAAAATATTTTATCGATTTAAAGCGAAGTAGAGTTCGTCGCTCTTTCGATGGCATAATTGTAAATCGATGGACATACATTTTTAACACAAATGTCGTTGCCCGCTTAACGATTTCTATTTTCGTCCCATTCATATATTGATAATTAGTATTTGGTCTAAATTAATGTGAAGTGATCTGTTTTTATGGTAATTATTTCCAGCTTCTAATCTCAAACTATATAGTTTGTTTGTTTGTATTTTTTTAAAAGAAAAAAAAAACAATGTGGAAACCTGTAAATGAGTTAGCGAATAAGTATCAACTATTCACCATTACAACAATATGCTACGAGACATCGCAATAATGCTTACCAATTATTGTGAACGAAGAACTAATATCTGCCCTATAATAAAAGGGATTACGGAGGTGACCTTCCTAGGTCAAAGCCTCCATTGCCAAAAAAAACCTTCTTCCAGAAGTATTTCGTATCCAGCTAAACCAGCTAATGGGGTTGCCAAGACTATCCTTCAAATTCCACACGCATTGAATAAATTACACTGTTTATGTCACTTTCTCACAAACTAGTGATTAAATATTACTCTGGAGAGTAATATAACTTACAATTAAACATTGTATGTTAAACTACACGTTCTTTTTAACTCCATTCCTAATTTTAAACTGTTGGAAACATAACCAACATTTAAATAAATACTACTGACATCGGCCGTCAGCAAAACATGACAACACTGAACCCAAAGAGTATATAAACACAGTGAAATGAATGTTCCCATTCACGCATCAAGTAATGGTCATTCACTTACACTGTATTTTTATCTTTATTAATTAATTAAAATGAAATTCGAAAATTCACCACGTGACAGTATTGATATTTATCTTATCGTTTTCGATATACCTAACAAAAAATATGGTACCTATTATACAATATCCATATTTTTGGCATCCATATTTTATGTTGTTATTATTTATTAGCAAATAGTATTAGTTCAAACAAATTAAAAGAAATGATACATGGTCGGATGCTAAACTTTTTTACCGCTCTTCGCTAGCTAAAAAGTAGTTTTATATAATAAATAGGTACATATATTGTTAATAATCCTATTAACTACAAATCCCACCTAATCGATAAATCCTATGTAACAACTAATCCTATCTCCACCTTATATGAGATCGCAGCAGAAACCACTTTCGAGTGGTGATAATATAATAGATCACTTGTAACAACAATGCAGCCACATGCTGGAAGTTGGAAAAATCATTGTTCATCCATTAGCCTGCAGCCAAAGGGATGAACAATTGAATAATAATTTTCCAACTTCTGCCTGCAGGCAGCTATACCTCTGATACAGCGTGCTTTTTCGTCTGTTGTTTGTTAAGTTAGTCTGTTTCCATGTATATCAACTTATTATCAACTGGATTGTGATCAAGTGCCAGATGTTATTGAGTAACAATCTTAAATTAATAAAAAGGAACATTGTACATATATGCTTGACTGATAACGTTCCCGTATAATCCCGAGAAAATGTATACTGATAAGACATTTGGTAAACGACATTCCGTAGGGCGTTCCGTGAATTCAAAGATTGGCTTCGTTGCTGTCGACCTACGATTACGTATGCACTACGAAATTTTCGTTCTATTGGCATCCCTCCAAAATATTGCGTTTTGCTTTGATTTTAATACTATTTATACAACTGTTCATGTTATTATCGTGTGATATCTACACTGTTTACTTGACGAATGTGGCTTAGTTATAGGCAGTTTCCTTTGTAACATTCTGATGATGAATTAGATTACGATAGCGGGGAACAAACAAAGGGTGGCATACGTCATCGAAGAAGGTCGATTGGGCCGGCTATTTTTGAACGACTAATACGAAACGTATCGTGAAACATTGTTGTTTCAATTATATTTGCAATTATAAACAATTCGTCAGCTCGGTCGTAGCGACCGAGGTGCGCGTCACGCGGTCAAATAAACAATCGAAGTGCGACAGTGTTGGGCGCGCTATCGCATTTTCCGGAGGCTGGCGAGCTTGCGCCGGGCGGTCGTCAGTGCCGCCGGCGCGCGCGCACAGAAAGCATGTGCCCCGCGCCTCTAGAGCGATGTACATAGAACCGGCCGCGTTCCGCGCACCCAGCGCCGAGTCCCTCGCCACCGTCGAGCCCGCCTCGCCAATCTGGACGCAGTGCTTACCCTCCCCGTTATTCGCAGGCAAGAAAGCGCCCCTCAAAACATTCGAAGAGATCCAGCCGCTGATCCAGCAGGCCCGCAAACGGGACCTGAAGCTGCTCATCAGGGAGAACTCGTGGCCGATCAACAGCCCCGTCCGCGCGTCCCTGTGGCCGGCCCTATGCCGGCAGCACCAACATGGAAAGTCTATGCTCGACGGATTCTACTGGGACATGGTTACACAGGTCAGTGATCTTTCATGTTACGCAACGCGACAAGCACGGTCGGTTTTTTTCCCCCCACAAGGTGTGCGAGTAACTTGTCTTGCATATAAACAAATTCATGCTTAAATTCGCATGGTAATAAGACAGTAAACGCGTTATCTCACGAAACCGGTGAACACTTAATATTCCCAAGGTCGCGTCTATTTACTTTTCGCAATGCCGCCCGAATGTTATTCAGATATCGCGCCCTCTGAATTGTTTTGTTCATAGTATCAAAATTTTGGTTGAATTTTTTGTTCGACTCCCTCTCCTAGGTGTAGCAACGAACGCTTAGGCACGCTTTGATATTCAAGTCACGTGTTTGTTTGTTGACCACAAAGCGCACTCACACAAGCGCGTCGCGTACTTATGTCTGAAAGGTACACGGATTCGTCAATGAAAAAAAAAATCAATCAAGCATCCAAGGTCACTTAGATTCGTATAGAAATTCAAGTGTACACGCGCCTTTGCAAAGCGCAGGTGCATTTCAGCGGGGCGGCCGCGCGTCCGAGAGCTTGTCATTCAGCGGGTCCTTGTGTACGACATCAACGTGCGCACGCGCGGCCACCGCGTCACAATAAAATAGGAGCGGTTCGCGCATCTTAATTAACCGCCGTCCAACTAACAATGGCCGACTAATTACGCGACAGGTGGCTGTGGATAATGAATATAAGTACCGTGAATTTACGAGTTTATTGTTGTTAAATATTGCGACAGGTTTTCAGTACCTATAAGTAAATTTTCGTGTACTTTTTGGTCAGTATTTTTTGGTGCTAAGCGAATAAATGGGGTGTTGTGCATACGCAAGCGATTGGCACGACATCAAGTTGGGCCCCGCTCACCTTCGCCTGCGCACGCGCACCGAAAACACGCCGCATATTATGCAGGCTACGCGTATGTGGGCGCAATTACGCTTCTTGTTTTGTAGCTTTCCAGACTGTACTGAGTTGCGAAGAATTAATACAATATTTATTATTTAATTAATTTAAAAAAACTTAATTTTAACTCCGCTGCTTTTTAAGGTTCTGAATCTACGAGTACATGTGTATACATGTACTCGTAGATTATTAACACATTAACCTTTCGAATAAAATTATTTAAAAAAATTATACAGTCGAGTTGGGAACCACCTCCTTTTTTTAATTCTGTTAAAAATGATGTTAAAAACAGCATTAAACTCCATTGTGCACTATAAATGTGTGATTGTTGTTTTATATTATTTATAAAAAAAAACTTGTTTAATTTTCATACAATCTAAAGATCGTTTTGTAAAATGAATGTATGAAACATGAACTTACTGTAACAAAAAATTCTAATTAATAAAAAAAAAATCTAAAGTCGAAGAGATTATAGTTAATGTCAATGGGGTTGGATCATTACCAACATAAAAATATCATCAAGTTGGAAGTTGGTTGGTTGTTTAATTTCGGAACCGACCCAAACTTCAAACGAGTGATTACCCTGGAATTCCTCATCGTATGTAATCCGGGTGAATCAACGAACCGGGATGCGTACCACGTGCTGTCCTCAAGGTGAGCGGGACGAGCAAGCCAAGTATTCCGGTTTTCTCAGAAGCAGCCCAGTAGGAATGTAGCACGCATTATGCACATCTGTTCTGCCTTGCAGTTACTGAATAATTCAAACTTCGAAGTCATACTTTAAACGTTATCGTTTCCAAAAATCGAGATAAAACGACTAAACGATTATCTTCAATCTGCGTTAAGGACGCGATGCGTTTGGCTCTCTCTCTCTCTCTCTCTCTCTCTCTCTGCCAGTCGGTCCTTCATTGCTGAGGATCGTGACTCCGCTGTACACGCTCATAATATGTACTAGTTGTGATCCGCCTCCATTGAACCCGATCTTCTGCCAGGCGAAGGGCAGAGCTAACATATCTCTCCAGTATTTCGGAGATCTGGTTCGACAACCGCTTCACACAACGTCCTCTTGGCCGCTTTCCTTCAATCTTCCCTGTCAACACCAGTTTTTCTAAATTAGATGGACCTATACGTGCAATGACTTATTCGCCAACTCGCGCGCACGCGCGAGTTGGCACCTTCAGATTTTACCTACTTTTTTTGTCGTCAACTCGCTCGTATGCTCATATGCTCGCTATGTACAGTCAACAACAAAAACGTTTTAATATATTTAATATAGGCACCTACCTGTTTAAGACACTTATTTATACAATATGATTTTGAAATAGTAGCTATAATAATTATAAAATTAAAAATACAACAAAAATTGAAAACCGCGTATTTTCATAATAATAATCAATAAATACTATTCAAGTCAGCGGAATCAAAATAGCAAATAAAACAAAAAAAAAATAACCATATCACAAAATGTAAGTGAAACAAAGTCCCTTATTATCCGTTTGTTGTCCGTGGTATCACCGGTAGTACCACCAGAAATAAATTAATCAGATTTTACTTGGTATCTGGGTTGGAAGTACTAGGGTAGCATAAAACAGGAGGTGCATAATCTTGTGCCATGTCTTGTGTGAGCGAATGTGGTTTAGAGCTAAGTACCAGGTTAGCACAGGACTTATGGAGGCCCTTCGGAGTCGCTTGACGTTCGGGGTGTGGGCCCTTTGAACTTCCATTGAGTACGGCTTCGACTCCGAGGAGGACTGCGGCGGGGTTGCGACCCCCGTCCCCGTGAGCACCGTGACAGGTTCCCGGGGGGCAACAATGCGCCCCCCGCCGGCGGGCATAAAGGCAAGGCACTGAGGGGCCCCTGGTGCAGATCCCACCGGAGAGCCCTTGGGTCCCCCCTCTCATGTGCCGATGCGACAGCCGCGGGGGTTTTCGTGGGTAAGAATCCCACATACCCCGGTCGAGCCCCACAGCTCCCGGTGATCTTTGGAAGATTTCCCCCGCGTCAAAAAAAAAAAAGATTTATGGAGGAGTTCTCACGTCTTGTGATATCCAGAGTACGTCTGGCTTACTGGTATTGATTGATATCCTTGTATCTTGTACTTCCCTGGTACTTCTGCTATAAATATGTTAACTACTACTCAATAAGGCACAAAATTATGCACCTGCTATTTTGTGCTAACCTAGTACTTCTGGTAATAATTGGTCAATTTTATTACTCCAATTTCTACCAAGTACTAAGTAAACTATTACAAAATAACGAAAATAATGGAAATTATTTAAATCTAATTAATTTATCTCCGGCGGTACGGTACGGAGTTGTCCGTAGTACACCAGTGGTACCACGGACAAAAAAAAACACTGGTGGTACTACTGGTGGTACCACGGACAACAATCGTTATTATCATCTAAATATAATAAAACATAATCAACAACAAGTATAGCATTTGGTTAATAATTACTTACTAATAAAATCGATCATAGTCTGAGAACTCTAGAAATCACAGATCAGGGTTTGTTTATATTAGATTTATTAAAACGTTTTTGTAGCTGACTGTGCAAAAATACGTCGATTTTCACGATCAAGCGAGTTGACGACAAAAAAAGTAGGTAAAATCGGAGGGTGCCAAGTCGCGCGCACGCGCGAGTTTCGCACGCGCGAGATGACGAATAAGTCCGTGCAATATGTCCAAAACATACATATCGTGTGTGCGATTGCTTCACTAACTATTAATTTAAGGTGAGCTGTGAACTGCAAGCACAACCATAATCGGTCTCAATCGGCATCGGGAATTCCAAGGTTTGACGGGGTTGCGTATTTGATCCGGACTCTGGTGCAGTGCCAACGACACATGTACGCCTTGACCTCGTAATCCGTCAAACGCTGTCACTCACCGATAACGGTGGATTTCCAACGCGATATCGCTGTTAGTCATACGAATGTGTGTGCGAGTAGGACGGAGAAAGCATCGAGGAAAGTTATCTACACGTCTTCGGTGGCTGCGATGTAAATACGAACGACTCTGTCGTTGGCGGCTGTTAGAGGCGTGTTGTTGACAGACATCTTGTCGAAACTATCACCAAAATAGTTCTTCGTGAGAGAATAGACCACTTCTCATAAAATTTTAGCTTGGCCAAAGTTAGATCTAATTCGTGTAATAATATGATGGAATTTTATACCTGATTAAATTTGTGCCTTGAAGCCCATATTAAAGTTAATTTAACACATTTCTTAAATCGTCATGAATTAAAACTGCGATTTATTGTTGGAGATGAGGCTCATGTAAATTCTGGATTTCAGATAGAAGCAGAATGCACCACATTACAAAAAAAAATACACAAAATGTATGTACCTATGTACAAGTTTATTTTAATCTAGAGTTCCAAGATATTAGATCAAAATTGTCTTAATTCGATGTAGTTTCTTTCATGGGATGTATATTTTGATCATCATTAGCCGGATAGCGTCTACTGCTCAATGAACAACATTTGCATCCATCGGTTGTCCGCGACTTTACAATATTGTTGATCCATTTAGTGGGAGGCCTGTATACTTTGATCGCGTCATGTCAATTTAAAATTACTCTCGTGATCGCTATCTTTATTTCATTTACTGACGATTCTCTTTCATTCACTTAACTGAGTGCCTATTAAGCAAATTAAACCCAGCTTTGTATAAAGCCGTCTAGCAGAGCAGAACGCTCAAAAACACGCGCAGTTCGGACTTTTGCGTCATTCCATAATCTCATTACACGAAATCCGATTATGGCGGACGAAAGCCCGACATCCCGTCGTAACATATTAAAATACGACTAATTTAATCTCTGGAGGAAATTTTGTAGGCTTACGTATTTGGGTAAATAGCAACATTGAACCCATTCCCGTTGGGGCTATTTAGTAATAAGTTTCTCATCATTCCTTCTTGGCAGTTCGTTTTCTAAATTGCTGTCTAGGTGAGAGTTTTAGTTTTGAGCAAGAAAATATTTGTCATGTCATGGTTACTCCTAATTCTGAAAATCTTTACCAAATTGGTAGTTATTTCAAGATCTGTATTATTAAAGGGGAGAAAATGATGCGTCTGTAGGTATTAACATGAAGGTTAAGAGGCTAGTTTAATCTACTTATCATGTCGTGTAGATAGTATAATTATTTAGTTACATTAACTGCACTGTTCTTCTAGTCATATCGAATGCTAGCGGTAGTTCCATTGGGTAATAAATAAATTACACGCACATTGACAAGATGTTAGAATTGAAGCCATTAAACCACGCTGTTTAATAGTATTGATAATATTATAAGCTAAGCAATTTCTGAACCTGGTGCAACTACTTGATCCATCTAAAAATACAGTAATCAATTTGCCAGAAATTTATATTTGGTCAGTCAGATTTCAACATTAGTTAGGTCAGTTTATGTTTTGACTACAGAAAAAATGTTTCCTACATTTTCTGCTGCCCAAAACGTCAGTGTTCTCAACCTTATTAAATTATAGTTACTAGATATGTTAATGACTGGTTAATATTATTTCAATTTTAAATTATTAGATCCGTACTCTCCAATAAACATACTTTCCATTTACTTTATAAAATGACTCACTAGAATGTATTTTAAACGCTCATAACTCTACCGCTTTATTGTTACTGCGGCCGTCGAATATGCCGTTAAAATCCCAAACTTTGATTCGCCATGACATAAAAATCATATCATCTCGATAATTGATACACTTACATAGGTAAACCTGCGCGCACGATGGACGAGAGCCAAATCTTTAAATAGATCAGCACCATTTTGTTTTTCTCACCTTCTGCTACTTGCATTGTGGTCACGTGAATAAAACATTAACATATTATTTTACTTTATACAACCGAGTTTAAAATGATTAACAATCGACTGGAGTTTAGTGGACACGTTTTTAATATGCTTCTAATGTTTAAAACCATGGTTAATAGAGTTGGAAGCAAACAAAAGCTTTGTAACAATAGTTTAGTTAGAAACCTGGTAATAAACATATAGACTTGTACAAAAACTGCGTTAAAAACATGTGAAAATAAAATTGCTTTGCACGCTTCAAGGATTTCGTCCTTGTGATCTGTCTGTCAGCTGATTTAACTGAAGCAAGCTGCGAAATTAGGACCGGTTATGACTAAGCCGGAGAATCGTGTTAAGCTCAGGAAGTAGACAAAGGTGTAGACAAGCAGTCAGTCAATTTCCTGTGTTGGAAAGACACCGTACGCATTCTCTGGTGACCTTGTTGTGTTGTTTTATTCGTTTTACTCAATTTTCGCCCATTTTCAAAGTATATTTTAAATTCTCGTGGGCAAATTACTGACATGAGCAACTAATGTTTTGGTACCTATGCATATGGAATTTATGCTAGCTCTCGAAATAGATTGCTGAAATTTAACAAAAACGATTGGGCAACAAAGTAATACACTAAATTAGTAATTTCTCTTTTAGCAGTCTAAAAGGTCAAAAGTTTATGAATTATAGGAGATAATATTGTAGGCTAGATTACTTAGAACGTAGGAGTTGATTTGGTTTGTTTTTATTATTTCAGAATTTTAATATGCTATTGTAGCCTATCGTTCTATTACTTTATTACCCATTTTAACTTCGTATTTAATTTTTGATTTTCTTTTTCTCATTTGTATCAATAACATTCATGGATATGGGTTCGCCATATGTATTCATTCAGTTTCTTTAAAAAACTCAATTCACCATCGCAAAAGTTTATAATACCTGAACATTGGCAGCAGGCAAATATTTCGACACATCGCCAATTCCAGTCCACCATAAAGGAAAGTTGTTCAGAATTCAAGCGACAGACCGCCGCAAACAGGTGCAAAGCCTCACATCGTTCGCGTAATCCGAACGGACGAAACCGAAGCCCGGTGCGCCTGCGTCGGTGCCTAATCAAGTTTGCGCAATTGCTTCCAATTAACAGATGGATTGAACTATTCACATGTCTCGTTCAAGTAACGTTGAAAACTAGATTGGTTAGCAACAGACCCGGTGATTGTTTTGATTGTTTGGCAGGCTTTTATTTTGTTGTTTTAACCTTGATTTTCATGTCCTTGTTTGGTTCTACTGGAAACATTTTGCCTTGTTGCTCTTCTGTTGGATATTTCTATTCTGTCGTCTGATTTTATTTTAATCATATCTGTTTTGTGACTACAAGACTAAACATTTGTATATTTTGTTAGATTTATTGTCGATTTTATTTATACTTGTTTGTTGTTGAGCAGTGTTTCTGATCTTAAATGATGATTTCCTGGTTTTGACTATAACTTACTGTTAAAGTTGCCTTTGTTGCTGTATTTGAGAATAAACCATGTACTATTTTTTATTTAACATAAGCTAGTGCTTGACTGCAAACCTGATGGAAAGCGAGGACGCAATCGAGGATGGTAAACCACACTGGCCTATTATAATAAGCTTATTCACTCTTGCCTTGAAGACACTCACATTTTAATCAGGCGGGAAAACCGACGCTGGCAAACTGTTCCAGTGCTTAGCTGTCCTTTTTATTATAATTGAAGAAGCAAATCGCTTAAGCCGGACTAAGGGAACGTTTACCTCATAAGGGTGCGTACGTGCTGTGCGTCTCGTTCGATGATAGAAGGGGGATGATGGAATGAAGACATTGTTAATATCATTGCTGGCCATGGCATATTAAACGTAGAATTTTGATTGCTATTTATTTATGATGTTGCGGAATATAAAAATGTTTTGCTTACCATGCAAGAACAGCAACTTTTGTTGAACGATTTTTAAGTAATTGAGACAGAACGTTATCTTAGTTTTCGTGATTCTACGAAAAATATAATTCGATTCATACTAATATTATGCATAATAACTAACCTAACCCAATCATATTATTCTAAAGCACGTCCGTACATTCGTGGCCGTTGCAGTTTGCTTTATCGCTCCTCAGCATGTTATCGACATGCTAATAGCATGCACGCATATTGTTTCATATGCACACAAATGATAATGCTGGAATCAGATTTCCATTAAGTGATATAATGTTGTATTCATTTGTTGTTCGAGTTCAAATTCTGTTTATTCATTTGTAGTTATAGAGCGGCCAACCGTTTATTTTCTTTTTGACAGCACCAATAGAACATAACTGCGTCATGTTACGCAAAAGTTCACTTAAAAGTGAACTTCACTCTAAGTGAACTTTTAAATGTGAACTTCACTTTAAGTGAACTTTTGCGTAACATGACGCAGTTACGTTCTATTGGTGCTGTCAAAAAGAAAATAAACGGTTGGATCTATTATAGTAAAACTAACACTTTTGGTGTTATATTGAAGATCACACCTTTTTCCATTCTTTAAAAGTGAGAAGTGAGATTGAAGAATTCGAATTATTTAAAGGTGTAAACCCTAGTCTTCATTTAATAAGAAAATAAGAATAAGAAAATAATATTTTTTGCTTTGGCCACGTAATGCGAATGTCAATATAGATTTTAAAGGAGATAGAGAATATCGTGAACCCAAGCTGAAATAATTTAGGCGTTTGACTAGGAAATTACTTCCAACTTGCAGATGACTGCAGCCCAACATAGGGAATGTTGGGCTGAGTTGTTCAGAGTTGAATTGTGTGCCTTCGTATATCAGTTCGTTAGCACTCTACAGCGATTACAGTTATACTTTAGTAAGAAAAACATATCCGTTGCAAAATTTGTCCCTGTGCCAATATGCGAGACAAGCAGACCTCTGAGTCAGGATATCAGATTAGGGCGGATAAAAAATAATTTATGACCCACTACATTGTTTGTATGTAGTCTGTATCAACGATATAAATTTTATTTAATTAATTTTATGCACATAAAGTACAAGGCGGACTTAATGCCCTAGGCATTTTCTAAAACCTTTGGGTAGTGAAGAAATATTTATTAACATGATACTAAAAATAAAAAATATAATATTTACTAGCCTTAAAGAAAAAAATATTTACAGTTTATTTACAAACGTGTACACTTAAACTAGGTAAAAAACTTCCTCGAAGTTGTCGCCGCACTGGGAGGGAAGGGTACCTAAAAGACTGGCGGCATTACCCCTTTGTATGGCCAAGCTTATACGTTGGCAGAAAAAGCCCCGGCGGTCTCCTGAGACTTCGATAAGTAATATTTACTAATTATTTTATTAAAATTATACGACGAAATGTATAGAATTTAATATAGTATGATTACAAAATGTAATGTCATAAGTTTTCGGATTGAAATACCCTAGACTTACACCCGGTTTCTGAAAGGCTATTCAAATGGATATTCAACTAACATGACTGTTAACTTGACAGCTTGTTCAAATCAATTCGGGTTTCTGAAACGTTAATTAGAGAAAAATTTACTAATCTATGATCATTTTAATTTGACATGAAGAATATTATTTAAGTATGGCTACATTTCCTATTTAGTTCAATATTTCATTCAATAGCTCATTCAATTCAAAGATATTATAATCTGTAACCATAGATGGAGGATCTACAGGAGATGATCACTTTCTTTCTCATTCGCACAAGAAAAGAATGAATTTATATAGGTTACATGTGATAGAAAGAAACAGAGTATTTTTTGTCCTTCACCATGTGTCAAGATTCGAAGGAAAAGCGCCAGTGGTACCCCATAGAGAAAATATTTATGATTGTAAAGCGGCTCCACACTCTTATTTCGTGGGCCATCATCCCACGCGGATCTGGAGTGCGCATTTCACTATCGTAAATTTCAAAAGTAGCAATTGTTAATACAATCTTGGTATTTTTGTTGCAAAGGACTTTTTATACCTAATAATTACGTAATCTGTCATAAACTAGTAGATTATCCAAAACAAATAGTATAATTTAATACTTAATTGGTCGACCAACACCGATTAGTTGACATTGTATTTGACAAGAGAATAATCTATGATCAATGGCTTAATTAGCCTTTCAGAAACCCAAATTGGCTTTGACATGAACTTTCTGTAGCAAAATTTAACAGCCGTGTCAACTGACAGAATGTTCAAATTAAAATAGTTGATCATGCTTTCTGCAACCCAAAATACGCTTGACAGGAGATTTGACATCTTGTTAGTTGATTTTTGCGTTGATCATCCTTTCGGAAACCGGGCGTTAGCCTTTCAGAAACCCAAATTGGCTTTGACATGAACTTTCTGAAGCAAAATTTAACAGCCGTGTCAACTGACAGGATGTTCAAATTAAAATAGTTGATCATGCTTTCTGCAACCCAAAATACGCTTGACAGGAGATTTGACATCTTGTTAGTTGATTTTTGCGTTGATCATCCTTTCGGAAACCGGGCGTTAATGACAAAATGCGTTAAAGTCACGATATTAACATAAAACATTAATTACTTATTACGTTTTTGTTATCACCAAACTTAATGATCTGTTGCAGTACATGCACAAATACCTACAAGTTGCGCCAGTAGGCATAAACTCTGTTTATTAGGGAGTTACCGGGTTAATTAAATAATAAAATGTCATAGGGTAAGTCCGGGGGAGATGGCCGTAGTTTTTATGAGGCGCTATAAAAATCAAACTAGGCGTATTTTTTCTCAATTTTTTATTTTAAATCAGTCTTTAATCATTGAAACATAAAAAAAAACACAAAGTAATCAACAAATTCTCTTCTAAATAATTTATAAAAAAAACAACTGAAACTCTCGTTTGGCCATCTCTCCCGAGATATCCGGGTGAGATGGCCATAGGTGTAGGGTGATGATGGCCAGTACTTTACTTGACTCTTTTTCTATACCTATTTCTGCTTTTCTTCTCTTTTTTTCCGCTGCCCATACTTTGAGTACATTATAGTCAAAATCAGTACAGTTTTCATGAACCCATAATGAACAAATCACACATTTCAACCAGTCCTCTATGAGTTGGGTAGTGTAATAATTTTCCCAGCATCCAGCACACTTGTCTTCTTCATTTTCTTTTTCAATGTCTAAATCGCTGCTGTCCGAACTGTTATTCTCTTGTAGACGTTCGGCATCTGCAACAAAATATTGAAAGGTTAAATTAAACACCTAGAATTAAAATTAATAATATGGCTGTCTACGCACCAGCGGGCGAAGGCCTAGACGAAGGCGATGCGCGGGGTGCGCGTTGAGGTATCGGACCACAGCAGCGGGGCGTAGCCCCCACCACAAGGACTTCGCCTAGATCCGTCGGCGAGAACGCACACGGTCGCCGTTAATTATTCTTGTACCTAACTTTATTACGCAATATATATCTTATTGTTATACAGTCCAGTCTTTACTTATAAATCGATTACGTCTCAACCAATGGCATTGGTTGAGACGTAATCGATTTATAAGTAAAGACTGGCCATCTTCACCGGACTGCATGTGGCCATCTCTCCTAAATTGACCGGGAGAGATGGCCATATCAATAAAAATATGAACGAGTAGGAATTGGTTGCAATTTTGAGGTTAGAATACAACACAAGTATCATTTCAAACATAATAAAACATAAAAAGCACAAGATTCCATTGAATTTTTTTCACCACGAGGTAAAATGTAAACCCATTGAAAAAAATTTGTACTTTTGAAAACAAATAAACTGTTTTTTACTTACTTTTTTATTTAATTTCACTATCACTTTGCGCGTGCCGCTGGTGACCTCCACTGAAAGGACCAAACTGAGTATGAGCCTGGGCTATCTAGCCATTAGTTTCGAAAATAATTGAACTGGCCATCTCTCCCGTACGGTCATCTCCCCCGGACTTACCCTAGTGAAAAGTGTTTTGCTGGATGATGTCTTATGTACTCGTATTTTTTTTAATATATTTTATTTTTTATTTCAAGACGCAAGGCTACTGGGATTTTGGTTCGGTCATGCTCGCCATCGAAAAGTCTCTGCTTGTGGCGGCTTTGTGTGGCGGGTCACCCCCTTCCCTCTAATATGGTTGAGGGGAGTGATGGCTGCTGCTCAAGTCAACTCGTGCGCGGGTGCTGCTTGGGGGGACTGGTCCGACTACTATCCCTTTGGCATTTTAGTTTGTTGTATTTTCGTCGTATTTTTTATTTTATTTGATATTTTGAACGGCAGGACACACTGTCGCTGGTGCTGATCTAATTGTAAAAAGACAAACTTTGTTTTAAAAAAAAATGTGAAAAAATGACAAGCCCGCTGAGTTTCTTGCCGGATCTTCTCAGTTGAGGCCGCGTTGTGATCCGGTGGTAGCTTTTAAAAAAAAAATGACCGTTCAAAAGTGCTAGCGTTAAGCCTATTTGAAATAAAAAATTTAGAATTTTTGAATTTTGAATTCTAGACATAAAGCAATACTAATCTAATTTTACCTGTGTCAGATACGAGGTCCTTGAAAAGAGCATCTTCCCTCGGAAGCTGCAATTTCATGTTCGTATATAATATAGCATCCTGCACAACAACTCTAGAAGTCTAGAATCTATTGCTGATTGAATATTCTTACCATTACGTCTATAAATATCGACACGAAAAGATTTCATATTATCATCTTTAAAGAGCTGGTGGCAGTGAATATCAACTTCACCAAGTGATGTGGAACCCTGGTTTAGGGTTCCTAGGGCTCTACATATTTATCAGGGATATTCTTGTGGGTTAAAACATCCTTCATGATTCGAATTTGCCTCAATTCCCAAAACAATAATCAGTAGTCTCGTACACCCTAGAACGAAATCAGAAATGATTGTGTTCGAACTTTGATTCATCATACATAATTTATTGTTTCATTATCATTTGTGTATTCTTCGTCGCCTGTTCCAAGTTGTTTACTGTCGTTGATTTAATTAATGTATTAATCGTATTGGGTCTCCGAACCCGTCTTAGACCATTTACATTTTATCGAGAATTATGTGTTGATGTAGGCCCTTTATTGTGGCCAGCATAATGATACCGCTAATTGGGTCTAATGGCATCTATTACTTTGCCCTTAATGAACTCTCCCTATCCTCAATGATATAGATAATTATATGAAGTTGTAGCAATGCCTTTAAGGCCGGCCAAATGTATCGCCAACAACAGTCACCGGAAAAAATATTTGAAACATTATCTAACTGATGGTGAAAACAGCTTTAAAATCCGTATTGGCTTAGGAGGAGTTAGCGAATATACAGACAGACGCGGAAAGCGACTGTTTTATATTATTATGTAAAGATAAATAAGGCTTTGAGTGATATGTGTATGAAAATCCTATCCTATTTTTGGATGACACAATGATGCTCTTTGCTTAACAAATAATCTTTTCTCTTCATCATTTGCAAATCATTTAACTCCTACTATGAATTTTAACTGAATGGAGTAACTTGTTACAAGAAATATAAGGGTAAGTAGTAATAAAGAGCACGGAAATATTAGCAAAGTATCATTATAATATAGTTGCAGTAAGAAAATGTATTCTAATACTCCGTATTGTGCAACAATTCGAACGGCACATTCACATCCGTGCCGCAGCAAATATTGCGTAATGCAGCCTCAGTAGTTTCCTATTTATTAGGTCGATCTATTTCAGTAGTGTTATCGTCGCGAACAGTGCCAATATTTATGATATCATGTGCAAAGGAACAGAAAAAAGTTACAATATAAATAACATTTGAAAATATTCCATGTTTATATGTATCTACGATACAAATTTTTGGCGGAGTCAGTTGGTTCATGCAAAGTTAAAAATAATTGTATAGCATATTAATAAGGTTTAGTAGATTTAGTTTTAAAATAGCCGGTCGGATTCGTATCGTCACGGGAATTTTATGAATTTCCGATCTATACACATAAACCGTTGCTGCTTTGGCAGTTTATTTAGTTTGCTACACTGTTCTGTCAGCAAATGTTCTAAGTTGGGTTATTATTTTTCCTATATATGTAGTTTATAGGAACTCTGCATGAATTTTTTCTAATTGGTACAAATAAAATAAAAAATATTCTTCCTGAATGAATGTAACCTTGGAGAATTTTTTTTATAAACTATTTTACGTATCTCACAAGAGTGTTTTATCTATTACTTAGTAATCTCTTCTTAATTGCTGCTAAAAATACGAAGTAAACAATTATGACCTGTATGATACAGCAATCAGAAATAATTCTACAGTCACTACATCAGAATATAGTGTTTACGATAACCTACAGGCCGCTTCGCTTCTATCACGTTATCAATCATACTGGGTACTGTAAACAGGCTTGACTCTGTGAGGTTATCGAATTCACACTGTTTACAATTTACAATAAGTGCAAAACTAGAGTGATACGGAAATTGTCTTTTCTTTATAATATTAGTCATTCGTGTGATGAATTGAAATGGGCCAATGGAATTTGCCCACACTGTTGGCTAGCCACACGTTTAGGTACATGTATTCCTATTATCTTTAGAGTGCCACTCATATGATTTAAAATGTTTTGTGTAACATATGATAAGTAGGTGAAAGTGAGCGTGTCTTATCTAGAATATTTATTACTTCGTTTGTTTTAACCAATTAAATACGTAATATATTGTTTGATATTTGATTGGTCAGATCGGTCAGGTCTGCAGCTATATTGACAGTCTTAATAATTCCATCACGTCGTCTTGTTCTAGAAGTTCCTCTTTGTATTTATGCAAATCAATCGCTTCAACCCTACTCTATTCATCTATATTCAGCCGGCGATTGCGTAAATGTTTAGTATTTTTGCCTTGCCATAGTTTACGAACTCACTGAAGGTGCATCAATCTTATATCTGGTTACTTTTTGTTTTTCTTCAGCTCTACTCACTAATATTGTTGTGTACCATTATCTTAAATTATACCATCGTCTTTAAGTGCTTCAGTGTCGTTTCTACTCGACGCAACTATCTAGCCTCGTAGATAACAGGAGTGTTTTTCACAATCGACTTATGGCCGCGAAAGATTTACAGTTGCGCTCAGAGCGATGGTAAAACACAAAGTTATTTCCGACGGAATCCGCCTTGTGTATTTGCTCCGACGAAAATAGTATCATCGATCTTATTCGCAACAGAGAATAACAGTGGCCACATATTTATTTATACGTTGCCATGTACGAGAAGTTTTGCCTTATTCTCGGAGTTCATTTACATATTTATATCCTTGAGGCATTCCATCTAGAATCACCCCTCTTAGATATTATTATGTCCTTTCTATATCTGTATTTTCAAACACTTATGGTATAATGAACGGAATCATGGAATAACCTAGTATAATCTTGAGTGTTATGAAGAGTCATACACAACAAACCGCATCAAATTCGCAATTTAGCTCGTGTCGGCCCACTTTATTCAATTAAGCCTTGGCTGACGACGGTAGCAAGAGGTCGTGTCGGGGTTGTGGCGGGTCTAATTAGGATCTTACGCCTCGCCCACGTGCCTTTAAATAATACCAAGTATAGAAATCTCCATCCTGTCGGTAACATACCTTGTGGCACTTGTATTATCTGAGCGACTGGCTAATTGGAGCGTCAACATCAGGGGTTGGTCACGCATGAGCCTTTGTTATGGGAACACGCTTAGCTCAATGATTACGGGTTTACTCCATTGCATGAGAAGCCGCTGGATCGAGCCTCTTCTTCTTTACACTATCCTGTAGTTTTGTAATTGTTACTGTGTGTTTTCTTTCTTTTTATGATTTTATTTCATTCTTTACAGATTATTGTAGTTGTTTATTGTAATTATATTGTTTTCGTTTTATTAACACAGTTAAAACTTTAAAAAAATGAATTTTGATTTACTTTATGAATTAAAATATAATCAGTATTTCGCAACCGTTATAATAATACAAGCAGCGGGGTTGGTAAATGAGCCGGGTTTAAAAAAGTACGAGTTCTTGGGTACGCGGGTTCAAATCTTAGCAAGTCAGCACATACGAAATCTTTTTTGTGATTTTATTTTACGCCTAACATTCATTTGGGAAGGAATAGCTGGCGCTACTGAGGCACGTGTATGCACATTTTTTGAATGAAGTGGCCCTTTTCTTGGAGTAATAGTGTTTTGTGGCCATCATTTAGAAGGACATTATGAATTCTTAGAATAAATGGAGTTACAACAAGACAGTTTACGTTATTCCACAAGTTAATGCTATTATTAAAATTGCGTAGTTATATTCGTCTAACTATAAAATTATTATTATAGATCCAGACATTTCTGATACCTCCAGCATTTCAACGTCAACTCGATAGTTACAATCAGAGTAGCTAAGTACGCAATGAATGTAGTCAATAATTCATTACATTATTCCAAACACCAAGGTTGAATGCAAATGTGCACTGTTTCAACGCAAGTAAACAGAAATGGTAAGGGATTTCTTAGGATTGGATAGATGATGTTGAGACTTATGGGGCTCGACCCACGTGCGTCGTGCCGTACTGACCTCAATACCAATAAACGCATCAGCCATACAAATAGTATTTATTCCTAGCGCACACAACTGCCAAGTTACAGATATTTTACTTTGAGCACCAACAAAAGGTGGATTTGGTTATTATCTGACTATATCCCATTAAACTTTCGGTCATGGATTTATATTTTTTTTCACTACATGGTTTCGATAATAATGAAGATGATAATGGTCGTCTTGGTGTACGCGAGAGGATGTTTTTCGCAATAATTCATGATTTTTACTTGCCATTGTTACTTCACATTTAAGTTCTATTGACATTTTCACAGCACAACATCGATTAAACTTGTCATCTATTATTTTGGTCTAAGTTGTTATAGTATGACGTATCCAATAATATCACCTGTGATGTGGAAAAGCGTTGCGACTATGTCTACTATATGGTAAGTCCTTAGGTGCCTCTATTACAGGACCAAATGGTATACTATAATGTTGTGCCGCAAAGTACCAGTGTGTAGAGTATACATTGTGTTCTGATAAAAAAGACGTTGTAGCTGAAGAAATTACTAATTCTCAATAACTAACGATTTAGGCAAGGAAAGATAGTTTGATTCGAATCTGCGAGACGGCATGTCGCTAACCAGCAGGCAAACGTTAATCTCATCTTGTGATTAAGGTGATAGAAAACTGGTTGTGTTTGTTCGTTTATAAACAAAACGGGCCTGGATCAGGTTTTGTTGTGTTCTAAAAGCGTGGGCGGCCTTGACTGAGCGAAGGACGACGACGGACGCGTGCGTGCGAGCGTGCGCGCGCGCCTCTCGCCCACTGGGGGGCGTGGCATACGCACACACACTCACACACACACACATACTAATCGCGTATTGCGGATGACTGCTCATTTTTTTCAACTACATTTTCTTTTAATAGGAAGCATGAACTTGTATAAAATTAATAATACGATTCACTGCGACTAATAACAGTGCGGCGTTACAAATGATATTACTGATGCAGACTTTGAGTGCTCGTGCATAGGGGTTGTTTATTGTGGTGCAATTTTTTCTTGTTTATCCGAATCCAGTTTAATATAAATAATAATATTTATATTAAACTGGATTCGGCACACTTATTATACAAGGCTATTCTTAAGTTATGGATTTCTTAAGAGTAAAGTAATCCTATTATGCCACAATGCCTGCATGACTTATTTATACAATGGCATATTGTTTTGTACCAGGAAGATCAACATAATGATATATCCCTAGGGTCCATTATAACAGCCTCCCTGCGGACACTATTATAAATATAATCCCATGATGGTATCACTTTAACACCATGGCAAAATGGAAAGCCGTTGGTGTGGGATGCGACATGTGTCGATACACTTGCTGCGTCCCCCGGCAACTTGTAGGGCGGCTGGAGGGGCTGCGGCGACCGCTAGTGATGCAAAGCGGCGCAAGTATGCAGCTCTTGATTCCAGCTATATATATTTGCGCCCTTTGCTGTGGAGACCATGAGACCTTGGTCTCATGAGACGCACGGTTTGGTGAAAGGAATTTCATCGAAACTTATCGAAGTCTCAGAAGACCGTAGGGCTGGTAGCTTTTTCTGCCAACGTATAAGCTTGGCTATACGAAGGCGTAATGCCGCCAGACTTTTAGGTACCCTTCCCTTCCCTCCCAGTGCGGTGACAAATTGGAGGAGATTTTTTTACCTAGTTTAAGTATACCTATTTGTAAATAAAGTTATTTAGTTTCAATAAAAACCTTATAAACTTCATAAACCTATCACCATAATATCTCTGGGCTTTGATGATATGGTTTTTCTGCAGCATACAAGATTGGTAACTGTTCGTTAATGTCGTATACGTATATTAGCCGCATCACTAATCGAATAAAAATTATCTGTACCTAAATTGTCTTTCGTGACGGAAAATGTATGAGATTACGCATGCCAAAGCCTTGAATGAACATCTCCCTCCACAGATTATTTAAAAAACAAGATCCTACTTGAATGTAACATCATAAACCCAGTTATTAAATCTTTCCAAGGTGATTTAAAAGTCCGCCATCATAAATTGAGTTGTCCTACGGGAAACAACAAAAATTGTATGACGCAGTCCATGCCATTCATTATTCTGTATAGTCCCGGACGTATGGTACGCGGCAAACATAAAAAGTGGTTGTTCATTCATACGTAAGCGGACTTCATTAGAGGCTTTACAGAGTTTCTAGCAGTCAATTTTAGCTTCATAATTTTGGCAGCACAAACTAGAAACTACATACAAAGAGAAGAATATTGATAGTCGTTTGTTCAATGCCTAGGCTGTGCGTTCTTCAAAATCGAAATGGTATATAGAATAATAGAAATTAAACCAAATAAATATTAAAAGTAAGAATTATTATTCAAATAGTACTGTGTGACGCTCGCTGTTGTTCTATATCTCATCTCTGATAATAAGAAACTCTAAATGGATACGAGATCAAGATAAAATAACTCAAACCAAGATAAAAGCGATAGTTACATGACGTTTTGTATCAGAACACCAGATTTTTGACGCTGCTGGCTACTGTTTGACGATAATTATAACATTAAAATCTAAGTACCAAATTAGAAAACTTAATTCAACAGTGAAATGAGTGCTATAAATGGCACTCGTACACAAATTAATATAAATACTGTAATTTATCGCTAACCTAGTTGCTGTAATTGAATTGAATCGTTTAATTATTCAGATGATTTAAACTTATTACACGCAGCTTCATTAAATTCTCTACTTGATACAATTTATATATCTAGGTTACTTTGTCTAGGAACTGCAGACAATTTCAGACTGTTTGTCAACTTCATTATTCTTGATAAATCAAGTTACTTTGTAGTTATTTCAGGATTCTAAGCCTTAATTTTGGTATCTATTGGTTGCGAGGTCTTGTATGTATGTAAGTGATGATTACCCAAATAAAACAGATATGTTCACTATAACATCAAATCAAAATCCATGACAAGAATTGTATCTATCTGGCAGATCCTGGTTGGCGGACGTTTTGTTTATCTAAACTACAATCTTATTTTGTTGGATTCCTCAGCATAAGTAGGTACTCTATATATAAAATAAAATTATTGGACTACGGGTACAACGCGGTTTATTATTGCACTAAAACTATCTGGATACACTACTTTTAATACAAAAAATTCTTTCCTCGCGAATACTCGAGCTTTGTTGATATCTAATTATAGACGGTTGGCGTCATCTACCGGGCCCGGCTGTTGTCTCTGTGACAAATGTTTATTGCTTGTATTTATTTTTCATACAGTCCGATTTACAAACATTGGGTTCGGTCGTTGCTCTTTAAAATTCACGTAACCGAACCTATTGTAGTATCATAGCTTATAATATATTATCATTATCTTACCTGAGGTGTCTATCGTTCAACGAACTATGTATTAGTTCCATTGAAAAACAAGCACGTTAGAATTATTTATTTAAATGTAATTTCATTTCGGGAGTCTGTTGGCGTGTTTTGTTATCTGCAGTTACCGAAAATATTCAACATAGTCTGGCTTTGGTTTTTCATCAATCGACTTATGATGCATTAAGGTTAATATGCATTTGATATTAGGTACTTTATATACATGAGAAGCATTTCACTTATAATAATAATAGTAGTAACCAGTAGTCAAGATTAAAATAATTATAATAATTTATAATAAATATAAAGCGTCAGAGATTGTAAACGAAATATGTAATTTGCTCGTCCTTGTCCACTAAGTGGATAATCACGAGAATACTATTGATCGCGTCCACACTATATTGGTTAACAAATTTATACGTGCACACTAATTTTTGAGACTCTTATACTTTAAAAACATCCTTTATTATGTATATTTGATATAATAATTTATTGCTTTTGAGAATTAACGAATTGAATCAAATAGGTCGATTGTTGAAAATATGTCGTGAGTTTTCAATTTGTAGTTTTATTTTGAATGTTTGTTTCTAGAATATTCCATATTTGATATTTTCTCATATAATCTAACTTAGCTAAAACGCGCGACTGCTAGCCAAAAAATTTCCATTCCTTTAATTTTTTTCATTCGCTTTTATTGATTCTAAGGGTGCATTCAAATTTGCAGCGCGACTGCAGCGCTAATTTGTGTATCCTTATAAATCAAAGACCGCGTTTTTGTTTTATATGTATTTACATGGCAGAGCGTCTGCAGCACTGCAGCCGCGCTGAAATTTGATTTGATTAAAGGATACTTTTAAATATCTGCTATTGTCCAATTAAATACCGTTAATTTAGTTCCAGTTTCCTGTTTTCATCTCTTGGTGTATAATTTGAATCTATGTTCATTTTGCACAAAATTAAATTTTATTTGTATTGCACATTAAGGACAATATATCTAATAAAATATGTTTTATTGTTTCAGGTGTTCGGCACAGTTGAGTTGCCGGACAAGCCGATCATGCTGCCGCCTTTCGTGGAGGCGACCCACTGTCTCGGCTACCATCTGACTCGCAAGGGTCGCGCGGTCGCCGATAGGGTCGTGTCTGTTCTCGGGTATGCTTGCCCTGACATCACGTACAGCCCTAGTTTGTACCCCATCACTGCTGCGTTGCTGCACTTCATGCCTGGTGAGTTATACATATTTCAGTTCACCTATAGAGACAATTACGCGTATGTTAAAGTTCGTCTTTGAAGTTTGGCTGATTAAGGCTTGCGTCTTAAAACATGATTCATGATTTCAATTAAAAGCTGAAGAATGTTTATCTTGTTTCTTTTATAAGGATAGTCTTTATTCGAGTTGTTTTTATTTCGTTTCCTGGTCATTCTGACACCAAATCTATTATAAGTTATTCGATGCGTCGTATGTCAAAATCTTTTTTGTCCGAATCATTAAAATCTCTAAGGTATACGAAATATGAATTCTCAGATTGATGACGATTTTATTCACGTTCTACATGTAACATAAATATTCTGTACCCAATTAATATTAAATCAAAATTTTCATGATCCATTGCCATGTAATGGGTGTCATGAAAGCAATTAGAGTTCATTAAATTTAAAGCTTTATTGACCATGCTTACGTTATTGGCGCGTGATGGCCTGAATGGAAACTGTAAATATTATTATTGCGATACGTCGCAGCGGTCTCTACTTTATTAGTTGTTAATTCCAGTAATACAATCAATTAATTACTGTTTATTATCGATAAATTATTCTTCTACACCTTAATCTCTGTTCAGAAAGTACATGTTTGCATTTATCTCGTTGAAATCTTCTTTTTTGCGTGTCAACATGTTGTTTTACTACTGGTTTTATTCAGCTGTGTCAGGTGACAACCGGTTACATAAAGTACACTCAATTCTTGAGCAGAGGCGTCACAAAATTTACAGTCGCTCTCGCCTTAATTCAGTAATGAGTGCGGGGGGCGATAATTGAACTCGGCAATAGGCAAATTGCCGGAGCCGTCTCTCCCGTCTATATCTCTATTACCCATCCACATCATACTGAAAACATGCTTTATGTCTCTGTATTAAGATGTATTATGCTTTGTATCTAAACCATATCCCTCATCTTTGTTATCATCATCTAAATTGAACTCTCATACTCTGTAACAAGGTCCTGTATTGTTCTACATTGGTAAGTCGACGAGATCACACGATAAATAGAAGTTGCCCAGGACGCCACAGATTCGCATTGCTTTCGTCATGCTGTCAATCTCATACGTCTCACTTCCTTTGATGCACGTTTTTATCTAATTGGTCGGAATGCGTATAAATTTATTTACGATTGATATGTGAAAATGTGCGTGACAAGTCGGTACATTCAAGCACAGGCTTGGAAAAATGAACATACACACGCTTCTGCTATTAAATAATAGTAGAGACAGCCATTTTATTAACAGTTACAATTTGTGTAGCGAGGAAGCCAGCTAGAGGGCAGTGGTGTCAATTTAGATGCCGGATGACTTCAAAAGTGGCAATTTCCTTCATTGTTAACCGTTGCTTACCAAGTAATGTGTTCTTACATTATGTTCTCTTTTATTTACGCGAATACTACACATTGAAATGAAACTACGTTTACGGAATTTATCTCGGTTTATTTTAGCAGCCATGGTCACAGGAGGATAAACTGCGATATACACACATCAAATGTGTCTAGGGATCAAGCATTTTTAAGCGGATTTCTTGAGATTGAGATGTGGCTTTGTAATAAATTTATGATTTTATAAATTTATATGGATCCTTTTTGGTGCATTTCATAATTTGAATCAGGAACTGTGAATCAAATTCGAGTAAAAGATGAAAATCAGCTGTCAATATTTTCCCTATAAAAACATACAACGCATTGAAGACATTATTAGTGCTACTGTTTCCCTACTACTGATTAAAACCAACGTTATTATGGAGCGGCGACGTCATTTAAGCAGGGAAGAAATGCTCAGAGCCGTGGGAATGATAGAAGCTGGTTCCCGGCAACGTACTGTGGCTTTAGCTCTGAATACAAGTCAGAGTGTTATCAGTCGACTTTGGACACGTTACCGAAGCACTGGTACCGTGGCTGAGCGCCATGGAGGACGGTATCGCTGCACCACACGGAGACAAGACCGATATATTCAAATCTTAACTCGAAGAGCTCCAACAATAACTGCCATGATGTTAGCCGTGAGGCTTCATCACTCTTCAGGGAACTTAATTAGCGACCAAACAGTCAGAAACCGCTTGCATGAAGTGAACCTTCATTCCCGAAGACCGCTACGGGTACCACCTATAGCAATGCACAATCGTAGGATTCGATATCAATGGGCTCTTGAACACAGAAATTGGGCAGAAGAACAATGGCGTTTCGTGTGCTTTTCTGATGAGTCTCGTTTTGGTATGAGACCGGATACAAGACGTATACGACACTGGAGAACCCCTGGACGCCAACAGCGATTAAAATCCTGCCAGGAAGTCCATCCTTATAGTGGTGGAACCATCATGGTATGGGCGGGTATTTGGATCGGCGGAAGAACTGAGTTGATTTGGATCAGAGGCAACCTCAACGCTCAAATTTATGCTGAGACGATTGTATCAGACGTCATCGTTCCTCTACAAGTGCAAATCGGTCCCTTATTTCAGTTAATGCATGATAATGCACGACCGCACACCGCAAGAGTTGTAAGACAGACTCTCGCCGCAGCTAACATCAATGTCCTGCCCTGGCCTGCTCAGTCGCCAGACTTGAACCCGATTGAGCATGCATGGGATATGCTACAGAGAAGAGCTCTGCCGAATATGGAGGGTATCCAGTCGCAAGAAGACCTTTTTTTGTTGTTGCAACGAACATGGGCGGCCATTCCACAGCGTGATTTGGATGAACTCATTTTGAGTATGCCAAACCGATGTTCTTGTGTTGTTAGTGTTCGCGGTAGAAACACGGATTATTAATTGTTTAAGTTACCCAATAAAATTTTAAAGAAAACTGTTATTTCAGTCTTTTTTTCGAACTTTTGTGTTAGTGGTTCAAATGTCAAAAATCCCTTTATTAGGAAAATGGCAAATTTCTTTATTAATGCAAAGGTGACTTGGTTTATCGTTACTGTGACAAACGAAAACACTTTATTTGATGAATCCTTAAAGAAAATTTTAATTAATATCAATCAGGAGAAAAGTTATTGCAAAAATATATGTTGATCCCTAGACACTTTTGATGTGTGTATTTAGTGCTTTACCTTTTTTACTAACCATGATGTGACGCTATTATTAAAAACACTGAGAATAGTTTCCCAATCCGATGATATGTGTATTACCATGTTTTTATCATTATCCAAAACTACTGGTGTGTCAATGTCATTAAATTTATTAATTTCGAGTCTATCTACATTTGCGCCCATGACATTGGTAGTACCCACTGCGTTATCGTCAACCACTCTGGTTCCAACTGGATACAGTTCTAGCATCACGTAATCATCATTATTCCGCTATGTTATTGTATAAATAAAGTTTCGTTTGTATAACGCTGTAAAGCGTCGACATAAAGTTTGGCTGGCCGTGTTTTAGTGGTTGGCTTGCCGCCAGTGCTCTTGCTCTCGACTTATTGATCTGAAAACTGGCACCGCCCAGCACGAACGAACCGGTAACAGGGAATAATGTGACCGTTTCGGAATCTCGTGTTTGTTGTACCGGCCTTCGTGTATTCGCTTTTATCAGTCTTACAGATAAGCTTGTTCGCGTCTATCGCTCAATCTTGATTGAATGTCAATTTAATGGTAAACACGAATACGCCGCCTTCTATTCAATTAAGTATTTGGGTATTGTCACCCAATTTGGACAAAACCGTCACAAAGGTTGAAAGGGTCGCACAATAAGCCAAGTACATTTTTTTCTTCGAGACTATTTCCTGTTCTGTTTTTGCAGCCAGTGGGTAGGTAAGCATATTGGTAACGTAGATAATACCTTATGTAGTTTTTCAGTTACATGGGCAAAGCAACTTCCATGTAGTGCATCGCTAAAATCAATTTTTCATTTAGGTAAGTTCCTATTGGTTTTACACTGTCGTTCAAAAATTTGTTCAACTCAACTAAATTTCACATACACTATGTGTGGCATCTAACAGTATATTGATTGATTACTTTTCGCCTTAGTGATATAATATAAAATCTTTTTAAAAAAAAAATGAACCGACTTCAATATCACTGAAAAGTATAAAATAATTTAAATATTATTGAAGTTGGTGTTAGCGTACCTGCTGTGTATATTTGGCACCAACTTCAATAATATTTAAATTATTTTATACTTTTCAGTGATATTGAAGTCGGTTCAATTTTTTTTTAAAAAGATTTTATTTTAAACATTTTAGTGATATTTTCATATATAAAGATTGAACCATCGAAAACCGTAAAATTATCTAGGTAGGTTATGATCACATTATCGTCTACATAGTTTCATGTTTCTTCAGAAAAAAATATCCGGTCGTAATGAAATTTGCATGGAAATATCATAGTAGTTTACTCTCTCGAATAAATAAAGAATCATCGAAATCGGTTCATAATTGTCAGAGCAATGTAATGGAGAACATCAGTTTTGTGGTTTTTACCAGATAAATTCCTCCACATCGTTCATGGTCCTCCAGGAAGTTCTTATCCGGTTGTAATAAAATTCATACAGATTCAACACAGTGGTTTCTTCTTTCGAATAAAAAAAGAATCATTGAAATTGGTAAATATTTGCCAGAGTTATGACCATTTTTGTCCGACCGAGCGAGTCCGAGCGACTAAAACGTCATCTATATAGGCTTTCTTGCAGCTCTCAGTGCGCAGTCACCATTCTTGTTTTTTCAGGAACTACTTATTACTAAGCAATAATTTTTTTATGGGACCCAATTAACGGATTAAAGAATGGATGGAAGAAAGATTTTTTCAAATACGGTTCATAATTGCCAGAGTTATGCGCGAACATACATAGAACAAAAATATATATATACAGACGAATTGAGAACCTCCTCCTTTTTTGAAGTCGGTTAAAAATATCATGAGCTCTATGTAGATTATGATATTAAGATGTTTTAATGTATTGAAATCAAACTACTTTTACGGATTTTATCGCGGTTTATTTTTGATTTTACTATCCCGACGTTTCGAATGCTTTGCAGCACCCATGGTCACGGGAGGACTGAGATGTTGAACGTCCTTATGTCACAATTATGCCGGTGTACCCTCAGGTTTTCTTAGTTATTATTGTTGGTCCGATCTACGCAGTAAGAGCTTACAGTATTTGCTTGATATTGGATTTAATTATATTTATCACAGGATCCCAAGCCGATGGTAACACCCAACCATCTTCTCTATTGAAATTAGGATGTTTTTTTGATTTCAATAGCCTCACGAATCATCCTAGGTAGGAATCGGTGTTCTTTTGCGAGGATTTGAGGTTTATCAAATCTAATATAATGGTGGGTGCGATCCTGAACGTGTTCACATATTGCAGACTTCGTACAGCGTCGGTGTTTTACATCAGCTATGTGTAAAAAAAAAACAAAAAAAAAAGTGTAAATCCGTAAAAGTAGTTTGATTTCAATGTGTAATATTCGCGTAAGTATAAGACAACATTATGTTTTAATGTAGTCAAATAAACGAAACAAATTCCAATCGTTCTGGTAAACAATCCCGCTTTACAATCCTATGTTGTCTATGTATCTTCACTTGGTGGGGGTTCTACGGCCTGTTAATAATATAGGGGATTGTCTGAGACTGGAAGGGAATGCCTATTTGACGACTTGCTTTTATATTGGGAAACTTTTTATGTTAATGTTTTATTACAACGTTAACGGTGGTGGCATATTTTTGTTTATAAAGAGATTTATTACGTTAGATCTAATCAAAGCGTTGTCATAGTCGACCAAGGTCGTTGCGATTTCCATATGAGTTGAGGGTCTATTCATTGTTACACGAGTTAGTCAGAATAATGATATCATGGCGGTATTTATTATAAAGTATTAAAAAATAGTGCGTTGTTTAGCTTGTTTCTTTCTGTACTTGTATCTTTATCTTTGTTTTACGTGATGCAATTCTAAGTTGCAACTTTATTAACATTTTTCTTCCGGAACTGTCGAACCCAGGCACGACGCTTAAACATGCTTGATGCCGTGCTCCTAACCACATCGAAGAGAGAAGTATATTTAGAACGAAAAGCGATTGCATCGCGGCCAAAGGTGTTATCTCGTGCAATAAAAGATTGGTGCCAAAATATAATGCAATGTGCTGTGAAGTACATATAATATTGAATAACAAACAACTGTCTCATTTTTTTCCACTATTAATAGCTGAAGAAGGTTCATCTGTGTGGTAGGAAGGCTCTAGTAGTAGTGATCAGTTCTAAACTAATAATTTTTTTATGCACATCCAATACTTTTTCTTCGTAAACGTAGGTGTCAGAATCTAGATTAGTTTTTTTCTGCAGCCTGCACTAGACCTTGCTTCTACAATCGTTTATATTTTTACCGGAATAAGGTTCAAAATGATTTTGGATTCTTAATGTGCCAGACAGTAAGTTCCTGAAGCACGTATCTTTGTATTGAGATAAAAAATACACTATTCTCACTAATAAAATGAGTTAACTGGCATCGATGTTTTGGCCTCATTTGCACCTGTATCTTTATTTTGCCCTATTCATTCATGGTTGTTTCGTTGTGTTTTATTATATTGCAGAACTAATGCATTCTATATTAGCGTACTTCCTACGATATCAACATTTTTCTTTGTCTTATTACTTGAAAATCGTAGAAAATTGTTATAAATCCAACAAGGCTATAAAACTTTTATCTCTGTGAAAGACAATTCGTCTTTAATATTCATCGCTAAAGCGTTTAAGATTTCTGAGTAGTGTCTGAGATCGCTTAGGGAGAATCTAGGTCAGATTATTACGCAGACGTAGAGCCTCTAGAACTTTACAAGTCAGCAATTTTCAATAGATCCTACATTTTATTTATAGTCTAGAGTAGTCTAGACGTCACCTTGATTAGATAGATAGATTAATACTTTATTGCACACATTTAGTTGAACAGTACACGAAACAGTTACATAACTTAATGTGAGCAAAGGCGGTCTTATCGCTCAAAGCGATCTCTTCCAGACAACCTAGGTATAATTCCTGATTAGGTATAATTTTATTATATATAAACTCTTTTTAAAAAAAATTTGAACCGACTTCAATATCACTGAAAAGTATAAAATAATTTAAATATTATTGAAGTTGGTGTTAGCGTACCTGCTGTGTATATTTGGCACCAACTTCAATAATATTTAAATTATTTTATACTTTTCAGTGATATTGAAGTCGGTTCAATTTTTTTTTAAAAAGAGTTTATTTTAAACTTTTTAGTGATATTTTCATATATAAAGATTGAACCATCGAAAACCGTAAAATTATCTAGGTAGGTTATGATCACATTATCGTCTACATAGTTTTACATAATTCATGTTTCTTCAGAAAAAAATATCCGGTCGTAATGAAATTTGCATGGAAACATCATAGTAGTTTACTCTCTCGAATAAAAAAATAATCATCGAAATCGGTTCATAATTGTCAGAGCAATGTAATGGAGAACATCAGTTTTATGGTTTTTACCAGATAAATTCCTCCACATCGTTCATGGTCCTCCAGGAAGTTCTTATCCGGTTGTAATAAAATTCATACAGATTCAATACAGTGGTTTCTTATATCGAATAAAAAGAGAATCATTGAAATTGGTAAATATTTGCCAGAGTTATGACTATATTTGTCCGACCGAGCGAGTCCGAGCGACTAAAACGTCATCTATATAGGCTTTCTTGCAGCTCTCAGTGCGCAGTCACCATTCTTGTTTTTTCAGGAACTACTTATTACTAAGCAATAATTTTTTTATGGGACCCAATTAACGGATTAAAGAATGGATGGAAGAAAGATTTTTTCAAATCGGTTCATAATTGCCAGAGTTATGCGCGAACATACATAGAAAACAAAACAAAATATATACAGACGAATTGAGAACCTCCTCCTTTTTTGAAGTCGGTTAAAAATGAATTACTTACTTGAATTAAAGTAGTTACAAAAATAAACTTAAATATCTGACCTATTTCATACCTATATTGCTAGAATTCGAGTTTTATGTTGTATTTGTAAATAGTCTCACCAACGTACGAGTGTCAAAGGATTTCCTCTTGCGTTTCTGTTCTCAAGTGGTGCGACCCCAATCCTTGACAAGACTCGTTAAAAGAATATAGGTCACAATCTCTCCTGACTGCTGAAAGCGTCGTTCCATTTTGACCCTTTGTATGTACATGTTCTGTCACTGTCATCGAATGTAGGTTTTATTTGCGTAAGTTGCGTAAAAAATATTATCAACAAACTATCCCATAAGTACGTGGAATATGGCCTCGAAAATTATATACTTAGTTATATATAACATAATTTATATCTCCCCATAAAATCTGATATGATGTATGTCCAAGGGAATTGAGTCGCTATAAAAAGTATTCGACCTCGGATTAAAATTAAATCAAAACCAGGAATTTTAGCAATTCAACGTGATGTATAAACAAAATATGCGTCTTGCGTGAAAGCAGCAACGGCTATACATCAAAGCGATAAGTTTTATGAGCATCGTCCGAACCACGAATTGCAGCCGTCATTACCATTTGTGTAAACCACTTTAATCCCTCAATTAAATTCATATAATGTATCCGGTCACTAAATTGATTGTTAGTTATAGTAATGATTATTACATAACGACATAGCTGCTGTTTGATATAAGTATTTAGTTTATTTATCTAAAATTGATAGTGATTTTAACATTGATAATGATTTCGTTGAAATGGTAAAAATTTAAATATTAGCGACGTCAATAATGAGTTTGTCATCTTCCTTCTAAACTACTCTGATCTGTCAGATCTGATCAATCAGTGCTATTTTTTTTTACTGAGAGCTTTACTTTGAACTACAGAGTTGAAAGTGTGCTTCTCATATCTCCAATATTACCGAGATGCATTTATTTAATCCGGACAGCTTATTTCTTTACCGTAGTATTGAATTAATTCGTATATCCTTATTATTTACGTTTATGCTATGAATTATAAAATCTCATGTGATATTATTACATACTGTAATTGCATAGGTGGTTGGCCTCAACGGAGCCCAACTAGTAATAGTGCAAGGACTTTTACTTCTAACGTTCGTTTCTTTATTATTAAAATGCTTGCTGTTTATAATTGTGTCAATGCGCAAATGTATTTCTTTGTTGCTTGTTGACGTTAGGATTATGGTTTATTTCTTTGTTATCGAATACACAGAATATCCTATTATCCTGTCACTCTTTTTAACATTTCTATCTAAATGGTTCATTAAGACATTAGTTTATGTTGTTATTGTGTTAGCTATATCTATTGTGTTGACTGCTTAAATTGTTTACTTATCAGTTTCTTTAACAATTTTATCTTTGTCAATTTAATATTTAGTGCAGCAAACTTAATTAACAATATTTTTATTACAATTCCGACTTAGCTAACATTTTAGAACTTATAAACTCATGATACTTTTCAGCGTTTCGCTTCGTTGGATCGCTGTATCAATCAATGTGGCGTATTTTAGCGATTACATCTAAAATAAATAATTGAATTATTACAAACGCGAGCAGAATACATTTTTTAAAACAAAGGCTTAAAACAGTGTAGCTCAGCATAACCACGACTGGGCTGAGATGTGGACTTTCAGCAGCTGGAAATTTTATAGTGACAAATATTGTTCAGTTTAGGCACTCTGAATTGCTGGTACTTGAAATATTGAGTGCGCTGCAGCCCTAAGTTCACATTAATAGTGCAAAGGCCAACCTCGAACTCACCAAGCAACAGCCTACAGCGATTGTAGCCTATTTAATTGTATATTATTATTTCCTATTGAACTTATAACTAACATTATTACGTTTATATTTCCGCCTATATAAGTTAACACAGAAGGCGGATACACCATTGGATAACCTTTAAACATTTTCATATTATCGCTGCACGAACTATTTGTTTAACATAATTTGCACCCTTCCTTGATTATAGGATCATGACCATTATTTTTTAATTCAAATTAGTGACGATACGAGCGATAAGTTCGCCTGATGGTAAGCTGCACACGGCCACTTGCATTGCACTGACCTTCGTCACCTGAGATATTAGTTCTTAAAGTCCATTCAGCTCAGTAATTTCACCACTATCGTTGATTCACCCAAGAACCTGTTTAAATATTGCTGCTTTACGGCAGAATATCCGAAACTGGCCTACCCGGTCAAGGACCTATATGGCGTTATACAGTATGTAACAAAAACCCTGTTGGATCACTTACGTTACGTTACGTTACAGTATCGCATTCGTATTGCCAGTACAAATTAGGGAAAACATGAGATTCATCAAATGAGTTACAATTATATTGATACGCCGATTAACACCAGATTCTTTGTCTACCTACCGCAACAGCCGGGTCGTTGGTACATTTATTGTTTTAAGTTTGCACGTAACCGTCCTCTGATATACGATATTGGTCATCATTTTTGGCAGATGTCAATGTTAAGGGGGTAACATGCGCCAATGACCTTGAGAATCTGACCGCTCCGGCCGAGAGTTGTCATCGTAGAGGGCGCTACCAGCAAATATGAATATTACATTTGAAAAATTATAGACTAAAATATGCAGATGTGTCAAATTAAGTTTTGTTAATTTTGCTTATTCCGTTATAGAATGAAATTTCAATAAAATTATATCTATTGCAAATATACTTAATAATATCACTTTTGAATGTTTTGTTGATTATGTATACGTAAAATAAATGACTGATGAATTATTTAAATGCATGATGAAAACCGATTTTAACTCAAAGCTTTTTGTCATTTCATAGTGACACGAAAAGAACAAGACTGATGCAGTTTAAGAACGGTAACCCAATATTTAATATCTTGATTTATACCTTGGCGTGCCACCTAATTACAATCTGATTACAACAACTTATAGTGGTAACGTAGTTGACGTGTTGCGTCAGGATATGGATTATTGCATTTCATATTCCAAACTTCATATCAAAGGTTCAGTTCGTCTATTATAGAATGGCCAATATCTGACTAGTAAGACTTATACATACTTCTATTATATTATTGGTGGTTATTAGTTAGGTACGGTTACAACCGGAACGCACTTCGACCCAGCTGAATACATTGTGCCTGCCATTCGGAATCCATATGAATTCGTACTACTTATAACTTACAGTAGTCATAGCTGATTTTTGTGTGTCTGAAGTTAGGGTTGGCGAACCATTGCGCAAGTACAGTTGTGAGTACTGAATACATAAACATAAAAATAGCTACTGCGCAGCGTCTTGCAGCCAACTTCAGACACACAAAGATCCGCCGTGACTACTGTAAGCGTATTTGAAATGAAACTATGCACAAAGTTCTAAGGTTTCTGTTCTGCACGTCAAAACAAAAGCGTTTAACAGAGCCTTCAAAATATAGTTTTTTTTTTCTTAAAAAGTAGATTTTTTTTCTTAAAAAGGGACCTTTTTAACATATTTCCTGAGTTCCAAATTCTCTAACCAATAAACATCCATCTGATAGTTAAGCTTTTTGATCCCTGGAAAAATGAACTGAAACCAAATTGATGATTGATTGAGATGTTCGAGTTTGATAAAGAGAGTGATGCTGCAATGCATGCCAGTGGCCCTGATGAGACACTAGCGGTATTATTAAAGAAGCGTGTAACTGTAGTGTTTCCTATTCTAATGCGTATATTCTCTTTAAGAGCGGCACAAATACCCGAATCTTGGAAGCTTGCTAGCATCCAACCTTACTCAAGACCAGATACCCAAGTCGTGCAAACGTCGACCCAAGTCGTGCAAACCCAAAAATCATAAATTATTATTATTGCGACAATTAGTTCCGTGATAAAAATTATAGCACCCATCCATCTCCTCCCATTGGGTGTCCGTAAAAGGTAACAAGAAGACGAGCAGCAGCGTCTTTTTATTGGATTACCTACCACCTATACTGTGATTCCCAACCGCCTGCCAGGCGTGGGGATTATGACAACCCCTCCCCTCCAAGGGAGAGAGGACCTTTGTTGAACAGTAGACGTTTCGGCTGCTGATGATGATGTTGATGAGTTCCGCGATCGACTCCATAATGGTCATCGAACTGAAACTATGATAAGATACTTAACTTTTTACATCATTAAGTACAGGTCAAAATGACCCAGACTCAAGACAAACAGATTATGTTCATGCACATGAATGTTTTTCCTGTGTGGGAATCGACCCCAAGACCTTAAGGGCAGCGGCCAGGGTAGTAAACTACAAAATCAGCTGACCTGTGTTGTTATTCAATATACTACGTGGCTGCCAAAGGAATCCGTAGCACTGTTTGATTGAACGCACGAATTCAGTAATAGTCTTTTTTAGTGTAACGTCATATTATGAACGTAACGTAACTTCATCTTGAGTTCTGTACCTCTTGCGGGGTTTGAACTACGCGGAGCATTTGACATTGATTGTAATAAACAATGGTTTTAGACTAACTAATATATTATTATTATTATTAATATGTTAGTTACTCTAAAACCATATACGGTGGTATTTTTTCTCGTGTCTGCCAACAACACCATCAGTTTATTGTTACGCAACTTAGTTAAGTAAAAAGGTATTACCTGATAGTAATCGAAGCACCCACCCATAGAAAAGTCTCGTCATGTCCCTGTCATCCAAAACTATAATTATAGCCTTTTGTTCCAATAGTTTTTTTGCCAGCTACAGTGACCTTCTACTTATGTTACACAGCGGAAGAAATCTAAGATTAAAGTGGCGCCACCTAGATAGCACACAAGTACCCTTCCAACTTAACCATCCAGATGTCTCAAAAGACGAGCAACTGTCCAATGCAACTGTCCGTAGGTAAGCGTGTTGCTCACCACCAAGCCAACCCATGTACTCGACTCGTTGCTAAGTTGCAAAAACCAACATGATAGTAATAATAACACCGTTAATGTTTTGACAAAAAAAATCATAATGTAAAGGATAAAGGATATCATAATGTATGTCATTTTGTTGACCTACACAGTATAAAATACGATTTAAATTAGTAAGATCATATGACTCTGATAAGCTTTAAAAGTTAGGCATAATACTCGGCAACAATACTTTCGCATACTCTATGATGAACCAAAAATATGGTATTACCATAAAAATATATTTAATTAAATATACATGTATAGATTTCATTTGAAATGATTTATAATGTTATAATTATACCATTTGTAACATATCTTAATTAAAAATATGTTCAAAATCATTTAAATTAATTTCGTCTTGTCAAAAAAAATTCGAGCACGTCCACCCGCCGTAACAGTCCACGAAGGACTGATAGAAGGCGATCGCGGGGGCGCTGCAAGGGGAAATGCATAGCGTACGTGGTTTTTCTATAATTTCTTGTAAACATGTATGAAATTAAGAAATGTAATCAATACAAATTGTAGAATAGATTATGTGCTTTTTAATAGTCCAAGTTTGACGTCTATCCGATGAACGGATGTTGAACGCTAACGCAATTCATATCCAACATAGTACATTTTTTAAATACATATTGCTTGAAAACGTTATACTTAATCCAATATCTAATCAATAAAACTATTTGCTGAAGATCTGAGGTATAAGTACATATAATTTTCATAGCCAATGCAATAGCGGATTGATCCATCGAACTCTTTAAACTAAGGCTATTTTTGCAATTTTACCGTTGTTACCCCCTTAACGTTATTGAGCACGTTCGCGTTGAATTGTTTAGATATCTACCCAGAAGTAGATCTATTAGATATGCCGCTATGGCATCGCAAGTATTACACTCGAGGTACAATTAATAATCCTAAACTATTTCATTAGCCCAGTTAATTGGTCATCAACTAAAATTGATTACGGCTCTGGAAATGTTTATAACAGTATTAGCAGGATGCCTATTAATACAGCGTATAATTTACTATTCAACCTGAACTGTCAAATTGAATTAAATAAAAAGTCTTACTGAATCAATGTTTTTAGTAAATAAGTAAGGGAATCTATCTAGTCATAATTTCGATTAGGACTCAGGTCTATTCCAAATTGCTGAATATCGTGCTAGCGATCCATTAAAACGATTAAACCACTGCAAAATTTTGGAGATTTAATAGAAAACCTAAAATTCATTTTCAAAAAATAAATTCTTCAAGATAATGAAATTTTCTGTTACCTTTGTAAACACATTGTATTTATTCTGAGTTTATGATATATGTACTTTTATTTACATACATACTTTTGTCTTATTCTACGCTGCATTTAATTCATAGACAGTAAATTATACTGTTGTGTATTCATACGTTTCATTAAGTTGTACTTTGTTCATATGATAATTTTTATTTTTTATCACCTGTCTTGTGGTTAAGCACTTCCAACAGATCATAACCGATGGATTTAATTTATGCTTGCTGTACACATACATCATCTTGTCCCGTTGGGTGTCCGTAAGAAGCGACTAAGGGAAAACGGACAGCAGCGTCTTTACATTGCATTACCTACCACCTATACTGCGATCCTCAAAACGCCTGCCAAGCGTAATGGCAATCCTTCCGTTCTAAGATGGAGGCAGTTCAGCAGTGGACGTCTTTCCCATCCTCAGAGTAATTAGAATGGAGTGGTATCTCCTCTAAGTTCCCATACCATGGAGGTAGCCTACTTCATAAAATTAAAAAAAATTACTGATTTTTAATTTCCAAATCACTGAGTGAGAATCACTAAATCACTGAGTGTGGGAGTGAGTATTATTATACTCAAAATGTCTTTATTCAACTAAGTGAGAGACAAGCAAGACGTTCGTTTGATGGTAAGTGATACGCCCACCTAAAGACAGCTGCACTGCACTGCTCCTCCTGATCAACAGTGACATTAGTCATTACGTCTCTTGAACAAACATAAAACATCAATTCACAAATTATGTATCTTCATAAAAAATATACCTATGTGGTTAAAGATTTCATAACACTGATATCATAATGAACGAGGACAGTAACTAATTTGTCGCCTGCCTGATCCCACACCGCGATATTTGCAGTCACACTATGTGCCAGGTCAAGGATGCCTTTGTCCATACTCATTCTGAATTAAGTCACTACTGTTATTGCTCCTTTATTATATGCGTTATTTACAGCTGAACAAGCTCAACCGGTTACTGTTTTCGTATTATTGTCATATTTTAATTGTATTACATTAGTATTTAGCAGGAATTCTTTTCTAATAATTATTTGTTACGTAGGCCTAGATATTCTAATTCAACTATCAGTGATCCGAACGAACATTCATCAGGCCCAGAATGTAATAGCGAACTGAGTTGAAACTTGAGTTTATTAGAATTATCGTTTAAAGGCTCTGGATTGATGAGTCGAAGGTGTGCGTATAATGAGACAAAAATTACCTATAAGAAGCAGCACGTGATTTAAGTATTTTTACGATGTCCTGATTATCTAATTCGTCGATTATAAGATGTTTTAAATTGTAAGTCACATGATGCTCGTTATTATGCAAGTTAATTTTTCAACTATTTACATACAATTCACGTACGTAATATGTGTTGTTGAATATAAATACAAGTATTATCAAAATTACACTGGATTGTATTCGGTAACCGATGTTTATTAAATGTCTATGGTTAAGTAAATCTGCTGTTTTTGGTTTGAAGGTGATAAAATATTATTAGAAAATGAGAGTACCGCCCCAAAACCAGTGTAGACATTGATAACTAAATCTTGTTTTCGAAATTTATTCTTCCTTCCGTACCCTAGGTGATAAGGCATGAACACTGGAAATGTTCAAAGCGTGCAAACCTCGTAGAAGATTGGCAGCAGCGAAATTCAATCAGGGAGTTTAATACCGGCTTACGACGCGGAACTAACTCCCACGCCTCGAGCCTCTCAGCTACGTAATCTTGATGAGGTGGGAACTTGACTTGGCTTAGTTTGATGATATTCGTAACTTTAATAGCGAAGTTTCGAGGTATCTTTGCTTTTGGAAAGTTGTTTCGGAATAATGGTTTTATAAGTTGGTAAGCCGAACTTGTTAAAGTTTCGGCTTAATCAAGATTAAACAAATCCAAAATCTTAATACCCTAAATAAAATTTTCGGGCTTACGATTGCTCGTCGCTCTCATCCAAAGTTGGATCGTTGTTAGTCAGTCTTTATCTACGTCTTTTTAACAAAATATATGCTCATGTAATTTTTTTGTACACAAACATTTCCCTCTAACAACTTTAAAAGTAAAAATACCACCCGCGTTGATATGAACAAGTTATTTGCAACATAGTTTGGATGGTTTACCTTACAATGTATTGCGAGTGTTTTGGTATAATGTACAGGGTGCGTGACATTTGACTCTCCATGCGTCAGTGAGCTGGTTTGCTTGGATTTGCGGCTGGTTATTTTTACCTAGTGAATTTAAGCGCGTCAAAAACATAGTTGCTCAATACTTTACCTGCAGGTAACTACAGAGCTAGAATTCTTTACCTTTCGCGTTCCATTATTAAACACCCTCAGTTTATCTATATATATAAAAATGAACGTTTGTCTGTCTGTATGTCCTTTATAGAATTTGATCGTGTCATGATCTTCAGTAGTGTTGTGCATGAGCCCAAAAAGGTTTCTGAGTAAAAACAGCGCGAGCGGAGCTGCGCGTTTCAGCTAGTTTTAAATAGAATAGAATTTGCCATATCATTTACAGTGGTAGTGATGTTTCCTGTAGCCCGCAACCGTGTTATTAAAATAGAGTTATAAAAATATCTTATCTTGTTATTTACAGTGTAATAAAATAAGTTAGCAAATATTTTATGTATCTTTAAGAATTATGTTTGCAGTTGTTTTATTCTGCGGTGTGTTTGTAATATCATAATGTTTTAGCTTTTTATTTTGATCCCCAAGACGCCTGCTAAGCTTGGGGATTATGCCAACCACTCCCTTCTGTTCCCTCCCTCGTCTTTCGGCTGTTGAAGATGGTGAAGGACCATTAAATTCCCAGTATATCAGGGAAGCAGCATTAATTTTTTTTTGTGATTTATGCGGGCCGATCACCTGATTGTCTGCATAAGTATATTAAAATGATCCATGCGTCGAATGGGCATGTAAATATGGCCCGTCAATTTATCTTTCATAGTTAAACCAGTCAAAAGATAAAACGTCATTATAAAAAGTAGTTATAACATGTTATATCTATCATTTAAAAGTTTCATTATGAATTTTGAGTGCTTTTATATCGTCAAGTCTTGTAAACTCAATTAATTTTGAAGTTATCATATAATCGACTTTGCAAAAAATAATTTAAAACTCGAAAGTCATCTGCGGGTCAGACGCTATTAACTCTCCTCTCGAAGTAAAAGGGCTCTTTTTCAAGAGGATTGCGAAAATAATATCCCAGCCCAGACCCCAGTGACGAGGCTCTTTCGGTACGGGTCCCTTGTCAGCAACGCACTTATGAACTTGCCTTGACTTTTCTATTTCGTCGTGTTTTGGACAGTGACAAATTATATTTGCGTCATTTTTCTTATTTATATTATCAGAGATATTGCCTTCGGTGCCATTTAGTAGTACTCGTTTGACTAACAATATTATGTAGAAAGTATAATAATGGTTGCCTCTGCTGTTATTTATAAGGCACGCTCCTCTTTTATGCCGCTGTAAATTTTTCCTTATCATCAGAATATCAGTATGAAAGGTAGTCATAACACGTGATAATAATAGCGTATTTAATAAGCCAGGTAAACAAGTCTTCTAAATTGACAACCTCAATTCTATACATGACTTAGATCCTTATCCAGTTTTATCAAAAATACGGTAATATATTGATGTTGTACTAATGACAAATTGAATACTAGTAGACATCGATTAACCAGACTAATTAATATCGTGATGAAGTGATTCGGATACTAAAAAATGCGGTTAATTGAATGTACAAAGAGAAGCGTTTTTATATGTCATAATATTAACTCTAGAAAGGTAGATAATCATGTTTCACACACTATTTTCTTTTCAAACAATTTCATTTCAACAGCTGTTTCCAGGGCTTGAAATGTATCCGCATGACATAGTCCTACATTGCTTTATGTTTTAACGTTTTCTTCTGTTTCATCTTCTTGCATTTCATAGATTCGACTACAAAGATATTTGCTTGCGGTTGACCCAGATAATTGACTTTCCTCTGTACATATATAACACCGGTTGGTATTTTATAGACACTGTTTTCTAGTGCTACTCTGTCGATCCTAGATCTAATGTGAATAATAATTGATATATATGATATATGATTTCAATAAACCCGAGCAAGATTCAATCAACTGGTCTAGAAGAGGAACACGTCTATCAGTACCCTTCCCCGTCTCCGAGTGGGTTACAATTGAAATATATCCGCTATGGAGTCTATTGCTTCTCGTTTTGTGTAATATCCTGGTGGCTTCCCAATAGATTAGGGGTTCGATTCCCACTAAGTGTCTGGGTGTTATTTATCCATTTAAGGATGTATTCACAAAAAAAAGTATATATGTATCAGTTATCTGATTTCCATAGTACAGTCTCTGCCTAGTTTGGGATCAGATGACCGTGTGTGGATTGCCCCAGCATATTATTATTATTGTAATAGTGCTTCTATTTCTATAATAGAGATTTGGTATCTACAGTAAATATTACTGCGTAACAATTATAGTTACTGCATTTCTACAATTCTAAACAGAATAAGCGCACTATCTTAGACATCTCAATTAGAATATCGTTATAGGCACAAAACTGAGGCCTTAATTTAGTTAACGTCAACCTTATGTATTTGACATTAACATCTATTTTATAACTGCCTTAAGATGTGCACTCTATCGTACACTCTCTATCATTAAGTTTCATCGGTAAGTTAGTCTTCGTTTACTTTACCAACTTTAGGACCGGGTGGTTATAATTTAACTTTTTTTTATATAAAGTATAAATTATTTTGATCGATCCAGTTCTCGATTCTGAACCTGTAAAATTGAACTTTACAGTACAAATTGGATAAGAAATCGAGTTTTGAATTTACTATGCAATATATGTTCAAGACTAATCCATCCAGTGTTTATTTTATATTCAACCACTCGAAGATTGCTAAATTTAGCTGCTATCGTCTGTAACTTGGAGGTATTTCTATAGTCGGGCAGAAATTCCCGCTGTGACTAAGCTCTCTTAACTGACTGATCTAACTATATCCTATTACTTTTACTTGATGACCTGGACTGGACCTTTCGAAAAATTCTCCACTGAACTCCATTCCTTATTATCTCATTTAGTTCCCGCTTATAGCTATTTGGTAGCACTATCTAAGCATAGTAATATTCTAATTGATCTGTCTTTCTTATAAGATTCGGTAGTTTTGTTATGTAATAAATAAAAATTATTTAAGTATATTTTACCACGTCAGGTGCTTTGTGCAGTGCAAATTTAACGACGATGATTACAGTTTTACGAACACGCATACATTTTTATCTGATGCTTTTATCTTTTATATTGACTTCTACATAACTACATTTGTAACATATAGGTATTATTTGTATTTGAGCAATACCATAAACTTTTACATACAGACGGAAAGTAACCTATTTTGTATATCTATTTAATGTAGACAAAAAGTGCTCTAGGAGCAGGAACATCGGTTGTCCCTTTGGCTGCTTAAGTCATAAGTCATTTATTCATTTGTATAACATAGGTGTAAGTATTATGTAGGTCTTCATGAATGCAAGTAAAACGCTATGTTATGCCAGACGGCGTACAAAAGTGTTGTTAGTAAGTAACTAATTAAATAAATATTATTATTATTATTATTAGTTTAGGAAGTCGATTAAAATAAGTAAAATTTAAATTACAAATGTTGCTGCTATAAATGTCAAAGAATTAAAGTAAATATGAAAAATTTATGCAATAAAAATAGAAATGTCAAAGGAAATAATGGCTTCGTTACAATTTATATCAGGTATTTAGAAATTCTTAATCTCTAATAACATTTTTCAACTAAAAATATTTTAAGTTGTTTTTTAAATTGTGCTTCTACTGCATTACCTCTAAATGGTGAATGATCGACTGCGATTTCATCCACAGCTTTATAACCATTTACATTTAGTTGGGTTCGTGGCAGTGTACTAGTTACACTGAGAAAAAAACATGCTAAAACTGAGACATTGAAAGGGATCAAACCGACTTAACTTTATATACTCGTCTATCTTTTTGTCACGCCCATTCTACGTCACGTATGTTATCAGAGTATTGTATCTCTAAAATCGTAAAATTTTACATAAAACAGCAGTTCCATTGTGTCTAGTGATATTGATATACCAATTCATGGCATTCTCCATTCTTAACTACCCACCGGTGGATGCAAATAGCCAATTGTCGTTCATTGTGGCGTTCTAAGGGGGAGGCCTATGTTCAGCAGTGGACGTCTTCCGGCTGATGATGATGATGATGATGATGATCAAGGACCGGTGACAATACAATAATATGGTATCATCGAGCTGATCAGATGCTGGGGCTCGAAGGTGGATAAGGGAACCCTTGGATGGTAACTAGTAAACACATCGAGTTTGGGCTCATTTGATTTGTTTTAAAGAGTTCTTTTCACTTTGACCATTAATGAGGACCTGATGATGGAACAGGAAGGTGGGTAACGGAACCCTGGAATGGCTACTAGTAAACACATCGAGTTTGGGCGCATTTGATTAGTTTTAGAGAGTTCTTTTCACTTTTACCATTAATGAGGACCTGATGATGGAACTGGAAGATGGGGGACGGAACCCTGGAATGGCTACTAGTAAACACATCGAGTTTGATCTCATTCGATTTGTTTTAAAGAGTTATTTCCACTTTAATCATTAATGATGACCTGATGATAGAACTGGAAGGTGGGGGATGGAACCCTGGAATGGCTACTAGTAAACACATCGAGTTTGAGCTCATTTGATTTGATTTAAAGAATTATTTTCACCTTTTCACTTTAACCATTAATGAGGACCTGATGATGGGACTGGAAGGTGGGTAACGGAACCCTGGAATGGCTACTAGTAAACACATCGAGTTTTGGCTCATTTGATTTGATTTAAAGAATTATTTTCACTTTACCATGAATGAGGACCTGATGATGGAACTGGAAGGTGGGGGACGAAACCCTGGAATGGCTACTAGTAATTACATCGAGCTTGAGCTCATTTGATTTGTCTTAAAGAGTTCTTTTCACTTTAACCAGTAATAAGGACCTGATGATGGGACTGGAAGGTGGGGGACGGAACCTTGGATTGGCTACCAGTAAACACATCGAGTTTGAGCTCATTTGATTTGTTTTAAAGAGTTCTTTTCACTTTGACCATTCATGAGGACCTGATGATGGAACTGGAAGGTAGGAATTACGTAGTGCTTTCTTAAATTTAGCAAACTCATTGCGATACCTATGCGTAGGTAATATCTACCCTGTAAATATATGTTTATATATGTTTTGCAACAACCTGCCTACGATTCAAGCTACGAATAAATAAAAATTGCCAAATTTATCCGTATTTTAGACTAATATTTCTAAGACTAAAAAGTGTAAAATAAATTCATAGTTTAAAAAACTAAAAATACACGCTTTTATAAAGTACCTATACTGCACTAAAAAGTAATAAATAATTTATGGAACTCGTTCTTTCTTTCTACCCCGTGTTTGTCATTAAGCATTATATTTAAGTGTGAAAGCGTGGGGCGCCTTTTCTGTATAACAGCTTATCAATCTCTTTCCAATTTCAAGTAGGTAAGTAAGTACTTTTATCGACATGACAATAATTTGTAATCTTTAAATTTGAAAAAGCGCCCCACGCTTTCACACTTAAATATAATGCTTAATGACAAACACGGGGTAGAAAGAAAGAACGAGTTCCATAAATTATTTATTACTTTTTAGTAAGTAAATAAGTAAGTAAAAAATATATTCGACGCAAAAAAAAGAACAATGTATAAAATAGGAAAAAACACACAAAAAAATAGGTTACAAAGAGAATAAAAAAAAAATTGTAACTTAATTGTGCGTTATTCGACTCCAGTACACTTGCGTCGAAGAGATGCCTGGCTCAGCATGTGCTGGTCACCAAAATGCAACCAGCGCTGGTTTTCAGCCAGTACCACCGGTGATTCAGGAAAGTCTAAGTAATACATAGTTCATCATCGTTCAGGATAGGTTACAGCATAAAATCAATATAATATATATATATATATATATAAAAATAGGTTTCGATATACATATTATGTCTATAGTTTTAGTGATAAATATTTATTTACTTTTGTATGAACTTAAGGTGGCGCATATACTATACAAAAAAAAATCTGTACAAAAACAATTTTGAAATTTCTAGTTTTCCTATTATAATAGGTATTTTGATAAGTACTAATAATAAAATAAATGTTATCCTTTAAATGCAATATCATATCATTTTGGAAAAAATAAAAATAAAAGAATAATTGTTACAAGTCCGAAAGTGTAGTAAAAAAAAAAAATAAGATCAAATTATAGAAATATCTGGAATAATATTTTCATTTCTTAATTGAATAAGCAATACAAATTCTTTCAACCTTGATCTAAAAGAGGAAATGTTATTGAGATTTCTAATCGGTGGTGGTAGGTTATTCCAGCATTTGGATGCTGCGTAGCGGAATCTACCACGAAATGCTGCGGATCTATGTCTAGGTATACCCAACTGCTGAGCACAGTGTCTGGGCTCTCGGTTCCTATATTTATTTACCCAGTTTAACTTTTCAAATAAATAAGAGGGCTTTTGAAGCTTTATGACGCCAAAAAGTAAACAAGCTAAATGTATTTTGCGACGAGACTTCATCTTTATGCAGTGGTGCTGGTTCAAGTTACATGAGCCCGCGGCGGGACAGAGAAACAAAAACGGGCACAAGCATTTTGGACTCTTTGTATAAGGCTTTCCGTTTTAGCTGAAAGCCTAGGTCCATATACAGTGTCTGCATAATTTAGTTTAGCTAGTACCAAGGCCTCAACTAGTTTAATCCGTAATTCAGTACTAAGAAATGGCCGCATTTTATATAAAACTTTCAGGCGATAAAAACAGTTGCGTACACACTCAGAGATATGCGCCTCAAACCTGAGATCTGCATCCATAATGAGCCCGAGATTGCGTGCTTCGAAAACCCTATCAATTTTGGCCCCCATGACCGTCAAATTATTTTGACTTGGGTGAAGTGAATTTAATTGATTTGAGGAACCAAGCAACATAAATTTTGTTTTTGAGGGATTTAAAGTCAGGGAGTTGTTACTTGACCAATTCACTATCCTTTGCAAATCTTCATTTACTGTAGCTATGGCATGATCGTACTCTACAGGTTTGAAGGAAAAGTATATCTGCAGGTCATCGGCATAAATATGATATTTACAATTTAATATTTCTTGGACTATGTCTGCTGTGTACAGAGTCTAGAGCTGAGGGCCCAAAATAGACCCCTGAGGTACACCTCGATTTAGTGAAGCTAGTTCAGATCGTACCGTATTTCCTGTCATATCACGAAGTTCTACAAATTGAGTACGATTGCTTAAGTAACTATTGAACCATTGAATAGCAGAAGCATGAAACCATAATACGCCATTTTGGACAACAGTAGTGATATGTTGATAGAGTCAAATGCCCTCGAAAAGTCGAGTAAAACCAGAATAGTACACGTACCGTTATCTTGGGCAGTAAGTATGTCGTCAGTAACATCAATTAATGCGGTAGCTGTGCTATGATTTTTTCTAAAACCAGATTGTTTACTTGGTAAAATATTGTTGCCCTCAAGATAGTCGGTCATTTGCATACAAACCGCCTTTTCTAATATTTTTGATAAAAGAGGTAAAATACTAATAGGCCTAAGATCCTTTACGTGAAGAGGATTACTTTTTTTGGGAATCGGACGAACTAATGCAGTTTTCCAAAGCTCAGGAAAAGTCGATGTGATAACAGATTCATTTACCATACGAGTCAAAATATCTAATGTCTGTGGGAGGGTAAGTAGGATCATATTTAAATATATACCGTCATACCCTTGAGCGTTAGATTTAAGTTTACTTATAATAGTTGTAATAACCGTTTCATCTACAGGCGTTAACGAAAACATATTATGATCACTGTAACGATTAAATTCAAAGAATGTAAGATGAGACAGTGATACTGATGAAGTTCCCGGAACATCCAAAAAATGGTTATTTATTTCCCTAGGATCATTAAAAAAACTAGGTAACTCTTTTTCCTGATTACTTCTCAATACTGTTGATTTGAGGTTTTTCCATAATGATGTGGGATCTTTAATTTTGCTATCAATATTTTGTTCAAAATATGCGATTTTTTCTTACGACATGGTTTTATTTATAAGTGATTTGAGTTCTTTGTAGTATAACTTCTTGCTTTCTAATTTCGTTTTAATAAATTGTGCATGTGCCTGATCTCGCAGATGCATCATAAATTTGAGATTATCGGTGATCCAAGGGTATGAAGGCTCTTTTATAGAACATACTTTCAAAGGGGCATGTAGGTCGAAAATAGCAATTAAATTAACATTGAAATAATATACTAACTCATTTAAATCAGTAATTGCTGAAAGTGAGTTAACTAAAGTACTTAGGTCATTTTTGAAAACTTGTGGGTCGATATCCTTGAGGGGCCTGAACGCAACAGTTTTTGGTTTTATTTTATCACGCTTAAAACAAAATTCAGCACTGATAAAGGCATGGCCACCTAGCTCAGCAATATGTTCAACAGTTACGTTACGCACATGAGCATCACTGCAAACTACATCAATTAACGTTTGACTATGATTAGTAAAATGTGTGGCAGAAGGCACAAATTGCTTAAGGTTAAGACAGCTAAGTGTAGTATGCAGTTTTTTAGTCCTAGAATCATTGCTATCTAAAAGATTAATATTAAAATCCCCTACCAGAATTATTTTATCGCAGTGCGAAAGCGAATTTATAGACGTAGTAATAGAATCTAGAAAAATATCTACGTCTAGCCACGGTGGACGATAAGCAGTACCAACCGCCAATTTAAAGCTCTTAAAGTTAGTAATAAGCCACATTTGCTCCACAGATACATGTAACGGATCCATAGGATGGGGGTGATTTCGGATATTAATACTACTCTTAATATAAAAACCTATACCCCCTCCATGCCCGCGTTTTATACTCGTCGGACGAGGAGTGTGTCTTAACCGGTATCCCGGTACAACTGGTGCCCGGTTGTCTTCACCTGTTTTTAGCCAAGTTTCGTTAATAGCCATGATGTCAGGTTTATGTTGGTCTATAGCAACAATCAGTTCCTCATGGTTAGTACATAAGGAGCCAGCATTTAGAAAACCAACTTTAAAAAAATTGCTAGCCATTAAATACATAATTTATATATAAGTATCTTTATATTGTAGGAAGTATCCAAAAATATATAATTATTTATAAAAGACATCAACGAAAGAGTATATAAATGATCATATATGAAAAACGATTAGCAACTATCGTTGGTCGCATGACTTATACATAGCAATATTCTCTTCGCACAAGTGTTCTGGAGCGCACAAGGTGAGTACACAATATAAACCAAAAGATAAAAAAGACAAGAGTTAAACGAACTTAGATTTAGGCATACTAACATAAAACACATATACACTACTAACAAAAACAAGAAAACAAAACAAATTACACGTGAAAGCGATATAATTCTACACACAAAAAATGTATACATTTTTAAATTATTTAATAGCCAAATGCGTACACGGTTATAGCAACTACAAGCGTAAAATAAAGTATTAAGACGTAAACACAAAACAATTAACCAAACTAAATAATAATAATTTCTAGTAAAACTATTACAACTAAATAGTATAGCCAATTCTACAAAACACAATACAGCAGAATATTTAAACTGAGCTTTATTCGAACTATGTGTAAACCCATGGCCAGAGGATTCAGTCTGCAAAGATACTAATGAAATATTTAACTTATCAGACGGCCGTAATGTTGAGAGCTTCTTGTCCAAACATGCGTGTAAGGTCTTCAGCACTCCTAACACGAAACGCCTGCTGTCCATGGCTTTTACGCATCATAATGCGACCATTTCTTGTTCAGGTAAATTTCCAGTCATTTTTAACCGACTTCAAAAAAGGAGGAGGTTCTCAATTCGTCTGTATATATATATATATTTTTTTTTTATGTATGTTCGCGCATAACTCTGGCAATTATTAACCGATTTGAAAAAATCTTTCTTCCATCCATTCTTCAATCCATTGATTGGGTCCCATAAAAAAATTATTGCTTAGTAATAAGTAGTTCCTAAAAAAACAAGAATGGTGACTGCGCACTGAGAGTTGCAAGAAAGCCTATATAGATGACGTTTTAGTCGCTCGGACTCGCTCGGTCGGACAAAAATGGTCATAACTCTGGCAAATATTTACCAATTTCAATGATTCTTTTTTTATTCGAAAGAAGAAACCACTGTATTGAATCTGTATGAATTTTATTACAACCGGATAAGAACTTCCTGGAGGACCATGAACGATGTGGAGGAATTTATCTGGTAAAAACCATAAAACTGATGTTCTCCATTACATTGCTCTGACAATTATGAACCGATTTCGATGATTCTTTTTTTATTCGAGAGAGTAAACTACTATGATGTTTCCATGCAAATTTCATTACGACCGGATATTATTTTCTGAAGAAACATGAATTATGTAAAACTATGTAGACGATAATGTGATCATAACCTACCTAGATCGGTTTTCGATGGTTCAATCTTTATATATGAAAATATCACTAAAAAGATTAAAATAAAATCTTTTTTAAAAAAAAATGAACCGACTTCAATATCACTGAAAAGTATAAAATAATTTAAATATTATTGAAGTTGGTGCCAAATATACACAGCAGGTACGCTAACACCAACTTCAATAATATTTAAATTATTTTATACTTTTCAGTGATATTGAAGTCGGTTCAATTTTTTTTAAAAAAGATTTTATTACGCCCAAGCTCGCATGCCTTATAAAAAAGGTAGCGGTTCAGTTTCGTGAGACGTTCATTTACGTAGAACTTACGATGTGAGTTGTCGGAGGACAGGCCAAGATCAGCAATGCTAGCACCTCTGCGCACTCGCGCGCTCTTTAAAAAGTCATCCCGCAGAGTGCGTCGTGTAAAGCGAACAGCTATGGAACGCGGACGAGATGGGGAAGGATTGGTTTGAGCATCGGTGGTGGGTGGATTTATATCGTTCTTGTTCACACCAACACGACTAGCGCTGACGATGTCTCGCTCTTCAAGGTTAATTCCCAACTTATTCGCCACTAACATGACCGTATGCACGACATTTTCGCTTTTATTTTCCGGTATATTAGAAACTTCGATGTCATTTAAAAGCGGGTCCTGATCTCTCTCATGAAGCTCTATTTTCAATTCGGTAATGGAGGCTTCTAGCTTAGCGCCCTCTAGTGACCGAAATCCCTGTTTTTCCTGTTCAAGCACTCCCAGTCTCGCTTCAAGCGAGTCTATGCGGCGATTATATTCAACTATAGAACAGCGAAACTCGCTTAACTCAGCACGAATGTTTAAAGTGTCCGCCCGAAAACCTCGCATCTCATCTCGAAAAGATCGGAGTTCAGTTAAAAAATCCATATTTGTGTTAGCGTTGGTTAGCGTTGGTTCAGTAAAAACTTCCTCCTCAGTCGATTCATCACTCTGCAGTGGCTTCGCCGGTGTGTCCGCATTGTCACCTCTAGGTTTCCTAGGTTTACAAGCCGGACACGCCCACGTCGTGATCCGCGAGTTATCAGAGAGTCCGACACAACTTCGGTGATAGGCTGATGGACATTTGGTGCATTTAACGACATCTGTCTGCGCTAAAAAGCGACCACAGGCAGCGCATTTAACCATTTCGGTCATAAAAAAAACAAATGCAACTACTCGCCGCTAGAGGGGATAGTGTGCAGATGGTTCAAGTATAAGTAAAGTATATTCTCACCGCTAGTGACAAGATAGTATTTATTGCGCGTAATTTGTGGGTAAAACCAAAAAGTTAAAGAATATTCCGAGCTATTGACACAATAATCACATCAATTAAAACGTTGATTATCACGATAAACACTGCATAAACACATAAAACTACACTAGTACGTAATAGTTATTAGTTCTTCTAAGTTTTTTTTTATAATTAGTGTATGAATAGAAGTGTTTAACTATTTTTTATTGGATCGAAAACGTAACAGACGATGTAAACACTCCATTAGTGCAGTATAGGTACTTTATAAAAGCGTGTATTTTTAGTTTTTTAAACTATGAATTTATTACGTTTCTAGTATAACAACTTCAGCGTCCTAGGTAACGACAGGACTGAGATAGCCATTTTTGTCTTCTAATTATGTTTTAACTCGTACCTACCCAAAAAGAGCTTTCAGCATCTTCGGAATTCGTCAATTTTAAACCGGATGACCGTTACATGAAGATTAGCAGCATTTATCACAATTCGTTCTTGCCTTAGGTATAAGAATAATATTTCCTGCATTTGATAAAATGTGCTATTTTGTCTGCAGTTTCATTCACATGCAAATTTTCACACATCTTTGCAAAAGTTTAGGGATTATTCAATCGTATAAGAATACAATTAAATGTTACAGTTCACGCAATCGAATCCAATACTGCAGCTGTATAGATGAGCCTCATTGCAATGGAAAAGAATGTGTGACTATGATGATTTCCGTGTGGTTTCCACCATTATAATTGTCGGACTAACATCCTATTTTTGGACTCTTTTGTTGTCAGCGCAGTGATTCCTCTGAAATAATAAACCGACAACGCGCAAGTGGTGGTTTTTGCACCCATAACTGACTTAAGAGCTGCTTACCATTATGCGGCTACAGCCCCATGCTCGTTTGCTACATTTGTTATAATAATAAACAGTTATCCGCCGGACTAATTTTTATGATTTAAATGACTTGACGTGTATAATTAAGACCAAGATAACAACACACGAGACGTGACAAAGAACACTACGTTAAATTAAATTTGTACATAACTGGCTGAACTTGTTTATACTTTTAGACTGTTTGTTGTGTGTGAATTTCTACCAGTGAAGAGAGCAATCGAAAAATTGTCTTAATCCAAATAGCTTGAGTATAAATTGAGAATAACTAGTACTATGTTATAAGATTATATTCACAAAATACGTTTCCATGATTTATTTATAATGTGCTAATGAGTTATAAAAGTTGTCAGGTGGTTATGTAACAGTTAACTGTGGAATGCGTGGAAAGAATCTTGAACGGTGTACCGATTATTATACCTTCTCTATCGATATCTAGCGAATTCATTGGTCAGTCGGCCTTATAAGATCTGGCGGATTGAGTAATTCTTCCACAACGACTGAAACTAGTAGTATTTGGACATGTTAAGAAAAAGAAGATGAATAGTTGACTTGTGACAGTAAAGTTTTTATTGGTATAAAGACAGTAATCACTTGTTTGCATTGCGGTAATTATGTACTAGCGAGATATGATTTGAATCTTAATGTCATTTTCTGATAAAGTGGGTGCATACTCAGTTTACATTAATGGTTATCCATCACGTTTTGTGAATATTTCTGCTACTCAAGAGTTACTTTTTGTTTCTTAAAACATGAGACGCCGTTAATTCATGCCCGTGTCCATATTTGCTTCCCGTTTAATCTTAGCTGGATTCTCACTACATTTTTCTAATCGGACATCTTCGATGACTCATTACCAGTGTGTTATTAAAATTTCATCCAGTTCTAATATTGTCAAGTCACAACTCTGAGAATATGCAATCAGATAGCGAACCCACATGGATGACAATGGATCAAGTACGTAAAGTGTGGCATGTCACACCATGACGTATAAAGGAACTAACTGATTACCTTGATGACACTGATAATGACGCAGCAAATACATTGTGATATTGAACTGTAGCACGTGTTGAGTGATGTTAACTTTCCCATCCGGAATTGAAATAATAAAAGAAATATATGTATATAGGTTTTTTCCTTCCCCCAATAGCAGAGTAGAGAGTAGCAACGGTACGTAGCATTTAAACGTTAGCATCATTTGGGCAATATCAACCTTGTGTGAATCGCTGTGTTAGCCATTGAAATAACGAATCCGGTACATCAACTATAATACAAGCAACAGTTTATTTTTCTTACTTTGTTAGTATTTTTTTTTTCAATTGCACCTTAATAGTCTGAAGTTTGCACAGTTAAGCGCTACGTGTTTGCTTAAATGAATAGGTCACGTGATTTGCTGAAATTATTTACTATACTGATAAAAACTTTAAAATTTCTAGTAAGTTTGTGTACAGTATAAAAGGTTTTTTTAAATTCGGTCTTGCTTTTATTAATTAATCGTACAGTTATCTCTGGTTAGTCATGAGTCGTTTGGAGCTCGTTTCGTCGGTTAGAGGTCGTTCGCGCGCCAAAGGCCACGTTGTTATGAATGGACATTCTTTCGCCGTTTCCAGACACGTGATTAAGTAGGATTTATTTATTTCTTGTCATTGTTTACGTGTTTGTGTACGCATTTTTTAATGATTCATCGCTTTCAGTTTCATCTTATGGATTGATTTATGTAATTTTCGCTGTTGTCGTTTTCTATACAAAGCCCGCTTTACAGTTAAAATCAGTTTTAATATAATCTGGACAAACTGGTGCACATTGAAATCACTGAATCTCCTCTACCGCACAAAACATCTCGCATTTCCACAAAGGAGTTTAATATTTTCAAAACGTTTTTGTTCCTTTGTAGTTTTACCATTGTTATAAATTTCAGCCATTATTTTTGGCCCACCTCCTGCTGCCTGATTTAAAGTTTCTGCCTCTAAAGGAAAATGACGGTCTTTTATCGCTCACTTAATATTTATTACTAGTTTTTAAGATGGTAATTATGCGACAGTACCACATTGAAAAACCGCAACGATATCGTTAAATTTTCATGCGTCACTGTGCTGTTAATACAATTTGTTTATTTTCTAAATTGTGTGAGTGTGTGTATTTTTTATATTTCTTGGTTAGTTTTGTTTAATTATAAAGTTTGAGCAATCCTTCGTCTTGGTTTTAACAATATTATGCGTATAACGTAAGGACAGCTTATTCGTTTGAAACCCATCTGAGTCAACGATTGGTAGAGTGCATATTAATCCACTTATATACAGATTACTTTCGGTTATTACCGCTTAGGATAGTGTGTCATCAGGCCTATAACTTAACAAAGGTTTATTGGGTAAAAGTTTCTTTCAGCTCAGTACTTTATTTAATTGAATTAGTCAGATCATCGTTACACCTGACACCGAATTCATGAACCAATTGCTCACAGTAAGTAAAATATGTACCTACATATATCTTTTCCTATAACCATTTAATCTTTCTTTATATGAGTTACTTTATTTCATATGCAACTGAGATCAAGTAAAGTTTGAACTGGCTGAAATAACTGGCATCGGTTTTTAATAAACCCAAGTTATGGTCGTTATTCGTAGCTGACTATGAGAGATATATTGTGATCGCGAACGTACGTTTTACTGCGGGTGCCATTAACATTTTACGATTGACATCAAATTGAGCAATATGTGCGCGTGTGACTGGCACCGGCTGTATTTATTGATGGTTACTGCCGATTGTCTAGGTCGCTGACTGAGCTTAATTTTAGACATATCAATATCTTAACAAGTCATTGTGGGGTAGATTCTAATATGCTATGATTTGTTTATTAAATTTATAGCTTGCTAGCTTACTTCCACCAAAATTTAAAATTCCGTCAAGTCACGGTGCAACATCACATTGAGTTAATCCTAAGTTGGTCTCATTGCTCCATGTGTCCACCCGTATACTCAACTACTAAAATATTTAATATCTTAGCTATATTATTCTTATTCTGTTTCTGATCTTTATCGTTCACACAGTTACTCTCGTTTAATATATGTATATCTATTACTAAAGATCTTAAAACAATGTCAAACCAATCTGCGTTTATCTCGTACATCATAGTATCTTTAAGATTACTGCGATTAAGACCTGTGTTGGTCTATAATTAAGTCTATAACTGTATAGAGCTTCATTCGATAATTGACAAAAAATAAATTATTCATGATTGAACAATAAGCAATCTACACAACTTATACCTCAGCCATCGGAATTGTTCGGTCCTCGGGCTATCTCTTCTCACGCCGTCGTGCCCTCATCCAGAGTCGCGGTCGAGGACATACGTGTGAACATAGTGTACAATCTTACATACTAAAGATAATAATAATCTGTTAAAGATAATTCAATGCAAGTGTAATGTTCTTATCTGTATGCGAGACTAGAATGTCGTCATTGTGTATTAATGACCACCCGGGACTGATACCGACTGTATTAACCATGTATGAACAAATAGCTTCAGTTTATACCAAATCGGGTTTAATTTTTTTTATTATCATCATTTTTGATATGGACTTCCTAATTGAAAACCACGATTGTGCCATAGTTGTTAATGTTACTACGACTTGGGCTATCCCTTTTTGGCCTAAAGGTGAAGGCGTATTCTTTCAGATAAGGCCTTCGTTAATTGGATCTTTGCCTCTTATAAACAATTTAGCAAGTTTAGAATAACAACTTCCAACTATATTAATTATATAAACATTATTTTCAATGTTAATGTCACATTGTGTTAATTTAACAACAGATTGGCCGAAATCACCACGCCTACCGTATGATATATGGCTACATTTATGTCACATTTAATTAGTGTTGCGAAATGTTGACGAGAGTAATTATTATGCTCGTGCGCTCTGCTTACGTGAAACAATGTGACGTCATTTAACACCGTGAGTACAAACAATGACTTCATTTTGAGTCGACTAGGCTTTGTTTCGTAAAGACTGTAAAATCTAAGACTATTTGGAATTTCATTGCTCATCTTACTTTTTTTTTGTAACTTACCCGTTTCAAATATGAGTGCATAAATGTATCTACTTTCAGACTTTTGCGTTCCATTGTCAAACATTATTTTCATCTGGGATGATGAATTACCTTATACTTTGGTTTGACTTTACGGCTGGTTTGCACCAGCTGTGGCAAGAAACCTACAGATTCTGCGATTTGGTGGACTGATGATCATCTTAAATAATGTTGTCAAAAACATTTTAAGTCGTTAGGCGCAATCCATTACTGTCTTTAGCGTTTTCATGCAACTCAATGTAAACACAGGCAGGACGTTCTCATGGTAAGCGACACATCTGTGTACATAATTATATGTAGTTCATCACCAGAAACATAAGTTATTGAGTCTGGCCACCATTTCTACAGTTACAGTGCTTTTCACATCGGATCACAGGAAGGTTTACACTCTAATAATGTCTGACTGGATGGTCGATTGCACAAGGGGAATACCACCGCCTAGTAATTTTAATAAATTGAACCTCTAAATTACATTTGGATTGGAGCACGACGTGACGTCAGCAGAGACGCCAGTCTAAAGATGGCGTGGCCTACTTAAGGCGCTAATAGCGGTGAAATGCCTGAATTCTTGTTATTTTAAGTTAAATGTTCACAAAAACTGTTAATTTAATCTGTATAGAAAAAATATAAAATGTTAGTTAAAGTTTCGATGAATACGTTTACTTGGATAAAAAATTATTTTTGATAACCACTTTTTAGGAAAAAAAAATCTAAAAAGGACCTATTTATGTCATAATTTGCAAATGTTCTCTAAAGCCGCTCAAGCTATGGTGTTGGCGTTTACACAGGAAAAAAGGTCTTGAAAATACGAATGTCTTTACTTGAAAGATTTATTTTTATTCCGTATTTTACTAGAGAAATATCTATTTTTCACAAAATTTAATACATCTGCGCAAGCATGCCTGCTCCGAGCTCTGATTCAGTCCGCTTCGCGGCATTGTCGAGGGAGGACTGCACGTCGGTGTTGGAGCAATATTGTTAAACTCATTTAATTTTTTAAAGAGTTTATACGCATTTGTAAATATTGAAATTAATAGAAGTACTTAGTTTAGTTAATATCTATACATTAGTAACGGTAAATATTTTTTTGGAAATAAATTAACTTTTTAAGCACGCAAAGACTAAGAAAACTATGCCAATGCATTGCGGCCGCCGGTGGGTGACGTCGGTTTGTGAATTCGGAACGGTCTTAAATACCGTAATTCATCACGGTTCCCTTGGGAGAGGGTCCCAGTTTTTAACCGACTTTAAAAAAGGAGGTTATGTATTCGACGCGAATATATTTAATAGATACTATTAAAAATAAAGAGAAACTCAGTTGTTCAGATAGTTGTTATCCAATATGTGGCAATCGCTCAGGTTAAGCAACGTTAGGCAAGGTCATTCCATAGATGGGTGACCGTTTAATGTTTGAATTAAGAGTCTCCGTGATTCGGAGGGCAAGTAAAAAGTGAGTCTCAGTTATTAACCGACTTTAAAAAAGGAGGTTATGTATTTAACACGAATGTATTTAATACTATAAAAAATGAGAAGCCCGTCATAGACAGTTCTTATCAATGTTTGGCAATCGTTCAGGTTAAGCAACGTTAGGCAAGGTCATTACATAGATGGGTGACCGTTTAATGCCATTTGAAGTAAGCGTCTCAGTGCTTCGGAGGGCAAGTAAAAAAGGAGGTTATGTATTCAACGTAAATGTATGCTATTAAAAATTAGCTAACGTAAAAGAGCTCGGGAGGCGCTGCGCGAGTCAGCTAGTATGTAATATATCTTTTGTTCATAATATTTTTGTGTTCTATATTTAATGTTCTATTCATATAATCAGAATTCTGTATATACAGGGTTACTGGTAAATATCACAGCAATCCGTTAAGGGTTTGTAGGAGAGATCATTTGCAAATATCAACCATTTTTGAATAATTTGACATTTTATAATTTGAAGATATCTGCGATATACAACTTCCAAAGTCTATGAAAAAAGTCAATTTATGATTACTAACCGACTTCTTTATTCTCTGCTTGATGATACATACTTGCATGTATAATAATCAGACATGATTATTTAGTATGTATGTGTATACTTAATTCAGGCAAAAGTATAAATTAAACTTTTTTAATAAACCCCGACATAGGTGAACGAATCTTAAAATGACTTTCCTGCGCCATTACCCTGATCTATGTCTGTCTACTAATTACTCGGCAAGATTTAACTATCGATTTACAATTCGATGGGTCCTACATTTTATGGAGCAGAGTTTCTGTTACCACCGTCCTGCTTGCTCCCATCCCCAGACTCTTATCATTATTTTTCTACCTACTGCTCATAGCAACCTATCCAATGAGTCTGCGTTTATTGGTGCAGAGATCCCGTGACTACTTTCCTGCTTCATCATCAGACCCTCGTCACCATTTTTCTAGCAACTACTCGTCGAGACATATCTAACGAGCCCAAACTCGAAAGGTATACGTTTTTTGGTGCAGAGATCCTTTATAATAATATCAATAATATCTTTGGACAATCCACACACAGTTATCCGATAACTAGGCAGAGCCTGTACTATGGAAACCAGACAACTGATATTAATACTTTTTTTTGTAAATACATAGATAGATAGATAGATAATACTTTATTGTTCCACCATTATTAAAAAACACAAAAATACAAGAGAAAAAAAAAACAGTAAAATAGAATGAAACAATGAATGGAACAACATACTTAAATAGATAAATAACACCCAGACGTGATACCTACCCAAGGAACCCAAATTCGGTGGGTCTACCTTTATTCGTGCAGAGATCCCGTGACCACATTCTTGCTCCATCGTCAGACCCTGATCACCATTTTTCTAGCAGCTACTCGTAGAGACGTACGCAACGAGCCCAAATGCGGTTATTGATAAAAAGATTCCGTGACCACCAACCTGCTCCATCATCAGACAATGATCACCGTTTTTCTAGCAACAACTCGTCGAGACATATCTGACGAGCCCAAATCCGGTGGGTCTACGTTTATTTGTGCAGAAATCTTTTGGCCATTTTCCCGGTCCATCATCAGACCCTGATCATCATTTTTTAGCAACTACTCATCGAGACCAGCCCAACGAGCCCAAACTCAGTAGGTCTACGTTTATTGGTGCAGAGATCCTGTGACCACCTTCCTGCTCCATCATCAGACCCTGAATTCCATTCTTCTAGCAACTACTCGTTGAGAACTATCCCACGAGCCGAAACTGGATGAGTCTTCGTTTATTGGGGCCGAGATCCTATTTCCACCTTCTTGCTGATGATCATCTGACCCTGGTGAAGGTTACCATTTTATTGACTATTATCGGATTTATATATGTGCTAAATTTCAGATCTTTTGGACTTATAGAAATAATGAAAGATGTCTATATACGAAATATCCCTACCTCGACTCGGAAAAGAGCTGATGGTCTTCTAACAGCTGGACTGATTTTCATGAAACATAGTTAAGAACCATCTCGCTTAAACTAGCTTTAAAAAAAACCGCATTCAAATCCATCCAATGGTTGGAGCTCTACGATGCCACAGCCAACCATGCAGAGAGACAGACACTTCCAGCCAGACATAGGCGTCAAAGTTATAACTCTCCTCGTTTTTGGTCGGGGGTTTCAATTAGCCTTTGAATAGAACATTAAAAAAATAATAAAAAACAAATCAAAAATCAAAAACAGCACTTCAATAGACAGCACACTAAAAGTATAAAGTATTTTAAATATGATTAAAGTTGGTGTTAGTTACAATCGCGGACGGTGTACCAGTTTTCGATCAAAATCGTTTGACAAACATTACGTGCGATTATCGCGTCCGCACGTATTTCGGCCCGGCTCGTGCAAGCGATTCTCGTCCTAAAGGTGGTACACCGTTCGTGGCCGCGAGCGTACGTACCTACTGTGTAAGCTTAGCACCAAATAATTTTATATTTTTTAGTGAGCTGTATACTGGTCGGGTTAATTTTTTTAAATAATTTATTAGTATTTTTTTCATTCATAAATCGTCGTGATGAGCTTGGTATGATACCATTGTAGTAGATTAGTCTAGTCTCACAAATAAAGAAACTCATTGAAATCGGTTCATATTCGTTAGAGTAGGTATAACGGAAGATGTCGATTTTATGGTTTTCACCAGTTAAATTCATCCATATCGTTTATGTTCCTCCAAATTATTTTATCCGATCTGTATGAATCATAAATATCTATAACAAACAATCGGAATTGCATTGCATTGCATATCATGTATTCTCATACGTTCTTTAGACATACATGCTCAGCTCACTCATACTAAACGCTCCCAAATACACAATACAAAATTACACATTGAACATATTTTTTACCTACTATACTTTATTTTACTAATACTACTAATTACTCTGTAAAACTATGTTGTTAGTAGGATAGTAGGTCCCTTGTGCAAGAGACCATCCGGTAGATATGTACAATCGCAGTGTCAAAAATCATATAGTGTAAAGATTGCCTTGTTCCGGTGTGAATGGCACTGTAGCTGGTGAAATTACTGGGCTCAAGAGAATAACTATACAGTTGTTTATAGGCAGACGTTTCGCTTACCATCAGGCGAACATCTTGCTATTCTCATCACTAGGTTGAATAAAGACATACTACTTACCATTAGTTTGAATATTACACAATTTAAATTACTTAAACTGTGCATACAAAAAAATACACATCAAGCACAGACACTTGCATGATAGCCTACTGTAAGCTCCAGCAGCAAACCGTCCATTGGAATTAAAAACGCTTTAAATCGTGTGTACATGATAAGACTCAGTGATGCGTTACAATAATAGGCAATATCCTACTTAAAATGATTGTACTCTCTGCAGTTTCTTATTCTTCGAACAAATTTAGACTTTGTGTAAGCAGTACCGAGTGAAATTGCTAGATGGCGTTGACGTCGGCGGCGGGGTTCTGCGGGCTCCAATGCTCAAGGTCGTTCACAGTTATTAAGGCCTTAAGGATATATTTGTTGACATAAACATGCATGTTGACGTCACAGAAAACCCGCGAAAATAGCGGCTTATATTAATACGCTTATATTCCTAGCACAGAAAAAAATTTCGATTCCGTTTTTTTTTTATTTAGTTTATTATTAAACGCCAAGTGTCCGACAAACAATGGTGTTCCGACGGCAGTCAAAGGCTTATGATCGTCAACATTTCAGTAGGCAGTGCAGCCCTAGGATGTCAACTGAGTACGGCGGCGACTCCGAGGAGGGCGGCGGCGGGGTTGCGACCCCCGTCTCCATGAGCACCGTGTCTGGTTCCCGGGGGGCTATAATGCGCCCCCGACGGCGGGCTCAAAGGCAAGGCACTGAGGGCCCTGATGCAGATCCCACCCGAGCCCCTCTCATGTGCCGAAGCCACAGCCGTGGGGTTTTCCCGGGGGTCCCTTATGCAAGATAGGCAGTATCAGATATTCTGCCGGCAAACAGCAGTGTGTAAACATTGTAGTGTGAAGGGCACTGTAGCTGTTGAAATTACCGGACACAAACGATTTAGTAACTAATGTCTCGTGTGAGCGGTAGTGGAATGCAGCTGTCTATTGGCAGGTGTGTCGCGCCACCATCAGTTGAGCTTTTCGCTTGTCTCCACACAAAGTTGCATAAAAAATCCATGGAAAAGAATATAATTTTTGTCCCAATGCCCCGGGCTATGCTTTTCGAGAGTATGTATGTATGTCTATTTCTTTGGCACGGCCTACAGCCTAAATGGCGTGATGGACAGTAAGGGGTCGTCCATTAATCACGTGAGGCTCGAAAGGGGCGGGGGAGGGGTTCCGAAAAAATCACGAAATATCACCAGGAGGGGGGAGGGGTATAATAAGACATCACGTGTATTTATTTTTCGTTGAATGCACGATTTCTAAACCAAACAGCGGCACGTGGCCTTGACTCACCGTTCCCCTTCAACATTTAATCAGATAAGTACCTGTATTTAAAGATATTATTCCGAAAATTTCAATATAAACTATATTGAAATTTTGTACAAAAAAATACACGTGATTTTGGAAAGGGGGGGGGGGGGAGTTTAAAACCTCACCACATATCACCAGGAGGGAGGGGAGGGGTTAAAAAGTTGCTAAAAAACATCACGTGATTAATGGACGACCCCTAACTTATAATGTATCGTTAGATTCGTCTTAGTTGTGAGAGTGACATAGGCTATATATTTTTCCTAAAAAAATAATATGGCAGCCGCCAGCCGCACATTTTGTAAGACAAGATCAATATAGGTATCAAATGAAAGGTCTTAACGAGACGAGTTGAAATATATATAATATATATACATATGTATACGTATTATATATGTACCTATAATGTAATTTAGGACAATTTTGTTTGTTCGCAGTAAGGTTTTTTATGCTTTTATAATTTATACTTTTTAATCTTCGAAAGGGCAGACTATCACTACAACAAATCTTAGTAGAACTTCAATAACATATTTGATACCAACAAAAGCCCCTTTGTCTGTCTCTTATTCAACCCAGAAAACCGATATCACTCAAACATTCCCCTCAAAGGGTGACGTGACCTATATTATTCGCATTTTTATGAATATTCTCTCTGGAGCAACGAGCAATAAGTGCGCTGGGCGCAGTTCCACTCCAGCTGTTTTATGTATAATACAATAATACATTTTATGTATCGTCAATCGGTTTATTGTTCTGCTAGTACGTGATGGACAAAATATAATTTAAGTATGAACGCGAGTCGCAGTTGGCGGCATTTAAGGTTATTGTTGATCTGACTACAAAATTATTACTAAGAGATACAAAATGCTTGATTTGTTCCGCACACAACAGTAACAACAAAATGGTGACGTATTTTTGTTCAGCTCTAAAGAATGTGTATGTTTCGGTAATAATTTTTAGGGTTCAGTAGCCGGTAAGCTGAAACGAACTTTTTAATAAATAGGTACTGTCTTTGGTTGTGCGCCTAGTGTGTAATGGCTTACGATAGATGGAGAAAGTCTATAATTCCCAAAGTTTCATTATAAAACTTAACTAAGAGCCTATGAGTTATGGAGTTCTCATTACGGAACGCATGAAATTCATGCGTGTAGGTACGACACGCACTTAACCAATTTTTCTTGACCCTGTTGGTGCCTTGTTAAACAGTTTTATTTGGTGTTATATTTCAGGAATATTAATAAAAAAAAAATTCAATTCTCTAATTTAACTCGTATCCAAAACACGTAACTTACAACTTGTGATTAGAAAACTTTGTTTTAGAAAAGTTATTTCGCGATAAATCTTAGGGGAATGAACTTTTCTTAGACAATATTTTCTTCTAGACGTATATTTAGATGAAAAAGATATCTGGAAATTCCGTACACGCTATCGCTTATTGTTTGCCAAAAACAAATGATATATCTATGCCTATGTCAGACGCTTGGATACATGGCCAAATTAAAAAGAGTTCTCCCTAATTACCGTCGATCAAATATTTTCTAGCGTTTGTTTTGACAATTCTCTGTCCACAAATTGTTGGCAAGCGCCACAAGCGTTACGTGTTAGCGATGTGTCATAAAATAAAAGAAGAAAAAAAAACCGTTGTTGGAAAGTGTAGATGAACTAGCCTGAAACTGTTAGTGACTAATGAGAAGTCGGTTCGTGGACATAAGCGGAAGGTCCCATCAAACTCCAAGCGCGCAAAGTACTAGAAATTAAACTAATACATATACATTTTTTTCTGGTTCAATTGCTAAAGTACTTAATAAGATACATTCTGGGTTTAGACCAGGGCTCCCCAACAGTGGGAGCGTAGGGAGATCGCAGGGGGAGCGTGGGACGATTGGCGGTCACAAAAATTCGTAAGTTGGGTACAAAGTGAACATTTCAGCTATGGTCCAGGGGAGGAACTATGGCCCAGGGAAGGAGGTATGGTCCAGGAGAATCGTGATGTAAAAAACGTTGGGAACCCCGTCGTTAGTCTAAAATAGGGATTTTAGACTATTTTTACCGATCTCTAGCATTCAATCGATTATGGACGTGTTTGTTTGTTCGTAGTGCTGTGTTCATGGTCACTACGATGTACATTCTGCCCGTTTCAGCCTTATAAATATTTATATTTGTTATTCAAAGTTAGCCGTAGACGTAGTTTTTACTAAATATAGTCTGATGCTTGAGAGCAATCTCACTATCTCTAAATATTGTCCTCAGCTTAATATGGGTTTTAGGTATTATTAGCTGACACTGATTCTTTTGTAGATTTGTGTACTCTTACGGCCAAACCTACATACATTACTTATATTAAGCGTTAATCACAATTAGTTAAATTGTAGTTAAATTTCTTAAGTAACGTTCGCGCCCACTGTCTAAATTTAATGCTTACTTTACAAACATTAGAATTTAAGGATGCATAGTGTGCGATGAGTACGTCCAAGGGGACAAAGCTATCGATAATTATCGTGTGGTGCCAATACTAAACGGGTAAATAAAAGTTTTATTCTAAATGCTGGGTTATTTCACAAAATATCTATATATATTCAATACAAGTAATAAAATCAATGGTACCTATTTGAACAAATACAGGATAAACACGCGTTGTTTTTAATAATTTTCACTATTATTTTTTCATATGGCAGTGTTGTTACAGCAGTCACGCTTGACAGCTTCAGTGTCCGACTGTTGATAGGTACGTATAACACTTTAGCCCTTGATATCTCGATCTGCCAATGAATTCAATATTCTTTTCGTGTCATACTGGAAAGATTGGTGTCAATCTGATTCTCCGGTTGATCGTCCAGAGAACACTCGAAGAACATAGATTATTACGCCATTCGCTGACGCTCTTCTCGTGTAGGTACCGCAGAGAATAGGTCTCATTGATTTAAATATCATACTCTGTTTTTGCTTTTTCCGTGTTTATATTAACACGATTAAAATATGTCCAAAATTCAAGAGAATGACTTCTTGAAACAAATAATCTAGTTATCAGCTGTTTGTTGCCGCCATAAAATGTGTCACAATCATTGATTAACTAATCTAAGTAATGTCTCTCGGCCAATTAAAGTTAAGTAAGATTAACTAGCGCTAACTAAGCGTTAACCCACTGAGAGCGCCGATAATTTGACATCTACACTAAGTAACGAGATAAAGATCAATTAACCCACTGTAGGTTCGGCCGTTAGTCACTCACTAATTATGGTCATCATCATCACCAGCCGGAAGACGTCCACTGCTGAACATAGGCCTCCCCCTTGGAACGCCACAATGAACGACAATTGGCGATTTGCATCCACCGGTTACCTGCGACGCGCACAATGTCTTCTGTCCACCTAGTGGGAGGCCTCTACCTACGCTGCGTCTTCCGGTTCGTAGTCGCCACTCAAGAACCTTTCTTCCCCAACGGTTATCGGTTCTTCGAGCGATGTGGCCTGCCCATTGCCACTTCAACTTGCAGATTCTGAGAGCTATGTCGGTGACGTTGGTTCTTCGGCGAATCTCCTCATTGCGGATTCTGTCGCGCAAAGAAACTCCGAGCATAGCTCTCTCCATAGCTCGTTGTGTGACTGAGCTTCTCTAAAAGGCCATCTGATAAAGACCACGTCTTTAACAGCTGGCCTTTTAGAGAAGCCTTTGACTTGAGGCCTTTTACTAATTATGGTAGATTTCTTTTATTAATGTTGAGGTATCCTCTTAATTAATTTCTCACACCGTTGACGGAAAACGCACTGGTAGATCTAAAAGCCAAATCTCAATTTTACACTGGTCGTCTCCATCATCCAAGAAATCCCAAACTGAATCTACGGGAATACCCAAACTGATTCCCGTAGATTCAGTTCTCCTTTACATTTCTCTGACAAATATAAACAGATTCTTTTTTTATTCGAGAGAGTAAACTACTATGATGATTCCATGCAAATTTCATTACGATCGGATAAATTGTTTCTGAGTTTCTGAAGAAACATGAATTATGTAAAAGTATGTAGACGATAATGTGAAATCATAATGATGTCATAACCTACCTAGTTCATTTTACCTTCTTCGATGGTTCAATCTTTATGTATGAAAATATCACTAAAAAGTATAAAATAAAATATTTTTTTTATAATTGAACCGACTTCAATAACACTAAAAAGTATAAAAAAAATTAAATATTAAAGAAGTTGGTGTTAGCGTACCTGCTGTGTATATTTGGCACCAACTTCAATAATATTTAAATTATTTTATCCTTTTTTAGTGTCATTGAAGTCGAACTTTATTCTAATCGGGAATTACCGCGATTTACCTTATATTTTGGCTTGACGTTTCGGCCGGGTTGCACCAGCCGTGGTCACAAGCAGACTGGTTCAAGTTTCAAGTGGTTTGGTGGTATTGAAGTCGGTTCAATTTTTTTTAAAATATTTTATTTAACAAACAGTCGGAAAACTGTTACGCCACATCGCTGTAGAAAATAACTGCACAGTTTTCCCACAAGTAGTATGAAAACTTGCAGCTAACGCCGAACTTGTAACGTATCACACAAGCCAGGTGGTCACGGGGTGAACGTTCTAAAACAAGGTGAATCCGACCATAGTGCTGTTCGTTTATTCATGAAGACTTGACTTTGTTGTGTCGGTATACGTTATTTGGTTGGATTCTACGTAGACTACTAGAAAATTATTAACCTTGTGGTAACTTGCTGTAGCTAGGAAAGTAGTCCGAAGCGATTTGACGATACTTGTTTATGTGTGTATTTTTGGTCTGCTCTTTGACGATAGCAACAGATGATCCAAGGCTGTAGTGTATTTATTAACTTGTAAAAATTAACGCTGGTGATAAACTCTTTGCGTATATTGCATCTTTCTCTGTCTGTATGCTGGTCTGTGATCCTGGTGAAATAATAACAAAAGCAAAACAGGATACATACTGTTAGTGTGATTGTAAAACTCTATTTTTAAGATCACAGATTTAAAGTTCTGTGGCAAGTAGTTTTAAAATTGTGAACTTGTTGAGGTGTATAGTTTGAGATGTATTTTTAACCGACTTCAAAAAAGGAGGAGGTTCTCAATTCGTCTGTATATATATATATTTTTTTTTTTTCTATGTATGTTCGCGCATAACTCTGGCAATTATGAACCGATTTGAAAAAATCTTTCTTCCATCCATTCTTTAATCCGTTAATTGGGTCCCATAAAAAACTTATTGCTTAGTAATAAGTAGTTCCTGAAAAAACAAGAATGGTGACTGCGCACTGAGAGCTGCAAGAAAGCCTATATAGATGACGTTTTAGTCGCTCGGACTCGCTCGGTCGGACAAAAATGGCATATGTCATAACTCTGGCAAATATTTACCAATTTCAATGATTCTTTTTTTATTCGAAAGAAGAAACCACTGTATTGAATCTGTATGAATTTTATTACAACCGGATAAGAACTTCCTGGAGGACCATGAACGATGTGGAGGAATTTATCTGGTAAAAACCATAAAACTGATGTTCTCCATTACATTGCTCTGACAATTATGAACCAATTTCGATGATTCTTTTTTTATTCGAGAGAGTAAACTACTATGATGTTTCCATGCAAATTTCATTACGACCGGATATTTTTTCCTGAAGAAACATGAATTATGTAAAACTATGTAGACGATAATGTGATCATAACCTACCTAGATAATTTTACGGTTTTCGATGGTTCAATCTTTATATATGAAAATATCACTAAAAAGTTTAAAATAAAATCTTTTTAAAAAAAAATTGAACCGACTTCAATATCACTGAAAAGAATAAAATAATTTAAATATTATTGAAGTTGGTGCCAAATATACACAGCAGGTACGCTAACACCAACTTCAATAATATTTTAATTATTTTATACTTTTCAGTGATATTGAAGTCGGTTCAATTTTTTAAAAAAAAGATTTTATTTTAAACTTTTTAGTGATATTTTCATATATAAAGAGAACCATCGAAAACTAAAAATACTGAAATCTCGCGAAGACTTTAAAACGATCATATTAAGTTAAGAACAGTAAAAGCTAAAAAAATATATAACATTTTTATAATCACAAGCACTTACTATTTCTATTGGCATAATACCATCGCACCCTATTAAGTGGAACCCAGCTCTCGTTCCCATAACTAAATTACATTCGCTTTGATTTTTCCATCACAATAGCTTATTCATTTATCCCCTGCCAGACTCCCAGGACCTAAGCCACTTATCGTAATTTCAGCTTTCAGCGTCCTTTAATTGTGTTACACGGTTGGATATTAAAAGCTTTCATAGGCTTCTAAATGTGTTTACTTTGAAGACGGCAGAAAATATATTTTGTTAATATTTTTTATGGTATTAAGTTGTTAATGCTACTAAACATTTTGCATATGTGGGCACATATGCAGAACATTATGAATGTTTAATCAGCATAATGCACTGTGTTTGTCTATGTTATTTTTCTTGATAAAAGCCATTTAAAGTTCGAGTCCGAAAACAGCCTTATCTTTATAAATATAATATTTGAAATGTATAAATACTGAGTATAAAATCTCAACAGATATGAGCTAGCGTAAAAATCTTACATTCATGAACACATGTGTTTTTTCTATTTGAATATTTAATTGAGGTCAAAGTCACACTTTGTCCCATTATATACGGTACACCTGTGATAATTTTTTGCGAGAAGATAATAATTCATAGGTAACTAAATAACCGTTCTAATTCAATTCAAATAGGGTTGAAAGTAGCATGTATGGCGCAATCTAAAGCTATTGATCCAAGCTACTGTCTAAGCATCCTCAGTCCTTCCTTGTGGATTCTTAAAAGGAAAGAAAAGGTAATCCTCAGAAGTTTGTTCACAATATCCGCCACGCAAGAGATGTCATAGCGCACTAGTGCAATCTCTTTTCTTTACTCTTACATTCCGATGGTACGGAAAACCGACACGACCGGGGAGACAATTTTGTTGCTTTCGTCAGGATTAAAACCGGAGATCTCCGTTCTTTAAACCGACCGGCTTTCCACAACACGGCAGTTAAATAATCGTTAAAATACTGCCATTAAATTTACATTTAATCGCACTGGAAATGTGTATTTCATAGTAATTAAGTTGATCTTTATGATGTTCTCAAATACAAGATAAATTACGCCTCTCTCTGTTTGCAATAAGGTAATTGACATAAGCAGTCATCCTATTTAAGAATTTTACTGCCTTATTTTGTATTCAACATACAATTAATGAGCCCATGCGGTTTTTGGATAACATCGGTAACCTCACATATCTTCCCGTTGAGTGTCGTAGGACTAGAAGACGGGCAGTAGCGTCATCTGTTTGATATGCGGCTACCACGTATACTGCGATCCCCAAGACCTTGTATTCTATTCCTAAATCATAGTGATTGACCTACTTGTGGTTTAATTCAGTTTCCATTACGCTAAATTGTCCAACTCAATTCGTCCATAGTTATTAATTGTTTTCATTATGTAACCGTGATGCCTTAATCCGGCGAGTACAGATAGCCATCGATTCCGCCACTCTGTTTGACTAATGGCGAACAGATGAAAAGTGTTCCGAGTATCTGGAAATGCTGAAATTAATATCGACGCTGCCAGTCAGGCAGCGGGCATACAGGAAAACATTTCAGTTGAAAAGCTTTCAGTGACGTGTAGACATATCAACACTGATATTTGTCTAGAACTATGAAGCTGTTTTTAGATACATCTTGAGGAATTATCTGGTATCCGTTGAAGCTAAATAGAATATGGTGTCATTCCAATTGATTTTTAACAAGAAAAAAATCTTCATACTATGACACACTTAGCGTATAATATAGAGTTATGTGCATGGATACACATGCAACTTAAACGTAACAGATGTAGTATTTATGTTATATTTTTCTTCTATATTGGCTATGAATATGGAAACCGATTTGCGGAATCGAGTTTAATTTGCACGTTGATCGATTGCAAATTGGAGAACACTCTTCAACTTGTTGTATTCAGGCGAGCATGAGTGGTTTCGAACTGATGTCCGTAGAGTTTCTGCAATGTACTCGTATCTTCGATTGTCTAAAAATACCGATTGACATGTTTAAATTCAATGTATCGCGTCGTGGCGATTTAATAACGATAAAGAAGATTCGTTCAGATCTCGTCGGAGCGTATGTAACCAAATAACTTATCGGATGCGTGTGGGTGTAACACTAAACAACGGTAACGGTAAACAGATGTTTATCCAACACACGTACTATGTTTCATAGATATCTATATTTTTATTGATCGTGGACACATAAATGAAAAATGAAAATCAGCGCCAAGGCTTTAGTGCCAACGCTTGGCACTAAAGCTGATCTGGAACCTATGTATTTGGTCCAGCCATGGGGCACATTCTTGCTTTAGTTATTGTATTTTTATGAGTGTGTATAAATGTGGATATACCTATTGTAAGTTATTTATGTTTAGTTTACAAAACTATCTCATTGTTGTATGTCCAAATAAATGTCTTCTTTCTTTCTCTCTCTATATGTATGTTGTGCGCTAAATTCCATGTCTTTTGATAAATCGTAGAGGTTTCTTAGAATGATATGTTTCGTTATGGCTTTTCTGTTATAAAGTGTATTACGGTTATGGAATATTCAACAGATATCTTTATACTAAGTGTCCACCAATTTTTAAATGAGAAATATGGCACTTCTGAGACCAGATTTGCTGTTTTGCTTAGTAAGTTAAAATACTGCTCTTGCATATTTTACTCAAAATAGTTCGGTTCCACTTTCATTGTTAGCAACACTGAAGAGCTTCTACGTCCCAGCCAGTGAAACTAGGTCAGAACTGTGTTGCCATTGTTTTGTTTTATTTTCACTGCGGCGCATTTCAATTGCGGGCCATTAATCGAATTTCAGACGAACAAATAGTGTCCGAGGCGCGACAGCTATTGTTTATTGTAATATTGTTCCATCCAATTTATTTTTTGTTTCTAATGATTACGATTATGTGGTAATCTACGACTTTGTTTACAACGTAACCAAATAGTAATGATGTAATATGTTCCAATGGAAAAGTTCTAGTTTTCTTTACTATTATTCTTGCTTGATGCGATATAGGAACTTTCGCACACTATGATCGGCGGTAAGTTGGCGCTTCTCCGATAAACGAATAAAAACATACTCGAATATAAATGGACATAAACAAATACACAATCCACGATTTGATTGAGGGTACAGATTTATTCCTAAACACCTTCTCCCCACAACATAAGGTAATCCCGCAAAAACGGATTCAATGCGTCCATTTGCTTTTATAGCTCAAATATATGGGAGAGCTTATACCCTTTTATGATCCTCTTAAAGCCTGTCGTATCCACTCTTGTGGGACAACTGTGAGGCTATATATAATATGGAGATTTAACATTGACATATACATATAAACACATACTGCCGAACCTACAAATGTCAATTATAGTTAAAGATGATTAATGCATTTTTTGTTTGGAATCGGATGCTCGAAGGCGATTAATACTTAATACGCGGATTGTGAGTAGAGATATCAATTATCTCGTTTTTAATAATTGAAAATAATCATAAATGGCTCCCACAGTCGTAATAAACAATTTCTAAAATGTGACTTAATTGGAATTAAAGTTAACTGGCGTTTGTGAGTGCGGCTGTTAGAATAAGAATGATATGGTAAAACGAATTGTCGGTATCATAGATAGGTGTCGCTAGCTATATGAATCCGATCTTATATCGCTGGTACAAATTAGGAAAAAGAAAGAAATATTCAACAAATGAGTTATACATATAATTATATTGATACACTGAATAATACTGAATATAGTGATCAACAGGATTTTTCTTACATAATGTATAATATAATATTTATGCCTTCAAAAAATGTGGCCAATTTCATATTTGCTGCTGCTGTCGCGCTGCTTTGTGGTTCCATATAAAATCATAAGGAGTTACAAAGCAGCGCTCCAAATTTGCAAATTTGAAGTCGCCCAAATCCCAAACATACATATTGCAGTTATGGAAAGTTCTAATCAGCCATTCTATAATAATGATAAGTCAGATTCGAAAATTTTGTTAAATGAATACGATATATACCAGTATGGTAATGATCTCATCAATTTGTCTATTTCAGAGGAGGAGTGCTACCACTGCATGGCTAGCCTGGTGGCGTCGAAGGAGAAGATGTTTATCACACAGACGAAACTGCTCAACGAGGTCACATGGAAGACTGTCATGCAAATTGCCAAAAAACATGCCGTAAGTCTAGCTTTTAATTATTGGTACTATATGTTAGTTTTAATAACCATACCCTTCATTCCTTTCCTCGAGAATAACGGTTTACTTTTTTTGATGGCGTTGTAGTAAAGACATCACGGGAACAATCCTGAATCGCGTTAGTAAAGTTCAACTGCAACACAACATTATCGGTTCTGAAGAAGCATAACTCCTCGTTAAGTATGAGAATCTTCCCTATACATCAGCAAACTACCATCACAATCCCACCTGATAGATAGACTGTAGACACACAATAGAGTATTCGCTGCACTGCGTAAAAAGGCGAATTGGCGAAGGTAATAGTGTAGCAACTGTTTTGATTAGTTGCTATTAACTTGTAGAATTTATTTGTCTGCTTGCTGTTTTTATGTGGATAAAGTACGGCATACACGCGCAGGTATACCTGACAGGTATACCTGTGCAGTTAAACTGTACAGGTATAATTGAGCTCCATAGAGACCATACACGTAACGGTAAACCTGCACAAACTCTCAGTTGAAACCATGGCCCCGACAGCGGCGCATGACTGCGACGCAGTAGCGTTAATAGATTAATAGTTTGTTTTATTAAAGAAAAGGATATTAAACGACGACACCGTGAACAGTGGTGAAAAGCAAACAGTACTCTTATGTCGACTTATTGAAGGAATTGAAATTTAAACCGAATTATTATTACCGCAATTATCTACGAATAATAATAATATTCTGGGACAATCCACACAGATCACAAATTAGGCAGAGCCTATACTATGGAAACTAGATGACTTTTTCTTGTAAATACATACATAAATAGATAAATAACACCTAGACACTTGGCAGGAATCGAACCCACTACCTATTGGGTAGCAGCCGGCGTGACCACTAGACCAACAGGCCCCAATAAGATGAAAAGACTTTTCTCGATGATTTTTTTCTTACGATTTATTATAATTGCTGCTACTTTTTTATTTTTAAAAGATTAAGAATCATTATTTGTCAGCATATTTTTATGTTACAATAATAGATGGTACCAAGTATTCTACCGTTTCCGGCGTACAAATGTTTTATCGTTACAGGGTGACATAATCATGTCAAGGAATAAAATTATTAAAATTTTATCGTGATAATCTTTACACTTAATATGCCAAAAACAATGCTCCGACTTGTACATGTTTATAAATTCTTCCATTACTACATTCCGCTTACGAGACGACTTACTGTATTAGAGCGCCGCGCGTCCTTTCCCTCTAACAGTCATCGGATAACTGACGCCTGCGCAGGCGAGCGCCATACACGCTCAGTTTTGCCTGCACAGGTATACCTGCGCAGTTAAAAATATGAAAATTCATATTTTTTGACTCGCCTGTACAGGCGTGGAAACCTGCACATTTTTGCGGCATACACGCTCAGGTATACCTGCGCAGTTGAACTGTACAGGTATACCTGTCAGGTATACCTGCGCGTGTATGCCGTACTTAACGAAGCCTACGAACAATTTGTTAAACCAATAGGCAACCCAAAGAATATCAGAATTCATTCATTCTGATCAATGAATGAATTATTCTAATGCATGAATTCTGATATTCTTTGGGTTACCAATTGGTTGACAGTGCACAACTGAACTCATTTAAACTTGCAAAGTGTTGTTAGTATAGGAAGTTAATAATTTATTAGTTCTTATATAACACATTTGTAGTTTTGGTTCATAGTTCGTTAAGTTACCTTAACATTCTCCCCGCCATACTTTCGTTGCGTGTCAAGGGGAACTTTTACAATCGGACCGATAAATCGTAATTTTTAATTCCCCTTGTGCTGCGTATATTACTTTCGTAAACTTGAAGGGTTCGTTATATAGGAGAAAGATTGTGAGAAAACAAAGGAGAATATATATAATATAAATTCTACTTGGGTAATGATTACTCAAAATAAACGTGACTTTTCATGCGAGAATCTATTGTCGTTACAGTCTAAAGAAATAAAATAGGTAACAGTCCTTTCTATTCATAAACGTAAGTAACAGATCATAATTCTCGAGTAATATTTGCAACAAATATTTTAAAAGCTACAGTGTTTGTAATTCCACTACTCCACTTAAGGTTTTCAATTAAGATAAAGCTAACCATTTTTTCTTGTCTTGTACTTTACTTGTTTACCGCCTCTAAGACCTTACTAAGTATTCCATAGACCAAAAACTAAAATTAAATCAGACTTCGTTTTAGTTTTATTGCAGGGATTCTTTCATCTCTTTTCTTTCTAAACCTTAGAGTGTCATAACCGTATAGACATTGCATGTCTGTCCAAATGTGCCACCTGCATATTACTATAGCAACGCGACACGCGATATTAGCGTCGAGGCCATTGGAGTTACTTAGCCTTTATAACTATACTAGCTGACCCGCGCATACTACATATAAACCTTCCCCTTGAACCAGTCTATTGCTGAAAACTGCACCAGAATCCGTTGCGTGGTTTAAAAGATCTAAGCGTACAAACAGCGGGAGCGACTTTGTTTTATACTATGTAAAGAGAAGACGTTCAACATCTTAATTGCTAACGTGGTAATTGAAAGAAGTTACCATGCAGCCACAAAATTCTAAGGTCCAATGTCGCAACAAATAATGCGGCGGAATTAACTTGACCATTGATTGAAACTGAATGGTGTGTCAGTGAAACACCAATGTAATTCCTCCAGTTTATACACCGATATATATGTAGCTCCTCGCTCGGAATGATAATAATAAGGACCAATGGTAAATGAAAAAACAAGAAAAGGTTTCTTTTTCGTTGTCATCGAACACAAGATATATACCTATGAAGTAAAAGAACACTATAAAGCCTATTAAAACCTCCTTCTTTCTATGCCAAAGGACTTGATGTAGACAAGTTATGTCATAATTATACATTGACACTTAATAAACGAGGCGATAACAACACAATTATAATATCACGTGCGACGGTTCCAGCCCTACGACCAACTCGGTCTTCCAATAAATTGACGATAGCAATATCTCCAAAGGTCCGAGGTTACAGCACTGTTTATCGGCTAATAAACAATAAGGTGAACGACACTGCCCTTAAAAAGTGTTCTCGAACTTTAATCGACAATCGTTTCGGTATCGGGTGTCGATGTGTATGCGTAAATGCACTTTGTTTTTGAGCCAATTATTGCATCAGAGATGCAAGCAGCGATTGACTCAGTGTTCGTGACACTCTATTTATGTGTAAGGTCATTTAATAAGAGTCAACGACATAGGAAGGTTGACTATTGGCTATTGTGAAATAGAGAAAACGAAAGCTAATCTCTAATAAACTGAAGAAGTTCCTCAGTTTCTAGAGAATTGGAACATTCGACCCATGATTATGTTGTAAGTTGGAGTAAGTTAGAGTAAATCAGTCTTAGGTATCTTAAGAATATCTTAAGATACGTAAGACTGATTTAATTTACCACTTTTAAAAAGCCTTACCTGTGTTCTACATCACTTTACAATTTACCTGGTCTCCTGTTTGACGCTTTCTCGGATAGTGCTACTTTCAGTACGTCTCTGGGGAGCATAATGTTTGTTTCTCCAGCCTGTACTCGTTGCTTGACGACGTAATGGACAACATGCTGACTCATTTCTGGCTCGTATTATATCCATCTCAATGTTCACGACGTCAATCAGACTCTTGACTCGCAGCTGAAGATTGCTCGTAATGATTATCTTGTACTCGTAATATCACGTGTCGTGTTATTACAGGGAGTACATTGCCAATGCCCTACGACGAGTCTATGCCTAGCTGGCTGAGTGACAAACGTTTTATCCCATTTAGTACCATAACAGCGATTCCTCTGCGGGTAGTTAACTAGTGCGCTTTTCCGTATACGACTGAATTACGGTCTACCATTCACTATACTTCGTTTCGAATGAACTTGTAAACGATTACAAATTCGTTTGCGCCTCAATAATTACGTTACGCATACATTGGTAACTAAGCGTGGCGGCAAATACTTATTTGAAATGGACAGAAAGATTGGTCTTCCAATGCACTATGCCAAGATAGTTCTTTATAGAGGCTAGTGCTGATATTAATGAAAAAAAAAAGTGTCATGTGGCTAAGTCAATTTTGTTGGTATTTTTTTTATCTCAATTAAATGGTAGATTCATATAATTTGTTACCTTTAAACTCTATATAGCTCTACTAATGCATTTATATTAAAAAGGCAATAAAACTCAAACGATTATTTTTAAAGCATACACACTTGCTGAATTGTAATAGCGGGAATAGCATAATTTAAATGATACATAAAGTATTGGATATTTTAATAATTACTATATGTAATTCGGATGTTTTTAAGAACCTTTGTTCTAAACCGCAAACCACATTATAAAGACTTCTAAAATTATTTCATAAAATATGTTTCTGTGCAATTCTAAACTAGTTCGTAATATGACTTAAGACCGCTAATTTCTATTTCCTTGTCAGTTTCGTGGATTTACTACAATGGCAGCGTTCCAATTAGTTTACACGATTTAATTATGAGCATTCACAATGGTGGGGTACGTTTGTGTTTGCCACGCGTTTTTACATTGTTTACTGAAAACCAGAATAGTTTTGAGTCAACCAAGACTTATAATGGTCGACTTAACAAAATATTGTGTTTTAGCTAGTCAACCCTCCCCCCCCCCCCCTTTCTTAACCTTTCCTCGGAATGGAGGGAAGCGTCAGGCCTAAACCACTCCAAAACTTTCTTTAGCACAAGGGTGGACGGTAGGGTTAAATAATTGATCCCTAACAGATCACAAATAAGGCACCTAATAGGTGCACTCACGGGACATTTTGGTACCAATGAGTACCTTCACAGAATGAGGCTAAGTACTATTGATACTTGCAGATTTTGTAAAGGTGAAAAAGAGTCAATGCGACACATATTGTGGGGCTGCGACGCTCTTGCGAGACATAGGTTGGGTCATCTGGAAGTAGCCTTTTCTACACTAGATGATTATGTACAGCTCTAAGCTGGCGCAATCGTTGCGTATCTATGGGAACGCTTCGACACGCCAGCTACAGAGTAAGGGCTAGGGCATGCACAGTGGATGCAACTGGGTTACTGGGCCCGATTTTGTAGCCACCAACAAAAGAATAGAATCCCCTTTCCTCTATTGGAGCTGTTATTGCAATATGAAGAAAAGGATAACAGTATTTCTTTTTTATTTCCATAATATAATCAAATTGGAACATCTACTCGTACGTGTGTAAATTATTCTAGTTCTTCGCTGTACGTATTATAAACGAAAAAAAGAAGTCCTAAAATTGGGATATCCACATCGAACGAGTGGATATGCGCCGTGTGGTGGTAAATTAATATGTGGATGAACTCGAAGGCAAACCATCATCATTTCCTTTTTGTGTCGCCATAAACAGCACTAAAAAGTGGTTTATATAGTACTAGAAAGGTTAGCCAATCCGCAAAATCTTCAAAACTGATCATCCAGGATGGCCCAGGCGAATAATTGTCTATTATTTCGAGTAGATTCCCAGGACGTCGCAGGTTACTGGCACCATGAGACGAGAAAAGAACTGATGACAAGGACTAGATCACATCGACGAAAGTTTTCCAAAATGAACATCTCTCAGTAAAGCGAAAAGTGACCAAAAAGAGTCCTTCGTCCAGTTTCCGACACTGTTATTATTGTTTGCAGAAGTCGGCAGCCCAGCATCTGTCGAGGCTGTCTGCAGCGATCGGCCCTGAACGCATCTACGCCGACTGGCAGTGGTGGATTCTCGCCGCGCTGCCGTTCCCGCACCTCGTACGGGTGCTCGACTGCTTCTTCCATGAAGGAATAAAGGTAAAACAGCAGTGTTGAAAGAGAAATGTATATCAGATATCAGAGAAGAGCTACTAAAATTTTGTCTGTTTTGAATTTGATGTTGGTGAAATCTTCACCAACATCAATTTTGAGGCGTGTGGAGAATCAATATAAGCGACTACTGGCGCTGGTGAATTGTCTTCAACTCCTTTATTTCTATCTAAATATGCTCATGTCATAGGTACTATATGTTTAAGGCTATTTGATGAGCCCGTTCTTGTAGCAGTTCATACCCTGACTGCTACCCAAAATGTCGTGAGTTCCATTCCCACTTAGGACAAATTGTATGCATGAATACGTCTTGTCTTGTCTGCATGTAGTATTATATCTAGTTGCCAATGCAGGCTTGTTGGGACCAGAGTACCATTCTCCAAGGGTATTAAAACTCGTGTATTCTTCAGGTGTTCTACAGGGTGGCGCTAGCAATACTCATCCTATTTAATAAGCACGCATCGAATCAGAACTCGGAATGGTACGCCGAAGCGACCAAGAACGGCGTGGACCACGCCATCGACAAGTTTTGCAGGAGCATGCCCGCTTCGCCCACCAAGCTGCTTAGGACAGCGTTCAGCATAAGAGCTTTAAGGTAACCCTTAGGTTGTACTACCTCGTATGCTAGGCTATAATGTCTAAGTTTCGCGAGTTGTATTGTTACCGCATATCTCAAATGGTGGAAAGGATTTTGATTTATTGGTACCTATACAAAGTGTTAAAGATTAAAGTAAATTATTAAGAACTAGCTGATCCGCGCTGCTCCGCCCGCGCATACTACAGTAAACCTTCCTCTTAAATGATTATATCTACTACTAACTGCATTAAAATCCGTTGCGTTGTTTAAAAGATCTAAGCGTGTAAACATCAGGAACGACTTTAGTTTATACTATGTAAAGATTGTGAGTGGAATAGAATCATAATCGGACACAACGACTAATCTTTTAGGTAATCAGCCAAATACACTAGCTAGTGCAAAATTCCTTGATGGTAGTCCGTACATTGCTGGAGTGAGCTGAGTCTTACATTTATCATGACTAATCATTAAGAAAACACCTTTCAAGCTCAGAAAAGAAAATCCTCTAAAAATTGATTCATTAAGTCCCATGTCAGAGGACCGTGTGAGCTGAATACATAATTAAATCGCCCGAGTTCGATGCAAATGAGCTAAAACACGGGATTTTATATGGAAATTTAGGATCGCAACGTTGTTAAATAAATTTGGTAACGCTGTATTCTCACTAATCTGATTACTGTGACGGTTCTCTGTATTCCGTTAAATATAGTATTGAAATGGAAATTTTAAAACCTTGTCACGTTTATTTATTTATGAGAACTCTAATGAAGTTTACATTTCACTGTGGTGTTATATTATCAATCTGAACAAAATTACTATACAACTAGATACGATCAAACTGACCAAATGCTTTTGACAGTTCACAGTACATATCGCGGGTATTCATTAAGACGGAGATGACCCTGAAATCGAAGCAAGTGATCACGGGCACCCGCCTCGTCCGCTCCAGGTCATCGGACAACCTGCCCACCAGCCAGTCACAAGTTAACATACAGATGATGTCGCACACACTCACCATACGCGAGGTGAGTTATGATCAGTTTGATCGTAGAAGACAAACTTGATTCACAATTGATCAATGATCAAACTTTTGTAATAGGTAAAAATATTATTTATGTCAAGTTTAATTTGATGATCAACTTGATCAATTATTAAGGCAACTTTGACACAGGTTTAGAAATTTTATAAAGATTGAATACCATCTAGCATAGTGCTAGACTACAAGAACGAATGGTGTAGTTACTATAAGATAATTACGTTCAAAATATTAAATGCAATCTAGACACGTATTTGTTTATGTTTAGCTAACGGGATGGGATGTCAATTCTTCTAACGGTCACAATGACTACAATCTAACATCCACACAGCACAAACAGAAATATGAGAAAAATATATTTGTATATCAGTTTATTTTACTTGGTTCGCAGAGAATGTCTGAGGAAACGTGCAAACAAATGGTATCGTACACGACGACCTTAGGCGTGGCTTTGGCTTTTATTATATCATTAAATTCATTCGATTGCGATTCTAACATGACTAACTTCAATCGAATTCGTATACAGATTCGACAATACATGGAGTGTCGATCCTAATATTATTTTTTGTAAGATACATCTTCTTTCGTTTGTCGAAACCGCAGTTATGTTATGTTCCGTCTGTGTAGCGAGAGATCTGTGAATGATTATTACAGTGTTGTGCCCATCGATGTGATCATTCGACTCGAATCTAGTACTCATTAGAAAAAAATACTCAAAAGCTGAATGAACTATCCGATCAGTTCATATTCATTCGCTTTGAATGTCTGATTTATCTATACGTGTTATCTCATTGTTTTCAGTGTGTTGTTCCTCTTTGTAAAATACAGTTTCTTATTATAGATTATTGAACACGATGTCAATGCGTTTTGGACTTGGCATGCGTCTGATATTTGCTCAGAATACGTACGTTATACATATTATACAAATGTATAAAATTGCAATAACAACAAATGGACATAGCTTGAGAATTAACATTGTAAAGAAAATATACTGTAATAGTGATGTGAGGGTGGCATGTAATCGATTGTTTTGTGTGAGTGCTAACTGTGTGTCGATTTTCCTGTTAGGGCTCGCATTCTCCGGGCCCGCGCGCCCTATCGATGGGCGTGTACCCAATCCAAGCGATCAGGTCGCAGATTCTAGACCAGAGCGAAGTAAGATACAAGTATTAAGTCACCAAATATAAGTGTCGCCCTATTCAGAGCTTGCGACATTATATCGATGTTTAGATGCACCGCTTGTCGTCACTAGGTGTCTTATATTTTTTTTATCAAAGCTAATAACGCTTGAGAATTATCTCAACGTTATATTAAGCTTTTGTTATTTTAAATTATGTTGCGTTTAAGAAATGTAAGCTAGAGTTTGCATGAAGGCTAATGTAATGCGACTGTTTGGTTAATTGTTTAATGTTGTATCTTTTTTAAGTTTTGTACAGTGCCAAAACAGTGCCTGTTTGAAAAAGTAAGAATCTTAACATAAATGAGATAAATGTGATATTGCCCGATGCAATAACGATATACGACGAAATAAAGGTTCATCATAATATATGAAAGCAAACTAAGTTTGTGATCAATAACTAAAACTTGTACTGTCGTCTGATCCGTTGTAGCTGCTACTGTTCTATGTACTTCATTTAGGTATAACTTACATGTTCAAATAAATGAAATAACTGTTTTAACATAAGAATAAAGAAACAACTATGAGAATCCCTTGAATTTTAATACTGTTTTTAAAAAAAATTTGATCACTTTGATCATCAGAAAATCAGAACATCTGATCTTAAAATGTAGCAAATAAAATCGTGTTAAAAATCTGAACATTTTGTAAAAAAATATAATAACTGTGATCATCAAGAAATCTGACCACTTTGATCATCAACAAATCTGACCACTTTGATCATCAAACGCGGTGTTCGCAGAGCCCGCGCTCCTCCCACCGCGCCCTGTGGTTCCCATTCCCTAACGCGGTGTTCAGGGACCAACGCCAACACGCATCAGACCTCAGACAGAAGGTTGGATAGTGCTGATAATACCACTAACGTGAACAAACAGGGCTAGTTGTGGTGGCACTCTATGTAGATCGTTGTTCTTTTCTCAGAGCACTGGTATACGTATTTATTTGTGTACTGGGTTCCGTAGGTTTTTTAATTGAGTTGTAGAATGCACATGTCGTTTAGGTATTAATATTATTAGGTGAACCATTAGTTGATATCCAATTAGAGGTAACATATTGTATTTTGAAAACGCTCTAGCGTATGATAGTCGATAATTTAATTTTAGATCTCTGTAATTGCATCTTTGCTATCCAATAACACGAACAATATACCATTCTGACGAATTAGTTGTGTATTTATTACTGGCAGTCCATCAGCGCTTTATTTGTATAGTTAACTTGCATTTTTATTTGATCAACCCTTTAAAATGACATTATTATACACTATGTTTTGGATTGATCCAGCTGAGACGTATCTTAAAAACATGAAATAATTCGTACTCTTAATGAATGCACGGTAAAATGTCAATATTTTTTGGGAATAATTAAAATTTGTATAGGTTTACTTATTCACTAGTCTAACGTCTGTGATCTGAATGTCCTATTTTCTGAACTTCGAATGAAATTCTTGTTATTATTCTTACGGAACCCTATGCATGTCCTCTTTAATCCTTACTACACGTAGGTCTGAATGTATTTTTTAACTGTGCCTATAATGACCATCAGAAGAAAAAAAAACGATAGCACTAGCTAGTCACGCATCCATATACTATTTTTTGTCAATGAATATGTTTCCGTAGGAGTATTTTGTCATTAATCCATTATAATATAATCCGCTAATATGCAGTTGATATTTTCTAGAGCTAATGCCTACATATTTAAAAAATAAACAAACAATGGCCATTTTCACAACTTTGTTGAAAATATATTTAGAAATACAGATATAATATGATATTCTGTTTCTAGAAACAGGAGAGCGTACTATAAAAAAAATATGAAAAAAATTGTTAGGATTGCAAAAAATAATTTTGCGTTAAAAAAATATTTTCTATTCTGTAAATACATCATATTATATATTGTGTAAATGTTTTTCCTTGATTAAACTTGCATCTGAACGTTGTGAAATTGGCTCCGACACGAAAAGCAAGCTCTTTAATTTTGTGTCACACACTATTATGTTGCATGATTTATCGTACCGTCTACATTACGTCTCAAAACACTGTAAAAGCACCCTTATTGCCTATCACCTAAAATCTAAACAGCTCAATTTCTTAATTGCAATAAAGCTCATTTTACTGTGAACATTTTTTTTTGTAGGTTGTTTAGGGTGTGCACATAGCACCCGTCACCCTGTTCACGTCTACTAATCGCCACACTACTAATGTTGTGACGTCATAATGATGTTGCGCCCTGAAAACATGTCAATACTAGTTGTTCCAAAATTCTTTGATTTCTGATCGACTGGCCTGATTGCTGGTGTAGACGTCGGAATGCGTAGATTATTATCATACCCATTATCTATAGTACTCAAATGTACCATGGCACTTTTACAGCTGTTTTATTTACCTAGGTGGTGGTAGGCCGGCGTAGAAGTGAGTTACATAAATTATCATGTTTTAATGCAATTTAATAATGAGAGGTGCAGGCAGTCTACTCATAGACATACATCATTGCGTTGCATTGATGCTGATCACTTGAGAATGTCTCAACGTAATATCTGTAATTATAGTGCCCTTCACGCCAAAATAGGGGGCGTACATAAATTTGCGTAACTTTAATTACGTGAGGCGCTTAGGGGGTGAGAGGGTCGAGCCGAATCTCACACAATCTCCCTCACCACGTGATGGAGAGTGGTATCTGCAAATATCACATAATTTTTCCCTAAGAAATGTTTCTACTGTCCACTAAAATATGGTTAAATCATTAATATCACGACACAATATTTTTTTTTTAATAAATCAAACACACAAATCAACAACAAATATTCTGTGCTTGATCGCACAGATTATTTGCATTAAAAATACACATTTTGCAAAATCTCACTGTCGTCAGCTCGCTCGCCCTCTTGCATTCCCAAAATAAACTGCTGTCTGCCGGCACAATATCTTATACAACATCAGGGGCGTAGCTACCGCCGTATCAATAATACGGGGCCCCCGAGCCCCCTGTAGCTCGGTATGTAGTAGTAGCCCCGATCGCGTGTAAGTAAAAGTTCGTAAAATGTTATTCTCGTCTCAGTCTCATTTAAATCCTTAGGCCTTACCTTCACAAACTTTGATACAGGACCCGATTCGGACTAGCTACGCCAATACTATAGTGTTTTTTTTAAATAATAATACAATAAGTGGTATACCACTTGGTAAATATACCAAGGCAGTTTCTTACTAATAAACGACTATCAAATATATCCCACACCCGCTTACCACCTTATATAAGTTAATTCATCATTTCGAGCTAATAAAAGCGCCATACGGTACAGCTAGATTAGATAGCAGTATTTCCATTAGAAGTAACTATAGCTGCCCTACCCTCAACAAAAAAAAAAACAATCCAACGCGAAAAATGTATATATGACATTCGTAAACCATATTGCAGTTATTCACGCTCTGGTCATGGTTGCCGGTGCGAATCACAATGTACCAACCGGTACTCTTGTATACGACCGAGGAGCACGGCTGCTCTCTGACCACGTTCTACGTGCGCGTCGAACACCACGAGCCGACGTTACTCATGATTAAGACTTGCAACAACGAGGTAAGGTTCATTTTTAAATAACAGATCGGGTTTACCCGTGGGGTAAGAATAGCACGCTCCCATCGACTCTCGTTGGGTGTTCGTAAGAGGCGACTAAGGGAAAACATGAAGACGGGAAGCAGTGTTCTATTGGATTAACTACCACCACTACCTATACTGAGATCCCCAAGCCAAGACGCCTGCCAGGTGTGGGTGGACGTCTTTCGGCTTCTGATGATGAGGATAATGTTCTTACGGTGAGTTCGGTTACCAGCGGTATACAATGTGTCCCAAAATTCAACGATAAGTGGGCACCAGAGGGTGGACATGTTCATGACTAGTCTATAAAAAAATAAGTTTTTTTTTTTAATTACAAAAAACGAAAATTCACGCCCCCCTTAAGATATTTTTAGCTAACTTGGCCAAAATTTGTCAAATATTTCTGATTTTGAACAGAATGAAACAGAAATATTTGAAAAATTCTGGTCATGGTAGATAAAAATATCTTAGGTGAATACATTTTTTTTTTTAATTAAAAAATATTGAGATATATATTTTTCTTTTTTTTTTCACGAGTAGTCATGAGCAGGTCCACCCTCTAGTGCCCGCTTATCGTTGAATTTTGGCACACGTTGTATATGACGAGTCGCTATGCTAACGAATGAGACAAATACGTTCGTCCCATCTGCTGCTAGAACAGTGATACCTCTGACACAACTTCTTTTCTTGTACTTTCAATAAGGTAGTACACATCTACGTCTGCATCGCCACTTGACGTCAGGTTTGCGGGCAGACATGCATATTTATGTTGATGAAGTGATCAAAAAGAGAGTATGTTCGTATGTATGTAATTACTTTGGCACCGCTCTGTAGCCTACGTAGTTTGATAAAATGTGGGAGTCATAATCCCTAGTTCTGCCCTTTTTTTTCTAGGTAGGCTTTCCACTGTAGGTACTCTGAACTCATTCTGTTTTACTGTTAATTCCAGGTATTCGGCGCGTATTGTTCGACTAGGTGGTTTGAACGCAACCAGAAGGACGAACGCGGCAACCGGCAGGCATACTTCGGGACTGGGGAGACTTTCCTCTTCAGGTAACACCTTATTAAAGTGAATCAATTGGTCAAGACCACTTATGAGAGAATTCAAAAATGCCTTAATCAAACAGCTAAGATCCATCCAAACTGGCCTGCGGTCATTTGACAGCTCGTTTAGAGCTGTCAAATGACCGCAGGCCAATTTGTTCATTCATTTGGGAACTACGCTACGATGGATATCGCAGGCAGACAGATTCCCTCTTTTTTGCGTAGGGGTTATAATAGGTGTGGCCTTTTGACCATTTTGGCGCCTCAGTGACTTTAGTGATTGAACTACGGTTAAGCCTATGGTGTATGTATGTTTAAACGATACTAACTACTGGACCGGTTATAATACTTTTTTTTATCTAGCAGCAGGCATCTCAACTTTAAAATCCCGCAAATTACGTTTCAACCGAACATACATAGGAGAGGAAGTCTTAATTTTTTTTTTGTTAGAATTATCTTTTGCACTTAATCGACTAGCCCATACAGAAATTGATTTTATAGATAATTGAATGTAGGAATGTTGCTTTTTTCTTTAATTTTCTGGAGGTTAAGGCCTATATGTGGGTACTTGGTTAATTTAATAAATACATTTTTGGCGTCCGCAAAAAATAACCAAAGGAATGAATTAAATTTTAATTTCTGGTCACATCAGTCACTTTTTGTTGTTGTAAATATGGGCTCTCCGGGTAAATGCTGTGGCGTCCCGCCGCTTTAACGGGTATTGCTTGTTTTTATTTTATTTTATTAACGTTTGGCATGTCTCTGTCAATGTACATATTTGTCACGTTACTAAATGTTAATTTTTTTTTACTACCCTTTGTTGTTATTTCACTATTTTTAAGATAATCATATAATAATAATCGATAAGTCTTATGACTTCAAATTTGCAACGCGGCTGCAGCGCTCTAGATTTGAAGTCACCCTTAATTGTGTTTTATTTAATATATTTCAATTTTAAAATATTTCTCCAGTAATAACCCGCATTGAGGTCTCATAACAATATGGTTTTTTGTAAAGAAATAAATTGTCAACTTCACTATCTAATTTGAACTAAATATTCATGATCCTAGTGGTTTACATTTGATTGCATGTTATGGTATTTTACAAATCGTTTAACAATGACACACAACTCATTTGACAGTTTTGGTATTATTAAGTCAATTTAGTTTATCATAAGATCTGGAATATTTTTAACAACGCTTCGTCGTGAAATGTTTATTGATTTCTCAAGGATAAATGTTTTCTTTTTTGTTAACCTGTAGTGTCCCACTGCTGGGTCTTCCCATATATTAACCAATCTAGCTCGGCCTTTAAAAGAAGTTCTGAAGTATTTTAATAAAACATACCCGAAATATAACCAAAGGTTTTTGTGTGCCAAAACAAAACTGACAACAATGACTCCTAATTTAACAATTTTTTGACAGTTTGTCCATTTTACAGTCCATTAAAAATCATCAACCATTTGTAAATATTGGATCATCACTATAACGATTCCACGTCATTACTACAATATTATATACAACGTGTTACAAAATACCCCGTAATAAATAAATAAAAAAATATTATTATTTTCACTGATGTGCAAACCCTATTTCAGTAAAATTAAAAAGTAAACTACGCAGAATGTACCTATATTTCTACCTAATTCGCGGAACGAAAAAAAAATTAAGACCTAATTTAACCTTACTAGGGATGACAAAATTTCTGGCTTTGATAATTAACTATATTTTTTACCGGGTATTTTGTAACACGTTGTATAACAGTTTGTGTACCCGATTGTATGAGTGATACCCCCATCATTGTACAAATACCCAAGCATGGCATGACGGGGCGCGGTCGGCTTTCAGCCTGTACCCGGAGCGCGCCAAGTACCCGTGGGTGGGATGCGCGGGAACGGGAGCGGGAGCGGGCGCGGGCGCGGGCGCGGGCGCGGGCGAGGAGGCGAGGCTCGCGCACGGCTCCGAACTATTCATGGCCGCGGACTCCAAGATGATCACCATCGGTGGCGGGTCAGTTGTCTCCCCTTTGCAGCTTGCATCCCGTCCGCGCTAAGTATCCGTGGGTGGGCTGTCTCCACGACGAGGGTGACGGCAAAGTGGGGGAAGGCGAGGCTCGCACCCCACACGCTAACTCGCTCTTCATGGCGGCCGACAACACAATGATCACCATCGGAGGCGGGTACGTCCGACACTGGGATCTGTTGGTATCGAAAGTTGAACTAAAAATGAGATATACAACGTTTTAAAAAAAATCACCTTCTACATTTTGCCGGGTTACGCAGTTGTGGACATAAAATAGTGTACAGTGTGTATCAACGAAATTGGAACCGTGAAACTGGTTGATGGGTAGGGAAGTATATTAAAATGGTACACTTTTTATCACTATTCATGCTATTCACTTTATTTGTAATTTCAATATAGGATATATTTCTTGACATTTTGTAAGCCAATCTCAAGGGTTTACATAAATTACTTTATATCCACAGAGAAATATCAACATCTGCCACTTGTAACTACTAGTAATAATATCCTGTATTTAAATTAAAAATAAAGGGTATATTGAAATCAAACTACTTTCACGGATTATATCGCGGCCTCAAGATACTGTAAGCTCTTACTGCGTAGATCCGACCAACAATAATAACTAAGTCTGAGGGTACACCGTCATAATTGTGACATAAGGACGTTCAACATCTCAGCCCTCCCGTGACCATGGGTGCTGCAAAGCATTCTAAATATCGGGATAGTAAAATCTAAATAAACCACGATATAATCCGCAAAAGTAGTTTGATTTCAATGTGTAATATTCGCGTAAGTGAAAGACAACATAAAGGGTATAGCATGAATGGTGATAAAAAGTGTACCGTTATATTATACTCCACTTACCTATCGGCCAGTTTCACTGTTTGAATTTCGTTGTGTTACATACTGTATAAATTAGTTATTTTGACAGTTTAGCAAACTGCCTATGCAGTTGACAGTTTGAACAGATTATTTGGTCAATATTTATTTTATGGTGACCCACTGTGTAAGTTTTTAACATTCTATACAAGAGAATATACAGTAATGTGAAAAACATACACATGAGGGTATTTTATGCAACACTCGAGTAACCAGGTATAATATTAAAAGTAACACCTTGTATACATATTTTGGATTAGAGATTGATACTAGCAGATCCATAGGTATTAAAGGTGAATACCACTCGGCCAGATTGCACTAACAAAGTAAACAACGCCAGATTTAAAAACAGATATGTAAACAGACAAAGTGTTTTGTTGGATAACGTCATTGATTACGTCATCCGTGAGCGTAGATGAAGTTTCCATATACTCGTATATTACGCAAAATCCCTCGTGGTACTGTGTAGAACATTTAAATGTTCGTACGCCTACAACATATTCGATAATTCGATACAAATGGAATGGAGTTTGATGCAAAGCAACATAAAGTTAGTTGTTAGTTAGTACGTGCAGTGTGACCGATTGCGTTTTCGCCTTAAGATTGACACAATAGTATTTTTAACCAAATTGAGACTAAACTCTAGTGATAATATTTTTATTTTTTGTGTTGTACTGGTTGATCACCTCTAGGAGGATAGTCGCTTGCACAAGCTGGCCCAAAATGCACTTCAGCGAAGTAAGGGCTCCCAAGTGAATTTTTGTATCGAAAATTCATTTGCTTCTCGCAGATATTTGCGATGCGATGCGAATTCGCAGTTATGTGTGGGGAGCCTAAGCGCGATTTTGTTCGAAACATGGTCAAGCGTTTGTGACCGCGACGGTACATTGTGCAACTAGAGTCTTTCTGCAGGCCTAGCACTACTTGCAATCTTGACAGCTCGGTGTGGAATATGACGTGGTTTTCAACAGCGAAACGTCATTTCTCCATACAAAAATGTGAAATACTACGTCATAGTGACGTCATACTCACACTTGTCTGTCAAGATTTGCACATCATGCTAAGCCTGCTGGATTGGTATATTACGTATAATTCTAATAACATCATAAAAAAATCTTTTTCACAGTCGAATAATGAAACAGTAAATTTCAAAATTGCTTCAGTATTCAAGACAATGTCACGTTGGTTTGTCTACATCTATGCAAAACAGGGTTATTCAGTTGTGTGATTTGTTAGCTGTACCGGTAATATTCATCTTCTCTGCTGTTTGTGTGTTTTTAGCATACAATGTCGATGACTCTTGAACTTTCCTATTCACCACTTTGAAAATACCTATGCTATTTTTATTTTTAACATATCTTAAGAATTTTAATAAATTGATTATATTTTTTAATTCGACAGTGACGGCCAGGCCATATGGATGGACGAGAACATAAGGTACGGCAAGACAGACCGCTGTTCGACCTTCAACAACCCCCCACTGTGCCCCAGCGGGGACTTTGAGATCCGAGTGCTCGAAGTGTACGGCTTCTCCGGGGCGTAAGCCTCACCAGGAGTGGAATAATCTCGACAATCAACGTCATATTACGATACCTAGTTTCGTATCCCCGAGTGTGATAAATGTTGTGATCGTGGCTTCACGGAGCTTGCGTGACTGTGTGCGAGCCGGATTTTGAAACATATTGATGACCTCGAGTCATCAATATGTTTCAAAATCCGCGAAAATCATTGCCATCCTAGTATATTTACACATATTAATACGTGTAATCGATTCTACTATCCACTCGCAACGTATCCGATATAATATTTTATCGATAAAAATATCACGCCGTTAAATCTGAAAAAATCATCGCGATCCTATTATATTTCCACATAATATTATGTGCAATCGAGTCTACTTTACACCGACAATGTATTCGACGTAATATTTTGATCGACAATATCGATGAAATGTATTGATCGCCCCTTGCCGTTATAACAGACTGTGTAGACGTATTTCTATTTATTCTGCAAGATTTATCTGTGTGGACCCCGTAGCTATCCTGTTCTATGTCAAAAAGGTCCGTTCAAGACAACGAAGACGGGGAATCGTAGGTTGTTATATATTAATCGTGTTTAGATATGTGTAAGTACAAAAAATATGAATGTATCGTACCTACTCTCGATGGATAAATTACGCTTATTACGAAAGCAATATATATTGGGGCTTAGCCGTGCGGTGGGAAAGTCGATGCGAACATTCCAGTGACTTTGAACGCGTCCCTATCTTGACGCGATCGGCTACAGATTATATATTATTATGGTTAAAAAAAGATCGGTTCTTATTGCGAAACATAATAAGGCATGTAGGAATTCAGTCCAAACAACCAGTATTTTGGTATCTTATAGTATCTTCATAAAATTGTTTGTAAGGTTTTACAATAAAATTTACATTATACTCACTGTAAAACACTTTGTCATTGCTCACAAAAATGTACCAAAGAATTATTAATCGTAGAATGATTTTATTGCTCCGGTCGCAGTGGAATTATCGACTTTGTGATTATTGAAACATAATGGCGTGGTTCAAAACATTTTTGATCCTAAAAAAATATCTTACAATCAAGTTTCCTTGGTTCCATATTCTGGCGATTTTAAAAATAAAACTTGAAAATGGAAGATATCACTCGATTTTCGCTCATATTGCATATCGAGTTAACGAAACAATAATTGAACACTGCCGTAGTACGCGGTCGTTATAGTATTATTTCATGTATTTTCTCAATGGTGATGTGCCAAAATCGTCTCATTCGCGAATTGGCTTGATCTCCAAGTGTACTGGACAAATTTTACGTTTGCTACGTAGATATTATACCTATGTGTATAGTATTTTCAGGCCGTCGTTGTATTATCCGTGAGTGAATTAGGCTCTTAATGCATAAGTATTCGATAAAATTATTATTTTTTTCAATCCATTTTGTTTAATATTCACTCTATAATGAGTAAAACTTTTTGAGAAAAGAAGTCCATTGCATAATTTTATTTATTTTGGAAATGAACTGTCCAACAGTGTTTATAGTTTACTAAATTCAATTGCCGCAATCACAAATGAACTAATTAATGACTACGCGACACAAGAGCGTTGAGCTGAGACTGTGAATGAATAGTACTAACTAGTTCACATGTTCCCAGTCACCAGAGTCAAATGAACGAAACAGACATACCATAGACCACAGATGCTCTTTATCCGCTTTCAACCCATTTCTTTAGTGTGTGAAATTAGCAAGTGGGTTGAAATTTAATGTTTATATCAACCCACTTATTTAGTAAGTGGGTTAAAAGTGGATGTTTTGTCGCGTAGTAAGCACCACTAGTAATCATAGTAGATTACGTTACAATATACATATCCCTGTTGGTACAAAGGGGTTCAACGGCGTTCATATCACCCGGGGCTTGTTTTGGCTACGGTTTTTTGTTTATTTAATAATTGTAAATATTTTCTTTTTCACAGTCCATTTATTATACCATCGTTTTAGGTATTATTTTTGACTTTTACGATGCTATGGATTTGTTGATGAGTACAACCTGATGATATTAGCACAGGGAGCTGGTTTCTGAATTGATAATAACAAAATAAGTTCTGTTTTTTTTTGCAATGCGTTTTATCGATTTAGTAAGCTATCCTCAGTAAATTACTGTAAAAAGAATTTTCGTCTATTTGGAGAACTACATTATTATAAGTTAATGTTCTTTTTTGTTGTAATAAAACTCAACAGATTCACGAAGATTCTCTATACCAGATACATTTCTATACGGGATTGTTTTTATTTGTTTCCATAATCCCAGAAATACAATTCAAGGCATTGCAAAAGTCTGAACTAAAATATCTCATAACGGTGTCTAATAATTTGACTGTGCGTAGCTGAATGTGGATCCTCATGGTATATTTATCAGAAGCCTAAGACTTGTTTTAAAAATTCAAATAATTTATATAACTTATTGAGTAGGTAACATGTAACGTTATTATATGTATGTTAAATCGCGTCTATTTGCGGGCGAAGCTCGGTTGTACTGTTTGTTTTCTATTTTTAACGCTATGTCAGTTTTTACGTCTGTGGCGTCGGCGGTGTTCCCGATTATTCGGCGTTTAAAATCGTAACGTTATTGTTATTTTTTTCTATCGTTACGCTTATTTCGAAATGTCAATTTGACAGCTCACTAGTCATAACTTAGTGACATTTCTGAAACTATTGTCTATGGGCACAGATTAAAAAGTATTTAGTAATGTAGGTACAGTGCCGGCGTCTCAGACGCGTCACTATTTATATTAGGTTGAGTTCGCCGCCCGCAAACGGACGCCAATCGCGATATGTTGCTGTTAGCCAATTTGTCGTTGATCAGTGTAAAGTCTAGTCTTTATCCTGTTTTTTAATTATCTATAACGATATAATTATTATATAAACATTATACGAATTGATATTTAATGAAAAATTTCGTGCGATTTCTGCTCCGATGTGAGCACGTAGACTCGTGGTTAGTTAGTTTATAAGTACATGTAAAGTTATTAATCTCCATTCTCCCTTTCAGTATTGTGTCGTATGTTTTTTTTTAAATGTGAGGAGCATATCATGTAAAATGACAAGTATGAGTGTTGCTGCGTGGTTCTAGTGTGCTTTGTTTCGTTACGATGTACTGTTACATTCGAATAGTTTAGTCCGGCGCGCCGCGACGGTGTAAAACTCGTTTATGGTAATGTAAATGTTGCTTTATAATGTCTACAAAATATATTATCCTATATACATACTGCAGTTTTTTTTCTGGTAATCACCCATCTTTACTAAATATTCTAAGTGCGGAAGCAACTCGGCTTATTCGTTTTTATGATAAAACAGCTGAACTGAATTTGATACATTTTTCATATTTTTTTTGACGGGCCCGTTGGTTAGTGGTCAGACACCCTGCCTGCTAACCAATGGGTCGTGGGTTCGATTCCCGCCAAGTGTCTGGGTGTTGTTTATCTATTTAAGTATGTATTTACAAAAAAAAAGTATATAAGTATTAGTATCAGTTGTCTGGTTTCCATAGTACAGGCTCTGCCTAGTTTGGGATCGGATGACCGTGTGTGGATTGTCCCAAGATATTATTATTATTATTTTGACTGTTTTTAATTCGATTTGTACAGGGTGTTTAACAAGTATAAATTATAAAAGCAGAAAAAGCCCGACTGCGAACAAACAAAGTGGTAAATTACATTTTACATACATAATACGTATACATGGTACGGTCCAAACCTTCCTTTCTTTACTTACATGATAAGACAAATGAATCAAAGGCTCCAAGTGCCCGGCAGTTTTAGCGGGTCGGATGATGATGACGGTAATCAGCGGACTCCTAGAATACAGGGTGCTAAGAATCTCCGGGTGGGATCGAATAACCGTCAAACAACCCAGGCACAGTTCAAAACGGACTCCGACAATTTAAACCTATTGTCGTATAATGTACGCACTTTAATAGCAGAGGAAAACTTGTTAGAATTATAAGAAGTGGGATAATATAGGATTATCAGAAGTTAGAAGAACGGGTGAAGAAACAATAGAAAGAGAGAGCAGTATATTTTACCACTTTGGAGTCACGAGAAGTCAATATGGTGTGGGATTTTTGGTGGCTACGAAGTGGAAGAATAAAAAGCCCTGCCCGATTACTGAGGGTATTATTCGTTGTATCAATGCAGTTACATTTTAAAACTCATTTGTTGAATGTTTTCGCGTTCACGATTCAATACAATGCTAATCACGGTTATATATACAGGGTGGAATTTTGTAATGCCACCTAAAGGGGAAGTACTCTTAATACTGTAGATAGAAAATTTTACTCAGAGAAAACATTCCTTTATTTTTTAAAAGAAAGAAAACTGCATTCGAAGGTTTTTAAAAATCGCTTGCCGCACCCGGTAATCGAACCGACTAAAATCTCAGTTTCTCAAAAAGTTGCACCTGTACTTTTATTGCATCGATCGTTAGGGTCAATTATAAGGATGAAATCTCTCTAACAAACTTCATAAATTAAATAAAAGGAAAACAATGAAATCTTAAAATATTAATTCTTGACTTGATCCATCTCAAGTTAAAGCACTTTTACTCAAAGATCCATCTGTTTTTTTTTCTTTTCAATATCCTGTCGATTCCTAACTATAAGTTAAAAAAAAAAAAAAATATACAGACGAATTGAGAACCTCCTCCTTTTTTGAAGTCGGTTAAAAATCATCGATATCCCGCGATAAACCTCCGAAATGGAGCGATAACTAAAACCCTGACAGACTGTCATTTGAACAACCAACAGTAAGCTGCTAATATGATAATATTGAAACGGAAATATGTCATTAAAGCTATCGATGGTAACTATTTTAACTTATAGTAAGGGATCGATAGGATATTGGGCCCGGCAGTATGCGCTCTGTAACGCAAATTGCTAATGTGGGTCGCACACAGCTGCAGAATTGAAGTGGAACTGGGCTGGGTATGTTTGCCAAAACGACCACACTATGGGTGCTACGCACTGGGATACGACGTCGTGGTAGGCCTACACGGAGATGGCGGGATGAGCTAGACATTTATAGGAAGGACTGGCAACTAATTGCTATGGATCGGGAAAAGTGGAAAGGGAGGCCTTTGCCCTGCAGTGGGACAGTAGCGGCTGAATTATTATTATGGTACTGAGCCGGCGCGGGGGGCGAATCGGTGACACCACTACACCTACCTACACGATACCGTAGTAGGTAGTACACATCCGTACAGTCTACTGCCATAACCATGACCTTATTTGGTACTGTGGTCGGGCTAGGGCGTAACACACCGTAAAGGGGACGCAGTCGGTAGGGTGCAGGGCGTCTAGTAAGAGTTCAGGGGGTCTAGTACGAGTTCCGATAGTTTACGAGCTCGATCAAACTGACAGTTTTCTCCTGTCATCTGATCCCAAACTAGGCAGAGCCTGTAGTATGGAAACCAGACAACTGATACTAATACTTATATACTTTTATTTTTGTAAATAAGTACATACTTAAGTAAGTTAGATACAACACCCAGACACTTGGTGGGAATCGAACCCACGACCTATTGGTCAGCGGCCAGGGTGTCTAAACGCTAGACCAACAGGCCTGCCAATCTGAAATTTAGAACATATGTAAATCCTATGAAATTAAAGACAATGGTAACCTTCACCAGGGTCTGATGATGATCAGCAAGAAGGTGGTAACAGGATCTTGGCCCTAGTAAATGTAGACCCACCGAGTTTGGGCTCGTTGGATAGGTTTGATCGATTTACATAATATGATCTAAATATAAGATCTTTCGGAATTATTGAAGTAATGAAAAAAGTCTGTTGTACTTAGGTATACGAAATATCCCTACCTCGACTCGGAAAAGAGCGAAAAGTCTTCAAACGGCTGGGCCGATTTTCATGAAACCTAGCTAAGAACCATCTCGTTTAAACTAACTTACAAATAAAAAAAAACTCATTCAAATACGTCTACTGGTGGAGCGCTACGAATACGATGCCACAACCACAGACAGACAGACAGATTTCCGGACATAGGCGTCAACCTTATAACTCCCTTCGTTTTTGGTCGAGGGTTAACAATGATGATCAGAGTCTGATGATGGGAGCAAGCAGGATGGTGGTAACCGGAACTCTGGTCCATTAAATGTAGGATCCATCGAATTTTAAATACATAAGTAAGTAAGTATATTATTATGGTAAAATCTTGACACGTAGTTAGTAGACGGAAGGTCTGATGATGGCGGAGGAAAGTCATTTTAAGAATTCTTTCATCCATGTCGGCGGTTTTTTTAATTATAAAATATAGAACCTCCTTTGAAGTCGGTTAATAAAACATCCTTTTCACATATTGTATCAAAATTCTATGCAAGCGAAGTCGCGGGAAAAGCTTGCTAGAATATTGTTATACCTACTTACAAGTATAATTGACGTACGTACTGCTACGAACTATAAAGAGGCACAAGAGGTTTTGTCATTTACATAATTATACTTGTAAAATTAAATACCTACCTAGTACCTACTGTGTATAGTTATACAGTTCTAACTAAGTATAGTAATACAGTACCGATTCATTTTCTATTAAACAAGTGGTACTTAGTGACGTTTTACGAATTAAATCGCGTTTCTGGTAAGTTTTAGTCTTTTATTATAAATAGGTAAATAATCAAGCATTAAAAAAAATAAAGGTAAGTAAGTAAGTAAGGTAAAATATATAATCATGTCTTTGAAGTTGGTTTAATTGTTAATCTAAATATAACTATTTAGATAGATTTAAGGAAAATACTTGTTTAACTTTAGTGATAATCTCTTCATTAACAAACAGGTTAAGTGCTAGTCGAACACGTTCACTGTGGGTTCCGCACCTTCATTAGAAAGTAAGTTTGTTATTCACACTGCAGGCTATTGATCGAAGACTGCAGGTAGGTACCAACCAACCAGACCAAACCGCAAAACTAAGTTTGTTTGTCAATATTTTTTTGAGAATTTTTAAAAAGCTGTGCTTCGTAGTAACCTCTGTTTTAAGATAAGTACTTACGTAGTTATTGACTTATTATTTTTTTTTTAAATTAAAAATCTTAGTTGAAAGGTGGAAATAAAGCCCTTTCATACGACACCCATTTGATATTTACTTTGATATTTCAACTTCCCCTTTCGGCCTCTATCGGTGTATTCACTGTTGTGGATGCTTCACTACTGATGATGGCCACTGTAGATCCTGACTGACAGGAGTCACCAGTGATGGGAATCATTGGCCGGATTAGTCCCAATAAATATTTTTAAAGATATTTCCGGTGTAGGTCGAACCCCGAGAGAAATATTTATTTTGTATGACTAAACTATGTATTTCGAATTCGAGTGAAGTGTTATGTTTCAGAAAAGTGAATTGTTCTCGGATTGGTACGAGATAATGTCTGGTTCACAGGTCTACGAATCCGTTTCTGACTTCTACGCCGGCAAGTCAGTACTCATTACAGGCGGCACAGGTTATCTGGGCAAGGTGGGCATATTTTTGTCTCAGCCTCTTATAAAGTGGTTATTAAAAGTGCATTTAGTCTAAATTGGTATTAATGTAGGAGGTGGAAAGCCCAGTGTTAGGGGAGAACAGGGTAATGGGAGCCTACTAAGGGAAAATTTTGATAAAAACTATATTTGTTAACATTCTTATAATTTTTAATTAGGAACTTTTACATTGATTAATTAAGTCTATTTTAATCACAGTTATAATCAATTACACTCATATTTTAAGGTAAAATAATGAATTTACAAAAAAATTCAGTCGCTCCCATTACCCGACACATTCGTGTATTGAGAGCCCATTTAAGGCTCATATGGGAAATGGGAGCCATAATATTTACTCCTTCCCGAAAACATACTTTATATGAAAAGGACAAATATAAGAATCTGAACTACACTGCCAGAACATTCTTTATGGGCCCAATTTCCGCTACTTCTGCATCGGTACCACATCTCCCCACTCTTTCCCGTGTCTAAACAAATTGCACAAAAGGTTTCCTCTTCTGACTTCTGACTGAAATTCGTCTTGATCAGTAGATGAATCTTCATCACCACTTTTAGTCATAACTAATTTTTTTTTGTCTTTTGTTCCTGGTTGTAGTCTTCTTGTTTTTAACCTCTTTGGCTTTGGTATGTTTTCGTTGGTTACATTTTCCTTTAGTACATTTTCCCTTGGCACAATTTTCTTTATTACAGTTTCCTTTATTTTTTGTTTTTCCTCTTCTTTTCTTCAAATACTGCTTTCATTGGTGTGCTTGTTAATATTTCAGAATGCTATTTGTTCTTCAACTTGATACTCCTTTTTCTATTGAAGCTACTCTAGTGTAGGCTTTATTAAACAGTCCTGCAATGTCGTATGGTGTAATTTTTATTAAATTTCTTGATTTTGAGTACAAGTGGCACTCTTTGTTATAAGCTCTTTTAAGCGGAGAATAAAAAGCAACGTCAAGAGGTTGTAGACGGTGCGATGAATGTGGTGGAATGCTAAGCGTTATGACATGGTTTTCTTTTGCCAATTCCCAAGCATTTTCTAAAGCATCAACCGTTCAAGAAGCTTTTGTGGTTGTCCGATTTGTTTTACGTGGCATCTGAAATAAAAAGGAGATAGAGATATATGTCTAGAATGAAGTAAAATATACTGTGTAAGGTAATGGGGTAATGGGAGCTATGTCGGGTAGTGAGAGCCATGCAAGGCTACCATTACCCGCTGAACACCATATTGATAGGTAATAACATAAATATTTAATTCTACTTTAAATAACAATTAAACCAATTGGACTTGTTAGTAAATGAATCTAGGGCTCTAATAAGCATAAACATAAAAAAATTACACTATAAATTCATGCTTACCTTGGCGCTGGCGATCAACAATTTTTTGTAAGCATGGAGCGGAAAACACACAACCGGCGGTGGTGGGTGGTGTACTACCCCCCCCCCCCCCCCCCCTCCAAGAGGAAAAGTTGCGGAGCTCCCCCATTTTCGTTTTTTTTTAGTTTTTAATTCTGAGGAAATTTTCCTCGTTTTATAAATTAAAATTATTAATATGTGTAAAAAACAAAAACAAGGGGTCTACCCTTGGTTTTGGGGGGAATGGCCCTCAGCATCAGAAACGATACTAGAAATCGGAAAAAAGCAATGTAAAATATATTTTTTTTCCAAAATTTTAGTTTTTCTGTTTTACAAGAGCCCATCCTTCATCTTTTTGGTCGGAGGCTTATAATAGGCCGATGAAGGGCCGATGGCAGCCAAAGGCCGACATAGTTTCAAAAAGGCCGAGAATCTGGCAACACTGCTAACGACTTGCGTTCGTCAGGCGAAGTTTGTCGATGGTTGACGGAGGCGGCCGAGTGTTTGCGATCGCGCAAATGTAGGTACTTCCCGTTCAGTCCTCATTTGGTCCTCATCGCTCCTATTACCCGACCGCTCTCATTACCCCGCGCTCCCATTTGACGAGTTCAGTCAGCCCAATGATGATATGTTATATTAGGTATATAACATTGAGTCAGCCCAAATTGGTTTTAATACCATTTATTTTAAATAGATCAACAAAAAATCGATTAGGTTATAGGTACCTACTTAAATGCTTATCTCAAATTATTTGATTGATACGTAAACATAAGCTAATAAAAGGCAGGTTAGCCAGAAAAAAAATTGGTAGGTACTTATTTTCGGTTGTGGTCTATAAATTAGGAACGATTGATACCCCAGGTGCCCCAGGGGCGTAGCTACCGCCGTATCAGCCGTATCAATGATACGGGGCCCGGGTCTACAGGGGCCCCGAACATGTGTAAGCAACAATTCGTAAAATCCATGTTCTCACATAATCTCTACGTACTGATTTATGTATGTTTATAATAGTATTATTTGATGTATGTTTATATATTATACTCATATGAATATATATTATAGTTTACAACATATGTGTTTTTATGTGTCTTTGTGTTAATGTTACCTATTCATGTCGAGTGCGCGCACCCTCTGCTCTTTGTAACTTCTTTATTTTCCTCTCCATCCAAAGGTTGCCTGGAAGAGATCGCTTTTAGCGATAAGGCCGCCCATTGTTGCATTTTTTATTAATTTGTGTCTTATTCTTTTTGTATCTGTTTGTTTGTGCGCAATAAAGAATTGTCTATCTATCTATCTATCTATCTCTTAGGCCGTACCATCATTTGGGGCCCCCAACAAATTTTTATACGGGGCCCATCTAAGGCAAGCTACGCCACTGTGATACCCATTTCACTTTGAGAAAACAAGTAGGTTAGTGGTTTCTATCTGTCTAATGCCCGGTTTCTGAAGATCTCAGTTAACTGTTCATTAGCTATTGGTTCAATAAAGTTATGTATAAGATAAAGTTAGTTTAACTGTCGCTGAGTTTCTGAGTACTCCGAAAGGCATTCAATAACTATGAGACCGATAAGCAGTGCAATAATTCCACGCTAGATGGGTCTTTTTCTCAGATCAAAATTAAAATTGATTTTAATGTTTTATATTGCCAATATTACCAGTTCTTATTTTTAATAACGTTTTTCCGGTATAAATAAGTGCTTAAAAATGATATTAATTAAGTAATAATCAATTAAATTCACCGTAAGTAGTGTCACTAAACGCCGTTAATTCTCGTAGCGCTAGTGCTGCGTAAACAAAGTGACATACAAACATTAAATTTTCTGCAGGCTCCCTGCGCGCGCACGCTGCAGCAGCGTCAACTTCAAAAACGTCAATTTTGGTGTTGAAAACAATAATATCATTGGTTGAAATCGTCAAATAAAGTTATCGAACCAATAAACTGCACAAATTGGTCAGTTAAATTGAGCCTAGTTTAAACGGACTTTATGTGACAATGTGGGCTTCGGAAACGCAATGTGTCAAGTTATCGAACCAATAGCGCTAACGAATAGATAAACTATCGATAAAAGTACCTCAGAAACCGGCCATAAGACGGTTCTGCACCACTACGTGCAATAGGCCTACTGTGCCGTATGCCATACCCTGCGTCTCGCCCCGAACACCCGAATCTCAGCAGTACGCCCACGTACCGAATGTCGTTTAAACGATTTTGATTGAAAACTGGTACAGCGTTCGTGTCCGCGATAGTACTTCGGCACAACGTTACAAAACGCAGCCTCGCACATCGGTGCGTGTTGCAGGGCAGTGTTAAACTGCCTTAATTAATAATGGTTTTTGATTAGAGTATTATTAACTTCTAACCTTTTAATTAGCATATCATAATAGAATAATAATTAATTAATTAATGAAGCCACAATTGTTCGTTTACTTGTCCGTGGACAATGATAGTTAAAAACTATTATAATACTTAATCTATACATATAAAATTACTTGTCCTGACTGACTGATTCATCAACGCACGCCAAACTGTTGAACCTAGAAAGCTGAAATTTGGACAAGAGGTTCTTCTTATGATGTAAGCATTAACTAAGAAAGGATTTTTGAAAATTTTGCTCCAAAAGGGGTTAAATGGGGTGGAAAAAAAAAAGCGGGCGTAGCCGCAGGGAATTGCTAGTAAGTAGTACCTTATGGTGCCTACTTAAAACTAAATAAGGCCAACGAGAAGCGCTACCAAAGTTCGTTCACCCAAAAAACGCCTATGGTTTCGTTTTCCAGCCTCTTCCTTTTCAATATTTTATATCGGGAATTACGCGGTTTACCTTATTATCGCATCATCAACTTGGCCATACAAAGCGGAACACCGCCAATCTTGTAGTAACCTTCCTTTTTCTTTGCGCGGGGAAAATCTTCAAACCGGGACCTGGGTGGGTCAACCGGGGTATGTGGGACTTACACCCACTAAAATTCCCGCGGCGGCCCCGCATCGGCACACCCGGGTTCTCCGGTGGGATCTGCAACAGAATCCCCTCAGTACCTTGCCTTTGAGCCGGCCGCCGGGGGGCGTATTATATCCCCTCGGAAACAAGACAAGATGCTCACGGGGACGGGAGTCGCAACCCCGCCGCCGTAGGTACTCAATCAATGCGTCCATTGAGTCCTAGGCCCACACCCTGAACGTCCAGCGACTCCGAAGAGTCTTTTAGGTAGGAAATCGAGTATCACTAACTAAATACTTGTATTCCAGGTCTACATAGAAAAAATACTGTACACATGTAGAGACATAGCAAATATATATATGCTAATACGTGATAAGAAAGGTGTCAGGGCGGAGGAGAGATTGCAAAGGATGTTAGATGAACCGGTAGGTCACGTATCTTCCATTTAAGAGACTCGTTGAGACTTCGACCCGTTTAAACCTCTCGCGTCTTATTACGAAAAACAGTTCAACGAAAAACATAGGTTTAAACGCAGGTTTAAAGAACGATTTTCTGGGTCTAAACCTAGGTTCATCGGTAAACTGCTTTCCGTAATATGACGCTTTGGGTTTAACCACTGAGTAGGTACGTACCTATCATCACCAGCCGGAACATGTCCACTGCTGAACATAGGCCTAACGTACGTACCTAAGTAAGTTCAATTCTTCATCTCAAAACATTGAATATAGAGGTGTCTCAAACGTAGTGGGCCAAAGGCAGTAAGGCGGAGGTGGTGATCATCATCATCAGCAACCGATAGACGTCCACTGCTGAACAAAGACCCCCCTTAGACCCTTCTAAGCCATAATCCCCACGCTTGGCAGGCATGTCTTGGGGATCACAGTATAACTGGTAGGTAATCAATAGAAAGATGCTGCTGCCCGTCTTCTTGTTCTTCCTTAGTTATTTCTTACGAACACTCAATGGGAGGAGATTGCCTGTAGTGGTCATCTATAAAAATAAAAGGGATAGTTAAATTCGCAACAAATTGTAACAAAGGAGATGTTCCATTTTGGGCCAACACTATGTACACTACATGGAAAAATAGGAAAAACATAGGAGAGTTTCATAAAAATACTTATAAATTAATTTGAAGCAGAGTACAATTGTACAAAAATGCTTACTTTTGCAGTTATTTAGTATGTCCACCCTGTTTTTAGGGCAGCCATGACAGTTGCGTTTAACGTTGGTTTACTACTTGACAGTTAATGCTATAGTTAGGGTTACCAACTCTTGAAAGGACTAACCCGGGAGAATTTTATGAAATCGAGTAGGGGGGAGGGAGGGGAGTGTTGTGAAGAAAATCTCAATGTACCATTCGAGCAGCATCTAATATTTGTCGGTTTTCACCACAAAATCGAAGAACTTTTCTCAAAAAATATCAAAGTTGGTTAGTATTAAAAATAATATTTATTGAAACAAAATATTTAGAGTTTATTTACAAACATGTACACTTAAACTATGTAGTTAGTATTTGTAACTCTACTTTTAACAAACATGACCATTTTGTTCAATTCAGGACCTTCTGTCTTTCGATTTCGTAAAGAAGTCAACCCAGCTTACCGCTCGGTTGCATCTCACGCGAAAGTCCAACCTCATCGTGTTGGAATTACTTAACCGATTGTAGGAACACTATGATAAAGTAGTAAAAGTATGTCTATGACTCTTGCATGCCCTCCACTGTAGAGGGCGAGGGGCTACTTACTATACTGTATTGTGTGTAGAGGGTTTGCACAGTCGTGCACGCCGGTAATTGTCTATTATGTAGAGAAGGCATGAGAAACCGCTGAATTCAACCAAGGAATCGACAACGTCGACGGCGAGTTGAACAGCAGTGTTATGCGCTAAGCAAAATAACCTCGAGTTCGACGCCGCGGCACCGGCGAATTGCGTTTTCGCATTCACTAACTTTGCTTACGCAGCACTAGCGCCACGAGAATTAACGGCGTTTTGGTGGAACTACTTGCGGTCGAATAATTTGATTGTTCGTAGGTGAAAATCGTATTCGTTAAGCAAAATTTGTCAATCGTCTTGCCCTCGACTTCGCCCATAGCCTCGACATAACTTGTCAAAATAGAAAGCTTGTATTTTGCAGCTTTTTGTAGGCGAATTTGTGAACGAATTGCCACCGCTGCTTTAAAAGTTTTTGAATTGTATTATTATACGTGGATATTTATTGTTTTTGTGTTTAGAATAGTGTTAAAGTAGCTGTACGTGTGTTGTGCATCGTAGATTTACTAAGAGCCAAAAAATCTGATGATTTCCTTAAGCGTCGTCAAGTTCGTGAATTGCATAATTCAATTAAAGGCTTTTTGAAGATTTACTAATATTTCAACATAGAATAGAATACTCTTTATTTGCACACCAAAGTAAAACATACAGAAAACTTAGAAAACATAATTATCTACCTCGACATAGAAGATGACTAGTGCATTAACTAATAAATTGAAGGAAAGAAGAAAAAGGGTATCTATTTGAATCTCTCAATTCGTTTTCATATAAGTAACTAACTTGTCTCGTAACTAATTTATATTTTTCTAACTCCTATATATACCTGCTGTACTGTGTACCTATCTATTTCTTTGTTCCATTTCCCTGGGACGTGCCGTGGGTTAAACCTCGGTGTCTTCAACTAGCTGACCCAATTGTTTATTTGTATTAGATATGTTATTCAAAATATTGTGCATAACCTATCTAATTTAAATAAACAATACAATGCCAGTTAATACTTACTTATTAAATGCAAAAGTACCTAAATAACTTGTTTGAGTTGATTTATGTTATTAAAATAATTACTGTTTTCAGATTCTATATAAGTATCATCTCAGGCTAATGGAACGAGGAACGTACAAGATGCTAGTGGCCACAAATGTGGATTACTACCTATATATTGCAGTCCTCTAACACAAGTTATTCATGTTGTAAATGCAAGGCTAATATTGTAAAAAGGAATTCACGAAGTTTCTACAAAATACAGGCCGGTTTCATTGTAATGTGTAGTATTTACATAAATATAAGAAAGAATTAATTTAATAAAATATTTAATATTAATAAAATATTTAATATTAATTATGTATTGTTTTTTCCAACAAATAAAATATTTAAAAAAAGAACTTCATACCTTATTTGGAAACAAACAAACAATAGTTACATAAACTGGTAAAATTTGATGATTATTTACAAAAATAATATTAAAAAAATATATAACAGGTGAAACCGCAGGAAAAAATCTTACCTATGGAGGGCAAAGTTTAGGATTGTAGAATTCATTAATTCCACAGATTACACCTACATACAAAAAACTACTTATATTAGTATTAACAAACAAACAATAATTATTTACAATAAAACATTTATTAAAAATATTACACAGTTAGTAGAAAAATACTTAGATTAGAACTATCTATGTAAACCCCTGTTTTTCTTTAGAAGATAAAAGTCAATAATTCATTTTCTTTCATCATTACACCTGTGTTCATACATTTATTGTGATATTGATAGCACCTAAACACAGCATGTTACAGTTGATGTCATTCTAAGATTATTTCTTATATCGACTTCCAGAGCCCGCAAAACCTGCTATGTTGTAAGAAATCCAGGCTGGTGTGATCGAAACTTTGAGCCATGCTCACCAAAATTTAGGCATGCATCAGTTCTATCGCTACACTGAATTCTTCAATAGCTTTCAGTCAAACTAGCCATTTATAAATTTCTGAGCTGGGGCACTACGATGCAATAGTCGCCGTCCTGTGTTCCTTTACAGCTGTCTCTCAAATGGATTTCCTCCACTGCAACCGCCATCAATATATGAATATATCTCAATGAAGTTGACAAGGACATCCTTCTTATCTTCCCTGTACTAAAATAAATAAATTGTATTAGTTTAGTTCAGTGGTAAATTATACCTACAGTAAAAGATAAAGAATTATCAAAACACAGCTGACCTTAGCCCATCGTTGTTAACTTTTAGTCTGTGACTAAGGTTTTGATGCAATCATAGTAGTATTCAGGATTCATTTTTCCTTGAGTACGGTGTGTGGTATGAGGAGTACGAGCAAGTCCAGTCGCGAGAACCTTATGCTTTTCTAACGTTTCAACTCGTTGTTCACTTCACATTTTAAGAAAAAAGTCAACTTATTGCTAATTTTATCGATTGATATACCATATCTGTTTTCCCAAAAAATTAAATGTAAACACATCGATATACAACAGTTACCTAGACAGACAGGGTATCCAGGTCCTGCATGTGAAATTTCCCCAAATTAGGTTTTATTTTTCCCCAAAAAAATACATTTTTATACAATTTTCCCCAAATTAATTTCGTATCTAATCCTTCCTTAGCTATACCTAATAATTTTATAAAACTAAAAACGAGTTAGTTTATTTGTTACGCTTTCACGTATTTGGCTGAATTTTTGTCATATAGAGATAGATGGGAACTTGTACGTTAGAGGCTACTCTTTGGCAAAGAATTATTAAACTGTTCCAGAGGGACAAGAGGAACCAAAATTCACATATCTAAACTACTAGTATGAGATGAAACTATAGCGGAGATTATTAAAATAAGATCTCTATCCATCAAAAAACACACCTTCCCCCGCCATTCTGACCATTAGCCATGAGTATTTTATTGTTTTACGTGTGATTCTGAAATATGTTTGATGAAACGATTTAAAATGATATAAACTTTCTGAATTAGACTTTTGTTTCTCCACAAGCTTTCGCCAAGCAAAAATGTGTTCCCCAAAATTTTCCCCATAGTTTTCGTTTCGCCAAAAGTTCCCCGAAGTTTTTATTTTTCCCCAAAATGGGAAAAAAACCCCAATCTGGAGACCCTGTACCTAGACTAGATAGACACTTGGAACGCGACATGACATTGACAATGACAGTCAAAATGTCCTGCGTGATTTTTTGAATTAAAATCAAGCAAATACATATCAAGAAAAAACAATGTATAGTGCATTCCTGTGCCTAAAACTGAAAGTATGATGTTCATTGAACCATCTTTTGCATCCAGAAATTTTATTATTGATGGCATTTCCATTAGAATCGTGTTTAAAATAAAAACCGATTTTTACCGAAAAAAACTTTGAGCAGTCCTTAACTCGCCTTAGATAACGGCAGCGAACGGCACGGCCTCCAGTTCGTCGTCGAGCCGAAATGTGATAGAGAATGCGGATTTATGCTCGACGTCGAAATGAAGACTAATTCGACATCGAGCTTGCTGTCGAGCGTAGTCACGATTGGTTACTTTAATGAATTGCATAGCCAGTGTTATGCGCTAAGCAAAATAACCTCGAGTTCGACGCCGCGGCACCGGCGAATTGCGTTTTCGCATTCACTAACTTTGCTTACGCAGCACTAGCGCCACGAGAATTAACGGCGTTTTGGTGGAACTACTTGCGGTCGAATAATTTGATTGTTCGTAGGTGAAAATCGTATTCGTTAAGCAAAATTTGTCAATCGTCTTGCCCTCGACTTCGCCCATAGCCTCGACATAACTTGTCAAAATAGAAAGCTTGTATTTTGCAGCTTTTTGTAGGCGAATTTGTGAACGAATTGCCACCGCTGCTTTAAAAGTTTTTGAATTGTATTATTATACGTGGATATTTATTGTTTTTGTGTTTAGAATAGTGTTAAAGTAGCTGTACGTGTGTTGTGCATCGTAGATTTACTAAGAGCCAAAAAATCTGATGATTTCCTTAAGCGTCGTCAAGTTCGTGAATTACATAATTCAATTAAAGGCTTTTTGAAGATTTACTAATATTTCAACATAGAATAGAATACTCTTTATTTGCACACCAAAGTAAAACATACAGAAAACTTAGAAAACATAATTATCTACCTCGACATAGAAGATGACTAGTGCATTAACTAATAAATTGAAGGAAAGAAGAAAAAGGGTATCTATTTGAATCTCTCAATTCGTTTTCATATAAGTAACTAACTTGTCTCGTAACTAATTTATATTTTTCTAACTCCTATATATACCTGCTGTACTGTGTACCTATCTATTTCTTTGTTCCATTTCCCTGGGACGTGCCGTGGGTTAAACCTCGGTGTCTTCAACTAGCTGACCCAATTGTTTATTTGTATTAGATATGTTATTCAAAATATTGTGCATAACCTATCTAATTTAAATAAACAATACAATGCCAGTTAATACTTACTTATTAAATGCAAAAGTACCTAAATAACTTGTTTGAGTTGATTTATGTTATTAAAATAATTACTGTTTTCAGATTCTATATAAGTATCATCTCAGGCTAATGGAACGAGGAACGTACAAGATGCTAGTGGCCACAAATGTGGATTACTACCTATATATTGCAGTCCTCTAACACAAGTTATTCATGTTGTAAATGCAAGGCTAATATTGTAAAAAGGAATTCACGAAGTTTCTACAAAATACAGGCCGGTTTCATTGTAATGTGTAGTATTTACATAAATATAAGAAAGAATTAATTTAATAAAATATTTAATATTAATAAAATATTTAATATTAATTATGTATTGTTTTTTCCAACAAATAAAATATTTAAAAAAAGAACTTCATACCTTATTTGGAAACAAACAAACAATAGTTACATAAACTGGTAAAATTTGATGATTATTTACAAAAATAATATTAAAAAAATATATAACAGGTGAAACCGCAGGAAAAAATCTTACCTATGGAGGGCAAAGTTTAGGATTGTAGAATTCATTAATTCCACAGATTACACCTACATACAAAAAACTACTTATATTAGTATTAACAAACAAACAATAATTATTTACAATAAAACATTTATTAAAAATATTACACAGTTAGTAGAAAAATACTTAGATTAGAACTATCTATGTAAACCCCTGTTTTTCTTTAGAAGATAAAAGTCAATAATTCATTTTCTTTCATCATTACACCTGTGTTCATACATTTATTGTGATATTGATAGCACCTAAACACAGCATGTTACAGTTGATGTCATTCTAAGATTATTTCTTATATCGACTTCCAGAGCCCGCAAAACCTGCTATGTTGTAAGAAATCCAGGCTGGTGTGATCGAAACTTTGAGCCATGCTCACCAAAATTTAGGCATGCATCAGTTCTATCGCTACACTGAATTCTTCAATAGCTTTCAGTCAAACTAGCCATTTATAAATTTCTGAGCTGGGGCACTACGATGCAATAGTCGCCGTCCTGTGTTCCTTTACAGCTGTCTCTCAAATGGATTTCCTCCACTGCAACCGCCATCAATATATGAATATATCTCAATGAAGTTGACAAGGACATCCTTCTTATCTTCCCTGTACTAAAATAAATAAATTGTATTAGTTTAGTTCAGTGGTAAATTATACCTACAGTAAAAGATAAAGAATTATCAAAACACAGCTGACCTTAGCCCATCGTTGTTAACTTTTAGTCTGTGACTAAGGTTTTGATGCAATCATAGTAGTATTCAGGATTCATTTTTCCTTGAGTACGGTGTGTGGTATGAGGAGTACGAGCAAGTCCAGTCGCGAGAACCTTATGCTTTTCTAACGTTTCAACTCGTTGTTCACTTCACATTTTAAGAAAAAAGTCAACTTATTGCTAATTTTATCGATTGATATACCATATCTGTTTTCCCAAAAAATTAAATGTAAACACATCGATATACAACAGTTACCTAGACAGACAGGGTATCCAGGTCCTGCATGTGAAATTTCCCCAAATTAGGTTTTATTTTTCCCCAAAAAAATACATTTTTATACAATTTTCCCCAAATTAATTTCGTATCTAATCCTTCCTTAGCTATACCTAATAATTTTATAAAACTAAAAACGAGTTAGTTTATTTGTTACGCTTTCACGTATTTGGCTGAATTTTTGTCATATAGAGATAGATGGGAACTTGTACGTTAGAGGCTACTCTTTGGCAAAGAATTATTAAACTGTTCCAGAGGGACAAGAGGAACCAAAATTCACATATCTAAACTACTAGTATGAGATGAAACTATAGCGGAGATTATTAAAATAAGATCTCTATCCATCAAAAAACACACCTTCCCCCGCCATTCTGACCATTAGCCATGAGTATTTTATTGTTTTACGTGTGATTCTGAAATATGTTTGATGAAACGATTTAAAATGATATAAACTTTCTGAATTAGACTTTTGTTTCTCCACAAGCTTTCGCCAAGCAAAAATGTGTTCCCCAAAATTTTCCCCATAGTTTTCGTTTCGCCAAAAGTTCCCCGAAGTTTTTATTTTTCCCCAAAATGGGAAAAAAACCCCAATCTGGAGACCCTGTACCTAGACTAGATAGACACTTGGAACGCGACATGACATTGACAATGACAGTCAAAATGTCCTGCGTGATTTTTTGAATTAAAATCAAGCAAATACATATCAAGAAAAAACAATGTATAGTGCATTCCTGTGCCTAAAACTGAAAGTATGATGTTCATTGAACCATCTTTTGCATCCAGAAATTTTATTATTGATGGCATTTCCATTAGAATCGTGTTTAAAATAAAAACCGATTTTTACCGAAAAAAACTTTGAGCAGTCCTTAACTCGCCTTAGATAACGGCAGCGAACGGCACGGCCTCCAGTTCGTCGTCGAGCCGAAATGTGATAGAGGATGCGGATTTATGCTCGACGTCGAAATGAAGACTAATTCGACATCGAGCTTGCTGTCGAGCGTAGTCACGATTGGTTACTTTAATGAATTGCATAGCAGGTTTACACTGGTAGCGACGAATGCGTACATAATATTTAGAAAAACCGGAGAAATTATTCCACCCCGGGAGGTCGGGAGGTTAACCATTATTACCGGAGTCTCCCGGGCAATCCGGGAGGGTTGGGAACCCTAGCTATAGTTGACATTTCGTAATAGATTATTTACGCGTGGAGTACATAATGTATTTCGGAGTTTTTAGTGATTATTTATGTTTGCGGACATTCATTGACTGTTTATTTCTTGACCTGGGGCTTTATTGTATTGATTATCGTCTGTGATTTGGATTGGAATCCGCAACAAGTTCAATCGCAGGTATAATCAGTTGTCAAAATGACATTTTAGTTACGTATTTCCGATCCATCATATTATTGTGGGGTGTTGCTATAGTAGTATTATATTCTCTTTGGTGTTGCTCTCCTTGACCAAGATATCTTAAATGTACAATAAAACGAAGCAATATTAAAAAAAGATAACATTACAAAACAGTTACTATAGTGAATAGTTATATATACATATAGTGTACATGGTGTTGGCCCAGGCTCCATACATTTGCGGGCACTGGAGCCAGGCCGCTGAGGTGCTTCCGGTGCCTGGAGAGGGGGCATGTTGGAAGGCGGTGCCCTAACGGTGGTGAAAACCGGAGTGCGCGGTGCTTCACCTGTGGCGAGCAGGGCCACAGGGCAAGCACATGCACCGCGCGCACACCGAAGTGCCCCTTGTGCACAGACAAGGGGTGCCGAGCGGACCACCGGCTGGGTACAAAAAAGTGTACCCCGCCAAAGGGCAAGGGCAAGAAAGGCCCTTCCGCCCCCTCCAACGAGGCGACTACCGCGGCTCCGGCCAGCGCAGCGGGCTCCAGCCCGCCGGAGAACATGGAGGCCTAACGTTCTCTCCCCACGTTAGGTTTCTACAGGGCAACCTGAACCACTGCCGCAACGCTCAGCACCTGCTCATGCAGACCGTTGTGGAGCGTCAGGTTGCCATCGCGGCGGTCGCGGAGCCCCACAGCGTCCCGGACCACCCTCGGTGGTTCGGGGACGACCTGGGCTCCGTGGCGGTCTATTGGGGAGGAGGAGAGGGTGTCCCACCCTGCACCCTACTGGAGAGGGGGCAGGGATTCGTCGCCGTCGAATGGGGCACCATGGCCATAGTGGGCTGCTACGTCTCTCCCAACAGGTCCCTCGCCGACTACGAGGTGTACCTGGATCGGGTGGGGAACTGCATTCGCCGTTGCCTACCCCGTCCGCTGATCGTCCTGGGGGACTTCAACGCCCACGCTACCGCGTGGGGCTCCCCCAGAGACAACATCAGAGGAGAGACGTTGCTCGATTGGGCGGCTGGGCTCGACCTCCGGTTAGTCAATCGGGGGTCAGTGAGCACGTGCGTGCGGTGGCAGGGGGAGTCGATCGTCGACCTGACGTGGGCGACTCCCTCTGCCATCGGCAAACTGTCGGGATGGCGGGTAGCGGAAGAGGTGGTCACATTGTCCGACCACCGCCACATCTTCTTCGATGTGGCCATCCGCCGCCGTCCCCGCGGTTCCAGCCGCCGAGAAGGCAGCCCCCCGCGACGTTGGTCCCTGAAGCGCCTCGACGTAGACATGCTCGAGGCGGCGGCCGACGTCGCGGCATGGCCGGAAAGCGCCGATGAGGTCCGATCCGATCCGAATGTGGAAGCAAACCGGTTCCGGGGCACGATGACGCAAATCTGCGACGCGTCGATGCCCCGAGCCGGCCGCCCCAAGCGTAGCCCGGTGTACTGGTGGACGCCGCAGATCGCGCAACTGCGCGAGATCTGCTGGCGAAGCCGCCGAGAGTTCACCAGGGCGAGAAGGCGAAGGCGAGCTCAAGCCGACGAGGTAGCCAGGCTCTACAGGGCATATCGAGTGGCCACCAAGGCGCTCCAAAACGCCATCAAGAGCGCCAGGGACCAGTCCTGGGACGAACTCCTCGAGGGACTCAACGAGGATCCGTGGGGGCGCCCGTACCATATGGTGCTGGGCAAACTACGCCCATGGATGCCCCCGGTGACGGAGACTCTCGATCCGGCTTTGCTGGGAAACGTGGTAGACACCTTGTTTCCGGCAGGTCGGTCAAGTCCCTCAGTCCACCCCCTTCAGTTGCCCGAATGGCGCGACGATCTGGGGGTGACCATAGAGGAGATGGACTGGGCCGTTGGCCGCTTGAGAGCCCGAAACACCGCGCCCTGACCCGATGGTGTTCCGGGTAGGGTGCTGGTGTTGAGCCTGGCTGCCCTGGGGGACGTGCTGAGGCAGCTATTCACTAGCTGCCTCCGTGAAGCTACGTTCCCCAGGGCCTGGAAGGAGGCTAGTTTGGTCCTCATAAAGAAGGAAGGCAGAGCCGCGGATTCTCCCTCCGCGTACCGTCCCATATGTCTGCTGGACGAGGTTGGCAAACTGTTCGAGAGAATAGTTGCCTCTCGTCTCAACGGGCATCTGTCGCGCGTCGGTCCCGATCTGGCCGACAGCCAGTTCGGCTTCCGACAGGGCCGTTCGACCGTGGATGCGATAACTCGCGTCCGCGCCCTGTCGGATCAGGCGGTCTCCCGGGGTGGCGTGGCGTTGGCGGTGTCACTCGACATTGTCAACGCCTTCAATTCCCTACCCTGGGATGCGATCTGGGCGGCACTGGTCTACCATGGAGTGCCTCCCTACCTGCAGGCCCTGATCAGGGACTACTTGCGCGACAGGTACATTCTGTACGTGGATCGAGACGGTACGAGGATCCGGAGGGAAGTAGAGCGAGGGGTTCCGCAGGGGTCAGTCTTAGGCCCCTTGCTATGGAACCTCACCTACGACGCGGTTCTGCGTGTCGATCTCCCCGCCGGCGTAAGTGTCGTCTGCTACGCGGACGACACATTAATCGTGGCCGGTGGGGACACCTTCGAGAGGACCAAAGAGCTCGCCGAGCTTGGGGCGGAAATCGTCGTCGCTAAGATACGCGAGTTGGGCATGGAGATAGCGCCTCAGAAAACCGAGGCGCTGTGGTTCCACGGCCTGCCTAGGAGCCGGGAACCACCGCCCAACTTGCGCGTCCGTGTTGGTGAGTCGGAAGTCAGGGTGGGGCCGTACATGAAATATCTTGGTCTCACCCTTGACAGTCGCTGGGGCTTCGAGGAGCATTTCGAGCGCCTGGTCCCCCGAGTCGACAGGGTTGCAGCGGCCTTACACAGGCTGCTCCCCAATCTCGGGGGGCCGAGCGGGGAAGTTCGCCGCCTCTACGCCGGAGTCGTGCAGTCCGTAGTTCTCTACGGGGCGCCCATCTGGGCGCCAAGGCTGGCCATTAGACGCTGTAGGACGAAAATCTACAGCGTCCAGCGGAGGATGGCACTGCGGATTGCACGAGGATACCGAACGGTGTCCTTTGAGGCGGCGACCATACTGGCACGCTTTCCGCCCTTAGACATCCTGGCGGGCATGTATGCGAGGGTCTATGACCGGATCCGCATCGCCCGCCAGAGTGGCGGAGGCGAGCCGGTGGCGCTCGAATCCATCAAGCGGCAGGAACGACACAACGCACTCACGACGTGGCGCGAGCGGCTCCAGCCGGAGCACATAGCGCGCAAACGCGTTGTTGAGGCATTCCTGCCGTACCTCGAAGCCTGGATACAGCGACGGAGCGGACGACTCACCTATAGGCTTACGCAGATAATCACCGGTCACGGTTGTTTCGGTGATTATCTGCATAAGATCGGACGTGAAGCGACGACGAGATGCTTCCACTGCGACCAGTCTGACTCCGCCCAACACACGCTGGAGGCTTGCCCCGCGTGGTCGTTGGAGCGTCGAGACCTGGTCGCAGTCATCGGATCGGACCTCTCCCTGGGCAGCGTAGTGTCGGCTATGCTGTCCGGGGATGCGGCGTGGGGAGCGATGGCCACCTTCTGCGAGACTGTCATGTCCCAGAAGGAGGCCGCTGAGCGGGAACGCGAACGCGCTGATCCCGCTCGGCGACGAAGGCGCAGGCCGCGTCAAGCGGCCGCCCAACGTCTCGCTCCCCAGCCCTGAGCCCGGGGCTATAAACAACGGGCAACCTTCGGAGTCGCTGGACGCTCGGGGTGTGGGCCCCTTGAGCGTCCATTGAGTACGGCGGCGACTCCGAGGAGGACGGCGGCGGGGTTGCGACCCCCGTCCCCGTGAGCACCGTGACAGGTTCCCGGGGGGCTACAATGCGCCCCTCGGCGGCGGGCTCAAAGGCAAGGCACTGAGGGGCCCCTGGTGCAGATCCCACCGGAGAGCCCTGGGGTCTCCCCTCTCATGTGCCGATGCGACAGCCGCGGGGGTTTTAGTGGGTAAGAATCCCACATACCCCGGTCGAGCCCCACAGCTCCCGGGGATCTTTCGAAGATTTCCCCCGCGTCAAAAAAAAAAAAAAAGGCTCCATACATTTCTGGAACAACTCCTTTTACACCTTCATTTGGCTTATAGTCCGCCGGCCGGGAACCTGTCACGGTGATCACGGTTAAGGGTGTTGCACTTCTACCGTCGGTGCCGTCCTCCTCGGAGTCGTGGCCGTAATCGATGGTCGTCTAGGACCTCAAACGTCTAGCGGCTCCAAAGACAATGACAATGTCCTTGTTTTTGCTGCCGAGGAAAAAAAGATTGCACCTTTCCGTATTCTCATATGGAGGGCGGGTTTTGTGGGGATTTTTATCCACTAAAGCCTCCCCGGTAGCCATTATCGACATCGTGGAGAGTGACTCTGGACACTGTTCGTACCAAAATCTCTCCAACGCTGGACCCTCGCCAAAGCACGTCCCGGCGGAGCAGAGTAGCACACTCCGCAGAGCATATTCCTCGACGTTGCCCGCCTTGGGGTCACATTTAGTAGGGACAGGTGGGGGCTTTGTTTTGTCTTCGTCGGCCGAGTGGTACATGAAGGGAGCCCGCAGGACTCTCAGCTCTGGCTTGCCTTATTCGGCATTCCAGAGAGGAGCCGTTGGAGCTATATGCTCCAAGAAGGGAGCTCAACTAGTGGGTGGTGTCAACACTTGTCGCAAAATAATTTGATATGAAATTATGGTAATTGGAGTCGGCCTTCTGCAATAATCCAGTCCCCAAATGCCCAATTCCATAAATCTTCATAATAACAATAGTTCCTATCACCCGCCGAAGTCTGCTTACTATGAAATGCAAGTCAAGCATATCGTTTTTGTTGAGTTTGAAACAAAATTAATTTTTGCCACAGATATTTTCAAGACTGAAAGCGGAAAGACCAGAAGACTTGAAGAAACTGGTCCCTGTGCTTGGAGACATAACATTACATAATTTGGGCATTACTCACGAAGATTTACGAACATTATTGAAGAAGGTACTTATCAAATAATTTTCCCGCCCTTGATTGGCCTATGATTCCGATCTGCACAATGTTAACGTGTTAACATTGTGCAGATCGGAATCATCGGCCGTTAAGAGCTTAATGGTTTAGAAACCAAATATAAAGTTTTCTTCAGACCAAAACAAAAAAAAACGAAACAAAAAGATTTACGCTTATTATCCTGCTAGACCTGGTCCCATTTACGTGGGATCGGCCTTCTTCGTCCGCAGTTTCTGTTTGGTACATACGGTTTGGTGCTATATCCTTGTTTAACTGAGCTTCTTTCAGGTATTTTTCAACCGTCGCCAACAAAGTAGTGGGTATAGTCTTCCTCGCGAGGGCTTCGCTGTTGGCATGTCTAGTGCAAGTTCCGTCATATGGCCTTCTGGGCAAATTAACGCTTATTTTAATACTAGCTGACCCGTGCAGCTCCGCCCGCGCTTTTATTACATTTTGCTCCCCTTTTCTCCCTCCTCCCTAGATTTATCTCTCCATATCTCTCTCTCTTATAAAAAAAATCTAATTATATGCTCTTTCTCTCCTCTCTCTTTCCCCCTCCCGCTTCGGTTTCCGTCACACTCCCCCTCTTCCTACTTCCTTGTTATCCCCTCTCTGAACCCTCTCCCCCTCTCTCTTCTATGAACTGGCTCCTTCTCACTCCCCCCTTACTCCACCTAACTCCCCCGATCCCTCACTCCATCGCCCCCTTCTCGAATCCCCTCTCCCTCTTTCTCCTCTCGTGCACCCTCCTCTCGTTCTATATATCCTCGTCAATCATGGTATCAGCGGCATTAAATATACTTTATGACCTATTCTCAGACCTCCCCGATATGCACACATAATTTCATACATATCGGTTCACCCATCTATTTAATGACCTTGCCTTATGTAGCTTAACCTTAACCTAGCGGTATGAAATATACTGTATGACCTATTCTCAGACCTACCCGATATGCACACTTTCATACAAATCGGTTCACCCATCTATTTAATGACCTTACCTAACGTTGCTTAACCTTAACCTACCGGGATAGAAAGTATCCTATGTCCGTTTACTGGTTCTAAGCTACCTCCCCACCAATTTTCAGCCGAATCGGTTAGGCCGTTCTTGAGTTATAAATAGTGTAACTAACACGACTTTCATTGATATAATATATAGATTAAAGTTCTATAGTTATATGTTCAATATGTTCAATTTCACCGATAGATGGCGCTGTTCATAATGTAAATCACGCTAACATCGTAAATTACTGTCTAATGATATTCGATAATGAAAGTTTTAAGTTTTCGCATCTTTTATTGTTGCGACTGTAATACATACATAATCTAGTTTGGATCCGCTCGGGATTTACAGATTTTAACTTTTCAAAGATATAATGTCATATTGCTATCAGCAAAGTACTTAGAACAATACAGAAATCTAATGAAAATGTCCTGGGTGTACCAGACCGGCTTACCCCTTACAAAAATTGACCCTTCGCCAATGCCATATTTTATGCAAACTAAATGTCTGCTCAGTCCCTATTGTATATAGCGTAATAATAAATATCTTAATGATTAACTGATCAGTCTATAATTACCCTATTCACATACAAAGGAAATTACGTGGTAATATGTGCACTTAATGTTTCACTGCTTAGCCCCTATGAAACATAGCGTGATGTTTTATATACCAATTTATACCTTGACTTCTACACAACATATCAGTGAAAGTCCTTTCAAAATCCATCCACGGGTTTTTCAAATGATACCTGGACAAACAGAACGACAGACAGACAGACAGACAGACAGACAATAATTCCAAAAAATATTGTTTTGGCCTCTATGTCGATAGTATAGTATCCCCACATAGAAATTTTGGAAAAATATTCAATGTACAGAAAAAGTGCTCTTTGAGTTTTATTATAGTATAGACAATATGGATAAGAACCATTAAAAAGCCGGGTAAAGTCGCGGCGGGTCACTAATCTAGAATGAGCCGCGATATAAATCCCTAAAATAGTTTTATTATAATGATAAATTGTATCAAGTTGTTTATTTTACTAGGTATCAATAGTCATCCACTCCGCCGCGACCGTAAAGTTCAGTGAACCTTTAAATGTGGCGATGAATATGAACGTGGAAGGAACCAGAAATGTCCTAAATTTATGCCATCAAATGAAAAATATTCAGGTATGTACAGAATCTATTAATACTAGCTGGCAGTTATCTCGTGCAAGGGACCGTTCAAGTCCACCGCAGTGTCAGATATTCTGCTGCGAAGCAGTGTATAGGCTCAATTCACACCAAGATGGCAGCGGCCGGCAGGAACCGGCAGCGGCGTGAAGCGGCTGCGCTCGGCGCGGCCGCGCTGACCAAACGCTCGCGGCGCCGCTGGCGGCCGCGCGGCCTATTTGAGCTTTTCAAGCGATACTGGTCTTTTACGTATTGTAGATAAGGTTTAAATTTCTTTCACACTGAGAGTGCGCGCCGCGCCGCTGCCATCTTGGTGTGAATCAGTGGCGTAGCTTGCCTTAGATGGGCCCGGTATCAAAATTTGTTGGGGGCCCCAAATTATGGTACGGTCTAAGAGATTTGTGAGAACATGGATTTTACGAATTGTTGCTTACACATGTTCGGGGCCCCTGTAGCCCGGGGGGCCCGTATCATTGATACGGCTGATACCGCGGTAGCTACGCCCCTGGTGTGAATTGAACCTTAACAACTGTGTTTCGGTGTGAAGCGCTCTGTAGCTGGTGAAATTATCTGACACAAAAATAAGCGCGTTCAAAACGTACAGTACGCCTGCAGTGAGAATCGAAACAACTTGCATTGGGAAAAGCAGTTGTATAGACGTTCAAGAACGGCGGCGACGAGGCTCCAAGGAGGACCCCCGTCCCCGTGAGCACCGTGACAGGCTCACAGGGGGTAGGTCCCCCGGCGGGTGGCTCAAAGGCAAGGCACTGAGGGATACATAGTGTATATCCCACCGGAGAACTATGTGACAGCCGCGGAGGTTTCTCATATAACCTGGTTGACAACCATAGGGACTCAGGGCCTTTTGAACATTTAATTTTGCTTTCCAACAGGCTTTCGCGTACATTTCGACTGCTTACACGAACACTGACAGACCTGTCATCGAAGAGAAACTATACGACGCGCCTGCTTCCATAGAAGAAGTGTATGCCTACATGGAGAAGTATGGGCATAATGAGAAGATGATCAAGAAATTATGGAGCAGTTGCAGGCCCAACACATATACATTCACGAAATCTCTAGCTGACAATTATGTCGCTACAAACCATGGCAATATCCCCACAATCATCATTAAACCTTCCATTGGTAATTACTTTGAATTGAAGAGACCCATCTCCTCCCGTTAGGTGTTCTTTCGGAGTCGCTGGACGTCCGGGGTGTGGGCCCTAGGGCGTCCATCGAGTATGGCGGCGACTCCGAGGAGGACGGCGACGGGGCTGACAACCCCGTCCCCGTGAGCACCGCGATGGTACCCGGGGGACTACAATGCATCCCCCAGCGGCGGCCTCAAAGGTCACTGAGCCTGGCGCTGATACCACCGGAGGGCCAGGACCTTTCATGTGCCGATGCGACAGCTGCGGGGGTTTTAGTGGGTAAGAATCCCACAGGACCTTTTGAAGGTTTCTAGGTCCGTAAGAGGCGACTAGGCGTAGGTACTCCGTTCGGACCTCATCAGTTTCTCCAGCGCCGGACGCTCGTCCTGGGCGAGTAGGGAATGCACGCTTCCCCCGGGCACCCTCGCGGTGCTTGCAACGACGCAGGGCCTACATCGCATCGTCGCTCACCTCGGGGTCGCAACTAGTAGTGACGCAGAGTTCCCACCATAGCCGTAGACCCCACCCTGTGCGTAGGCGACCCACAAAAAGGACCAAAGACTAATCTAATAATCCGCCATTTTCCGTTGGGAAATTAGATATTTTTTGCCCGACTGCCCCAGAAGGAAGGTTATGTTTTTCGAGAGTATGTATGTCTATTTTTTTTAGATTCGTCTCAGTTGTGGAAGTGACATAGGCTATAATTTTTTTCAAAGAAGGCAATATGGCCGTCAGTCGCCATTTTGTATTTTTTTACTACTAAAAACATCGATATACTTACTAGTAAGTATATCGATGATTAAAACCTCATTATAGGTATCAAATAAAAGGTCTTAACGAGACGTGATCAAATATATATACGTATGTATATGTATGATGAAATTTGAGTCCATTTTGTTTGTTCGCAGTCGGGTTTTTTATGCTTTATAATTTAAGTATACCTACTTTTTGTTTTATTGTACCAAATCCATTTATTAGTAACACCGACGAAGAATGAGCCCTTGGTTGGATGGCTAGGCAACTGGTACGGGGCTACGACGATGCTGACGATGTTTGCCCAGGGTCTATCCCGCGTGATAGTCGGCAGAGGCACCGTGCTGGCAGACTTGATACCCGTGGATTATGTATGCAACCTGACCTTGATCGCACTCGCTAAGGGCTGCAGGTACGTATTATATTATTATTATTTGTTTAGTTTACTAACTAACTGATGAGTCACTAATCTTCTTCTTCTTTCTTTTACAAAAATATGGCTTCCATCAATTATTGATGATTTCGCCAGTGTCAATTAAATAACAGTTGCAAAATAAATGAGAAAATCAAGTAATAATGAGATAATGAAAATATGCGTTCGCGGTCGCTACCACCAAGATGGCGGCCGCGAACCAAATTCGAGTCAATAATCTAGGGACAATTTAATAAATCCCATTTGACATCTGTCAGTTTCTTTGTTCTGTCTGTTTCTTTTGTTATTATTACAATACAAGACATAATGTAAGTAATCGTAATTGACAAAAGTTATGCAATTGTGAAGTTCAAACTTCTAAAAAAATAATTATATTTTATAGAACCTTCTTTTTGAAGCCGGTTAAAAACCTTAGTACAGCAACAGATGCTAAGTACTAGATATGAAAACTAACTAAATGTTTAATCATTCATCGTAATGTACTCTTATTGTAAAAAAATATTGGTTAATAAAGAAATATTATTATAAATTATTATTATTATTATACTGCGATCCCCAAGCCGCCTGCCAAGCGTGGGGTCTATCGGCTGCTAATGATAATGATGAATGATATTACTAATTGACGCTTGTGAGTGCGGTGATCAAGCACAGTATTTTTTCAAACTACAGTGCCATTCGCGCCTGAACACAGTTAACACACTGCTGCTTGGCGGCAACGCACAAAGGAGATTTTGAAGTCCGTTGAATAAGCGAATGTTGTTGTACAGAGATCACTATATTTGATAATGCTAACACTAAACTAATGTATATCGGCTCGTTAACGCACACATCACGTCTGAGCCGCACAGTGGTTGACACTTGACTTAACCCCCCCCTTTTTTTGGGAGGACAATCGCTGTTGGCCGCAGATGGCCACTACAGCTTTGCCGGGCAAGAGGGCAAGCGCTTAAAGCGCTCCAGCCAGAAAGGCACGGGAGCGACGAGCTCAAGGGCACCTCGGGAGGCACGGCCTCAGCTTGGGCTGTCGCTTATAGGGCTGATTTTACGACCGGTTCACAACGCGCCTCCCTGAGAAGAGCCGGCATGAAACTCAGTGGGGTGATGCTCGTCGTTGAGGTCGCATACGTACGACCCTTCGGCGTCGCCGGCGAGACCGGTGTCTGTTTGATAGTGTAGCATACGGTTGTTGGGGACTGGCAGTCTCAATGTCATGGTCCAATAGGGCCGACATTGGGTCTGGGGGATCTAACAATGCGTGCCGCGGACGGCGCGCCGTCGTCCGGGTGGCGCGAGTGTGAAGGACTTTTTTTTTTTTCATGCGGGGGAAATCTTCCATAGATCCCCGAGAGCTGTAGGGCTCGACCGGGGTATGTGGGGTTCTTACCCACTAAAACCCCCGCGGGTGTCGCATCGGCACATGAGAAGGGTCCCCAGGGCTCTCCGGTGGGATCTGCACCAGGGGCCCCTCTGTGCCTTGCCTTTGAGCCCGCCGCCGGGGGGCGCATTGTAGCCCCCCGGGAACCTGTCACGGTGCTCACGGGGACGGGGGTCGCAACCCCGCCGCCGTCCTCCTCGGAGTCGCCGCCGTACTCAATGGACGTTCAAAGGGCCTACACCCCGAACGTCCAGCGACTCCGAAGGGAGTCTGAAGGACTAAAGGGACTTTTATCTCTTTCTCGCATCCCCACTCAGTTTCTGCATAGTGTGCCCGCTTGAGATGACAAACTTGTCTACCCACTATTTTACTCGATTTACCAGTACACTACAGTTGTACCTACCTATGCACCAATTAATGTTGATTTGAATTCACAGCTCCAATAAGGTGAATATATACAATTCGTGCACAAGTTCCTGCAATCCAATAACTTTGTCGGAACTAGTCAACTTATATATGGACGAGGCAAAAAAATATGATTTTCGTAAGTATTCGTCCCTTACTTATAAAAATCAAGTAATCACCTTCTTAGCAAGCAATTTTTAATTGAACATAATTAAATATTTGTATGTAATCCATACATTTTCATATTTCAGAGGTGCTGCCCTATCCAAAGGTAACATACATCCCTTACAAATGGATCGTGGTGTGTATCAACATGCTATTTACAATAATCGCCCTTGTGGTCGATTTATTCCGGCGCCTGCTTGGAAAGAATGCTGTGTATGTATTATTCTAATAAGTGTTTAATTATTGTCCCTTCTGAGTCGCTGGACGTTCGGGGTGTGGGCCCTTAGAACGTCCATCGAGTACGGCGGCGACTCCGAGGAGGTCGGCGGCGGGGTTGCGACCCCCATGTCCGTGAGCACAGTGACTGGTTCCCGGGGGGCTACAATGCCCCCCCCCGGCGGCGGACTCAAAGGCAAGGCACTGAGGTCGATCCCCACAGCTCCCGGGGATCTTTCGAAGATAACCCCGCGTCAAAAAAAAAAGTCTTAGGTAAACCTCCTTCGGAGTCGCTGGACATTCAGGGTTTGGGCCCTAGGACGTCTATTGAGTTCGGCGGAGGGGTTGCAGCCCCCGTCCCCGTGAGCACCGTGACAGATTTCCGGGGGGCTACAAATGGCTACAATGCGCCTCCCGCTCGGGCGGCGGCGGGCTCAAAGGCAAGTCGAGCCCCACAGCTCCCGGGGATCTTTCGAAGATAACCCCCCGTCAAAAAAAAAAGTCTTAGGTAAACCTCCTTCGGAGTCGCTGGACATTCAGGGTTTGGGCCCTAGGACGTCTATTGAGTTCGGCGGAGGGGTTGCAGCCCCCGTCCCCATGAGCACCGTGACAGATTTCCGGGGGGCTACAAATGGCTACAATGCGCCTCCCGCTCGGGCGGCGGCGGGCTCAAAGGCAAGGCACTGAAGGGCTCCTGGTGCAGATCCCACCAGAGAGCCCGGGTGTCCTCTCATCTGCCGATGCGGCAGCCGCAGGGGTTTTAGTGGGTAAGAATCCCACATACCCCCACTGCTCCCGGGGACATTCTAAAGGTTTCCACTGCGAAAAATCTATTTTAAAAAAAAGGTCTTAGGTAGAGCGACCCAATAGAAATGTAACGAGGTATCCTTTGCCTTAGAGGGGGTCTTGAGTCGTGGACGCACAGGGTGGGGCTTTGTGCATCCCTACTAAATGCGACCCCGAGGCGGGCGACGTCTCGGTGTAGTCCCTGCGTTCGTCGAGCACCGCAAGGGTGCCGGGGGAGCGTTCATTCTATGCTCGCGCCAGATTTCGCCTTCAGTTTTCTCTCGTACATTCGTTTTTGATAGTTACCGCGAGAGGTGCTGGTGTGTAACGTATAGAGAACAAAAGTTTATTAAAAAAATTAAAGACCCCCGACACCGTTATACTTACGACTTTCATGCTCCATAGGTATATAAGACTCAGATCACCATCTGTGTGTGTACCAACTACTCGTCGAGACCTATCTAACGAATCCATATATGGTTACCATATCTTAGGTATCATGGGATTTATATTTGTACGAAAAATCAAAGTCAAAAATCTTTATTTCAAATAGGCTTAACGCTAGCACTCTTGAATGGTCATTTTTTTAAAAGCTACCACCGGATCACAACGCGGCCTCAACTGAGAAGATCCGGCAAGAAACTCAGCGGGCTTGTCTTGCCTTGCTTGTTTTGTTACAATTTAATCAACATTAGCGATATTGTGTCCTGCCGTTCGAAACATAAAGCAAGGGAGAAAAGAAGAAAACAATAAATTACCTACGACAAAAATTACAACAAACTAAAAGGCCAAAGGGATAGTAGTCGGACCAAGCAGCACCCGCGCACGAGTTGACTCGAGCAGCAGCCATCACTCCCCTCAACCATATTAGAGGGAAGGGGGTGACCCGCCAAATGTCTTTATTTATTACTTATGCAGCTTATGCACAATCAGTACAAAGGCGGAGTTAATACCAAAGGCACCTCAGAGTAAATATAAGCAAAGATCTGGTTCGGTGGTATTTAAACAGCATAACCAATTTCGAGAGCTACGATGCAACAGACAGACAGACAGACAAAAGTGTCTTTGATCGTTTTCGCTAACAAAATCTTACTACAGCTCCCCAGAACAAAATCTGGGTTACCCGCGGTTCTAGAGCGGGCGCTGACAAGGGGTCACCTAATGAAATTGAGTGAATTTTTTGCAGATGCCGTAAAATGCTCAGCTTTGTTTTCTACGTCCAGGATACTGTGGAACACTTCTCAAGCAACCACTGGATCATGAAATGCGAGCGGTCCAGGGCTCTCTATCAGTCTCTATCGGCTAGCGACAAAGATAACTTCCGATGTGACTGTTCCGATATCCACTGGGACGAGTATATAAGAGACTACGTTCGGGGCGTCCACAAATATCTGATGGAACCTATGAAGAAACGAAAAAACGGTAGTAAACGAAATTATTGAGAATACGTACCTAGTCGTTTCTCACGGTTGAGGGTATGGGCCATAACGTACACACGATTCAGCGGCTGCATCGAATTTAAAAGACACTAGCTGACCCGCGCCTTTTTTACGTATACCAAAATAAAAAGTGGTGTTCAGCACTCAGGGATAATATACCTTTCTAACAGTGAAAGAATCTTCAAAATCGGATCAGCAGTAACGGAGATTACCCCGAACATGGAAACTCACAAACTTTACCTCTTTATAATTATTCGTATAGACGCGTGACGTTGAGGCGTGTTTCTTAAAATCGCTTAGGCTACTAAATGCTGAACTCAGAATCTGTTAATTAATCGTTTTGTCATCCCTTAGTATAGATTTCGCAGCATACCTCTCATCAACCCCTGAGCCACTCATATCGTGTTGCTCTGTCATCCTTCGGCGATCATTAGGGAGCTAGTGCGTGTACTATGGTCGTTTGGATCCATGACTCACTTTACACACTTTCCTCAGAACATAAAATATAAACATTGTAACTTACTATTTGACAAAGATAAAGAAGTTGGACTCATATTAAGAACTAAATGAAGCGTCAATAAAAATATTTCGAAATTTTATTTTGTCTTTCCTTTATTTTAAGGTACTTAAGAGTATAAATATTTTAACTGAACCAAAGATAAAAATTGAGATGAGAAATATAAAAAATATTTGCAGCTGTGGCATTGAGCGCTCCAACATCATGACCATAGCTGCCTAAAGTATAGATAGGGCTAGTTGTAGTGTAATGTATTGGGAGTTTCTAAGTTGCATTGTGTGGGTACGAGCAACTTGTAATCCACTAAGCACCGATGTGTATACTTACCTGTCTTTCAGTATCATAAGGGAGATTTAATAACTATATTGTTATAGCTATTCTATAGTTATAGCTTAAAAAATAAATATCATTTGTTAACGATAAGTTTATTAAGAATCAACATTATCTTTAATCCTAGTTCTGTAATTGTCTGCCCTTATAAACACAGAAGATTTCAAATCATTATCATTGACTAAATTGATTATGTCTTCATAATCTGTTTGAATATAATCCAATGCTTTCAGTAAATTATCTTCTGAACATTTTGAGATGTAGATGCATACAAACTTACTCAAGAGAGGTTTAATTTTAGCTGTGAACTCTTTTACATCTTTCTTGTCATCGTCATCAAAAGAGGATCCATTTTTCTCTGATTTCGTTATCAGATTTATATATTTCCACATATTGTAGGTTTGTTCAAAATGTTTATGGAAGTCACAAGTTCCACCAATTGGTAATACTGTTACTATAGTAATTGTGGATTCTATAATATCAACTAAATCTGTATCAATCTCTTTGTGGTTCACTAATTTGTTCTCATAATATGATAGTATTATATTTATCATGGATATTACATTTTCCTTACTATTTTTATAAATTTCTGTTGATTTATCAAAACCAATTAGATTTAGGGCTATTTGGAAACTAATAACAAACATTCTTTCTAGATCATCTTTGTTATACAAATCCTTCTGATTGACCGTCATTTCAATGAATGCAGCTGACAATGATTCTAAAGCTTCTAATGTAACAAAATGTGTGAAGAATTTCGCTCTTGTCTTTTCAATGTTACAATATGAACAGATTGTGTTAAGGTTTTCCAATGCAGTTGTCAACAGATCTTTATTTGATGAATTCTTCAGTATAAAGTACAGGGCTGAGGAATATTCCAAATTAACGAACAAATCCATCCATTTCGTGACATCGTCGCCGTCAGCCAAAAACAAACAAGCGCTAACCAAACGTAACAATTGAATCAGAACTAAGCTATCGTCTGTGTTTATATAGTCAAGTAAAAGTGCTAATAAGCCGTCCATTTTCAGCAAAACAGTCACCGCTTCCTTCTGACAACACATATTACCGATAATGCCAACGATTATTTCAATAATACGCGGAGAATCGACCACAGGCAGAGCGAAATTGAACAGTTTAAACACGTCGTGTTTTTGTAAAAATAACACCACGTCTCTTTCGGCAGTCATGTCCCACAGTATGCAAAGATCGTCTTCGAATGATTTCTCCTTGACTTCATGTTTTAAAGTGTCCAAATTGGCCAGCTTGAGGAGAATTTTAAGAACGAACCGTTCGCTGTATGCTGTATCGCCGATCACATCTCCGGCTACCGGTGGCAACGATGGATTTTCTATTTCTTCGCTGTCCGCTTCTTGATCTGGTTTCATTTTTCGGTATGATAATACAATTGATTTGTTTTAAAAGTGTCTTCTTCTTTTACAAAATTGTCGCTCGTTTTATTTATTTTTGTTGTAATAATTGACAGTAGGTAGGTACCTACCTACCGCACTTTGACAATTATTGTATTATCCTGTCTGTCTGACAGACAGCTGGCTGACTGACGTCAACATGATAGATCGTCTGTCTGGGATTCTGTCTGTGTCTGACCAAAGACGAGGATATTAATTTTGAGATAACTTAGGTACTATCTGTGAACCGAAAGCGCCTCGATCAAAAGGTGGCACGAACACGATAAGGCTCAATTCACGCCGAAATGGCAGCGGCGGGGCGCGCGCTTTCAGTGTGAAAGAATTTTAAACTTTATTTACAATACGTAAAAGACCAGTATCGCTTAAAAAAGGCCGCACGGCCGCTGCTGCGAGCAGCCGCGCGTGCACTGTGTGTCACTATCTTGGTGTGAATTGAGCTTAGTATTTTTTTTGGCAATTGTTCTTCCTACCCAGTCATCATCATCATCATCAGCCGGAAGAAGTCCACTGCTGAACATAGGCCTCCCCCTTAGAACGCCACAATGAACGACAATTGGCTATTTGCATCCACCGGTTACCTGCGACGCGCACAATGTCGTCTGTCCACCTAGTGGGAGGCCTACCAACGCTGCGTCTTCCGGTTCGTGGTCGCCACTCGAGAACCTTTCTTCCCCAACGGTTATCGGTTCTTCGAGCGATGTGGCCTGCCCATTGCCACTTCAACTTGCAGATTCTGAGAGCTATGTCGGTGACCTTAGTTCTTCGGTGAATCTCCACATTTCGGATTCTGTCGCGCAAAGAAACTCCGAGCATAGCTCTCTCCATGGCTCGTTGTGTGACTCTGAACTTTTCTAAAAGGCCAGCCGTTAGAGACCACGTCTCAGTACCATATGTCATCACTGGCAACACACACTGGTTAAAAACCTTCGTCTTCAGGCACTGCGGTATTTTGGACGAGAAGATATCGCGTAGTTTCCCGAACGCTGCCCATCCGAGTTGGATTCTTCGGGCGACCTCTTTGTCGAAGTTGGACCGACCTAACTGGACAGTTTGTCCTAGGTATACGTAGTGGTCAACAACTTCGAGTGTATCGTTCCCAACAACTACCGGTACGGGTGCAACATGGACATTAGACATGATCTTCGTCTTGTCCATGTTCATTTTAAGACCCATCTGTTGGGAAACGCTACTGAGGTCGCTGAGCATCGTATTGAGGTCCTCCAGCGACTCTGCCATAATGACTATATCGTCGGCAAAACGAAGGTGAGTGATGTATTCGCCATTGATGTTGATGCCGAATCCGTACCAGTCCAAGAGCTTGAAAACGTCCTCCAATGCGTTTGAGAACAGTTTCGGAGAAATAACGTCTCCCTGTCTCACACCTCGCTGCAATGGGATTGGTTTCGTGCTCTCTTCCTGTAGTCGGATCGACATGGTGGCGTTGCTGTACAAACACTTCAACACTTCGATGTACCTATAGTCAATGTGGCACCGCTGGAGGGACTGCAATACCGCCCAGGTCTCGATTGAATCGAAGGCTTTTTCGTAGTCCACAAACGCTAGACATAATGGCCGATTATACTCCTCAGTCTTCTGTATAATCTGGCGGAGCGTATGTATGTGGTCTACGGTGCTAAAGCCTTTTCGGAACCCGGCTTGTTCGGGAGGCTGGAAGTCATCAAACCTGCGTTCGAGACGGTTCGTAATGACTCTCGAAAACAGCTTGTATACATGGCTCAGGAGTGAGATGGGTCTATAATTCTTCAATAAAGTGTTATCACCTTTTTTGAAGAAGAGAACCACCACACTCCTGTGCCATGCTTCTGGCGTAGTACCCTCGAGTAAAACGGAATTAAATAACTTCTGGAGGACTAAAAGTACCGGTTTTCCACCCGCTCTCAGAAGTTCTGTTGTGATTCCGTCTTCCCCCGGCGCCTTGTTATTCTTAAGCTGTTTGAGAGCCATTCTAATCTCGTACAAGCTGATGTCTGGGATGTCCTCAGTGTAGTGTCGGGTTAGTTGGGCTCTGGTGTCCTGAGCTGTTCGGGCAATGGGTTTTCGTGTCGAGGTGTACAACTGTCCGTAAAACCTCTCGAGCTCTCTCAATATCTCCGACTTTGATGAGATGACACTGCCGTCGTCGATCTTCAGCTTGGTCACTTGGCTTTGCCCAATAGACGAATTCTTTGCAAACACTTTAGAGCCTTGGTTCCGCTCAATTGCGTCCTTAATACATGCTGTATTATAGGAACGCAAGTCGTGTCGCATGGATTTCGAGATTCGTCTATTGAGTTCAGCATATTCCGACATATCAGCTGAAGATTGCAGTCTCATCTCAGTTCGGGTTTCCATTAACTTAATGGTTTGATTGGAGAGCTTCTGAGGCTTATTACGGCGTGGGGTCTTAAAGAACTTGGACCCCACTGCATGGACAGTTTGCACCAACCCATTGTTTAACTCGTCCGCATTTTCGCATTCGGCTAGGCACTGGAAGCGATTGTGTAGTTCGAGTTGAAAGTCTTCGGGGTTTTGGATTTGGGCGGTTCCCGGACGGAGCGTGGACTTCATCAGACGGGACCTCTCAAGCTTGACATTGATATTCAATGTGCCTCTAACAATGCGGTGATCGCTACCGGTTTTCACCCTGCCGATCACGGAGACATCATCGAATATATGCTTGTTGGTCGTCATGATGAAGTCGATCTCATTTTTGGTTGAACCATCGGGGCTTATCCACGTCCACTTCCTGGATGGTCGCTTCTCGAAGAAGGAGTTCATCGCAAAGAGTCCCTCCTTCTCCATGAAGTCGACCAGCCGCTGGCCCCTTTGGTTCCGCTGCCCGTACCCATATGACCCCACTTTCAACTCATCGCCATTCCGTGTGCCCACCTTCGCGTTGAAGTCCCCCATAACAACAGTGAAGTGTGTTTTGGAGGTATGTATGGCTTCTGCTATCTCCTCATACATAGCCTCTACTTCATCGTCAGGGTGTGCCGAGATCGGCGCGTAAACCTGTATAACCTTCAACGAATACCGACTGGTTATTCTGAGTATAAGGTACGCTACCCTGCTCGACACACTATCGACCTTTATAACGTTGTTAATGAGGGACTTACGGACGAGAAACCCAACACCACCCTGAGATTTTCGGTCTCCTTCCCGGAAGAAGAGCAAGTTTCCGGAATCAAGGGTTATCGTATCCTGTCCCTCTCGTCGGATTTCAGATAATCCCAAGATATCCCAACGTAACTTGCTCAATTCTTCCTCCAGCTCGATAATCTTCTCGTCAGTCCTAAGCGTGCGGACATTATGTGTTGCCAGGGCCAAAGTTCGGTGGGGGTGGTAGCGGGGCATCTGCCGGAGATTCTTCGCACCCCCTGCTCGACCGCTACCCCGCCCGCTACCAAGGCGGGGAATAGAGGAGCTGCCGGGGACTGGGGGCCGTAAATGAGCATTGTCAATCATTGCGCGGGGGGGGGGGTTGCCATAATCCCCACGCTTGGCCGGCGTCTTGGGGATCGCAGTTTCGAAAAGATGGATATATTACACAGAAGACGCTGCTGCCCGTCTTCTGGCTTTCCCTCAATCGCCTCTTACGAAACCCACGGGAAGAGAGGGGGGATTCAAATTCTTAGCCGGCATCCCACGGCAACCCAGTATGAACATGAAATTCTTACACACCGATACGAATGATCGTTGGCATTCAACAAAACATGCAAATAGGATCAAGAACCCATTCAATTGACGATAACGACCTAACAAATGAAAAACTGCAACAATTGGATCATCGTCGCCTAGTTGCATGTTTATCAGTTTTTTACAGATTGTTCCACGGTGAATGCGCTCAAGCACTTTTTGACCTTCTAGCACCATCCCCTTTCTTTTACCGGACTACCAGGCGCCGGCAGGGTCTCCACCGCTTTGTCGTTGACACTCCAACTTGCCGCACTAAGGCCTCATTTACGGAGACGCGGGGCGTCGCGCGTCGCGTGTGGCGTGGCGTCTCGCGGCGCGTCGGACGTTTTTATTGTTTACGTAGCGGCGGCGCGTGAAGCGGCACGCATCATCGCACGCGTAAACACAGACTTATAGCAATATATGATGCTGTTTATAGAGACGCGGGGCGGGAAGAGTGGCGGTGCCCGCCGCTGCGCCCGCGGCGGGCACCGCCGCGTGCAACGGCGGTGCAACTCACTTTTTAACATACAATTTTCTTCTAAAAAAGAATCGATCATATCATACTCCATTGCGATGGTGACTACGTCTGTGTTGCACGATTACCAAATGGACTGGCAGAAGGTTCCGCCACAGGCATCGCTTCATCGAGTATCGCCGCTGCGTGCGCCGCCGCGGTGAACGCCGCGTGAGACGCGGCGATGCCATCCGCGGGCGCCGCCGTAAAACACGCTCCATTTCAAGCAAACGCGTGTAAAATCGCTTCTCCGTAAACACACTCATACAACGCCCTATATTTGAATTTAGTGCGGGCCGCGCCGCCACACGCGATGCGCGACGCCCCGCGTCTCCGTAAATGAGGCCTTAGCGTTTCGCTTCTTTTTTTCTCATGCGCACGGCGAAGCTGTGGAATACCCTCCCGGACAACGTTTTCCCTGAAACTTGGGTGTATTCAAGTCTAGAGTGAACAGGCATCTTATGGGTAAGCGCGGTCCATCCTAGACCATATCTTCACTTACCATCATGTGAGATTGTGGTCAAGCGAATACCTATTTATTATAAAAAAAAAAAAAATGGGCTCATTTGGTCAATATATCGTTAGCTTGTTTTAGATAGTATCAAAATTTGTTGGGGGGGCCCAAATTAGAGATTATGTGAGAACATGGATTTTACGAATTGTTGCTTACATATGTTCGGGGCCCCTGTAGCCCAGGGGCCCCATATCATTGATATGGGTAATACGGCGGTAGCTACGCGCCTGTGTATAAGATATTCAGTAGTCCATTGAGAGGCATACGTGCATGCAGAGTTGCAGACTAATCACAGGACAGGCGTATTATAAGGCTCAATACCAGCACTTTCACTGTGAAAGAATTCTAAACTTTATCTACAATACGTAAAAGACCAGTATCGCTTGAAAAGCTCAAAGAAGCCGCGGCCGCCGGCGCACCCGCGAGCAGTCGCGCGGCCACTCGCGTTTGGTCAGAGCGGCCGTAAGCGGCCGCCGGCGGCGACGCGCGGCTGACTGTCCTTGTAGAATGTACCAACTACTATTGTCCGGTGAAGCTGCAATAGCCATCTGCGGTTAACAGCGTCTATCATTCCCAAAAAAAAAAAAAAAAAAAAAAGTACCAACTACTCAAGGCGCGAGGAGGCACGCGACTGCTCGCGGCGGCGCGGCTCCACGCCGCTGCCGTCTTGGTATGAATTGAGCCTAACACCTTCGTTAAACTCAAACCAACCCCTCCCACTATTTTCCAGTTAAAAATAAAACATTTTATACGACAAAATTTAATAATAAACAATATAAACTCTCATTTCACAAATGAAACTGCTATAAACATCAGTTTATTAAATCACATACCATGCGTATCAATTAAGAATGTGATCGCGACTGCAGCAACTCGCTGTTTACGCTTTTTGAACTGCCAGCAGAATCACCACAAGAAGACAAATTGGGGCCCTGTTTTAATATTTATTTTAAGGTAGGAGTCCATTGGAACGCACCGCACGCACGGCACGAAACGGATTTTAGTTTGCTTAGTATGATTTTACATAGCGCTGCGTCCATATAATAAAACTGTAACAGGTCCAATTCTGTACATTGAAGATATTTTGAAAATTATATTTGGAGGGCATTCTATAACCGATACTAAAGCCAAAAATGTTTTTTTTTTTATTTTTGTCTGTCTGTATCTCGGCTGAGCATCACGCCGGAACTACTGGATGGATTGAAACGAAACTTGGCATGATTTGAGTTAATACTCCGAGGTAGGACATAGGATACTTTTTATCTCGACATTCGGCACGGTTCCCTTGGGAGAGAAGACTAAAGTCAAAATGTGTACTTGGTTATACGCTTGCTCCGATTTAAAAAAAATTTCATTATAATTATAATAAATATTTGTGAGGGAACACTCATAGACAGTTGTTAACAATGTTTGGAAATCGATCAGGCTAAGCAACGTTAGGTAAGGTCATTAAATAGATGGGTGACCTGTTGAATGTTGACCTTTTTGGTATTCAGTCAATCACTGTTTGAATCGTCTTTACGTATTCTGTACTACTGTCGTGTATTACTTTAAAAAAGGAATGACAGAGGAATTGTCTTGTCAACGTATCGCTGTGACTGTGCTCATGTGTATTTTCTAAGTGGTTTTAATTTTACAATTACACCTACTGTTGTACAACTCTTTGACTTTGATTGCGATCTACGAAACCCTCTGAACTCTTCTCACAAGAAGTTAACAGAGGGTTATGGGCCCAGAGCGCCTGAAGGAGAGGAATTGTATCGAGATACATTGACCGATCGAGAGCTGGCTACCATGTCTGCAGAAGGCGGAAGCGTGACTGGATTTTCTATTGAGAAACTGAAAGGGCGAGAAAATTTTCTCCTCTGGAGGTTTAATATGAAAAACCTGCTTATTCATGACGACCTTTGGTGTTCTATCGTTGGGTATCCGGAGGGCGATAAGTCCAGTCCAGAGCTGAAACGACGTAAGGATGAAAGGGCGTTGACTAAGATCTGCCTGTCAGTGGATGCTTCGTGCGTGTCCCACGTGATGACTGCGAAGACAAGTAAGGAAGCCTGGCTGAGTCTGGAGAAGGCGTACGACGATAAGGGCATAGGCAGGAGATTAAAACTGTTGCGAATGCTGTGCTCGGTAAAGTTGGACGACTTCGGCGGCGATATGGACAAATATGTTGGCCAATGTTTATCATTGTCGCAACAGTTGGCGGCTATTAATAAACCGGTTGACGATGAGTTCCTGGCGGCGATAATTCTTCAGGGATTACCTCCTAAATTTGATCCAATGATCATGGCTATGGAGAGTAGTGTAAGCGAACTTACCAGCGACTTCGTGAAGGGGAAATTGCTTCAGGAAACGAAGTGGTCTGATAATTGCAAACATGGAGATTGCCTAGTTGCTGATAAGTCGGGGAAAAAGTTTGGTAAGAAGCGCAAAGAGAAGAAGCCGAGGTGTTGGAACTGCGGAAAGTCTGGTCACGTAAAGAAGGAGTGTACCCAGAAAGGGGCGGCCATGGTCGCGACTCGGTTCTTGGCCGACACGTGGTACGTGGACTCGGGTGCGTCGAGTCACATGACAGGTCGGAGAGACTGGATACACGATTTTTCTACAAGCAGTGTAGAGGTGAACGTGGCGAGTGGGCAGACTTTGAAATGCGTCGGTATCGGTAATGTGTGTTTGAAACTCGGAGATAATGAGTTACGCCTTAAAGAAGTAATGTACGTTCCGGGACTGAGTGTAAATTTACTATCTGTAAATAGTTTAGCGGTTAAAGGGCTTAGAGTGGAGTTTATTGAGTCTACTTGTAAGATTTTTAGGAATAAATCTTGTATAGCTAGTGTTAGGGCTGTTGGCGGTGTATACAAACTGCATACTAACGCGGTAGCTTTAAGTAGTGTAAACAATGAGGTTTCAAAGGAGTCTTGGCACCATAGATTAGGTCACCTGAGTTATGACAGCTTGAAGTCATTGTCACACGTTATTGATTTTCAGAATAATGAAACTGCAAATAATAATTGCGATGTTTGTATTCTTGGAAAACAAATTAGATTTCCATTCAAGAAATCCGGTCGTAACGTAGCGGCTAAGCGTTTGGATCTGGTGCATACGGACTTATGTTCGATTCCTGTTGCGTCCCACTCAGGTAAGCGGTACATTTTAACATTTCTAGACGACCACTCGCGGAAAGTATTCTTGTACTTCTTGAAAAATAAGAGCGAAGTAGCTAGCGTCACTAAAGATTTTGTTAGGCTTGTTGAAAACCAATGTGAATCCAAGGTTAAGGCTATACGCAGTGATAACGGTACGGAGTATGTTAATAAAGAGTTGAGCGAATTTTTCAGACAGAAGGGCATTGTACATCAGGTCACTGTCCCTTATTCACCCCAAATGAATGGTGCGGCTGAAAGGTTGAACAGAACTCTTTTGGAACGGGTGCGCTGTATGTTGTATCACGCGGGTTTGGATCACAAGTTATGGGCTGAGGCGGCTAACACCGCCGGGTACCTTATTAATCGGTCTCCATCTAGTAGGTTAGGTGGGATGACACCCGAGGAGGTTTGGTCGGGTAAAAAGGTGAAGTATGACCACTTGCGAGTTTTCGGTTGCGAGGCCTATGTACACATTGATGATGTTAAGCGAAATAAGTTACAACCTAAGAGTAAGAGGTATATCTTTGTCGGTTATGATGACAATGGGTGTTCTTATAGGTTGTATGACTCAGAGAAACATGATATAACTAGAAGCCGTGATGTTATATTTAATGAAAGTGTGTTCCCAGCCAAAGAGCTAGGAACTGGACACGGACAAGCCACTATAAAAATATTTCTTTCAGGGGAAGAAGTTGATGATTCCACCAGTGAGGGGAAGTCAAGCGTGCCTGAGAGTGAGGTGGTGGTTGGTGATACAGCTCGGGAGCCTGTCACTGAAGAGCCGGTAGCAGTGAATGTTGAGCCGGTTGTGTCAGCGAGCGGTGATGATGGCGGCGACGACACTTTGGTTTTTGAAGATACCATTGCGGAGGTGGTGGAGTCTCCAGAACCGAGGTACAATCTTAGATCTAGACAACCTAAGGGTTTGTACGCACATGATGAGATCCCAGCTGAACCGCGTACTGTAAAGGAAGCTCTGAGTTCAGGGCAGAGCGACTTGTGGCGACAAGCTATGCAGGAGGAGATTGACTCGTTCAATCAGCATGAGGCTTGGGAGTTGGTGGATAAGCCTATGGGCAAGAATGTGGTTCAGAATAAATGGATCTTCAAAATTAAGTGTGACGCCGAGGGGAAGATAGCCCGGTATAAGGCTAGATTAGTAGCCAAGGGTTTCACCCAAAAGTATGGTGAAGATTATTTAGAAACGTTCTCACCGGTAGTACGGTACAGTTCTTTGCGACTGTTGTTGGCGATTGCCGTAGAGATGGATCTGGACATAGATCATCTGGACGTACAGACGGCGTTCCTCAATGGTAATTTAGACGAGGAAACTTTTATGTATCAACCGGAGGGGTTCATTTCGCCTGGTAGCGAGAGTAAAGTCTACAGATTGAAGAAGGCAATCTACGGACTGAAACAAGCTTCGCGAGCTTGGTATCAGAGGGTGAAGGAAGTGCTTCTGTGGACAGGTTTTGTTCAATGCCAACTTGAACAATGTATCTTCTACAAACGAAATGGTAAGTCGGTTGTTTACATTGCTTTGTACGTGGACGATTTCATCGTGTGTTACAATGATGTGTGCATGGCTGAAAAGCTGAAAGAGAACTTGCGTAAACCATTCAAGATTAAAGACTTGGGTGCGGTTCGACATGTTCTTGGGGTCGCGGTAGAACGTGACAGGGCGAACAAAACTTTCAAGCTTTGTCAGGCACGGTATGTTGAGCGTTTGCTTGACAGTTTTAGTATGTCGGAATGCAAACCAGTCAAGACTCCTTTAGATCCCAATGTTAAGTTTACTGATACGAATGTGTTAGGCGAGGGTACTGTTCCGTATAAGGAATTAATAGGTTCTATTATGTACTTAAGTGTTTTTACACGACCGGACATTACGTATGCAGTTTCATACTTAAGCCAGTTTAATACCTGTCATACTATGGAACACTGGAGGGCTGCGAAACGTGTGTTGAGATATCTAAAGGGGACTCAAAACGTTTGCCTTGTGTTAAATAGGTCGGGTCATGGTAATATAGAGGGGTTTGTAGACGCGGACTGGGGCGGTGATGTACGAGATCGAAAGTCATTTTCGGGGTTTGTTTTCAAGTATGGAGGAAATACCATCTCCTGGGAATGCAGAAAACAAACGTGTGTTAGTTTGTCAAGTACTGAGGCTGAGTACGTTGCTCTTAGCGAGGCAGCTAAGGAGGCACATTTTCTTAGGGACTTGGTGACTGAATTGACTGGTAGTTCTGGGTTAGTGGTTGATTTGTTTAATGACAATCAGTCTGCTCAGAAACTTAGTGTCAATCCAGTGTTTCATAGGAGGACTAAGCACATAGATATTAGGTACCACTATGTTAGGGAGGCTGTAAATAATAATGTAATTAAGTTGAATTATTTGTCTACTCAAGAAATGGTGGCTGATATTTTAACTAAGTCTTTGTGCGCTCCTAAACATAAGTTCTGTGTAGTGAACTTGGGCTTAGGTCTTTAAGCCATTTGAGCCAGTGGTGATGTCTGAGTTCAAACAGCGATTGAGGGGAAGTGTTGAATGTTGACCTTTTTGGTATTCAGTCAATCACTGTTTGAATCGTCTTTACGTATTCTGTACTACTGTCGTGTATTACTTTAAAAAAGGAATGACAGAGGAATTGTCTTGTCAACGTATCGCTGTGACTGTGCTCATGTGTATTTTCTAAGTGGTTTTAATTTTACAATTACACCTACTGTTGTACAACTCTTTGACTTTGATTGCGATCTACGAAACCCTCTGAACTCTTCTCACAAGAAGTTAACATGACCGTTTAACGCCATTTGAACTAAACGTCTCCGTGCTTTCCGTACAAAGTGGGTCCAAGTTTTAAACAGACTTTAAAAAAGGAGGTTTTGTATTCTATGCGAATGTATATTATTGAAAGTTTAGTTAACGTAAACACAGCGCGGGCGGAGCTGCGTGGGTCAGCTAGTTTTGCTTTAAATTCTGTTAGATCAATATTGTTTTTTTTTTCTTGTTTATTAGTTATGTAAGTAATATATGTTCTATTTTTAATTCTCGATAAAAGTAAATATTTAAATTCAAGTGATAAAATACGACACCCCTATAAGCGGCGTAGTGGCTGTAATTCAATTGTTCGTTAGAAAATAGCGGTGGTCGTTGCGTAATGTATGTGGTTATGAAATGAAATTATCTATCAACACAATAGTGGTTAGGTTTCGCTGTACTGCAATAACCTGCTAACCTAACCTATAATAACTAACTCAATCACACGTTCACGAAACAACGTTGACACAACGTTCGGCAATAATAACACGAAAATCGTTTCAGTTGAACTGGAATATTAGTCAGCATTTTGTCTCTTTCACACACACACACGACCGAGCTGCATTTGAATTTAGCCCTTAAAGCCCTTGAAATTAAATTCATATTCTATAAGATTTATTTGTCGTAACTGAGAGCTGTTATGGAAATAATCTGAAAACCTACTGTCTACATTTTCAAGAGATTTGAGACCTTATTCTGTGGAAATACAGATCAAGTCTGTTTGAACCTGTATAATATTTAGACAGTTTTTTTTTGACTGCTAGAAAAAACGCTGAAACGCGCTACTTAAATAACGCGTTGCAAAAACCGCTATTGACATTCAATAGATAGTTACGTTTCGCTAACAATGTGTTCTTTTACAAAATTATGGCTTCCATCAATTATTAATGATTTCGCTAGTGTCAAGTAGTTAAATAGCAATTACAAAATATTTTTTTATGCAAACCCACACGCATCACGTGCGAAACAAAATGGCGTCTTGACAGTCACATTCTTAATCGAAACGCATAATACAATTATACACTATAATGTATGGTGTTTCAATCATTGGCACCTTATGACAAGCCTAGATGCGAGCACATCATGTAATTATATTTACTTTGTACGCTTATACAAACGAGATAGTTTATTAAACATACTATGCTCAAATGAGTTTCTTAATAAAAATAATTTTGACTGCATAACTTAATAAAAAAAATACAAACAGATTGGAAAAACAAACATATTTTTTTGTTTTTTAAAATCGATGCAGAAAATAACTATATTTTCTGCCAAAAATAACTATATTTTTTATAATTACCTACTAAGGTAAGTAATACAATTTTCTCACTAAAATTATTTAGGGAACAATAAAATAATGTGTTCTTAGTAATGTTTTTTTTTGTCAGCGTACAAAAATTATTAATGATTTTTTGCAGAAAGGTCATATAATGTTGCCCTTTTCACGCATTCATACATACGTACAATATGCCGTAACAAAACTCTCAAAATCAGTAATATACAGGGTGTCCCACGGCGATGCCACACGGAGGGAAAGTACCTTAAATATTAAAGATAGGATATTTTACTGAAAGAAGACATCGTTTTATTTTTAATAATAAGTAGAACTGCATTCACAGATTTTTTAAAAATCGCCTACCTCAACCGGGAATCGAACCCGCCAAATGTGATTGAAAAATTACATGTATTTTATAATAGCGTTTGAAAGGGCTACTCATAAGCATTATTTTTTCCTAAATAACCTAGCATATTAAATGAAACTAAGATCATAAAATTTTACATTTTATTTAAAATTTTGTTCAGGGAAATTTTTTAAAATTTTCTTCATGAGCTCACTATTACCATGCAACTGGCTGGTATTAGTAAAAATAAATAATTCGAAAATGGAACACGTAAATTTACAAGCGTCTGTTCTTTTGTTTATTGTGAATTTCATTTTCGTTTATTAGCAATTTTTGTGTTAATTTACTTACCATGGCGTACCAAAATAATTTGAATTTAATAGAAGCATACTTTTTAAATCACAAAGACATTTCATTAGCTTTACGGTGGTACCGTGAAAGATATCCCGATAGACACACACCATCTCGATTTGTGTTGAAAAGATTGGTGGATAATTTAACAAATTTAGGACGTTTTGATCATCGCTTACAGCAACCACAGCAGCAGATAATAAACGTCAGCGATGATGAACTCAACATTCTGATTTACTTTGAAGCGTACCCGAAGAGTTCAGTGAGGGAAGGTGAAGAAGAAATTGGAGTTTCAAAGAGTAGAATACATCGCGTTCTGAAAAAATACAAGTTTAAAAGTTATGTTGAAGGGCGATTAGTGCAAAAATTACGGCCGGGAGATGCTGAAAGACGACTTAATTTCTGTCAACATATCGAGAGACTCATCCTTGAGGATCAAAATTTTTTGAACACCATCATTTGGACAGACGAGTCAAACTTTAGTAACAACGGTATGTACAACCGGCGTAATAATCGCATTTGGTCCAGACAGAATCCCTTACGAATCCGCGAGACTAATGATCAAGTGCGTTTTTCTTTCAACTGTTGGTGTGGGATTGTAAGTAACCGGGTTCTCTTAATACATTTTTACGAAGGAACTCTGAACACAGAAAGATATCTAGAAATACTTGAGATTTTAAGAAATGAGATTAATAATCTTCCTGATGCAGATCGACGAAATCTCATATTCCAGCAAGATGGGGCTCCGGCTCATAACAGTAGAAGAACAGCCGAGTTTCTTAATGAATATTTTCCTTCCTGGATTGGCACTTTTGGACAAATTAGATGGCCACCGAGATCCCCAGATCTAACCCCACTTGATTTTTTTTTATGGGGTTATGTAAAAGATTTAGTTTACAGGAACCGGTACAACAGTGTGCAGGAGTTACAAAATGAACTTAAACGTATTATTTCAAACATCCACCATGCAAAAATAAGTAAATCGACAGGGAGAGAAATTATTAAAAGAGTGAGAATTTGTATACAACAGAACGGATCACACTTTGAGCATTTGATAAATTAATTTTTTTTTTAAATAAAATGTAAAATTTTATGATCTTAGTTTCATTTAATATGCTAGGTTATTTAGGAAAAAATAATGCTTATGAGTAGCCCTTTCAAACGCTATTATAAAATACATGTAATTTTTCAATCACATTTGGCGGGTTCGATTCCCGGTTGAGGTAGGCGATTTTTAAAAAATCTGTGAATGCAGTTCTACTTATTATTAAAAATAAAACGATGTCTTCTTTCAGTAAAATATCCTATCTTTAATATTTAAGGTACTTTCCCTCCGTGTGGCATCGCCGTGGGACACCCTGTATATTACAATCATAGGAGCAGTTTAAAATTAATTTTATTCTTAACTAACTATCGGCTGCTTTAACCTTCTTTGGGGGGCCATCGTCTTGGTCTTGCTTTCTCTTTCTACCCCCTTGCCTGCCCCCTCTTTTACCCTTGTTGTTCTTAAAGTTTTTCATATTCCTGCGTCGTTTAGACATCTCTTCAACAGTCTTCTCTAGATACGTCTTCTCCTCTTCCCCCTCTAATACTTTGAATGCCACGTCTGTATCACCTATTTTCAGTTTGCCATCTGTTAACTTCTCTGCCAGTTCCTTTGCTGAGTTCTCCTTGGTCAGACGAACTAAACCTTCTTTGTCGCCCACTTTGAAGTCAACGTAAGCTACCTCGATACCTGCATAGAAATTTTTCGGTGATATCAGATTCAGAAGGCAGAAAAAAATGTTTTAGGAGATTTAAGAACTTAAGAAGCTGGAAGACATCCACTGCTTAATAAATACCTCCCCGTTACATGGGAAGGATTGCCATAATCCCCACGCTTGGCAGGCGTCTTGTTGATAGCAGTATAGGTGGTAGGTAATCCAATAGACTGACTCTGTTGCCGTCTTCTTGTTTTCCCTCAGTCGCTTTTTACCACACCCAATTGGAGAAGATGGGTGGGTGCTATTCTCATCCAGAAAACCCACACACAAAAACAATATTCTTTGTATAAAAGTGTATGAAGCAACACCCGTCGCGTATCCGGCCGTGTCATGTATGTTACTGTCAAAATTCAAATGATGAATTTTACACGGACGTTGCCGTTCCGCTGTGCGCCGCCACCGTGTGTACTGTCTATATTGTCTGCATGTGTGTGTAATCAGAGCCGTTTATTTATAGTGTACTTTTTATACCGTGGTACAGTTGACTAAATAGAAATATTACCGGGTTCAACAGACTAAATAACTGATGTCTCAGGTACGTAACTAAACGTGTTAAAAATAATAGCACAATGCTTACCCAAATTGACAATAGCGTCTCTTACATCCTCGCGTTTCATTGTATCATTGCCTTCGCTAAAACGCAATACTGTGCCTGTTGGCAACTTGAACTCTTCCTTATCCCCTTGCAACTGAAAAAGAAAGTAAATATAAAAAACCGGTCAAATGCAAGATGGACCCGCACATAAAGGGTTCCATATAATTTTTTTATTTCATAATTAATTTTTAGTTAATAATAATAATATTCTGGGACAATCCACACACGGTCATCTGATCCCAAACTAGGCAGAGCCTGTACTATGGAAACCAGACAACTGATACCAACACATAATTATATACTTCTCCTTTTTTCGTAAATACATACTTATATAGTAGATAAAACACCCAGACACTTGGTGGGAATCGAACCCACCCGTAGTTAGTATCTATAAAATTAGTATTTTTCGTTATAGTGGCACTACCTATTACAGTTCATAAGATACAGCTGGTTGACAGATGGAAGAACAGCGGAGGCTTAGTAATAGGGTCCCATTGCCACCCTTCAGGTATGGTACCCTGTAATAGATTGTGTGTTTCCACTGCTACAAACAAAGGTCCGCCCTTAGAAGGGAGGGGTTGCTATCATCCCTCCACTTGGTCGGCAAATACATGAGGTAGTAATCTAATAGAAATGCTGCTGGCCTATCTTCTTGTTTTCCTTTAGTTGCTTTCTACAACACCCGTTGGGAGGAGATGGGAGGCTACTTTTCTTGCCCAGACACCCCATGGGCTATCAAAATATCCATCATTATCATCTATTTAATAATTATACTTAAATTATGCATTGTATAATCTGAGAACTTTGATCAATATAAACAAGAAACTATATTGTATTGCAACAGAATTGATGTAGAAGAGGTTGGGAACCTAAAGTGCTTATCAACTCACTTCTTTCTCTTTTTCTTTGTTCTTCTTTTCTTTCATCTCCTTCTTGCTAGCATACTCCTCCTGTTTCAGCTTTATATAGTCGTCCTGCCAGTGTATCAGCAGTTCTGTCTCCTGGTACTTATGTTCTTTGGTGTCAATGAATTTTTGTGCCTGTAACAATTAATACAGTTACATTAATAATAATAATAATATCTTGGGACAATTCACACACGGTCATCTGATCCCAAACTAGGCAGAGCCTGTACTATGGAAACCAGACAACTGATACTAATACTTACATACTTTCTTTTTTGTAAATACATACTTATATAGATAGATTAACAACACCCAGACACTTGGCGGGAATCGAACCCACGACCCATCGGTTAGCAGGCAGGGTGTCTGACCACTAGACCAACGGGCCCGTCGTTTTTACGGCACAAGGGACCTTTTTTTTTTTTTTGTCGCGGAGGAAACCTTCCAAAAGGTACCGGCACAAGGGACCTACCACATTGGGTGGTAAGTCCCTTGTGCAAGGAATCTTCGAGGTTATCAGGTACCACTGCAGTGCCAGATATACTGCCGCCAATCAGCAGTGTAAGAACATAGCTGTGTTCTGGTGTGGAGGGCACTGTAGCTGGTGAAATTACTGGACACAAGAAGCATGTCTTGGGTGACGAGACGCAGTGCAATACAGCTGTCTATAGGCAGACGTGTTGTTTACCATCGAACATCTTGCTAGTCTAGTGACTGGGTTGAACAACATTAAAAAAGTTTGATGTGTTTATCAATATTGAGTTTTGAATAAATTTTCTGTAGTCCATTATCTCAAGTCCCGCATGTTAGAGTGGTTAGAGTCTGGTGTAAATCTTACGTGTGGGATAGTTATATATTTTAGTTATCCAATAGGTGGTTATCTTACATAATTTTAAATTATATTTAATTAGTAGGTTGCAGAGATTGAGATGGGTCAGTCATATAGAAAGGATGGATGGAACTAAAAGTTTAACCAAGGATACTTAAAAGACCAAGAAACCAACGGATGGGCTGTTTTAGGGAAGATCTGGAGCAATAGGGAAGTTAACCAACTGGAAGAGAAAGGCCAAAAGATAATTTGTTACATTACATAAAAATTCTGATTCACGAAAAGATTTCATAAGCTTTGCTACAATTTGTGACAAAATGTTAACTAAGAAACGATTTACTATGTTTCATAACCTTTTACAGGACATAACATAAAAAGTAAGAAGAAGTTAGATTTTACGTAAACATACCTGTTCCTTTGTCTTGAACGTAGCAAACACAGATCCTTTAAATACCCGTTTCTTAGTAGACCTCTCTTGATATTTCCTCATGATAATGTTTTCAACTTCCTCAAATTGTTTGAAAAACTTCAACAGGTCATCCAGAGTAGTTTCTTTTGGGAATCCTTTTGCATATATAGTTCTGCTGCTCAGTTCCTTCCTACGGTCTTCGTTCATCTCTGGCACTGGCATTTCGGGACTTCTACGTACTTTCTTGTTGTCTTCTGATATCTGAATATTGTTGACACAGTTTAATAGTGCTACATGTAAACACAATAGAGGTTTAGTTGGACTGTTAAGTTCTTTTTTACCTGTATACGTTATGTTTGTACGTATACAGGTGTTGGGGGTACTAATTAAGACTATACATGCCAATCACTTGATTGTCTGAAAAGTAAGATGATTCATACTTTGATGGGTATGTAATAAGTAGAACATGCGTTTGACCGCTCCCTGGTCTTTCTTCATAGCAAATTCTGAGAGTAAAGAGTGAATTAGTGCACTTGTGTCTACGTAGCACTTGTGTTCTATAATCTCTCTGAAAGACCTTTTTTTAAATTTATGGTGTCATTTAACTAGACAATATTCTGAATATAGTGTAATCTGGAAGCCAGTTGAAACTTTGGAAGTCATAGTTATAACATATCTCTTAAATGGTATAAATGAAGTATCCGAGCATTTGTCCGACTGGTTGTTACCGAACAACTGAAATTAGTTGTAAATGTTAGAATGATTATACATACCTCTAATAAACCAGTAGTGGACTTGTTGAGAGCTTTAGCAATAAGTTCTGTGTCAGTAGTCAATGTGGCAAGACGGTTGAAACGAGTCAAAATGTTGATTGGCACCCATCCCTCATCCAGTTGCACTTGTTCCCTTAAGAACTTGTCACGTGGAAGATTCAGGTCACCTGAAATAAAAGTTTGTACTATAGTTTTTTTTTTCTGACATGCGAAGTATTGACTTAAATATGGAGATGCCACGGCCAGTGGGTTGAGGAATATAGTTATAGTTTCATGTAATGTACTACATTTTTTTATACTACCAAGGTGGCAAGCAACTCCTGATGGTAAGCAGAAACTGTAGCCTATAGACATTAGCAACACCAAAAAATCACTAGTGTGTTGCCAACCCGACATTAGATATTAAGTCTTTTGTGTCCGGTATTTACACCAGCTATAGTGCCCTTCACACCGGAACACAGCTATGTTTACACAGTGCTGCTTGGTGGTACTGTGGTGATACCTATCTGTATCACCTAGTAATTATAATGAATTTAATATTTTTATTTAATTAGTTTAATGAAACAAAATATTTACAGTTTATTTACAAATATGTACACTTAAACTAGGTAAAAAACTTCCTCGAAGTTGTCGCCGCACTGGGAGGGAAGGGTACCTAAAAGACTGGCGGCATTACCCCTTTAATTTAATTTATTTATTCAAAAGGTATACCAACAGAAAGTATATTGTAGCATACATTGTCAAATAATGGTTAGCTGTTTTTGTGCTGATAAAAATTCCACTTAAAGGCATACACAACATTTCCAAAACACTAGTCAACATAACATTTCATTACAATCAATAATAATTATTATATGATTTATATACATTATAACTTCCAGAATGTCAAAAAATTTAAATAATACTTAGACTGAATTAAACAAATCAATAAATCATAATTATGTTCTGACTATATATTACATTACTAGCAATTCCCTGCGGCTTCACCCGCTATTTTTTTTACAAAGTTTACCAACCCCTTAGGCTGTAATCTTATTGGTTAATATTTCTCCGTTTCTCTGCTCCACTGCCTCGCTCCGCTCCGGTGGACAGGCAGCCTAACGCAGGGTGCGAAGCACATATTGATTTATTTTATTTAGACAATCTTTTAAGTAAAGTTACTTACATACAAAATAAAATACCACATTTAACCCCTTTAGGAATCGAATTTTCAAAAACCCTTTTTTAGGATGCTTACGTCATTAGAAGAACCTACTGTCCAAATTTCAGCTTTCTAGGTCCAGCGGTTTGGCCTGTGCGTTGATGAATCAGTCAATCAGGACAAGTGATTTTATATATATAGATAATATTAACAGTAATTGTTGTAATAATACTTACTCATGCCCCTAATATAGTAGTAAGCAAGCAACCAAAGTTAGGTTCTACTCAAAAGGAAGCCTATTGCCATTTTCCAGTTATGGTTCCTCTGGACTGGCTACCATTATACAAATATTTTTTTAATGGAAATGCTCAATTACTGGGGTAGTACTTGCCCCCCAACCCCTTCACACCCCTCAACTCGACGGCAGATAAAGGAAAGTCGTACCACAAATTATGTGGGTGATACCACATACACATTACAGTATGTCTCTATTTGTATTTGACTATGTAGTGTATATAGTAGTGAATATATTTTGACGATAGGTATAGGTACAAGTACAGCGATGTTTATGCCAAAGAGCACAATGAGACTATTGTTTTGTTACGTGGGTACGGAAATAACGCTCAACATTGTCAGCATTAAAAGGAACTCACCGAAATAGTACTCAATCTGTCTTATAATAGCCATATCCAAGTCGGTCTCCTCCTCCAAATTGTCTTCTTTTTTGTTCTTGTCCTGTCCATTACTCTCGGCTGCTACTTCATTAGCTTCAGTCATGTTTAATCCTCTAAAAATTCAATACTTTAGCGTGCTTTCGGCCTCATGTACTATATTTATGTATTGTGTAATATCTCAGATTAGAACTTACCAATCACAGTATTATATTTGTAAACACAGCAGGGGGTCTGGACGAGGGTTTAACTGAACGTTGAATTCGTGAAATCAATAGAATTCAAAGATAATCTTTAAAAACACGTGTTTCGATTTTTACCACACGCGGCCGGCCATTTCAAGGAGTGGGGAGCGTGGGGAGGGAGGAGTCTAATGACATTTAAGATTTCGTTCAGAAGTATGCTATATAACTCTATCCGGAATAGGCTAGAACTTAGAGGAGATACCACTACTCTAATTACTCTGAGGGCTAGACTCAGAGTAATTAGAATGGTATCTCCCTTATGGGGCTAGAACGCCTTCCCATTAGGGTCAACCTTAGAGGAGATACCACTGGAGAGAGCATGATGCGCTAACCCCCTCTGCCAAATTTTTGGTCATATGGTCAGGTCATTCTATATTTGTGTGCGTGTATTTTTGAATATGTTGCGAGTTTATTATAGTGTGGGTATGCGTGAAAGTGTATCTGTGTGTGTTTACTTCGCCTCCCGCACCCCGCAAAAGTGCCACGAAAAATTTGTTCGGGGAATCGACGTGATACTAACTCCTTTGGTACTTTCTCTGAGGGGTCAACTACTAAATCCATAAATACCTAGTATGTATGACTTAATAGTATTCAGTTCAAAGTTGCTTAGCATAACCGCAGTAACTCATGACTTACTGCTTTTATCACAAGCAACCCATACCTTATTAGGTTTCACATAATAACATAAACGAATGCGAATAATTATAGAAAGAGCTCGTTTATTAAACCTTTTTTGCTCTGAAGCAATGATTTGAGATAAACCTAATTTGGTTTTCATTATCTGAGGTCGATAAACTGTACCTTGCAAAAATAAACCTTGCGTGACTCTAGGAAACAAAATCATAAAAAACACCAAGCTTCTCTAGGTTCTACTTTCTATACAGAGTCTTTAAAACATATAATAATTATAAAATAGCGCGGCAGTATTGTAGTCAATTTAAATTTGAACAAATAAAACATTATTTTATTCTTGTTTACGTAGTATTTCTACGAAACAATCTAATTTACTATTGATTTACTATAAATGTTTCTTATACGTCATAAAACCATAGATATAATTTTTTTTCATATCTTTGCATAAAACTGTAAAAATGACACCCCAGGAACCCTTTTTACGATTTGTTTACAGTAGTACAAATTGTATTTCTGTTGTATTTCTATGAAATAATACATTTTTACTTTATGAACGTCTTAAAACTATAAAAACAACAACAACCCAAGAACCCTCAGCAAGAACCCTTTTTACAATCGTAACAATTACTTTTTGGTAAAACGGATAGGGTCTGACATCGATATACTATACCAACATATAGTTGGTATAGATGGGGCATGAAGATATAGTTGACCCTGTATCTTCATGAGATGGGGTCTGAAATATTTTTTTGGTCAGTGGATTTCTCTTCTCTTGTCATTGTCAGCAAAGAAAGACGATTTGTCAGTGTCAGATAGACGTCGATAGCTGATTACCATCTGATTACCTTCACTTCACTCAGTCACAATTATTGTCTATGCCCACAATAAATAAATAAACATAACCTCCAAAAAGCGATACAGAAATTAATTATTTTTTTACAAGTAAGTCCGAATACTTATTTTCTAACAAAAGAAAGATATGCATTAGTGTAGCCACAACTTAAAAAAATGGGAGTCCGAGGTTTGACCACTTACATCAATTTTAATCAAAACTCATTCCTTCAAGATTTCACACTACACGATACATCCCTGATCATCGATGGGCATAGTCTTTGCGCTCAACTATATAGACTGCTAAATAGTTACTCAGCCTTCGGAGGCGACTACGACAAAATCTTATCGTACGTGAAAAATTTCTTCAGAAATCTTCGCAAATGTAATATCACCCCGTACGTTCTTTTCGACGGGAGTTACGAACGGAAAAAGCTGAAAACCGCTTACAGCCGGTTAAGGTCGAAGATCTACGGTGCCTCGAAGCTAGATCCTGTCACACAAGGAAGTATACAGATCTTTCCGCTGCTACTCCGCGATGTATTTAAGGAAGCTCTATCCGATATGAACATACCTTATACAATTTGCGAATTTGAAGCCGATGACGAAATTGCTGCAATGGCACGACATCTAAACTGCCCAGTGCTAAGCTATGATTCCGACTTTTTCATCTACAATGTTCTCTATATCCCTTTTAATACATTGGAATTAAAACCTAAACCTATTGATATTGATGGTAGCAAAACATATGTGATTGAATGTAAGATTTATAAAGTTGAACATATGGTCAGAAATTTTGGTGATTTTAAACAAGAAATGCTGCCTTTGCTAGCTACACTGCTTGGTAATGATTTTGTTAAGAAAAAAGTGTTTAACAAGTTCTTTTCTCAATTTAAATTACCGAAAATTAAAAAGAAGAAAAATGACCAACAGAGGTGTATCCACGGTCTATTTCAATGGCTGCAAAATGAAACTCTTGAGACAGCTATAGCCAAGATAATCGGAAGACTGAAAAAGAATCAAAAACATAGAGTTCTTGGTATTATCAAAAGAAGTATTGACGGTTACAACAGTAGCCACTGCAGATCATTGAAATATTTCAATATATGTGAAGAAACACCACAAAAGTTTGATTGGCATTTGCCTGAAGAGGTTGAAACAGCAATTATTGATGAGGAAAATGAGGAAGACTGCGCTGATTCTGATGACACAGAAGATTCTTCTGATATTGAACAGGAATTGGAAGAAGGTTCTGGAATTGAGAATGGGAGTTCTGATGATGATGATAATGATGAACTTATTCTTGGTGTACCAGACTGGTTTGCAGAACGAATCCGACAGAATTACATACCTCAATCATATATCAACCTTTACACCCATCATCTACACTTCTGTGTACCCCAAGCAGAAGATTATACTGATGATGATTCCTTCCTTTGTACATTACCTATTCTGAGGTATGCATTTGACATCCTAACAGACTTCTCTCAAGAACATTGCATCTATGTTAGCAGGGTGAAGAATTCTCTCTATGAAAGAAAAATGATAGGGAAAGAGTATTCAACATCAAGACTTTTAGATAAACCATACAAAGACTTAAATGAAGAAGAGTTGCAGCAGTGTTTTAAACATTTTCTAAATGAACAAATGCCATTATTGGATTTAGACGTGTTGGACCAACTGCCAGCAAATTTCAAACTTTATCTTATATCTATTTTGTGGTGGGTATCAAAATGTGCAGTCCCTATAGAAAATGTTCACAGTCTTTTTATGTCATATGTTATGTTGGAGGCTGTTGATGAAAAAACAGGTACTTTTAGAGGTCATTATCATTTCAACAATAAATATGGAAAGAAAATAGAGGAACTAAAAACTTCTGGACATACATACAGCTTTGATGAAAATGAACTCTTTTTGAATAAGCACAAAGTGCAGTATGAAGACTGCCTGATCGCTGCTAGCGTACTGCTAAAGCATTTTGATTTGGATGACAAAATTAAGAAGCGACCAAAAACTTACAATAATAGGAGAATGCATTCGCTAGCACAGTTTCAGTGCTGTTTACAGCAGTTTAATTCATTAAATATACTATGCAGGTCTCCTTATGAAGGTACAAAGTATTCTAAATGTTTTAACGGCACATTTGTTTATAATTTAGCTACCAAGATGGAGAATCAGACTGATCCTATCTTCTTTTTTGAACAGTATCTTAAAGGAGCGACCACAGTGTTAGTGTTTTATAAAAACCTATATAGTATATATGCGAAATGTGCAGATAAAATGGGTTTAACGACGGCAAAATGGTGTAAAAAGAAGCGTAGGAGCAAGAAAAATATGGAGGATGATGAAATCAATTTTATTGTTAAAGGTTTTGAATCAGAGGTTTTTATTTGAATAAAGTTTTTATTGTTATTTTGTTGTATTATTTATTATACAAACAAGCCTTGTCACCGTATTAATATCGCGTTGCGGTTCGATTAATATATTCGAGGGATGAGTGCGTAATGAGATCTGATACAAAAAAAAAATATCTACCTATCAACGGGATAAGAGGTTCGCCTGATGGTAAGCGGCAGGCCTGCCTATAGACAGCTGAATTGCACACATTAGTTATTAAGTCCACTGTCCAGGTGATGGTATGGTTTTTTTTTGGGGAGGACAGTCGCAGTTGGCCGCAGATGGCCATTACAGCTTCACCGGACAATAGGAGGCGAGCGCTTAAAGCACTCTAGCCTTAGCGGCAGAAGTAGCGACGAGCTCAAGGGCACCTCAGGGAGGCACGGCCTCGGCTTGGGCTGTCGCTTAGAGAGGGCTGATTTTACCACCGGTTCACAACGCGCCCCCACAGAGAAGAACCGGCAAGAAAGTCAGTGGGGTGATGCTCGTCGTTGAGGTCGCATACGTACGACCCTTCGGCCTCGCCGGCGAGACCGGTGTCTGTTTGATAGTGTAGCATACGGTTGTCGGGGAGGGGCAGGCTCAATGCCATGGTCCAATAGGGCCGACATTGGGTCTGGGGGATCTATCAATACGTGTCGCGGACGGCGGTGCGAGTCTGAAGGACTAGGAGCATAATCGGCGGCGGCGCGGATTAAACGGTTAGGGAAGGAAAAAGCTACCAGTAGCACCCTCATGCGGCGTGTTTTGCAACTTTTCTGGGTTCGACTTACTTTAGAAATGAAAAATTATGATAGTAGATCAGTAATAAGCAATTGTTATTAGAAGTCTTATAGCGGTATTGGTAAATAGATTGTGGTTAAATTATTACGTTCTTGGGTGCCGGGTTCGAATCCCAGCCCGTATGAAATCTTTTTTTTATTTTATGTCTATAATACCTATGCATATACTATTGACGTCCGCGTGATTTATATCGGATACAACATAGTGTTAGCTATTTTTTTATTAAAAATGTCCGACGCTATTTAGAGTTTCAAAACCGTCCGCTGCAGGCGCTGGTGGTGGGGGGCACTCTTTGGATTCGCTAGACAGACGCGCTCGCAGGATAATTGACGATAACGACCTAACAAATGAAAAACTGCAGCAATTGGATCATCGTCGCCTAGTTGCATGTTTATCGGTATTTTACAGATTGTTCCACGGTGAATGCGCTCAAGCACTTTTTGACCTTGTACCACCATCCCCTTTCTTTTACCGGACTACCAGGCGCCGGCAGGGTCTCCACCGTTTTGTCGTTGACACTCCAACTTGCCGCACTAAGCGTTTCGCTTCTTCTTTTCTCATGCGCACGGCCAAGCTGTGGAATACCCTCCCGGACAACGTTTTCCCTGATAAATATAACTTGGGTGTATTCAAGTCTAGAGTGAACAGGCATCTTATGGGTAAGCGCGGTCCATCCTAGACCACATCTTCACTTACCATCATGTGAGATTGTGGTCAAGCGCAAACCTATTTATTATAAAAAAAAACTAAGTACCTACTTAAGGGGTCGTCCATTAATCACGTGATGTTTTTAGCAACTTTTTAACCCCTCCCCCCTCTTGGTGATATGTGGTGAGGTTTTAAACTAACCCCCCCCTCCCCCACCCAAAATCACGTGTATTTTTTTTTGTACAAACTATATTGAAATTTCCGGAATATTATCTTTAACGTAATCGCTACCTGTATGGTAACTGATTAACTGTTGAAGGGGAAGTCGTTGCCGGCACGCGGTAAGTCAAGGCCACGTCCCGCTGTTTGGTTTGGAAATCGTGCATTCAACGAAAAATAAATACACGTGATGTCTCATTATACCCCTCCTGGTGATATGTCGTGATTTTTTCGGAACCCCTCCCCCCCCTTTCGAGCCTCACGTGATTAATGGACGACCCCTAATATACTCTTATCTATGGTCCAGGTAGGTACTACCGCCGTGACAGATATTCTGCCGCCGAGCACCGAGCCGCAGCTGGTGAAATTACTGGACACAAGGACTCAATAACTAATGTTTCGAGGTGACGGGACGGGAGTGCAAAACAGATGTAGCTGTCTATAGGTAAGCGTGTCCTTACCATCAGACGGATGCCTTGCTTGTCTCGTCACCAGGTTGAATAAAAAAAGCTCCATCTGTTGGAATTTTGACATACTAATGTAGTTTGTAATAAAAGTCAACTTTTTAACCCCTCCCCCTTTCGTGGTGATATGTGGTGAGGTTTTAAACTACCTTTTACATAATTCATGTTTCTTCAGAAACTCAGAAACAATTTACCCGATCGTAATGAAATTTGCATGGAATCATCATAGTAGTTTACTCTCTCGAATAAAAAAAGAATCATCGAAATCGGTTCATATTTATCAGAGAAATGTAAAGGAGAACATCAGTTTTATGGTTTTTACCAGATAAATTCCTCCATATCATTCATGGTCCTCCAGGAAGTTCTTATCCGGTTGTGATAAACTTCATACAGGTTCATTAAAGTGGTTTCTTCTTTCGAATAAAAAAAGAATCATTGAAATTGGTAAATATTTACCAGAGTTATGACCATTTTTGTCCTTAAAAAGCACCATAAAGTCATCTATATAGGCTTTCCTGCAGCTCTCAGTGCGCAGTCACCATTCTTGTTTTTTCAGGAACTACTTATTACTAAGCAATAATTTTTTTATGGGACCCAATTAACGGATTAAAGAATGGATGGAAGAAAGATTTTTTCAAATCGGTTCATAATTGCCAGAGTTATGCGCGAACATACATAGAAAAAAAAAATATATACAGACGAATTGAGAACCTCCTCCTTTTTTGAAGTCGGTTAAAAAGTAGGGAATTGAGAAATATTTTTTAGCGCAGGCGCCCCGTCCTGCCCCACCATGCCCCGCTGTGGGTACGCTCTAGGTATAACAATTAAATTAGATCTAGACTGGTGCTAACTCATCATAGATAATAAGGCTCAATTCATACCAACATGGCAACGGTGCGGCGCGCACTATCACTGTGAAAGAATTTTAAACTTAATTTACAATACGTAAAAGACCAGTATCGCTTGAAAAGCTCAAAGAAGCCGCACGAATGCGCGTGCCCGCTGCGGCGCCGCGAGCGGCGACCGCGCGCCTTTTGGAGAGGAGTTTCCTTGTAGAATGTACGAACTAGACTCAATGCGCGAGGCGGCGTGCGGCCGCGCGCGGCTGTTCGCGACGCCACTGCCGGCCGTGTTGCGCCACTTCTGGCCGCTGCTGTCCGCTGCCGGCCGCTGCCATCTTGGTGTGAATTGAGCCTAACCGTCTCGCTTACCGTGAACATCTCGCTCGCCTCGTCTTCAAGTTGAGTATGCATTATCTTTTCTATTTGCCCGACTGCCCCAGGAAGAGGGTTATGTTTTTCGAGAGTATGTATGTATGTATGTCTATTTCTTTGGCACGGCCTACAGCCTTTTATAATCGGTAGTTGATGATGATATGATGATAGTTTATTCGTCCATATACAGGACAGGCGAAGGAATTTCTCCATACTGCCAAATCTTTTATAGAATATCCGATATACACCCTGTATACATATATGTATACATGTGTATACGTTTCATGTACTTATGTATTAGTAGTTTATGCAGCAAGGGGTCTTAAAGTAGTGTCTTATGTCGCGGGCGATAAATTGAATCGCGAGCATAACGAAGGATTCTAGGAACTCTCGAGCGCATCGAGGGAGTATAGAGTTAACTCCTGAGCGTAGCGAGGGAGTTAATACTAGAATCCTGAGTACAGCGAGGGATTTAAGCTCGCCCAAGACCAAGACACCTTTATCCCCGAGCCTCGAGCAGGGGCGTACGTTCGAAATTCAAATCACATTATTACCCTAGGGAGTTTAGTATAACATTATTAACCGGCTAGACTATAGGGCTAAAGGGCTATAATGAGGTACTTTATGTCAAGTTTATATGACACATAATGGAACATTATCGAGCAGGTGTGTGAAAAATGTTTTTTTGAGCCCATTTCATTTGTTCGCAGTCGGGCTTTTTGTGCTTTTATTAACCGACTTCAAAAAGGAGGAGGTTCTCAATTCGTCTGTATATATTTTCTTTTTTTTTATGTATGTTCGCGCATAACTCTGGCAAAAATGAACCGATTTGAAAAAATCTTTCTTCCATCCATTCTTCAATCCATTGATTGGGTCCCATAAAAAATTATTGCGTAGTAATAAGTAGTTCCTGAGAAAACAAGAATGGTGACTGCGCAGGAAAGTTGCAGGAAAGCCTATATAGATGACTTTTTTGTCGCTTTTTAAGGACAAAAATGGTCATAACTCAAATATTTACCAATTTCAATGATTCTTCTTTTATTCCAAAGAAGAAACCACTGTATTGAATCTGTATGAATTTTATCACAACCAATTAAATTATTTTATACTTTTCAGTGATATTGAAGTCGGTTCAATTTTTTTTTAAAAAGATTTTATAATTTATAACTTGTTAATCTTGTTATCTTAGCTTAAATAGGTATTGTATAGATTGAATATATTGGAATATAAACGTAAGCCATAATTATGAACGCAGTGGTTACATTCACTTTGACGTTTCGTTCTACTTTTATTTATTGTTATCTGTGCTCATTGCTCTCTTAGGCTCTGTCTGCAATAAACCGTTTCACTTGTAATTCTATTTTCGTGTATATTATTATTTCCCTACAGGTTATGGATCGTAACCACGCTCTGCTACCAGGTTATGGGCCGTCCCGTATACCTTTAATAGATCCGAAGTTGAATATTTTTTGTAGAAAAGCCGATATAATTAGTATTTTTCAGCCTTTTTTCATATTCACCGTCCCGAGTAAAATGGCTACGTCTAGCATTCAAATTGAAAAATTAACCGGCCGGGAAAATTACTCGACTTGGAAGTTTGCAGTTAAATCATACCTAGAACACGAGGAGTTGTGGGAATGTGTTGATCCGGGCACTGAAGTCGACGCCAAGAAGGATATAAAAGCTAAGTCGAAAATTATTTTGTTGGTAGAACCAATCAACTACGTACATATCGAAAGTGCAAAGTCATCGAAAGAAGTATGGAAAAACCTTCAAAATGCTTTCGAAGACTCCGGGCTGTCCAGAAAAGTCGGTTTGCTGAGAGATTTAATAAACACATCGTTAGATAACTGTTCAAGCGTCGAGGATTATGTGAATAAAATAATGAGTACTGCATATAAACTACGAAACATCGGCTTCAATGTTGGTGATGAATGGCTGGGAACGCTCATGCTGGCAGGTTTACCGGATAATTATAAACCGATGATCATGGGTCTGGAAAGTTCCGGCATAAAAATTTCATCAGACTTCGTAAAGACAAAACTTTTACAAGAAGTGAAAGTTTCTGAGTCTTCTGCATTCTTTACAAAACAAAATACCTATAGAAATACCTCTAATAATACAAAGCCAAAAGGAAAAGGCCCTCGTTGTTACAATTGCAACAAATATGGTCACTTTAAGAACCAATGTTCAGTAAAAAAATCTAATAACAATTTTTCAGCAATTTTTTCAGCTTACAGCTCAGTAAATCAAGATGACTGGTACATTGACTCAGGTGCAACAATGCACATGACTAGACATTCAGACTGGATGTATGATTTACAATCACCCCCAATTAAAAAAATAAAAGTGGCGAATAATGATGCAGTCTCCGTGCTTAATATGGGTAAAGTAAACATTCAGACCAATTTATGCAAAGATGGGCATCCAATCCAGGTGAGAAATGTTTTATTAATTCCTGAACTCAGTGCAAACCTGTTATCAGTCAGTCAGTTAACGAAAAATGGATGTAAAGTTGAATTTACTGATATGGGTTGTAACATCTATAATGCCAATAAGTGTCTGTTAGCAACTGCAAGATTAACTAATAACATGTACAAACTCAACATTGTTACTGGCAATGCCTATACTGTTTCATGTGAAAGTAAGACGGATATGATTACTTGGCATAAGAGAATGGGGCATTTAAATATGGCTGATGTAAAGAGGTTAGAGTCTTGTGCTAAGGGTATAACTATTACCAACAAACTTGTTGATACTGTTTGTATACCATGTTGTGAAGCAAAACAAACACGATTACCGTTTCCACACTCCGGTTCAAGAGCAAGTACATTGCTAGAGATAGTTCATACCGACTTATGTGGTCCGATGGAGACACCATCCGCAGGTGGTGGGAAGTACTTCATAACCTTCATAGATGACTATTCCCGTAAAGTATATGTATATTTTCTAAAGAACAAAATGGATATTAAATCGGTGTTTAAAAAATTTAAAGATGAAGTAGAGAATGAGTTAGACAAGAAAATAAAGGTATTAAGAAGCGATAATGGTAAAGAATATTGTAATAAGGAATTTACTAATTTTCTAGCAGCTTCCGGCATCAAACCAGCACTCCATACACGCCTGAGCAGAATGGACTAGCTGAACGAATGAACAGGACTTTGGTGGAGCGTGCAAAATGCATGCTGTTTGAAGCAAAACTGCAGAAAACATATTGGGCTGAGGCGGTTGCTACCGCTGCCTATGTTATCAATAGGTCACCATCACGCGTTCTGGATGAGGTAACACCTTATGAACGGTGGACTGGTAAGAAACCAAATTTATCACATTTAAGGATTTTTGGCTCTAAAGCTATGGCCCATATTCCGAAACAAAATCGTTTAAAATGGGATAGCAAATCACGTGAATTGATTTTCGTTGGTTACTGTGACAATTCAAAGGGATATAGGTTATTTGATCCGATCAATAAGAAGGTAATCATCAGCAGGGATGTAATATTTATTGAAAACACAGTGGACATAGATAATATCACACAGAATCCTGTGTCAGAGCCACAGCTTATTACTATTCCGCTTAACTCAAAGAAAGATAGATCAAATACACAGAATTGCACACAGGAAAGCATAGAGGTTATATCTGTTACCGATAGTCCACATACTGAGATACAAGATGCCACTTTATCACCATCAAATACTACTGGATCTTTTGATGATTGTGTGATGAACAGAATGACAGATGATGAAACATATTATCCCAGTGGAAGTGATTATGACAGCTCAGAGAGTATTGAGAGGAATATCACTTTGAGATCTCATCAGAGACGCAATGTGGAGGGCAATAATTTTATGTGTGTTCAGCAAATTTCAGATCCATTGACTGTCAAAGAGGCTTTATCAGGTTCCAATGCAGAGAATTGGAAAAAAGCAATGGATGAGGAGTATCAGTCTCTATTGGAAAATAATACATGGGAAATTACTACTCTACCGACCAACAAACGTCCCATACCGTGCAAATGGGTGTTTAAAACTAAGACAGATGAAAATGGAGAAATTATAAAACACAAGGCAAGGTTAGTGGTTAAAGGATGTTCACAAAAACCTGGAATAGACTACACAGAAGTATATTCACCAGTTGTTAGACATGCTTCTCTGAGATATTTGTTTGCTTTGGCGGTTAAATACGATTTAGACATATGTCAAATGGATGCTGTATCAGCATTCTTGCAAGGAGACATCGAAGAGGAAATTTATATAATTCAACCACCTATGTATGAAAGTGGTGAACAAGTATGTCGGCTAAAAAAATCGTTATATGGCTTAAAACAGGCTAGCAGACAATGGAATATGAAGCTTGATTCTACACTGAAAGGGATGGGATTAATACAGTCTAAGCTAGATCCATGTATTTATCATAAAATTGAAGATAACATCAACATGATACACACATCAAAAGTGTCTAGGGATCAATATATATTTTTGCAATAACTTTTCTCCTGATTGATATTAATTAAAATTTTCTTTAAGGATTCATCAAATAAAGTGTTTTCGTTTGTCACAGTAACGATAAACCAAGTCACCTTTGCATTAATAAAGAAATTTGCCATTTTCCTAATAAAGGGATTTTTGACATTTGAACCACTAACACAAAAGTTCGAAAAAAAGACTGAAATAACAGTTTTCTTTAAAATTTTATTGGGTTACTTAAACAATTAATAATCCGTGTTTCTACCGCGAACACTAACAACACAAGAACATCGGTTTGGCATACTCAAAATGAGTTCATCCAAATCACGCTGTGGAATGGCCGCCCATGTTCGTTGCAACAACAAAAAAAGGTCTTCTTGCGACTGGATACCCTCCATATTCGGCAGAGCTCTTCTCTGTAGCATATCCCATGCATGCTCAATCGGGTTCAAGTCTGGCGACTGAGCAGGCCAGGGCAGGACATTGATGTTAGCTGCGGCGAGAGTCTGTCTTACAACTCTTGCGGTGTGCGGTCGTGCATTATCATGCATTAACTGAAATAAGGGACCGATTTGCACTTGTAGAGGAACGATGACGTCTGATACAATCGTCTCAGCATAAATTTGAGCGTTGAGGTTGCCTCTGATCCAAATCAACTCAGTTCTTCCGCCGATCCAAATACCCGCCCATACCATGATGGTTCCACCACTATAAGGATGGACTTCCTGGCAGGATTTTAATCGCTGTTGGCGTCCAGGGGTTCTCCAGTGTCGTATACGTCTTGTATCCGGTCTCATACCAAAACGAGACTCATCAGAAAAGCACACGAAACGCCATTGTTCTTCTGCCCAATTTCTGTGTTCAAGAGCCCATTGATATCGAATCCTACGATTGTGCATTGCTATAGGTGGTACCCGTAGCGGTCTTCGGGAATGAAGGTTCACTTCATGCAAGCGGTTTCTGACTGTTTGGTCGCTAATTAAGTTCCCTGAAGAGTGATGAAGCCTCACGGCTAACATCATGGCAGTTATTGTTGGAGCTCTTCGAGTTAAGATTTGAATATATCGGTCTTGTCTCCGTGTGGTGCAGCGATACCGTCCTCCATGGTGCTCAGCCACGGTACCAGTGCTTCGGTAACGTGTCCAAAGTCGACTGATAACACTCTGACTTGTATTCAGAGCTAAAGCCACAGTACGTTGTCGGGAACCAGCTTCTATCATTCCCACGGCTCTGAGCATTTCTTCCCTGCTTAAATGACGTCGCCGCTCCATAATAACGTTGGTTTTAATCAGTAGTAGGGAAACAGTAGCACTAATAATGTCTTCAATGCGTTGTATGTTTTTATAGGGAAAATATTGACAGCTGATTTTCATCTTTTACTCGAATTTGATTCACAGTTCCTGATTCAAATTATGAAATGCACCAAAAAGGATCCATATAAATTTATAAAATCATAAATTTATTACAAAGCCACATCTCAATCTCAAGAAATCCGCTTAAAAATGCTTGATCCCTTGACACTTTTGATGTGTGTATTTATAGCTATTTATGTGGATGATTTAGTTTTATTTACAAACAAACAAGAATATAAAAGCTATATTATAGAAGAGCTACACAAGAAATTTAAAATGAAAGATCTTGGAGATATAAGCTATTGTATTGGAATACATGTAGAGAGAGACAGGAAGAATGGCGTTATATATTTAGATCAAAGAAAGTACATACAAGAAGTGTTAAACAAATTTGGTATGTCTGATTGCAAATCTGTTAAAACTCCAATAGATATGAACACAAAGTTTACAGGTATTTCTGAATCATCTAAGGTGGCACATGATGTACCTTATCAAGAACTAATTGGGTGCTTGTTATATATTTCACAAATTACAAGACCAGACATAAGTTTTGTTATAAATATGTTAAGCAAGTATAATAACAAGCCAGAAATGTCACATTGGTTTGCTTTGAAGCGTGTTTTGCGTTACTTAAAAGGTACTCAAGATTATAGACTGAGTTATAAACAAAACACAGATGAGATAATGACGCATGGTTACTGTGATGCGGACTGGGCAAGCTCCGGAGATGACCGGCGTTCCTGCACAGGTTACACATTCTTGTTTCAGGGAGGATCTATCAGCTGGAACTCTAGACGCCAGCCTACTGTTGCTTTATCTTCAACGGAGGCAGAATATATGTCTCTGTCATCATGTGTACAAGAAGCATTGTGGTTAAAACAGTTTCAAGAAAGTTTATGGCCACAGCTGAAAAATAAAGCTATGGTAATCTACAGTGATAATCAAAGTCCTATAAAACTTTCAGGTACTGATGGTTATCATTCTAGGACAAAACACATCGACGTGAGGCACCATTTTGTACGCGATAAGGTTGTTGCGGGAGCCGTTGATATTCGCTACATACAGACGGACATGATGATTGCAGATTCCCTTACCAAGGCAACATCGCACACAAAACTGGCATATTGCTCGACGAAGATGGGATTATGTTTAAGGGAGGATATTGGAATATAAACATAAGCCATAATTATGAACGCAGTGGTTACATTCACTTTGACGTTTCGTTCTACTTTTATTTATTGTTATCTGTGCTCATTGCTCTCTTAGGCTCTGTCTGCAATAAACCGTTTCACTTGTAATTCTATTTTCCTGTATATTATTATTTCCCTACAGAATATGTATTGAATACATTTAAAAATAAACAAATGACAGTAAAATTATGATAGTGATGTTTATATTTTTTCACACCACCTGCTCGATAATGTTCCATTATGTGTCATATAAACTTGACATAAAGTACCTCATTATATCCCTATAGTCTAGCCGGGTAATAATGTTGTACTAAACTCCCTTGGGTAATAATGTGATTTGTTTTTTTCTTGTCCCTTAGTTCTCCCTAATTGGGAAGGCAAAAGGTTCTAGCTCATACAGCCTCGTCATAAGTAATCTCGTAATAAATCAATTTGTAGCTTGTAGTTAAGCCAATTCTTAATTTATTTATTTATATTTATTTATTTTTTTTTTTTTTGCTGTCATTTTCCATTCATGTTTTCAGGCAAAAGCCAATTCTTCATTAAAATGTAATTTGAATTACGAACGTAAAATATTTTTTTACCACGGAGACTTTACAGTAGGTAGGTATATAAACCATTCTCTCTAAGCAGAGGCTTGCACGAAACAATCGCCAGGAGCCGAATTGGAGCCGAACCTTGTTCTAGGTTCTAGAAAAGAAAAAAAATTGATAAAAAGAAGGCGATAACGCTGTTGATATTATTTTAATTCTAGAAGTTTTGTATTTTACTGTCTCGCCTCGCAGTAGGTGTGGGCGCGAACGCTGGAAATCGGTGTGTTGATATTATTTTATTTCTAGCAGTACGTATTTAATAATAATAATAAATACACTTCATTGTACCATTGAGATTTTACACCAAAAATTACATGTTGAACAATACGTTGATGATGTAAAAAGGTGGCCTTATCGCTAAAAAGCAATCTCTTCCAGATCACCTAAGCAATCTCTTCCTAGTACTTGTATTTCATTACCTCGCAGTAGGTGTGAAAAGTAGTATATTCTCCTCAGGGATAAAGGTGTCTTTGTCTTGGGCGAGCTTGAATCTCTCGCTGTACTCAGGATTCTAGTATTAACTCCCTCGCTTTGCTCGGGAGTTAACTCTATGCTCCCTCGCTGCGCTCGGGAGTTACTAGAATCCTTCGTTATGCTCGCGATTCAATTTCACGCCCGTGACATAAGACACTGCTTTATCCCCTTGGTGCATAAACTACTATTTCTACATATTTTCATTTTTCAGTTGTCTATTAGCATGTGACAGACAATTGTCATGTACAATGTTACGTACCTACATGCTAATGTTTTGTTGCAAGTTTTTTTCGTTGAGCGTCAAAAAATATTAGGTATCATTATACCTAATATTTTTTGACGCTCTCTGCCGAGTTCCAAGGTGGACGAGTAGAATTTTAAATTCAAACAACTTTTATGTAGTTATTCATTTAATCTTACTGTGGCCATTACTATATGCCACGAAACGTCTGGTCCTAGAATTAGCCAGTAGGCCTACCATGAGTTTATCAACATGACATCGTAAACGCCATATAGAACGGTTACGTGTTCACGCGACTACACCAAGGCTACGTTTTCATATCTACCATGGGATCATTTCACATCTAAAGTTTACGCTATCGCCGCTACGTTACCGTTAAAAAGTAAGTCCTTAAAACAAAAGAAACTATGACGCAGCATTGTTTAAGCAAAATAGACTTTATCACATTTGTATGAAAAGTATTCTACAACAATAACCCGCTATACGTTACTTATTATAATGAGGATTGTATTCGGGAACGCGAGTGAATATTATATAAACAATCAAATAAGATAAGGACTATTTGTTTAGTTTAAGCAACTTAGTAACGAGGCAAGCCGGCCTTGCGATGGTAAGCAACATGCCAGCCCATAGTCAACTGCATTTTACTTGGTAGACATTAGTTATTACATCCCTTAAGTTGTAATAATAAAGCAAAGCTCGGTCATTTCAAAAGCTACACAGCGGAATTCAGAAATACAACTTGGCGGTAGAATATCTGACAATCCGTCAGGGCAGGTCGGAGGGATGTAGGCGTCTTAATAACTGCCCATTGCTGTCGTGGCCACCCATCACTGGATTAGTATTCCTTTATACGTCTGGAGTATGAAATTCTGATCCAAAACGCTCAATAAAATAAAAAAAAAAAAAAAAAAAAGCCTTTATTTCTACTCTACATTACTTTTGGTCCTAAATATGTATAATTACAATGCTTCACTCAGTAGTCGCCTTAACGGCGTAGGCCTCCCCTAACTTTACCCACAGATCTCTGTCTCTTGCTTTTCTCATCCAGTCCGGTCCACATTGCTGAACAAACACGTCCCGCCATCTCTTTCTTGGTCTTCCCTGTTTTCTCTTCCATCCTAAAGGAGTCCACTCAGTCACCCTCTTTGTCCACCTAGTATTTTCCAGTCTACAAATATGCCCAGCCCAGTTCCATTTAGTCATTCGTATCCTTTCTTTCACATCCAGTAATTTAGTCATGCTCCTTACTCTTGTGTTACTTACTCTGTCTGATCTTTTTTTTTTATGCCTAACATGCTCAATAAATACACCAAAATGCCAAAACGCTCAATAAATACACCAAAATGCCACACAAAATAAAAAATAAGACGCCATTTTACTTTTACTGTACTTGTTTCACCCATATAAAATACAGTGAGAGCCACACGAGAGCACGTTATAGTAATCTATTGTTTATTCTATCACAAAGTGTAAAATTATTAAGTCATGGTAGCATAAACATCAGTTGCTATACAATCGTATTCGAAAACGTTAGCTGCGTTTCGTTTTTGCCACCTACATTATTAAACTGTACCGTTTCACAAAACTCGTAGTAGAGCAAGTATAGAAAACTACAGTCTGTATAGACACTTGACAGTATTCTACCGTCGTAAATTAGTTATTAAAACTCGTGATAGGCCTACAGTTTATTCAAGTGTGAACACACGCCAGATAGATAAGTACGGATCCTGCATGACTAAAAAAACCAAAGATAAACACAGTCGGATAGGCCAACTGGCGATATCTAGAAACGGGTAAACAAAATGACCCGTCGTAAAATATATTATATTAGATTATATTGGACCAAATAGCGTAGATGATAGTGAAAATAAATTTAAAGTAAAACACTTTTTAAAAAACAAGCTTTTATTTAAATGCGCTAAAAAGAATAAAATAAACTTTTCCATTAAAACTTTTAATATCTATTTATAACGTCATTACACAATTTATATGATATAAAAGCTTGTCGCGAGATTATAGTACCTACTCGTACTTACATAGTTTGCAAATTTTAAAACTTAAAGTCAATAAAATCTAATTATTAATTTTCTTGTTTATATTCTTATAGGTAAATCTCGCGACAAGCTTTTATATCATATAAATTGTGTAATGACGTTATAAATAGATATTAAAAGTTTTAAAGGAAAAGTTTATTTTATTCTTTTTAGCGCATTTAAATAAAAGCTTGTTTTTTAAAAAGTTTTTTACTTTAAATTTATTTTTTACTTTTTAGTTTTTGCTGGATAGGTTTCTCAAATCAAATCAAATCCTCTTTATCTTCACAATAGGTATGCATGAACTAACATGGGTGTTTTTATTATTTTGATTATGTCCTCTATGGTCTACCTTATTAGGTATGCAAAAATTGGTTTATATAAATCTACAATTTACTATACTAATAAATAATTAACTAAGTATTGGAAATTATTGAATAATTGCAATAATAGTATTGACGACAACCAAACTCGTTAGGTTTACTAGTGGCTGTTCCAGGGTTTCGTCCCGTCACCCACCCACTTACCAAGTCTATTATCAATTCCGCTTATATAGGCAAAGTGAATAGAAGCTCCTTAAAGTAAATCAAATGTGCCCAAACTCGATGGGTTTACTAGTAGCCATTCCATGGCTCTATTACTCTTACGAACCGTCTCGAGCGCAGGTATGATGACTTCCAGCCTCCCGAACAAGCCAGGTTCCGAAAAGGCTTTAGTATCTTAGACCACATTAATACGCTCCGCCAGATTATACAGAAGACCGAGGAGTATAATCGGCCATTATGTCTAGCGTTTGTGGACTACGAGGAAGCCTTCGATACAATCGAGACCTGGACAGTATTGCAGTCCCTCCAGCGTTGCCGCATTGACTATAGGTACATCGAAGTGTTGAAGTTTGTACGTGTGTTCGTACAGCAACGCCACCATGTCGATCCGACTAGAGTACGAAACCAATCCCATTGCTGCGAGGTGTGAGACAGGGAGACGACATTTCTCCGAAACTGTTCACAAACGCATTGGAGGACGTTTTCAAGCTCTTGGACTGGTACGGATTCGGCATCAACATCAATGGCGAATGCATCACTCATCTTCGTTTTGCCGATGATGTAGTCACTATGGCAAAGTCGCTGGAGGACCTCGTCCTCAGTACAATGCTCAGCGACCTCAGTAGCGATTCCAAAAGGTGAGTCTTAAAATGAACATGGACAAGACGAAGATCATGTCTAATGTCCATGTTACACCCGTACCGGTAGTTATTGGCGGGCCTGTTGGTCTAGTGGTTAGACACACTACCTGCTGACCAATTGGTCGTGGGTTCGATTCCCACCAAGTGCCTGGGTGTTTTATCTATATAAGTATGTATTTACAAAAAAAAGCATATATGTATTAGTATCAGTTGTCTGGTTTCCATAGTACAGGCTCTGCCTAGTTTGGGATCAGATGACCGTGTGTGGATTGTCCCAGAATTGAACCTACACTCGAAGTTGTTAACCACTACGATAAACTATCCAGTTAGGTCGGCCCAACTTCGACAAAGAGGTCGCCCGAATAATCCAACTCGGATGGGCAGCGTTCGAGAAACTACGCGATATCTTCTCGTCCGAAATACCGCAGTGCCTGAAGACGAAGGTTTTTAACCAGTGTGTATTTCCAGTGATGACATATGGTAATGAGACGTGGTCTCTAACGGCTGGCCTTTTAGAAAAGTTCAGAGTCACACATCGAGCCATGGAGAGAGCTATGTTCGGCGTTTCTTTGCGCGACAGAATCCGAAATGTGGAGATTCGCCGAAGAACTAAGGTTACCGACATAGCTCTCAGAATCTGCAAGTTAAAGAGGCAATGGGCAGGCCACATCGCTCGAAGAACCGATAACCGTTGGGGAAGAAAGGTTCTCGAGTGGCGACCACGAACCGGAAGACGCAGCGTAGGCAGGCCTCCCACTAGGTGGACAGATGACATTGTGCGCGTCGCAGGTAACCGGTGGATGCAAATAGCCAATTGTCTACTAGTAACCATTCCAGGGTCCCGTCACCTATCTTCCAATTCCATCATCAGGTCCTCATTATTAGGCAAAGTGAAAAGAACTCTTTAAGACGAATCAAATGAGCCTAAACTTGATGTGTTTACTGATAACGATTCCAGGGTTCCGTCACCTACCTTCCAATTCCATCATCACGATCATCATAATGAGGACATTATTAAGAAAAATGAACAGAACTCTTTAAAACGAATCAAATGAGGCAAAACTCTATGTGTTTACCAGTAACCATTCCAGGGTTCCATCACCGACTTTCCAATTCCATGATCAGGTCCTCATTGTTACAAAAAGTGAATAGAACTCTTTAAGACGAATTAAATGAGCTTAAACTCGATGTTTTTACAAGTAACCATTCCAGGGTTCCGTCACCTAACTTCCAATTCCATCATCAGGCCCTCATTATTAGGCAAAGTGAATAGAACTCTTTATGATGAATCAAATGAGTCTAAACTCGATTTGATTACTAGTAACCATTCCAGGGTCCCGTCACCTACCTTCCAATTCCATCATCAGGTCCTCATTATTAGGATATGTGAATAGAACTCTTTAAGACGAATAAAATGAGCCTAAACTCGATGTGTTTACTATTAACAATTCCAGGGTTCCGTCACCTACCTTACAATTCCATCATCAGGTCCTCATTATTAGGTAAAGTGAATACAACTCTCTAAGACGAATCAAATGAGCCTAAACTCGATGAGTTTACTAGTAGCCATCCAAGGGTTCCCTTATCCACCTTCGAGCTCCATCATCAGATCAGCTCGATGATACTATATTATTGTATTGTCACCGGTCCTTGACACATGTGCAAAATTTCAAACGAATTGAACGTGTAGAAGTGGGTGAAAATTGAGTTGCAAGATTCCACCCGAACAAATTACATACATACATACAGTGGCGTGCACTGAAAGCAGGCAAAAATATCTGCGAGTTGTTTATGCTTTATGCTATTTGTTCGTATTCCAGCACAAATATCCTTAAATTAACCAATATTACCAACATATACATTTACATTAAAAAAAATTACGTTAATTCATGTCCATACTAAGATTTTTTTAAATTAAGACTGATTATAGAAATCCTAGGGTAGGCAAAGTATTTTTGTCAATATGGAGCCGCTGTATAAACTTATTAATGTTTTCAAATGCAAATTAATATGTCTATAGTATTTGCTTGCATATGGATATTTAAAATGGTATAATAACATACTTAAAATAGGTGAAACAAGCCGAATACTTTTTTTGCCTACCCTCTGTGCACGCCACTGCATACATACATAGATACATACATACATACATACATACATTGCAAGTTAAATAAAAGCTTTTAATGAGAGTAACTGTTATACCAATACGCTTTGGGGGATAGGTTATGTTAGATATAACCATCTCTGTTACTATGAACGGCAATATTAAAGTATGGAGAACATGGTTGAGCCAAGAAGGAAACTTGACAGCGATCTCTTCAGGGAAGATGAGTTCCTTGTTGATGTGATAGAGCCCCCAGAAAATTCCCGCCACGACCACAGCGCAGGGGAAAGCTAGACTGAATATCGTGTCCTTGATTCTCCTGATGAGCGGTGGATTCCTTGGTGCTGGCGCGTTCGTGCCGATAATATCGTTTGCGAAGGCGAGTGCGAAGTATGCAGTTTGTACTATCTGGAAAATTAGAAAATATAACTTATTAATTTAAGTACCTACTGAGTAGTAAGTTGTCCGTGGCGTGTCTGGGTAGGAATAGCACTCTCCCATCTCTTCCCGTTGGGTGTACGAAGGAGGCGACTAATGGAAAACAAGAAGACAGGTAGCAGCGTCTTTCAATTGGATTTCCTACTACTATACTGCGATACCTAAGACGCCAGCCAAGCGTGGGGGTTTTATGGCTACCCCTTCCTTCTAAGGGGGCCTTTATTCAGCAATGGCCGTCTTTCGGCTGTGGATGATGATGATGAATTTAAGTACTTATACGTCTTTAAACAGTGGCTCTACCACAAGCTCGAGGAGTGTTAAAGTTGGTTATTCTAACTTTGATGCGACAGCCGCGGGGGTTTTAGTGGGTAAGAATCCCACATACCCCGGTCGAGCCCCACAGCTCCCGGGGATCTTTCGAAGATTCCCCCGCGTCAAAAAAAAAAAAAAAGGTTATTCTAACTTCCTTCGGAGTCGCTGGACGTTCGGGGTGTGGGCCCTTTGAACGTCCATTGAGTACGGCGGCGACTCCGAGGAGGAGGACGGCGGCGGGGTTGCGACCCCCGTCCCCGTGAGCACCGTGACAGGTTCCCGGGGGGCTACAATGCGCCCCTCGGCGGCGGGCTCAAAGGCAAGGCACTGAGGGGCCCCTGGTGCAGATCCCACCGGAGAGCCCTGGGGTCCCCCCTCTCATGTGCCGATGCGACAGCCGCGGGGGTTTTAGTGGGTAAGAATCCCACATACCCCGGTCGAGTCCCACAGCTCCCGGGGATCTTTGGAAAATTTCCCCCGCGTCAAAAAAAAAAAAGGTTATTCTAACTTTGGAGTCGCTGGACGTTCGGGGTCTCGACCCCCGTTCCCGTGACTGGTTCCCAGGGGGCTACAATGCGCCCCCCGGCGGCGGACTCAAAGGCAAGGCACTGAGGGGCCCCTGGTGCAGATCGCACCGGAGAGACCAGGGTGCCGATCTCATGTGCGGATGCGGCAGCCGCGGGGGTTTTAGTGGGTAAGAATCCCACATACTCCGGTCGAGCCCCACAGCTCCCGGGGATCTTTGGAAGATTTCCCCCGCGTCAAAAAAAAGAAAAGGTTACCTATTCTAACTTCTTCGGAGCAGCCCCGGAAGCCTGGTTGGATCACCTTCGACTTGCAATAAAGAGGCACCACACAAGCCCACAGCACAAGTGAACTTGTCATGCCGATTCGAGATTTAAGTTTTTTTACAGTTATTTCAAAAACTTTATTTAATTATTAAATTTATTATTCAAACTAGTAACGGTCTCGTTACCTACTAGCGAGACGTGCGCCTGATGGTAAGGCCTTCCTACAGACAGCTGCATTGCACTGCCGCTCGTCCACGAGACATTAGTTATTAAGTCTCTTGTGTCCGGTAATTTCACCAGGTACAGTGCCCTTCATACCGGAAGACACCTACGTTCACACACTGCTGCTTGGCGGTAGAATATCTGACCCTTCGGTGGTACTCCTACCTGGACGGTCGGTCCCTTGCACAAGGGACCTACCACCTGCCACCTACCACGATTTGAACTAATGTAATGTAGAGCTTGTAATGGTAGGTGCATTCATAGGGAAGAGATCAGGCGCAGGACTGTCTTTTTACATGCCCAATCGACGCATGCACCATTTTACTTTCCAGATAATCAGCCTGCATCGTCCTAGCCAGTAAGGAACACAAAGTTCCTCGCGGGATTTAACCCGTGACATCTGGTTTGCAAAGCAAGCGGTTTTCCGTTGCCCCACGGAGGCTTAATATTCATATTAAACTGCGAACTCCTTCAACTCCTTCGGTTGATGTTCAGAGCACATTTATACTCCAAAAAAGGTGTATAAGAATCATTCATAATCTTTCATATGACACATCATGCAGATCAACATTTAAAAAATACAGGTATCTAACGTTAACCGGAATATACATATATCAAGCAGCTATCTTTATAAAAATGCATAAAAAATATTTCCCTGAAAATAATACACTCAATTATAATAAAAGATTACGTAATAGAAATAAACTGATTTTACCACGGCCTAAAAATGTAATGTTTCATAAAAACATGAATTACACGTGTATAAAAATATATAATCATTTACCAGATCACATAACTTCATTAAACTTACAATGTTTCAAAAAAACTCTTAAAACACTATTAATTGATAATTGTTTTTATAATCTTAAAGAATTCTTTGATAAGAAATTAAATTAACGTCAAAAGAAGCTATTGCATGCCTACATAGGTAAATTGTGCTGTACTATTCCTGTTATATTTCATCACTGTAACCACAATTATTGCAATAAAGAATTTGTATTTGTATTTTGTATTTGTACTGGAACTCTGTGATTTGCAGATGGATTTTTAACCAATAGAAAACAATTAAGTAGATCTTATGGGGAAATATTATATCAATAGGAGAAATACCACTTCGCGTTTTTGTGTGGTTAAGGTTTAATAGGTGTACTTAGGTTACCATAAGAAAAACTAAATATTATTTTGTTTAACATGAGCTCTTTCCTGTAATTTCCCATATGTTGCTTCCCAGAATTTGATCCCTATTACTGATACTCGGGGCGCACTAATAGTTTCCGGAGTGAATAAGAAAAAATATATAGGTCAAAAACGAATTTATTGTTTCTCAAAATATTCTCCCTTTGAGTAAATGCACTTTTTCATGTCAACATGAAAAAAGTCACAAGGTGCCAGGTCGGTTTTTCACCTTCAAAAATTCGTTTGTTTGTCTGGCCATGTGGGAACTATTTTATTTTATTTTTATTTATTTTATTTATTCAATATAACACCATTACAGAATATCCAAATCGATGTTATACTTATAATACATTTCAATATCTAATTACATAAAACATAGGTATTCTATTCTATATTGTAGCCTAATTAAACTCTCAAATATGTTTATATTCATTGCACTATTCCTAATTCTATATACCTTAGCGCCATTTCCATGAACTTCACCAAGCTTTCACCAAATATATCAATACTGGCGGGTAAATTGTTTATCATACGTATGGCGCGTGACATAGGGGCAAACTTAAGCAGGTTACTCCTAGCTGAAGGCAAGTTGAACACAGCGGGGCGGCGGCGCAAGCCCACATAACCGTTAGGCGCACACAGCCTTAACTCTTCTAGCACCTCTGGATGGTGCACTAATCCTCTAACCACTCTGTATACGTACTTAAGGAGTGCCGCTTCCCTCCTCACCTCTAGTCTATTGTATCCTACCATACCTAGTACAAACAGACTGGGATACATAAGTGGATAGAACGGATATACTCCATACTGCTTTAAATATAGGAACCGAGTAAATTTATTTTGAATTTTTTCTACCATGAGGCTGTACTTATTCTCGTGGGGACTCCAAATGATTGAATTCGTTTCTAGATGGCTTCTGACAAGGGCGTTGTATAACATTTTAATGGCCATTATGTTTTTAAAATCTTTGCACAATCTTATAATGAACCCCAGGTTTCTGAATGCTTTGCTACATATATCCAGTATGTGTTTCCGGAATGTAAGATCCATCACCATACGTACACCTAGGTCTCGCACACTTGTCTCTCGTACCATGACTACATCTTCTATCATATACGGATATTTCAGCGGAGCTCGCGCCCGGCTGTAGCTCATCACACAGCATTTTGCTATATTAAAATCGAGTTTATTACGCGTACTCCATTGAACCACTCTATCAATATCCTGCTGAAGCCGCTCGGAGTCCAACCGATCTTCTATTGAAGTAAACATCTTTAGGTCATCTGCGAATAGTAATACTTCCGCATACTCCACAATATCTGGCAGGTCATTAATCATAATAATGAACTCTAACGGGCCCAAATTGCTACCTTGACTCACTCCTGAATATGTGTAATAAGGTAGTGATTCATTTCCCCCGTACTCTACGTACTGCCTGCGTTCACTAAGATAACTCGAGAAGAACTTAAGCAAGTGGGGCGTAAAACCTAATGCTGAAAATTTTGTCAATAGAATGTCATTATCTACGGTATCAAAAGCTTTTTTAAAGTCAAAGTACGCGGCGTCCACCTGCCCTCCAGCATCGATGACAGGTGCCAAATAAGTAATGAATGACAGTAAGTTACTCCCCGTACCTCGTCTCACCCTAAATCCATGTTGAACTTCTGTGATTTGTGAGCTAACTTGCTTATATATAATAGCATATAATATTGATTCGAATACCTTAGCGAAAGCAGACAGGACAGCCACCGGGCGGAAACAACTCACGTCTGAATCTTGACCCTTAGGTACTGGGATCACTCGGGTGATCTTCCATCTATCCGGGTAGTGGCCTTCTTGTATACACAAGTTAAAGATGTGCAATAAAGGCAATTCCAAAACCATGCGACAGTCTTTAACCAAATATGGTGGTATACCATCCGGGCCCACGGATTGCTTGGGCTTAAGTCGCTGAAGCGCAACCCGTACGTCATACGTACTCAGCCGGTCAACATGTACGCGGGATGAACCCGCGCGCCACCCGCCCTCACGTTCCGCTTGAACTGGGTCCAGTATTGGTTTTTCACGACTGTAAACAGACTGGAAATATGACGCGAAATATTCAGCGCATTCTTCTTCTCCTAACACCTGCCCGTTTAGTGTAACGCTAGACTTACGCGTAGATTGCTTGCTCTTTGCAAAGTTCCAAAAAGATTTGGGATCATTCTTGATATTAAGCTCTTGCCTCTCTTGGTACGCTTCATATGTTGCAGCAAGTTTTTCCTTTACTAAAGACCTATAATGTGCAAACCTTACATAGTCACTCTGCGATCTAGTAGTTTTATACGATTTATGGTACTTCCATTTCTGCCTAATATCATGTATCAAATCAGACGTGTACCATTCTGGATACCTATATCCACCCTTAAATACCATTGGTTTATGTCTTTTCCGCGGCGCACACTCGCTATTGACCTCATTGACTATGTTATAAAAAACATCCAAAGCCTCCTCAGAGTTTTGAATTTCATACAAGAACTTCCAGTCTATTGATTCCAACCTACGATACAACAGATAGAAATTGGCTTTATGGAAATTCCATCCCTGTTTTAACCTTAATGGCACGTTAGTATGTTCTAGCCGCTGTCGGCCCGTCGCTGATGGGCGACGAATGCCCTTAATGCTGATGTTTAGTGGCGGATGATGCATGTCTATATCTACTAAGGGCTCATCGCCCAAATTTACCTCTATGTCACTCGCCAGTAATGTTGTCAGCACTAAATCTAAGGTACGATTATTTACATTCAATATATTATTTACCTGATGAAATCCACAGTAGGCATTTACATATTCTAAATAACTGTGTACCTCCGCTGTAGCAGAATGCATATTGAAATCACCCATCACTAACACTTTATCATAATTAACACATACATTCTCTAATATTTGAAATAAGTGCATATACTCATTTACATTACAACCCGGTGGAATGTAAACAACACAACAGAGAAACAAAAAATTATTCCGTAAGTGTACAGTAGCACATACTATTTCGAATAAGGCCGCATCCACATTACTGATGCAGACGCGATTTAATTCATAACGTGGTGATGCCGCTAAAATTACTCCTCCTAGCTTACGCCCGTCCGCTCGATCACATCGCAGTACCTTAAATTCTGGCGGAATAAGTTCTCCATCTTGTACAGTGCTATTTAGCCCCGATTCGGTAATTGCAACTAAGTCGTACGTTGATGTCAGTAAATTTAAGTAGAATGTTTTAGTTTTAGTTCGCAGTCCCCGGACATTTTGGTAATAAACATTAATCTGCTTGTTACTGGTTATCCTTGTCTCCTTTTTGGGAGTTTCGAAACCACACCCATTCATTGAACCTGGTGTTCACTGGCCAACTATCTACGTGATTTACTTTCTCAAACAGAGATTCCGGTACTCCTACCATAAATGACGAATAGTCTCTTTTTGTCTTAGGGATAATTTTCTCTATTTTAATATCCTTAGAACCAATAACCTTTGTGACATGATCCGATAAAGCATCTTCCGTGGTCTCAGGATGAAGTGACCACACGTGCAAAAATTTTTTTTTCTCAATTGCCTGGAACGTAGAAATCTGTGCATTTCCACCTTTATATACGGGATTAAGTTGAGCTTTCTTGGTTATTTTTCGACCCCCAACGACCTTCCACTCTTCCGATGCATGACTTGGCAAAATATCATCCACGAGCGGCTCACCGTTTCTGACCTCTAAACGCTCGCTCTTATGTAATACAGTCGCTACCTTACTTTTAGTTCGTGTCTCGGCCCGACGCGCTCGCTCCGACTGTGGGCATTGCGAGGAGGTGGTACCCGCTATTTGTATATTAGTCTCAGTCGCACCTTGCGTATTAAAGGCCGTGAGTGGTTCATCCGTCTTGCTCATTTGTACCCCTGTAGACAGGCTTAACTCCTTAAACTTCGCAGATAATTCTAAAATTACCTTATTTTGCTCTGTAATGGCAATCGTGTAGTTTTGAATTACTTGCTGTTGCTCATCGATTCTTTTGTTTTGTGCTTCAATGATGGCAGTTTGAGCAGTAATTTTAGTTGCCAATGATGTTAACTTCTTTGACAAGTCACTAAATGCTGTTTCTATATTAAACTTCGACATTTTAACAATAAAAAGAATATAAGAATCGTAGACACAACTTTCACGTACAGAGGTATGAAATACATAAATTACATAAACTAGCATTGTCGTGGTGCAAGATTATACAGCGTTTCCGGTTATTTTTACGGAGTTCGTCAATAATTTCCGGCAAACAAATGGTCGTGTACCAGTCACTATTCACGGTACGACGATTCTCTAAAGCAACAGTAGCCACGTGTCCAGTTTTATTAAAAAAATAAGCAATCATCCGCTTAGATGCACTTTACACGCGCGCCGCTTTGGTTGGCTTTGGCTCATCTTGAAAGATCCATACGCTCGATTGCTGTTTTGTTTTGGGGTCGTAGCAATAAATCCATGTTTCGTCACCATGTCCCACACCAAATTTGACGCACGTTCGTTGAATCTGGTAAGCATGGAACTGCACCAAGTGACGCGGTCGGTTTTTGGAGCCTCAGTCAAATTGTGTGGGATCCACCGTGAGCACAGTTCTCGCGCCCAAATGTTTGTGTAGGATTGATTGTTTTGACTCATGCCTATGTCTAAGGATGCGCGAATCTCATGGTAGGTCACATGCTTGTCTGTTTCAATCATACGGCGCACAGCATCGATGTTTTTGTTGTTCACAGCGGTGGACGGGCGACCATCGCGAGATTCGTCATTGAGATTGACACGACCGCGCTTGTATTCTGCAAACCAGCTATAAATAGTCGTATTGCATGGTGCTTCATCACCAAAAGCAGATTGAAGCCGAGCGATGCTCTGTTGAGCTGTCAAATTTCACTTAAAATCGCAGAAAATCATACTACGAAAATTTTCCATGTTGATGTAGACACGCAATTTTTAAAATGGCGCCACAATGTAAAAACAATTGACAGTCAGATGAACCAAACTGCATTCAAAGAATTCAAATTCAAAGATTTACTACAGCCGAAGAGTTCCATTTAAAAATGTTGTACTTAATTACTTTTTAAATATTGTTTATGTAAGTGGCCAGTTCCGGAAACTTTTAGTGTGACCTATGTACTATCGAATATTGTAATAATACAGGTGTGTTTTTTTTTCAACATGATGGAGTTCGATTCCTGGCTAGGAATATTAATTTTTCTAAAATCCAATTATGAAGTTTTAGTTTGCATCAAAATCGGGCGCGTGACTCCTTTGAGCATTTTTCGCTATTCCATAAGTTTCGGATTTGGCTATCCAAGCCAGTGGCGGTCCGAGAGGGGGGGGGGTCATAGGGGTCATGGATTAACCTAACTGGATAGTCTGTCCTAGGTAAACAAAGTGGTTAACAAATTCAAGGGTGTCGTTCCCAATGACTATCGGTACGTTAATTAGCCATGATCTTCGTCTTGTCCGTGTTCATTTCAAGACCAACCTGTTGGAAAACGCTCCTGAGGTCATATAGTATGGAGTTCTCCAGACCCCGCCATAATTAGTATATTATCGGCAAAACGAAGGTGAGTGATATGAATTCGATGCCGAATCCCTTTTTCAGTCCAAGAGCTTAAAAACGTCTTTCAATGCGTTCGTGAACAGTTTCGAAGGAATAAAGTTTCCCTGTGTTCCTCTCTGCAATCGGATTGATTTTTTACTCTCATTCTGTAGTCGGATCGACTTGGTAGCGTTGCTGTGCAAACATTTCAACTCTTCGATATACCGTCAATGTGGCTTCGCCGGCTACCGCCTAGGTTTTGATTGAACCGTGAGCTTTTTCGTAGTCCACAAACGCTAGACATAATGGCCGATTATATGCCTCGGCTTCGGCTGGCTCGGCTCGGCTCGGCTACGCTTCGCCAGTTTATACAGAAGACTGTATGAATGCAGTCTACTGTTGGAAGTAATCAAACCTGCGTCCAAGTCAAGACGTTGCGAAAACAGATTGCACGTGTGGCTCAGGAACGAGATAGGCGTATAATTCTTAATAAAAATTTTGAATAAAATTGCCACCACACTCATGTGCAATTCTTCGTATACCTCCGTAAGACTGAATTAAATAACTTCTGGAATAATAAAATGACCGGTTTTCCACCAACTCGCAGTAGTTGTAATTCCGTCATCTGGCGCCTTGTTGTTCATATGCTCTTTCAGAACCATTCTAATCTCGTACAGGCTGACGGATGACCCCGGTGTAGTATCAGGTTAGTTTGGCTCTGGTGTCCTGAGATGTTCTGGAAATCTGTTTCCGTGTCGAGGTGTATAACTGTCCATAAAACCTCTCGAACTCTCTCAATATCTCCGGTTTCGATGAGATGGCAACCTCGATGGCGATCTTCGATCTTCATCTTGGTCATTCGGCTTTACCTAATACATATAGATATGAATTGTTTGCAAACACTTGAGAGCCTTCGTTTCGCTCAATTGAGTTCATAATACATGCCGTATTAATAGAAGGCAAGTTGTGTAGCAGTGATTTATAAATTCGTCTGTTGGATTCGTCTTATTCCGTCATATTAGCTGAACATTGCAGTCTTATCCCAATCCGGTTTTCCATCAACTTAATGTTTGTATCGGTGAGCTTCTGGAGCTTTTTGTGCCATGGGGCCCTAAAAAGCTTGGATCCTACTGCGTATACAGTTTACATCAACCAATGGTTTAACTCGTCTGCAGTTATGTATTTGGCTAGACGATTGTGTATTCGAGGTTCAGGATTAAAGCCGATCCCGGTCGACGTGGACGAGCGTAGACTTCATTAGACGAGATCTTTTAAGCTTGACATTGATATTCGATGTCAATCTTACAATACGGTTATCGCTACCAGTTTAAACCTTGCCGATCACGAAGACATCATTGAATATGGTGCTTCTTGGTCGTTTTGATTAAGTCGATCTCAATTTTGGTTGAGCCATTGGGGCTTATTCACGTCCACTTCCTACATGATCGCTTCTTGCAAAGGTTGCCTGGAAGAGATCGCTTTTAGCGATAAGGCCGCCCATTGTTGCATTTTTTATTAATTTGTGTCTTATTCTTTTTGTATCTGTTTGTTTGTGCGCTATAAAGAATTGTCTATCTATCTAGGTTCATCGCATTGATTCCTTCCTTCTACGTGAATTGGACCAGCCCCTGGCCACTTTTGGTCCCGCCACTCATACCCATACTACCAAACTCCCAACTCATCGCCATTCCACGTGCCCACCTTCGCGTTGAAGTCCCCCCATAATAATGATAAAGTATGCTTCTGGAGGTATGTATGGCTTGTGCTATCTCCTCATACAAATCCACTATTTCTTCGCCAGGGTGTGCCGATACCGAGCGGTTGTTCTGAGTATAACCTTATATTGTTTAGATATGCTACTCTGCTCGACAAACTATCGACTTTTATGACTTTGTTAATGAGGGACTTACGGACGAGAAACCCAACACCAACCTGGGATTTTCAGTCTCCTTCTCGGAAGAAGAGCATGTTGCCGCAATCAAGGGTTATCGTATCCTATCCCTCTCTTTGGATTTCAGATATTCTCAAAATATCCCAACGCAACTTGCTAATTCTTCCTCCAGCTCGATAACCTTCTCGTCGGTCTTATGTGTGCGGATGTTGTTTGATGCCAGAGCCAGTCTGGTGAGGGTTACAGCAGGGCATCATATCCCACGCCCACGAACTATTGGTCTAGATCAATTGGCCCGTCAAATATGACCCCCCCCCCCCCCAAAAACTTTGGCTGCGACCGCGCCTGATCCAAGCCCACTTGAAAAATTCAGCTGCTTATTATACTTGCCCAATAGACATAATATTATACTATCATAATTAGTAGTCATTCCTTTGCCCGTCGGAAAAAGGGCGTGATGTGAGGTAAATCTGTTTCGTCAAAGATCACACGGGGCCAGACAAACTATAAAATGCTTTAATATAGGTATGCTGAAAAGTTATACGAATGCGATCGCGGAAGCGGTCTAGCCACCCCCGTTGCGTTTCGAGTTCGGTTCTAAAAGCTCGCAGTCCTGTGGAATTGTTTATGGTGAATTTAACATACATATTAATTAAAACTATAATTAAAATACTTACAGCCAATTTACAGCACACCAAACAGTGGCGAAACATAATCGCGCCTTAAATGGCATCGTTTCCAAACTCTTCGCTAAAAAAGGCAGCTCCACATACATTTGGCCGTACCATAACCTAAACACATTTAACGTGAACACAGAAAAATGAAAAACGCCAACATTGTCCAAGAAAAAAAAATGGAATAAAAAAATCAAGAGTAAAGTCAAAAATTAAAAAGTTAAAAAATAATGCTAAGAATTTCGGTTGCACTCTGTAGGGTTGATAATTAATTTAAACTGTTGTGTTTTGTCTAACGACAGTTAAGATAGTGACAGTTTTATTTAAGTGCAGTGTAGGTATGTATTGTAATTTCAAAATTATTTATTATCAGATAAGCAAGTTCAACTTTCGGTTCATCTGTCATGTGATATGTCGCTTTTACTTATACTTACTACAGATTATGCTACGTGTACTTAGTTGGTTTTAATGAGTTGATATTCAACACAGACGTAGATGTAGCAATTTTTTAATTTTATTTGTTATCGGGTCACATTCTGTAACAAAATTGTTTAGTCTACATAATTGAATGATCAAACGAACTTACCCTAAGTGAAGTTCGATCTTAATTATCCAGTCCTTGACGAGAAGATATTCCATCACTAGTAAGTACCCCGTGGGTACGATCCGGAGATATCGCACAAGTTTCAGAGGTTAGAAAGAGAAAACAACATTATTATCTCTTTCGTATCCACCCCGCCTCAGCCGAGCGACAGCCACCTCATTATCTTTAGAGTAAAATGAAATACAGCTGCAACATTGATTTAACAGGGTCATTAATGGGTAGGGAGGGACCTTATATCTTCTCGTCAAGGACTGGATAATTAAGATCGAACTTCACTTAGGGTAAGTTCGTTTGATCATTCAATTATCCAGTCCTTGACTCCAAGATATTCCATCACTAGTAGATGTTTAGAGATACAAAATCAATGTTGCAATTAAAGAGAATAAAACAAAGTTAACTTAACTTGTTGCTTAAACTATTAGTTATAATAAAGCCAAATATATTTTGCAATTTTTTGCAGAATACATAAACACGTAGGTACGTATTAATTAATTTGATATAAGTAATTATGTTTTTATACATATTATTTGATGAATTAAACTTATTTAATATACAATGATTTAAAATTTTACATTAACATTATTGAACATGTAATCCCAAATAGCATAGTCATAGCCTGCTAATCGTGCAGACCATTTTGCGACCAATTTTCTAATAGTTTTAATAATAAAGGCGTTCAGGACAGCTGCTGAAGCCAGGGCTCGTCTCGTATTGTAAGTAATCAGATAGAAGTATCGATTGTGTTGTTAAATAATATCTCTCTTATACATCGTCCCATGGCTTGAGAAGACATATACTTATAATAATATACCATTTATTTTGTTTGCTGTATAGCAAATAATATACCGTATTTGGGACAATCCACACGCGGGCATTCGTCCCCAAATCAGGCAGAGCCTGCACCACGACAACCAGACTAACGATATCAATAGGTACTTATACCTTAAATACCTTTCCTTCCTGCAAAATATATCAACCCAAACAGACAAACTACACCCAGACAAGGTGGGAATCGAACCCACCACACATCGGGCAGTGGACAGGGTGTCAAGATGTGAGCCATGTCATGGAGAATAAAACTGAAAAGTTAATATTGTTACCAGACAAGTGGGAAATCAATAGGTCTTTGAATGAATTGATGCAGATTTAAAATGGGTTAACATCTACAAATTCCGTACCTAAGGTTTTTAGTCTGTGTAAACCTTACAACACATTTGGTAAATTCTAATAGTTTAGTTAATGACAATTATTTGCATATTTTGTTTACTCTTTATGCAGAGAATTAAAGGTATAAATATGTAATTTTTTGGTTAGAATAATATTTTCTAAACTAATAAAATCAGTAACTTTATGTAATGTTTTTTTTAAGTAACTAAAGTTATTGTGACTAAGTAATCTAGTAATTAGATCCTATGCAATGTAGAACATAGCGAGGAAAGATTGGTTTCAATTTACAGGTTCCTTGAAATAACCGTTTTTGCTTCTAATAATATTGCCAATTTTATTTGTGGATATCAAAGAAATAGTTAGTTGTAAATAACCATACAATATTCAAAAAACAATCTAGTCCAGAACTTGTTAAAGAAATAGCGTAATTGTCATCATCAAATCAATGTTGTTTGTTTGAAACTAGACTTATGTTGCCAGTAATGGGTGAATTAGGAGAGAATAACTTCAAAAGCTGATTGTTGTATGTGTTGTCTACGAAAATGTACCAGACTAACAAACATCCTGCTAGGGAAACATGTCGATGTAGTGAATCCAATGCATTCACTACTTGAATGCGTTGGATTTTGAGGAAGAAAGTAGATATTTATTCGAAGGAAATTACTGTATTGTCTCGAGAGATGTAAAGTGTGATACCAGGTTAAGACAGCTATAATAGGATAACTCCTAATCACGTTATCTACAGGTTAATAAAGGTTTATTAGCGTTTATAAAATAATCACAGCATTGGAAGATTTTTCCATGACATTTAGTGTCATGGAATAACATACTCTGCCCGGCAGAGTATAAAAAGAAAAAACCCTGAGACTGCAGACAATATACAAAAGGTTGCAATATTTTTGTAATAGGAACGGAACACAAGCGGAAATATTACAATTGTGACTCATAATAATGTCTATAATAATAATAATGTAATGCCTGCTGGAATAACTTACTTTAGAAATCAGCTGTGCCTTTGTATTAAGAATAGTAACTTGCCTTTATTCCTTCTATCTTTTATTGTTATTGTGCGTACATAAATGATAAAATAAATAAATAAATGTCCCCCTGGCTGATAGGACCACAGCGGCCGATCTTTCATCTAATCAGCCTACTACACGAGAGATATTATAGTGCACAAGAGCTTGCGTAAAAACAAGTGCACTCTATTTTCCTTTACTCTCACAATTCGTTAAGACGGAAGATCGACACGACTGGGGTGAGGTCTGGCGCAGGACTGACTTTTTACATGCCCATGCGACGCATGAATCATCTTGCCTGCATTGTCATAGCCAGCAAGGAACAACTACACAAAGTGGTTGCTCTCCACGGGATTTCAACCCGCGACCTCCGGTTTGCAAAGCAAGCGGTTTACCGCTGCGCTACGGAGGCTACAATAAGATTCATAAATAGAAAATAAAATAAAGGCCTCTTTGAGGTCAATTTTTAATAAAAACCGCCTTTTGTAGTAATTTTGGTAGTGGTTATGGCGCTTGCTCGCCTTTTCTTTGTATAATCTCCATCTCCAACTCACTTTGAGGATCATGAATATGGCTAGGTAAATCTTTCCCCTTTCATAAAGATTAAATTTTAATACATGCCTCATTTCGATCCGTATCGCTAAAGAATAGTCTTGGAAAAAATTACATTTTTAGTTTCTTACCCTTGCATTAGGTTTTTTTTTTTTTTAATATGAGGGTACCCCCCTAATTAAGTCAAATATTCACAATATGTTTTGGTTTAATATTATTGTTTTATTTATTTATTTATTCTTTATGCACAAAACAGTACATAGGCGGACTTAATGCCAGAATGCCTTTTAATTGTATTATACATAAATATATATATTAATTATGTATACATAATTATTTTTTACACACGATCTCTCGTTCCATGTCTGCATTTATCCTATTATTATTATATCAGCCTCAATAATATAATAAAGAATGAATATATATATGATGCAAATATGAATTTGTTAATATGTGCACCCCAATTCCAAATGTTAGCCTATCCCAATATTAGCTAGGGTAATAAACTCTACTTATTCTGTGTGAATAAGAAAAGGCAGTGGTATTAGGTATACACACGAAAGTCACATTTTTTTTTTCTCAAGAGACTAAATCAATATAACAATGGATTACCATTACTTTTAGCATACTGTATGTAGACCAATGCTCACCAGTTTTTACGAACCACTTGCTACGCTCCAACTTTAGAGTTTGAGTACAGAGGAGCACGCTACTCGTTAGAAATGCGTCCGTGAAAATCTGATGAAAATATTTATCTTGATATCAAATTAACGACTAAAGTAAACGTAAACTATGTGTCAACGTCATAATGATATCACAGTTATCATTCATATAAGCAGGAGCTTAGTATCTATCTTGCTAAAGCGACATAGTACAATTACATACTAATTGTAGTTAATAGTTATAAGTCGTAATGAAATTAATAATTATATATATAGTATATATATATATTTTTTTTAGAATATCTGTTGCGCGCCAAATCAAGCAAAAGTATGGACCCAGCATAAAACTTACTTTACTAGAAGTTTTTGAATCAAACATTTTACTGGTAATTAATTATGAAATTGAGAGGTTCATTGAATTGTTGCGACGCTTTGACTCCTGGCGGACACGGTCGGCAATCAGTCAAGCGGAGGCGATGATGACAGTCCTCGACGCCGCGCTGGTGGCGGTTAGAGTGCACATTAAAAACTTCACTGGTTTCAGACCACTGACTTTGTCAGTGTAGTGTGTGACTTTGTCGGTCATCGCGCTGGTGCTAGAATTGAAATATAGTTTTTCGGAGCCTTTCCCGTTTAAATTTCCAATAAGTATGAAAAGTGGGCAATTTTTGTTTTTTTTTTTTTTTTACAAAATCGCCTACCTACTTGTACTAAAAAAAAAAGAAATCTGTTTTACAATCTTAAAAGGATCTGTCAAGGTTTGATCGATCAGTAGAATGATAACCGACTGACAGGTATCAGTTTCGGCATAGTGAGAATAAGCCAAGAGTGGCCCCTTCGTTTAGAGTACGGATATTATCCGGCATATATTTTTTTTTTTTAAGATTTAAGAGGCTTGTCCACCTTTCATGAAGCCAATTAAGCTTTACTGACTAATAGCCTTATAACTATCGATCAGCATGGTGCCAAACTCCAGGTTCAGAGTAGCTATTACAAATTGAGTAATGAAGATTCATAAAACTAAGTGAATCAACTTCGTTAGAGATTCCTTCCACCACACCAACAAAACTGATCAGGGACTATTCTGTGGCAACATTTGTAACCGTGATTTGTTGCCTCCGCACCTTCGAGCACAAATTCCGATACCACGCGAAGCTTGCATTTGACTGATGATTGAATGATCAAACGAACTTACCCTAAGTGAAGTTCGATCTTAATTATCCAGTCCTTGACGAGAAGATATTCCATCACTAGTACCCCGTGGGTACGATCCGGAGATATCGCACAAGTTTCAGAGGTTAGAAAGAGAAAACAACATTATTATCTCTTTCGTATCCACCCCGCCTCAGCCGAGCGACAGCCACCTCATTATCTTTAGAGTAAAATGAAATACAGCTGCAACATTGATTTAACAGGGTCATTAATGGGTAGGGAGGGACCTTATATCTTCTCGTCAAGGACTGGATAATTAAGATCGAACTTCACTTAGGGTAAGTTCGTTTGATCATTCAATTATCCAGTCCTTGACTCCAAGATATTCCATCACTAGTAGATGTTTAGAGATACAAAATCAATGTTGCAATTAAAGAGAATAAAACAAAGTTAACTTAACTTGTTGCTTACACTATTAGTTATAATAAAGCCAAATATATAAGGTGGTGTCCTTTCTCCACTTCTTTTCGCAATTTTTATAAACTCTGTCTCGCAAAATCTATCTTCTTCGTACCACCTATATACAGACGATCTACAAATTTATTCTAGTGCTTCATTGGATGAACTACCAGAGTGTATTAGGGTAGTTAATAATGATCTTTTCCTTATAACCGAGTGGAGCAAAAAATTTTATTTATTTTATTTTATTTAGGAAACAAACAGTCTTATACTATCATTATACAAAGGAAAAAAAATTACTTATAGACTTAGAGTTCCATGAAATAATAACATAGAAGTACTTAAAATAAAAAGCATTAGGTATATCTTATCTATAAAGAACACAACAAAGATATAGAAAAAGCAAAACAAGTATAACTAAGTAAATGTGATAATCTAATATAACTATAGTTTCAATTTTTATTTTATTATTAATTAATTTGGCTTATAAGTTAATCCTGCAAAATCTAAGGCGATGATAGTGGGTAGTTCGCGATTGATTTCAAGGGTAAACTGGAGAACGATCCCTAGTGTCAATTTAGATGGGGAATTAATACCTTTTAGTGAATCGTGTAAAAATTTAGGAATCTTAATTGATCGCTGCTTGAGTTGGGTTCCTCAACTCCAAGTTACTAGCCAGAAGTTGTTTGCTGCTGCAGCCTCGTTAAAAAGACTCCGTAACTTTCTTCCCACTGCCACTAAAATTGTTCTAGCTCAATCCCTATTACTTCCAATTCTTGATTATGCTGACATCTGCTATTTAGATCTTACAGAGGACCAGCTTAATAAACTTGAGCGTCTTCAAAATTTTTGTATACGATTTATATTTGGTTTGCGCAAATATGATCATGTTTCTCAATTTCGTTCTAAGCTCAAGTGGCTTCCTATTCGTCTTCGTCGGAATACGCACATCCTGTCTCTTCTTTATAATTAACTATTTAATTCTTTTTCTCCGCGTTACCTAAAGGAACGTTTTGTTTTTCTCGGCAATGATTCCCACTGTTTGAGGTCATCAGAAAATCTCACTCTTATGTTCCCTTCTCATAATAGTTCGTTTTACGATAAGTTATTCACAGTAGAAGCTGTTCGTCTGTGGAATGCCTTACCGGTCACTGTTAGACATGCACCATCTCTGCCTATCTTTAAAGATCGTTTGAAAGCATTTTATTTGTCCCTATGAATTTTATATTGATATTAGCCGGCTAGAAGCAAATCAACCCATCGAACAAGCAGGCTTCAGAAAAGGTTTCTCTACAATAGACCATGTACACACGGTAGAGCTACTTATAGAAAAATATCAAGAACAGCAGAGACCACTCTACATTGCCTATATAGATTACCAGAAAGCTTTTGACACAGTATCACATACAAGCATATGGGAAGCTCTAGAAAGCCAAGGAGTGGAACACCAGTACATTGAAGTAATTAAAAGTCTCTACAAAAACAGTACAGGTAGAGTAAGGTTAGAAACGACGGGGCAAAGCTTCCCAATCAAAAGAGGTGTAAGACAGGGGGACCCCTTGTCTCCAAAAATTTTCATAGCGATACTAGAATCAATCATAAGAGGACTGGACTGGAAAAAATACGGCCTAAATATAAAAGGCAACTATCTTAGTCACCTTCGATTTGCCGATGACCTGGTCATTCTATCGGAAACGGGCTCACAACTACAAAGTATGATTGAATCTCTACACAAGGCTAGCATACAAGTGGGTCTGGAAATGAACTTGTCAAAAACTATGGTAATGACAAACAGCGCAAAAAAACCAATATCAGTAGGAAACGAACCACTAAAGTACACGGAACAATATATCTACCTCGGCAAACGAATAAGTTTTGACAGCAAAAATAACGAGATAGAAATAGAACGAAGAACGCAACAAACGTGGAACAAATATTGGAGTCTCCAAGAAATATTTAAGAGCAACATGCCAACGAACATAAAAACAAAAGTTATGACTTCTTGTCTTCTACCGTGCATGACATACGGCTGCCAAACATGGAAGTTCACAACCAAGGCAAAAAATAAAATAATTACTTGTCAAAGAGGTATGGAGCGAAGCATGTTGAATATTAAAAAAATCCAAAAAATAAGGCACACAAAAATTAGAAAGATCACAAAATCAATAGACGCTCTTTTATACGCACAAAAATTAAAATGGGGATGGGCAGGACATGTGGCACGACTAAGGGACCAGAGATGGACTAAAAGCGTAACATCATGGAATGGCCCATTAGGGAAAAGAAGAAAAGGACGACCCGTGACAAGATGGGAGGACGACATTAAAAATATTGCTGGCCCAAATTGGCTGCATGTCGCTCAGGATCGCGATAAATGGGTGTCTTTGGAGGAGGCCTTCACCTGTGAAGACGGGGTTCTTGCAACTTGATGTAAACCAACAATTAGTCACTTTTTGTAAACACACTTTTGTAATTTATTGCAAGAAATAAAAGGCTTTTTTATTTTTTTATTTTATTTTATTTTTATTTTATTTTATTATTAGCCGGCTGCATTTATTTATTTATTATTGTTGGTTATTTGTATTTGATTCTATCAAATATAATATTTATGTATTATACTAATATTTATATATATATATTATTTTGCTGTTACGTATTTTATTGTTTATAGTTATGTATTTTTTTGTTTTTTTTTTCTCTTTTCTAATTGGTTTGTATAAACAACCCCGCCTTGCAGTTCATAGTTCCTCTCCATCCAAAGGTTGCCTGGTAGAGATCACTTTTAGTGATAAGGCCGCCCATTGTTTCATTCTATTTTACTGTTTTTTTTTCTCTTGTATTTTTGTGTTTTTAATAATGGTGGAACAATAAAGTATTATCTATCTATCTATATTTTGCAATTTTTTGCAGAATACATAAACACGTAGGTACGTATTAATTAATTTGATATAAGTAATTATGTTTTTATACATATTATTTGATGAATTAAACTTATTTAATATACAATGATTTAAAATTTTACATTAACATTATTGAACATGTAATCCCAAATAGCATAGTCATAGCCTGCTAATCGTGCAGACCATCTTGCGACCAATTTTCTAATAGTTTTAATAATAAAGGCGTTCAGGACAGCTGCTGAAGCCAGGGCTCGTCTCGTATTGTAAGTAATCAGATAGAAGTATCGATTGTGGTGTTAAATAATATCTCTCTTATACATCGTCGCATGGCTTGAGAAGACATATACTTATAATAATATACCATTTATTTTGTTTGCTGTATAGCAAATAATATACCATATTTGGGACAATCCACACGCGGGCATTCGTCCCCAAATCAGGCAGAGCCTGCACCACGACAACCAGACTAACGATATCAATAGGTACTTATACCTTAAATACCTTTCCTTCCTGCAAAATATATCAACCCAAACAGACAAACTACACCCAGACAAGGTGGGAATCGAACCCACCACACATAGGGCAGCGGACAGGGTGTCAAGATGTGTGGGAGAATAAAACTGAAAAGTTAATGTTGTTACCAGACAAGTGGGAAATCAATAGGTCTTTGAATGTATTGATGCAGATTTAAAATGGGTTAGCATCTACAAAATCCGTACCTAAGGTTTTTAGTCTGTTTACAACACATTTGGTAAATACTTAAGGTTTCCACAGCCGGATTGACATAAAAAACCAGATTTATTAATAACTATTTAATTAATAAAAAAAATACATTAATTTAATATTATTTAAATCTAACTAAAAACGAGTGATAATTGCCCGATGCTTGTGGCAAGAATCCAGGTGGCAGGCCCTGCCGGGTGGCCGGTGACGGTGGCATGTCACAATCAATTCCCACTGACTCGGCGTTTGGATTCCGGTAATCTTCCGAAATGCATTTGCCGTCCGCCTATTACACCGGAGCATAACAGCCGAAATGCATTTACGCTCCGCCTGTTACACCGGAGCATAACACCTCCCCCTTCAGATCAGCGACCATTGAAGACTGTCGTCGAAAATGGAGCTGAATGTTGTTCTGAATTGATTCCCGCGCTGCTCGAGACAGTATAAATCCTTTGTTCTTCAGGACCATTGCGATGTCGCTGACAGTAGCAATTGGCGACTTCTTCATACGCTTTTTCCGAAAAAGTAGTCCAGAGAATATATGTAATTACGTAGATTGAAATTGTAGTGTACTCGTAATTCACGTTCGTCTTGAAGTCCAAAGGCATGAGTTCCGTGTCCATAATTCTCAACATAGTGAAATGCCTATCAACTCAAACTGGTAGAATACATGGTGAAATTCCTGTTGAACGGGAACGTAATCTTGACTGGGTTGCAGAGCTGTCCTCAGCTGGATGACAGTGGGTTGTTGGATATAATATTTCGTTTCGACGACTGGTTCTGGATGCCATGGTTTTCATTGAAAAAATACCATTTGTTGGATCTTCGGGCATTCAGCCTCTATGTACCTGTATCGTCCTTCGTATTTTGCCAGGAATGGATAAAGGGGTGTAAGGATATCAGAATACTTTTTTTAGGTACTTACTATAGATAATATATAAAAATATATCAAAAATAAATTGTACTTGGGAAAGGATAATATAATATATATTTTTTTTGTTAAAACGTAACCTGAATTCTAGTGCAGTCTAACCTAATTTTCTCCTAAAATACATAATACCTGACCTAAATGGGCATACCTAATGAAATCTTGTATGATTTCGTTAGTAGCCTCGGTCCGGCTAATCTTAACTGGTACCTAGCCTATTCTATACTGATTATAAACTACGTTGCCTAATATCTAAGAGGAATCATCCAGTCTTCGATAGACTGACATGACATTTATAGCGAGTCGCTGTCGCTATTTTATATGCTTTAATCGCATGAATCATCAGGAGGGTCAGGGGGTTCCGGTAGCCAATCTATTTTAGTGGTACCGCCCGCCTTTTCCATGATTTCAGGATACATGTAACGTATCCTAGAGCCTAACAATAGTTTAAGGTCACTTAAATGACACTGCAAGGTTAACTTTTTATAAAAGATTCGCTTAGCAGCAATAGTGGCTAGAACCGTTTCTTTTAAATTTATATAAGAGTAATTCATTGTAATACTAAAAACTAAACTAAAAATCTTGGAAACTGCTAGAAACTACTGTCTGTCTGAGAAGACTCCATATATCAATCCAGTTTTCTGGAATATCATTGGAGTTAATTGACAGACCAGTGGGACCTGTTGTCTTAATAATACAATTTAAAATAAATGTACCTACTTACGTATTTAATTTCATTCTACGTATATAGGGGATTCTTATATAAAGGATAGTCTGACTAATAGAAATAAGGATTAGCAAATACTTGAACGATTCAAGGACTTGCAACATTGGTATCTTTATGTCGGCATCAATGTCTGGATGCTCCGGGCTGTAGATCACCGTGGTTCTTCTGGATTCTCGATGAAGGCTAGAAAGCACACGCAGCGGCTATGCGGAGCCGACAGGATCGATGCTAGAGTCCTTTTTACGCGCCGCGCACTGCTTCGAGAATGCTACCGTGACTGCGCCACTTAAGGTTTCCACAGCCGGATTGACATAAAAAACCAGATTTATTAATAACTATTTAATTAATAAAAAAAATACATTAATTTAATATTATTTAAATCTAACTAAAAACGAGTGATAATTGCCCGATGCTTGTGGCAAGAATCCAGGTGGCAGGCCCTGCCGGGTGGCCGGTGACGGTGGCATGTCACAATCAATTCCCACTGACTCGGCGTTTGGATTCCGGTAATCTTCCGAAATGCATTTGCCGTCCGCCTATTACACCGGAGCATAACAGCCGAAATGCATTTACGCTCCGCCTGTTACACCGGAGCATAACAAAATTCTAATAGTTTAATGACAATTATTTGCATATTTTGTTTACTCTTTATGCAGAGAATTAAAGGTATAAATATGTAATTTTTTGGTTAGAATAATATTTTCTAAACTAATAAAATCAGTAACTTTATGTAATGTTTTTTAAGTAACTAAAGTTATTGTGACTAAGTAATCTAGTAATTAGATCCTATGCAATGTAGGACATAGCGAGGAAAGATTGGTTTCAATTTACAGGTTCTTTGAAATAACCGTTTTTGCTTCTAATAATATTGCCAATTTTATTTGTGGATATCAAAGAAATAGCTAGTTGTAAATAACCATACAATATTCAAAAAACAATCTAGTCCAGAACTTGTTAAAGAAATAACGTAATTGTCATCATCAAATCAATGTTGTTTGTTTGAAACTAGACTTATGTTACCAGAAATGGGTGAATTAGGAGAAAATAACTTCAAAAGCTGATTGTTGTATGTGTTGTCTACGAAAATGTACCAGACTAACAAACATCTTGCTAGGGAAACATGTCGATGTAGTGAATCCAATGCATTCACTACTTGAATGCGTTGGATTTTGAGGAAGAAAGAAGATATTTATTCGAAGGAATTTACTGTATTGTCTCTAGAGATGTAAAGTGTGATACCAGGTTAAGACAGCTATAATAGGATAACTCCTAATCACGTTATCTACAGGTTAATAAAGGTTTATTAGCGTTTATAAAATAATCACAGCATTGGAAGATTTTTCCATGACATTTAGTGTCATGGAATAACATACTCTGCCCGGCAGAGTATAAAAAGAAAAAACCCTGAGACTGCAGACAATATACAAAAGGTTGCAATATTTTTGTAATAGGAACGGAACACAAGCGGAAATATTACAATTGTGACTCATAATAATGTCTATAATAATAATAATAATCTTTTTCTGAATAACAGCTTAACATTTTTGTCAAATTTCAGGAACGCTAAGTATTTGTATTCGCATGACAATAATTTGAAATCATTTACAGAGAAAAAGCGCCCCACGCTTTTACACATAAATATAATCCATAAATTACAAACACGAGGTAGAAAGAAAGAAAACACGGTTTAGATAATTTATTTATAGCTTTTTAATGCAGTAGTCCTTATAAAAGCGTGTATTTTTTGTTTTTTAAACTATTAATTTATTTTTCATTCTATCTGTCCATTCTTAATCATGTTCTTAATTTTTTGAATATTCAGGTGCCCATGTCTTGCATGCCACATCTGTAAATTGCTTTTAGGCAATACTTGTATTGCAGCTCACGCTTTTTATTGTCTTAAAATTAATTTCATACAGGTTATTCATCTTTTGTGTCGCAGGTAAAACAATCTCCTTCTCTTTGTATATTAAGGCTGAAACATTCTGCTTTATTAACAAATAGACTAATAGCAGGATAGCTCCTTCAGAAAACAGGTTTCGCCGTAATTCAGGTACATACATACATAACTTCTTTCAGAATATTTTGTTCCCACTTTCCATCTAAATACTTCTTAATCAATATTGTACCTTTTCCACAAACTTTTAGATTCTGTTTATTTCCTAATTTTACAAACCTATTGCTGTCATCAAACTCTTCAAAATCCAAGAAAAAGTCTTTTCTAAACGTCATCAATTCCAAATATACCTTTTTATTCTAATATTTTATAATCATCGTACAAAATTATAGAATGAAAAGGCACATTTGGTTGGTTATGCCTTTCTTTTGTAACAATGGTAAGTATTTTTACTATATTTCATTATTTAAATTGAAACGGAAAATGTTGTTTTTTAAATAAGTACACAAGAAAAATATTGTTTAACAATACATATCATTAGACTGTATGTTTATGCAGCAAAATTTAACTGTCAGAGTAGCTAAAACATATTTTACGACATATATTTTTTTAAAAACGTCGAAAACTTTCTAACCCGTTTTTCTACGAATTAACAAAATGTTAGTTGAGCCCTTTTTCGTTACGACGGCAGTATTCTACGAGCTATGTTGGTGACCTTGGTTCTTCGGCGAATCTCCTCATTCCGGATTCTGTCGCGCAAAGAACCCCGAGAACTCCGAGCTAGCTCTCTCCGTAGCTCGTTGTGTGACTCTGAACTTCTCCAAAAGGCCAGCTGTTAAAGACCACGTCTCACTACCATATGTCATCACTGGCAATGTCATTGAATACATTTAAAAACAGACAAATGACGGTAAAATTACTCTCTATATTTTGTGGTAAAATCATGATAGTGATGTTTATAATTTTTCTGGATATTTTCAGTTGCCTATTACATGCGACAAGCAATTCTCTATGTTACGTACATGCTAATGTTATTGTTGCCAGATTTGACAAAAAAAAACCGTTTAGATTATTTTTTATTTATAATATTTTATGTTATAATTAAACTTATTGTTTTACGCTCTCTGCTAAGTTTCAAGGCGGACGAGTAGAATTTTAAATTCAAACAACTTATAAGTAGGTATTCATTTAATCTTACTGTGTCCATTACTGTACACCATGGACCGTCTGTTTCTAGATTTCTGGCTAATACTATTCAAGCGTTCACACGCCAGATAGATAAGTACGGATCCTGCATGACTAAAAAAACCAAAGATAAACAGTCGGATAGGCCAACTGGCGATATCTAGAAACGGATATACAAAATGACCCGTCGTAAAATATATTATATTGGACCAAACAGCGTAGATAATAGTGAAAATTAGTGTAACAGTTATCCCAATACGCTTTGGGGGATAGGTTATGTTAGATAAAACCATCTCTGTTACTATGAATGGCAATATTAAAGTATGGAGAACATGGTTGAGCCAAGAAGGAAACTTGACAGCGATCTCTTCAGGGAAGATGAGTTCCTTATTGATGTGATAGAGCCCCCAGAAAATTCCCGCCACGACCGCAGCGCAGGGGAAAGCTAGACTGAATATCGTGTCCTTGATTCTCCTGATGAGCGGTGGATTCCTTGGTGCTGGCGCGTTCGTGCCGATAATATCGTTTGCGAAGGCGAGTGCGAAGTATGCAGTTTGTACTATCTGGAAAATTAGAAAATAAAACTTATTAATGTAAGTACTGAGTAGTTCCCGTTGGGTGCCCGTAAGAGGCGACTAAAGGAAAATAATAAGACGGGCAGCAGCGTATTTCTATTAGATTACCTACCACCTATACTGCGATCCCCAAGCCGCCTGCTAAGCGTGGCGATTATGGCACCCCCTCGCTTCTAAGGGAGAGGCCTTTGTTCAGTAGTGGAGATCTTTTGGCTGCTGATGATGATGATGATGACACACTGCGTACTCCTCCAACGTACCCTGCGTTGGAGGAGCTCACAGTCCAAAGATAATAAATAAATAATAATAATATTAAATACTAGCTGACCCACGCAGCTCCGCCTGCGCTATTTTTACGTTAACTAAACTTTTAATAACAGACATTCGCATCGCATACATAACCTCCTTTTTTATAGTCGGTTAAAAACTGGGACCCACTTTTTACTTGCTCTCCGAAGCACGGACCCGTTTAGTTCAAATGGCGTTAAACGGTCACCCATCTGTTTAATGACCTTACCTAACGTTGCTTAACCCGATCGATTACAAAACCTTGATAACAACTCTCTATGAGTGTTCCCTTACTAATATTTATTATATTATAAAGAAAAATTGATAAAATCGGACCAAGTGTATAACCAAGTAGGTACCCATTTTGACTTTAATCCCCTCTCCCAAAAGAACCGTGCTAGATTACGGGATAAAAAGTATCCTATGTCCTACCTCGTAGTAAGATCTCAAATCATGCCAAGTTTCATTTGAATCCATTCAGTAGTTTCGGCGTGATGCGCAGCCATGATACAGACAGACAGACAGACAGACAGACAGACAGACAAAAATTTAAAAAATTAAATTTTCGGCCTCAGTATCGGTTATAGAATGCCCTCCAAATATAATTTTCAAAATATCTTCAATGTACAGAATTGGACCCGTTACAGTTTTATTATAAGTACTAGCGACCCGCCCCGGCTTCGCACGGGTGTAATTGAGAAAAAAAAAGAAGTGAATAATTTAAAGTATAAGCCTTTGATTATAGAATTTCTTCATAAATAATGTTTGTAGCTGACTTTTCGTAACGCAATAAAAACAAATTTTCTTTAGATAGCCGCGTGAAAGGGCTACGTATAGCCACAGATTAATAAAGATATAGCTGTCTGTCCACGGGTAAAGTACTCAACGCTTAGGTTTAAGCCTGCAACGTTGAATCTCTGAGCTTGTGATTTGTTAATTGTATTTATAATTTTATTAGAAACTGCAGACGTGTACCGGTGCACAATTTGGGTGGATTAAGGACATGAACAGGACACCATTTCTTTAAAACCAATTAATGGAAGCAATACGGGCTTCCTTATTCGGTTTCATCGTTAAGACGTAAACGGGGGTCAACCGGGGAATTCTTACCCACCAAAACCCCCGCGGCTATCACGTCGGCACATTAGAGGGCGGACCTGGGATATCTGTCGGGATCTGCACCAGCTGATACCACTCAGTGCCTTGACTTTGAACCCGCCACCGGAGAGGCACATTATGGTAGCGTAGCTCTTTCTTTCCTCTTTTAGTTCTTTTTGATGCTTCTCTATCACTTCCTTGAGGTCCTCTACCTTTCTATTGCTCTCAGCAATTAGAAGGGAGTGTTCCTCCAGTTTTTTGGGAAGACCCTCATTTTCGTTGGGTTTCTCCACTTCGCGGGTTTTTTCCCTCTCTTTCTCGCTGTTCTCCTTTACGGTTCTTGTGAGCTCTGCTACTGTGGAGATCAATTGATCGAGTTTCTCCTTTTGTGGCTCCTGTGTCTCCTTTTCGTTTTCCTGTTTCCGTTTCCGTTCTATACTACCCCCTTTCCCGCCATATGGTCTTCCTTCCTAGGCGTCTATCACCCGCTTATACAGCCTCAAGATAGCTTCATTAACGTCCGATTTTATTTCCGTTTTAAGGTTACGACTGTTTTGCATTTGTAACTTGGCCCTCTCGAAATACGCCTTTGCTTCCGCTGGCCTGTTGTCGAAGGTTTTGTTCCATGGTGGTGATGAGATGGCGGGGGTGGCGGTCGTCGTGGTCGCAGTTGTTTTTGAAGGGCCGGGTTTTGGCCGCACCGGCTCGGCGATGCCCCGAGGCCGTTCAGATAACTCGGTCTTGGACTCGAAGCTTCTCCGACCCGAGCCTGCGCGACCTATTTCCCCTCCGCTTCTTTACGGGACCCTGTTGATGGTCAACCGAGTATGTAGAATTCTTATACACTAAACCTCCAACGGCCGTGCAATCAGCACATAAGAACCCCTTCTTGGGCTATCCGGTGGGATCTGCACCATGATACCCTCAGTGGCTTGCCTTTGACCCCGCCACCGGGGGGCACAATAAAGCCGCCCGGGAATCTGTCACCGTGCTCACGGTTACAGGGGTCACGGGTGAAGCCTTCAATAGGCCCCCGGGACCCTTTTGGCGGTCAACCGGGTTATGTAGAATTCTTATACACTAAACCCCCAACGGCCGTTAAATCAGTACATAAGAAGGAGACCTGGGCTATACGGTGGGATCTGCACCAAGATCCCTCAGTGGCTTGCCTTTGAGCCCGCCACCGAGGGGCACAATAAAGCCACCCGGGAAACTATAATCGTGCTCAAAGATACGGGGATCGCGGGGGAAACCTCCAATAGGCCCCCAAGATCCTACGGGCGATCGACTGCGGTATGTGTCCCCCACAGTTGTCCACACAAAAGAGGGGGGCTGCACCTACCCCTCAGTGCAAGGCAAGGGCCTTTGAAGCCGCTGCCGGGGGCGCATTATAGTCCCCCGGGAATCTGTCACCGTTGTCACAGTTAAGGGGGTGGTGGGGGAAACATCCAATATGTCCCCGGGATCCCGTGGAGAAGACAACCTGGGTATTTGGGATTCTTAACCACTAAAACTCCCGTGGTTGTCACATCGGCACGTGAGAGGGAAACCTGGGTTTTCGGGTGGGATCTGCACCAGGTGTCCCTCAGTGCCTGGCCTTTAAGTCCGCTGCCGGGGGGCAAGCATATTATATTTTATTTTATTTTTATTGTTTTCGGAAAACCAACAGCACATGCAATACAATTAAAATATATATAAATAATAATAATATATATATAATATATATATTATATCCCAGATTTACCTTATATTATATGGAATGAATGATATATAGAATGAACTTCTCTAGTACTTCATTTTTAAGTTTGTACCTCTTTAGGTTTAGTCAACTTAAGCTAATTAAATTTATTTACTTAGATAAAACTTCTAAATAAATTCAGTTAATATATAAACCTTCAGTGAAAAATTTAAAAAATAATAAAATAATCAAAAATAAAAAGTTTAAAAGTACACCAAAAAAATACCAAAGAGAGATATGAACCCATCCGGCTTCAAATCTCTCTTTGGGATTTTTTTCCTGCTGTGCTTAGAAGACGCTTCCGTAACCTCCAGACCACGGCTACTCTTATTCTATTATTGGAATTACTTGATCATATTCTTGTTATATGTCTGCTCAGTCCCTAATGCATATAGCGTGATATTTTACCTTATGTATTAACGTTATCCGTGTACAGTATCTAATTTATGTACTAAGCAAATCTAAGTGAGAATATTTGTACCGCCATCGGTTGAGTAATAATACTGCTTTTTAATCCTGTTAAGGGATAAATTTAAAAAAAGATCCCCGCAGTGGCTTGCCTTTGAGCCCGCTACCGGGGAGCACAATAAAAAAATTACCTGTCACTGTGCCCAAAGTTTCGGGGATCACGGGTAGACCTCCAATAGGCTCCCAGGATCCTGCGGGCGGTCGACTGCGGTGTGTAGGATTCTTACCCTTTTAATCCCCCACGGCTGTCCGCTCAAAATATGGGGCTGCACAGGGTACCCCTCAGTGCAAGGCAACGGCCTTTGAAATCGCTGCCGGGGGCGCGTTATAGCCCCCCGGGAATCTGTCACCTTTGTCACAGTTAAAGGGGTGGCGGGGGACACGTTTAATATGTCCCCGGGATCCTGTGGGGGATTCTTACCCACTAAAACTCCCGTGGCTGTCACATCGGCACATGGGAGGGGTTCTCCGGTGGGATCTGCATCAGCTGTCCCTCAATGCATTGCCTTTGAGTCCGCCGCCCGGATATTTACCTACCTTATAATATATGAAATTAATAAAATTCTCTAGTACTTGATTGTTAACTATATATCTCTTTAGGTTTAGTCAACGTAAGCTATGTAAGTTTATTTACTTAGATAAAACTTAAAACCTTCAATGAAAAATTATCTAACCGATGCGGTGAAAACCGCTGAGTGGTTTAGGAGGTGCTATCGGATATAGACAGACTCGGATAGCGACTTTGTTTCAGACTATGTAAAGATACTCTGACGTCGATAGGGAACAACACCAGCCAACCTGTAGAAAAAACCCTGACTGACAGACAGACAATAATTCCAATAAAGTTTTGGCTTTTATATCATACGTACAATACATGCATATTGTATTCCTACCCAAACAGACATTTTGGAAATATATTTTCATTATTTTATTTTTATTTTATTTGCGAAACAAACAAATGATACCACTTATTACTAATATAAGATCCAATAGTACAAAAATCAATTAGGTTTCCACTAATAACTAAATCATAACATTAGAGAGAAGCTAAACACGTATGCATGATCCTAAATTAAAAAAAAATATATATATTAGAAATAAAAAGTGCTGGAGTTAATATGAGTTAAATATTTAAAACATCGAATCATAATATAAATAAAAAAATCTAAAACAAAGTTTTAAAATACAAAAAGATAATCCGTTCACGGGTAGCGAACCCGGACAGTCTGTGCTTAGAGGACGCTTCCTTAACCACTTGACCAAGAAACTCTTGTATCGTATTTCGAATTACCGTATCTTATTCTTGTTATATATTTGTACCGCCATCGGTTGAGTAATAATACTCCTTTTTTACCCTGTTAAGGGATCAATTTAAAAAAATATGATATACGAATTCATTAAATTTTCTTAACGAATGTCTGTGCAAAATTTCAAGTCAATAGGACCAAGGAATCGCGTTCTCCCATACAAACTTTGCCCCCCTGTTTCACCCCCTTAGAGGTTGAAAATCGCAAAAACCCGTCTTAGTGAGCACCTACGTCCTAAAAGGAACCCGCATGCAAAATTTGAGACTCCTAGCACCTATAGTTTCTGAGATTTCGTGATGAGTGGGTTTTTGTCTACTCTTTTATATAATAAGAAGAAGAAGATAGAGGTTGAAAATCGCAAAAACCCGTCTTAGTGAGCACCTACGTCCTAAAAGGAACCCGCATGCAAAATTTGAGACTCCTAGCACCTATAGTTTCTGAGATTTCGTGATGAGTGGGTTTTTGTCTACTCTTTTATATAATAAGATAGATATAGATCTAAAAAGGGCGAACCGGGGGTCGTTCTGCTGCTAGCCAAGCTAAGCGAAGCCATAAGGAGCAGGGCCATAAGGCCACTTGAAACGAACGTTCTTTAGTGGTTTGCTGTAAGGTAAAATACTTTAAGGTGCCTATTCATCAACTAGGAACCTTGATGGTGCGGAGGTAGCAATGATATTATAAACCAAGTTATATCCCTAGTAATGCACGACAAAAATAGTGGCTTATGTAATTAAAATATTTTCTCTTAAATAGTTACGGTATGATATACCCTTCCCACCGATATAGTTACGTATGAAATCGATGTCCCTTCCTTATTTACTTTTATGCAGTGATTTGTGCATTCTCTATTTAGAAAATGCGTATTTACGCATGACGACATTTTACCTGATTTTCATAGGCAAAAGTTACGTTCGTTACATTTTAACGACGCGAGACTTACTGTTAGTTCACCCAATTTGGGTGGAATGGCATGTCTATTGTACATATAATATAAAATATCATTGGATAACAAACTGCGGTTGCTTATCGCAAGGGTTCGTTTTCAGTATTGGCAAGGTTATACCTACAGTTCTTTTTTCTGTTCGGAATATTCAGAAGCTTCCCGGTGAGTGTAATAATATGGAAGTAGCTACACAGGTGTTTTCAATGGCCAAATTCGAAACTAAGGAATAGCGAAAAATACCCAAAGAAGTAACGGACCTGATTATAATAAATAATAATAAATAAATAATAAATAAATTCTTTATTTACCATAAGTACACAGAAATATTAACAAAAAGATGTTTCATGTTTTACATAGTGCAGTAGGTACTTAGATACGATTAACTTTATGTAATTACCTATGACCCTCACACTAAGCACAGCTTGTATCGTGAGGACCAATAAAAACCAGAGATTACAGTAGATTTAAGTTTGGTCAGAACGATTCTGTGCTGGGCAGAATTTCTGAATACTAAAATAGGACTACTAAAATACTATAACTACTAAAATAATATAAAGGACTACTAAAATAGGTACAATTTGGTCAATTCTACAATATGAGCCAGTGAGTATTCGTTTAGCGTGTGTGTGTGGGTGTGTGTGTGTGTTTGTGGGTGGGTGTGTGTGTGTGTATGTGTGTGTGTGTGTTTATGTGTGCGTATGTGAGCGCGCATGGGTGAGTTTGTGTCAATCTTCTATCTGTCATTATTATTCGTAGTTTCCGCTAGGAATGTTCTTTGTTCGCAATCATTATCTATCACATATCACAAACTAAAACTGCATTATTGGATTTTTAAAACATGAATATTCCTAGCCAGGAATGGATTTTGAAAAAAAAAAGCATTAGGCTGTATTAGTAAGTCGATCGATAGTTTCGCTAGTAAGGATCAAATTCTGGCAATTAATGACATATGACAAAATAAAGGAAACGGATGGATTATAATAATATAATAATAATAAGCCCGCAGGGCAGCTTGTGGCGAGCTGTTGGTGCGTAACGACACCACGGACCCGAGTACTTCAGAGAGTCGGTCATCTCCGCGTGTATTCGTCGGCCGAGTGGAAACCGAAGGGGGCCCGCAGGACTCTCAGCTCTGGCTTGCCTTAATTGGCCGTCCAGAGAGCAGTTGTTAGAGCTATATGCTCCAGGGGTGGAAGTGTTAAAGGGCATAATGCCGCGAGTAACTTCGGAGAAAGCGCAGCACACCTCTCTACACCCCTGAGCCGCTCACACCGGTGTTGCTCTCTGTCGTCATCGGACGATCATGTGGGGAGCCCATCTAGTGGGTGGCAAGTCACCGCTTGCCACAAAATAATTATGAAAGTAATTATGGCAAGTAACCTCGGCCTTTGCAATAGCCTTGCTTCTAGTCCACCAAATGTTCAACAACATAGATTTATAATCTTTCCATGAACTTACAATAGTTCCTTAGACTATAGAATACAATAGTTCCTACACCTGTCGAGGTCAACTGCCATTTTTTCACTATTTTAGCAGTTGATCCCGGGAGGTGTTTTACACACCATTTATTTCTTAAAACGGGCCTCTACGTATTGGATCCGTCCCCACGCAAGCCTCTAAAATATCCGGGTATAAACCGTGAAGATAAATACATGAATGATATAATAATAATACCAGCCCTTGTTTATGTCCCACTGCTGGGCACGGGCCTCCCTTCAAGATGAAGGGGCTTAGGCCATAAACTGTTTCATATTTTTATGTGGTAACAGCTCAGTGGCCGAGCGTTAGCCTTGGAAACAAGGTTCGAACCCCGGCTCGCACCTCTAATTTATTTAATGAATCATGTGCGAATCGTCTTGGTGCGATTGTTACTACCTTTCGGTGAAGGAAAACATCGTGAGGAAACCTGCATGTCTGAGAAAGCCTAACTAGCATTCGAATGACGTGTGAAAACCGCCAACCCGCACATGGCCAGGGTGGTGGACTATGGCCTAAGCCCCCTCGTCTTGAGGGCCTCCCCCCAGCAGTGGGACATAAACAAGGGCTGGTATTATTAGTATTACAATTTAAGAAAAAATATTACTGACACTATCGGATGGTGTAATAATACAGATGTCTTTTTTTTTCAAAATCATCGGGTTCGATTCCTGGCTAGGAATATTAATTTTTCAAAAATCCAATTATGAAGTTTTAGTTTTCATAAAAATCAGGCTAGTGACTCCTTTAAGCATTTTTTGCTATTCCTTATGGTTTCAGATTTGACCATCCCAGCCCATTTGATATACATATTATATCTATCATAACCTGTAGTAATTCCTCTGCCGACCCCGTCGGAAATTGTGCGTGATGCTAACTAAAAGTGTTGCGCCGGCGAATTGTCAAAGCTCATACTGAGGGCCATACATAATATACAATACTATTCTGACAAGTTATACGAATGTGATAGCGGAAGTGAGGTAGCCATTGGGGTTGGTTTCGTGTTGGATTCTAAAAGCTTTCCACTTTCGTTCTGTGGAATTGGTTATGGTGAACAGAGGCTGTACTTAACATACATATTAATTAAAACTATAATTAAAATACTTACAGCGCACCAAAAAGTGACGAAACATAACCGCGCCTTAAAAGGCATCGTTTCAAAATTCTTGGATAAAAAAGGCAACTCCACATACATTTGGTCGTACCATAACGAAAACACATTTAACGTGAACACAGATAAATGAAATAACGCCAACATTGTCCCAGAAAAAAAAATTGAATAAAAAAGTAACGTCAAAAATTCAAAAATTAAAATGTTTAAAAATAGAATGTTAAGAATTTCGGTTGCACTCAGCAGGGTTGATTATTAATTTCAACGGCTCTGTTTTGTCTGACGACAGATAGGATACTGACAGTTTGATTTGAGTTCAGTGGTACGTATTATTATCGTAATTTCAAAATAATTTATTAACAGATAAGGAAGTTCAACTTGCGGTTCATTGGTAACGTGCGTGTTGAGTCACTATTACTTAAAAAACCTTAACTATACTGCGTGTAATACTACAACTTTATAAATTATAGTTGTTTTCGGGTCACATATCCTAAAGAAAATATTTTTTTGTCCTATGTAGGGAAACTGAGGACACTTGATCCCTGTGGGAGACAAGGTACACCAACATTTTGAAAATACTAAACGTATTAGATTAATTTAAATTAGCAAAACTAAACCCAAACTGTAGCCAAATTATAAAAAAAAAACTCTCATGGCTAAAATCTATCAATTCTGCAAATAAGGTCGGTTTGATTTTACGAGCACGCGGAACAAAAAATGTTGAGTTATTGATTGCGATTTTTTTTTGTGTTAACTTTATTACACGATTTGTTCAGATGGAAAAGTTATTACGTATGTTATGTGCTTTCCTAATAATCGAGCCGTGAACGGAAAATCGTTAGTGGTTAACTAGAATACTCGTAATAGAGTTTTTAAAGAAATGCCATTCGGGAGACATGGTACACTCGGTTGAGGTAGACTTGATCCCCGGTTCAACTCTCCCCGAAATGTTATTGTAGTTACCTCGTCAATAGGTACCTAAATAAATATTTGAAGTCTTTTGATTCAAAATGCCACGCCGTATAAGATAAAACATGTAAGTAAAAGTGAGACCAAATAAATAAACACAAACTTAAATCTGTCTTCATATCTTTCTATTTATTTAATACGCTAGTGTGCTTTACCATCTTTGACCGCGTTTTCCATCTAATAAGCTAATAGGCTCTAGTTCAGTTTACAGTAAAAATGTAACAGAAAAATCGTTAAATTAATTTCTATAATTGGCTTCATGATTTCATGCGTGGTCATACTAATTTCTCTCAGAGTTACAAAGTGACAAGTCTTACAAGTTTATACTTACAAACATAATTTCAGTATTTTTTTTTCAAATTGGCAAAACCTATACGCTCGTCACAATTTTGAGGGCCAATATGTGGAATTTGGTCGGGCCCATTGGTCTAGTGGTTAGTGGCCCTGGCTGCGATTCAATAGTTCGTAGGTTCGATTCCCACCAAGTGTCTGGGTGCTTTATCTATGTAAGTATGTATTTACAAAAATAGTATATATTATGTATTAGTATCAGTTGTCTGGTTCCATAGTACAGCGAGTAATGGTTGGATTTTGGCTCCCCCTGGTCATCCATTGACAATATAATATGATATCTCCCGCTGTTTAGGCAAGGCAAAACCCTTAGCAATGACGCCACGAAACATACAAACAGTTAAAAGTTTATAAATAAATGAAATTCATCCCTTTAGCAGTAATATTATTACCGACTAGCAATTCCCTGCGGCTTCGCCCGCTATTATAATTTCCATACAAAGTTTAACAATCCTAAGCGCACCCCTAAAGGTTTCTTTAGAAAATTTGCGAAACACGTGTTTATTTATTTTATTTAGAAAATCTTCACAGAAAGTTTCAAGTAAATCGAAACATAAAATAAAAAGTTTTATAAAAGTCAAAAGTCAAAAAGTCAAAAATAGTTTATTTCAAATAGGCTTAACGCTAGCACTTTTGAAAGGTCATGTATTTTTTTTTTTTTAAAAGCTACCACCGGTTCACAACGCGGCCTCAACTGAGAAGATCCGGCAAGAAACTCAGCGGGCTTGTCATTTTATCACTTTTTTTTTTTTAAACAGTGTGTCATGTTACAGTTAGATCAGAGCGACAGTGTGTCTTGCCGTTCAAAAAATACAGGGAAAAAAAATAATAAAATACGACGAAAGTAGGTACAACAAACTAAAAAGCCAAAGGGATAGTAGTCGGACCAGTCCCCCCAAGCAGCACCCGCGCACGAGTTGACTCGAGCAGCAGCCATCACTCCAATATACCAATATACTATACCAATGAAAACACCCCATTTAACCCCTTTAGGAGTGGAATTTTCAAAAACCCTTTCTTAACGGATGCTTACGTCATAAGAAGAACCTACTGTCCAAATTTCAGCTTTCTAGGTCCAGCGGTTTGGCCTGTGCGTTGATGAGTCAGGCAGTCAGGACAAATAATTTTATATGTATAGATAGATACAGAATGTTTGGTATTTAAATTAATCATGCATTTCTGAACGCTCTCTCTTGACGTAAATGACGTATTTCCAAATCAACCAATCCCGTTCTTCCTTGAGTGGCCTATACCCGCTTAGTTACCGTTTAACCACGAGACCTACAGCACACCGCCGCCGCCGCGAGAGTGCTTCTGTTGCCTATAACTGTGAAGTTTTGTGAACTTTTTGTGTCGACACATTGTGCCTGGTACCAGCTAATCATCAGGTGAGTGGTGCTAGCTGTTTCCTGCATCTTTCCTTGTCTGATTACCTGCGTTTTACAGCGTCGAGTAGCGTTCAATACCTACTAGTTTAATACACCTCATACAGTCCACACTTAAAAATATTAAAACCGCTATTTCTTGGCTTCTAGCCATATTTTAAACCCGCCACCCTTTTTTGGTCCATCTCACCGGATTTGATACCTTTTTTGGTCCCATCCAATGGTTTCATTATTCGATTATCTAATCGCTATAATTATCTATCTGTCTGTGAAATAACAATTAAAAGCCTATTTAATTATAAATTATTCCCGCCCGCTTTGATAATATACATAAGTCATAAGTATATTTGTAGCAGAAGGCTACACCTTAATGATAAATGATAAGACAAATTGCTAGAAACTATTTATTTGGGAAAATTACAAGATATTGATTAAAATGATAAAATGATATGATAATGAGCTCACGACGCGGCGCGGTTGATGTCCGGTAGTGAACTGATTTAACATTAACGTATAATTTATGCGCTTATGGAAACTGCTTACTATACAAATGTGCGGTTGCACCGTACATGCTCCCGGGCTAAAGATGAAATGGATGCTGTGAGATGATGATGATAATTATACAATACAATTGAAAAATAAAACAAAATGATAACATTCATTGAAATAAAACTACTAGGTAATAGGACAACCTTAAAGACAACATTAATATAAATTCGCTTAAAGTCATTAATCTTCTGATATAGTAAACACTGGTTTTAATAATATAGGCGACGTGCCTCTGTTTGTCCTACTGGTACTAGCGACTTCACTACACTCAGTGTAAATTGCTCTTTGCTTAAACTTTGTTTTTTCACTACACTTTACACTATCGTAACACGGTTTACTGATGCTGGTGGCGCGGGCAGCGGGCTGCGGGTGCGCAGCCTCCGCCGCCGCCGCCGGCCTCGCCGCCTCCCCGCTGAGACGACTCCGCAGTCTACGCCATGCGAATATCATACCGACGACGCTGACTACACCGATTATTATGTATATCGCAGTGTAGTGATGAATATCGTGGAAGGATACCGTTTCTGATAGTGGAATGCTCTGTTTTATATCATCCAATTGCTTCTTGATATTCATCAAATCCTTGTAGTTTAGCTCAAGGTCTGTAGTGTTGATGACCGAGGAGTTTGAAATTGATATATTTAGAATATTGTTTATCGGTGATATCTCCATAGATTCTAAGTTTGGTTTGATATATAGCTTGCTTGATTCCAGCTTATGACTGTAAACTGTGTTGTCATTTGATTTAATGATACATCCCTGGCCTGTAGTCAGAAGGCCAGCATTTTGTAAATCTATTGTGCTTATTTGGTTCTCACATAGGAACCGAAGATGGCATTGATTGCAGCAAAAGTAAAAATAGTTATTCTGATCATGAAGGTCTGTCCATCTGTTCGAACATGCTTTTACATTCGTTTCGCATAACCCCGATTTTGTTTCAATCAGGCATAGACTGTGATCGGTTTTCATGTTATAGATTGGTTTTGGAATACTGCACAAAATTGTGTCAGCGTTTTGTTGTACGCAAGAAGAACGATCGTATTCTGATAAAGGTAAGAATACGTCCTTTTTAAGGTTGATAGCAATGTAATCTGATACTGGGTGTACACTGATCATACTTGTAGTGTTATGCAGTCGACGCGGTATTGGGATCACCCTCAGAACCTCAAATGCTTCTCTGGTGATAAGTGGTATCTTGATTTGAAATATGAAATAATTTTGGGACATTCTGGCCCGCACGCGGAGTAAATGATATATTTTGCTAAATGATGTTTTGTCGACCGGCGTTGATAAATCGTTTGATATTCGACCCGATATAGCCACGAGTTCTTGATTAAGTTGCTCAGGTGTCATGAGATGTGGGTTAAATTTTCCATGATTTAAGTCGGTAATACACTCAATCAACCGATCCTGTATCTCTTTTAATTGAAAAAGAAGATTGTTTGAAATTATTGCTGATAAAGTGAAATCGGCAATCGTAGATTCGTTTTGTAATGCTGATTGAAGAACACTGATTGCATTCTCTAAGTTATATAATTTTTTATTAATTGCCTTATGCTGTTTTTCCATTATATTCTCCGTTCTCTTAAGTAAATTAAACTCTGCTTCAACTATAGATGTCTGATTCTTCCATAGCATAGCCATATGATTTTGATTAGACTTAATGGTATTGATATCTCGTTCATAATTTTCTGCGAAGCGCGCATCTAATACGCCGAAGAGGCTATTAGCGAGATATCCGACGCCGTCAATGAGTCCACGCTTTTTCCTGGAGTGCGCCTCACGCTGGAGATTATGTAACATACTATCGTAATGCTTCAATTCTAGGTAGCCGTGACGTAATTGGAGCAGGATAGCCTCGCATTGTGATTGCATTATTAAGCCTGTGCACCTGCTATCTAAGTATTCTATATATTTTGATAATGCTTTAAAACCTGTCCAGTAAGGATTCATATCGAAGTATACGACTAGGTTCCATTCATCTCTTATTAAATGCATGTTGTTGATTTTATCAAAGTACATCGACTGGTTACTGGGCAATTGCTTGATGTTGTAATTTGAACACTGTGATGATGATATAAGTGCCATAAAATATAATAGGAATGTGATGGCCATTGTTTTGAAGTTGTATGTCCTTTTTGTGCGTTTATCGGACTGATTGTCACTGTTTATAGTTTTATCAGTAATGTTATGATGCGACTGATTCTCGCTTTGTGTATTACAAGCTGGTAGGACCGACAGCTTTGTAATAGGACGCTTCATGAGTCCATTTTTTGTTCGCACGGTAACTACTCTAACGTAACCGTCCTGCCCAGGGTGAAGGTCTTCCACTCTTGCTAAAGACCACTTGCCGGGCGGGAGATTAGGATCATGAATCAGCACCATGTCGCCAATTTTCAGATTATCCCGTGATTTTCTCCATTTGCTCCTTGCATTCAATTGGCTTAGGTACTCGGATTGCCACCTCTTCCATATATCTGTATATATTTGCTGTGCTAAGTGCCACCTGATGCGTAGGTCAGTTTCTTTTACAAATAAAGTTAAATTAGGTCCGCTTGCTAAAAAATGTGACGGCGTGATATAATCGAGGTCTCTTGGGTCTTCTGATATAGGACACAAGGGTCTTGAGTTAAGGCATCCTTCAATGACTGTCAGGATCGTCGTCAACTCCTCGAATGTTAGCTTCTGCTCTCCTATCACCCTTCTTAAATGATATTTTAAACTTTTAACGCTCGCCTCCCACAGTCCGCCAGCTGACGGCCAAGCTGGAGCGTTAAAATGCCATGTTATCTCCAAGTCTACTATTTCCTTCATACAGTCTTTCTGTAACTGTTTAAATTGCTGTTTTATTATACGGCTGGCCCCTAAGAAGTTGGTCCCGATATAGCTATATATGTGGCGAGGGGTCCCTCTTCTAGCTGCCATCCGACGCAATGCTGATAAAAATGCTGATGTGGAGAGGTCAGAGACCAACTCCAGATGTACGGCCTTGGTCGCCATACATACAAAAACACACACATAACCCTTCGTCGTTCTGATTCCGCGACCTTTATTAGACTTAACGTCGATGAATCCTGTAAAGTCTACTCCCGTGTGATGAAAAGGTCTGGAGGGGTTACATCTCGCTTCAGGTAAGTCCCCCATGATTTGATGTTGCATGTGCGGGTTATGTCTTCTACAAGTCACACACATGCGTAACCGTTTTTTGATTGCTCTGTTTCCACCGACAAGCCAGTACTTCTGCCTCAGAAATGCTGCTGTTAATTTTGGACCACCATGCAAGGTAAGTTCATGACCGTAGTCGATAATCGAATTTGTTAATTGAGTATTATTGGGTATTATTATTGGATGCTTCATTTCATTGCTGATAAAGGCATTTTTTAGCCTCCCTCCCACTCTCAATATTCCTGATTCATCAAGAAATGGGTTTAAGTTTAATATTTTGCTTGTTGACTTTATATCTTTATTTTGATTTAAATCCTGAATTTCTGATGTATACTCTTGCTGCTGTATATATTTAATTAATATCGTTCTTGCTTTGCTTATTTCTTCTAATGATAAATATGCTTGATTTTGCTTGTTTTGCTTTTTGCTTATAAATCGTAAAATCCATGCAAGTACTCGTGTAGTTTTCGTGTACGAGCTATATTTATTGATTAATTGCTGTAAAATAGAGTTATTATCTTCTTGCTTTGTAACGACGTTGATTAATTTATGTCTCTTCTCTTCTTGATCTGTGTTAAATCTGGATGCATCTCCCGACTGTATTGATATATTATCCTGATGTAACCAAGCCGGTCCGTGCCACCAGAGGGTGTGGCATGTCAGTTGGGACGGTAACAGACCTCGGCTTGCGCAATCTGCGGGATTCTCCTCAGATTTGACGTAATGCCACTGATTTGCTGGTATAATTTGTGTTAATTGTGCTACTCGGTTGGCTACAAACGATTTCCATCTATTTACGTCTCCGTTGAGCCAACCTAAGACAACCATGGAGTCTGTCCAACAGTGTGTCTCAATACTAAAATTGCTTAGGCATGCTAAAATCTTGGCCATTAATTTTCCTAGTAAAACTGCTCCGCATAGTTCTAGTCTAGGCAACGAGACCGTTTTTCTGGTGGGAACGAGTCTCGTTTTCCCAGCTATTAAAGAAACTGATGTACCGTCGTGCTTCCTGATCCTACAGTATACGACGCATGCATATGCCTTGGTCGAGGCGTCGCAAAATCCGTGTATTTCTATCTGATTAGCCACTTCCGTGTTCATCCATCTATCTATGCTATACTGATTAATATTTTTCATATCTTCTTTAATTTTCTTCCATTCTTCGATTATATCTTGCGGTAAAATATCATCCCATCCTATGCTTAGTAACCAAACTCTTTGAAATAATAGTTTCAACTTGATAGTGATTGGGGCGAGCCACCCAAGGGGATCGAACAGTCTGGATATTTCCGATAAAAGGGTGCGCTTTGTAACCTTGGATGATAATGATGACGTAGTGTATTTAAAATTTAATGTGTCCGTAATCGAATTCCACTTTATGCCTAATATTTTTGTTGATTCAGCTTGTCTGAAATAATATCCATCACTGCTCTGATCTGTACTAACGTCCTGTAGCAACTCCGGCGCGTTTGATTTCCACTTTCTTAGGTTAAAACCTCCCGATCTCAAAATATTTATGGTGTCCGATTGTATTTGTCTCCCTTCTTCTATTGAATGGCAACCATAAACTAAATCATCCATAAACAGTGACTGCTCAATGATGCTGATTGCTGGGCTGTCAGGATAACGTGCTCTTTCGTCCTGCGCAAGTTGCCGTAACGTCATCATTGCTAGGAACGGCGCTGCCTTGGTACCATATGTAACGGTTGCTAAATTGTACTCCCTCAGCTCATCCAACGGGCTATCTCTCCATATTATCTTTTGAAAATTTTGATCTTGTTTATTAATCCAAATTTGCCGAAACATTTTTTCTATGTCGGCCGTAAAACCAAAACGAAACTGCCTCCACCTGATAAGTAATGCCTGCATGTCCTGCTGTAAATTTGGGCCCGTTTCCATTAGATCATTTAAACTATAACCTGATGTGGTTTTCGAGCTGGCATTGAATACTACGCGTATCCTGCTGGTTTCTGAATCTGGCTTATGGATGCAATGATGCGGTAAATAGCAACTAAGTGTCGTGTTCTGGTTAGCCGGAATCATATGTCCAAGTTCCTTATATTCATTTATAAATGTTTTATAGTCGCTTGCGATATTATTATGCTGACTGAATTTGCGTTCGAGGTGCTTGAATTGCGCAATGGCTTTTGATTTAGAGTTCCCTAAGTTTTCTTTTATTGATGTTTTCAATGGCAACTTAACTTCATATCTCCCGTCTTCGCGACGTATGGTAGTAGACTTATAAAAATCTATACACTTTTGCTCATGCTCAGAGTATATAGACTGTTCATCTGATATATCCTCCAATTCCCAAAACCGTTTCATGTCGTCAAGGTTTCTTATAACGACATTGCATTGGAATGAACTGATCGCTTTCCCAGACAAAATCCAACCGAGTGTGGTTTGCTGAGCGGTTGGGTATTCGCTGGTTTTACAAATGCCCTCTAAAAGTATCTCTGCGTATATTTCACTCCCTAATAATAATTGAACGGGGCTACTGATATAGAATTCCTCGTCAGCTAATTGTATATTATTTAAGCATGGCCATGTTGGCTTAGCAAGTGTTGCGTTCGGTAAGTTATTGATAAGGGACTTCATGATAAAAACTTCTGTGTGAAATGATGAATCGTTTCGTGTTGATTTGCAGTTTATTGTAAAGGATCCCCTGCAGGTGCTATCCTTGGCTCCGACTCCTGATACCATTCCTCTGACATTCTTACGCGGAATCCCTAACTGCTGCGCGGCACTCTCAGTTATTAGGGATGTTTGTGATCCCTGATCCAGGAGAGCGCGCATCCTGATAAATGTTCCATCTGCGGCCTGTACCATAACCATGGCGGTCGGCAACAGTACCTCATGCGGTTCGTCTGATATTGATACGTGTGAGTTACGATGTACTAAGTGTTGACTTGAATTCGATGAATTATTGTTGCTTATGTTTGATGTTGACGGGCTTGGTGTCGGGTTATTGTGCACATACGCGTAATGTAAAATGGTGTTATGTGGATTATTGCACGTACGACACCGTTTGTCTGAAATGCAAGCCTTGCCGTTATGGTCATACAAGCAATTTTTGCATAAATTGTACTTTGATACGGTGCGCTTCTTGTTGTCAGGCGACATATTCAGGAATTTTTGGCAGTAAAATATTCCATGGTCATAACTGTTACACACAGGACACTTGTATTTTGATACAGGAGCCTTCTTATTATCATCGGGTAATGCTGGAACCTGCTGTTTGCTCGCCAAATATGTTTGTTTAAAGTTATTCGGCCTCTGCCTCATAGCGCCAAATGATTGCTGATTCTGATTATGACTGATATTATTGCTGTTGATACCGGGCTTGTTCACAAAACAGTCTGATCCTCCTGTCCTTTTCAATGATGTTTCTAATGATATAAACTTATTTTCTATAAAATCTAAAAACTCTTGTAGTATAGGTAGGTCCCTAGGTTGCTTGAGCGATTGTAAATACTCATTATGCGTGTCTGCGTCTAATTTTTGTGATAAAATATGCACAATAAGAGGGTCCCATGAACTTGTATCAACCCCCAAATTTTTGATTGCGTTCAAACACTCCGTAGTGGTATCATGCATTCTTTTTACGTGATTTAGTGATAATTTGGGACTTGCTGGTATATTTAACAAGGTATTAGCGTGGGATGAAAATATTAATTTTTTGTTATTGTACCGGTGATTCAAAATATCCCAGCACACCAAGTAATTGTCAGAGCTGATTGGAAGGTGTTGAATCAGTCGCTCGGCTTCTCCTCGCACCTTGCCTTTCAAAAACTGCATTTTTTGCGCACCTGATAATGCTGAATTACGGTGTATTGTTTCTGTAAACAAGTCTTTAAATGCAGACCATTGCTGGAAGCTGCCACTAAAAAAGGGTATCTCCATCTGGGGTGTAGATTTATCACGAAATGATGACGTGGCCATCCGTTTATTGATGGATTTCTTGATATTTAGATATGTCTGTTCGGCGTTAGAGTATTGTTCCTCATTTTCCTGGTTTGAACCTTCTAACTCACTATCTAATTCCCAATGCAGCGTATCTATAACTGACCAGCGCGACTGCAGGGTTTGAAGTAAGTCATCAAACTCCCACTTTTCTGATATTAAATCTAAATCTAGGCCTGATATTGCTCGTTTGAATGCTCGGTAATTGCTTGACTGTTTCTTAAGCATCTCTTCGGTTTTACTGCTAACCCCTCTTGATGTAAAGGTTGTTGGTTGTGGCGTGTGCTGCTGACTTCCTCCTGGAGCTGATAGCGGAGTAGCCGGCTTCAGTAATGGTGTCGGCGTCCGGCCCTCTTCTCGTAAAGTGTAATTTTGTATTGCTGATCGAATAGCACTGTATCTATCCCTAGCGGCCTCAAACTGATTGGACGAGAAGTAGCTATGCGATTTTAACCCGAAATTAGAAAGATTGTTATGATTAGACAGGAACTCATGCCAATAATTATCGAGAGTGTCCAGTCTACGTTTGATATATTCCGCGGATTTTCTTTCCGCCCCATCTTTTTTAAAGTTTGTGTATAGCTGCTCAATAGCAGTGATGATTTGCTGCTGAGTTGCGATAATATCCTCCATCGTTGTCATGATCTCCAACGAAAAAAAGGAAAGATCTTACTTGGTATCTGATGATCACGAGCTGCTTTGCTTGCTCTATACCTCCTGATAGTAATGGCAAGTACCGATGCTGGATACCAAAATTCTTCGATAACTTCAGTCTGATTCACCTCACTTGTAACACAGAGTCACGTTGCTGTCCACTTGATATACGACACTGGTCACACGCGAGGTCCTCGAAGGACCAAAAATGTAGCAGAAGGCTACACCTTAATGATAAATGATAAGACAAATTGCTAGAAACTATTTATTTGGGAAAATTACAAGATATTGATTAAAATGATAAAATGATATGATAATGAGCACACGACGCGGCGGGGTTGATGTCCGGTAGTGAACTGATTTAACATTAACGTATAATTTATGCGCTTATGGAAACTGCTTACTATACAAATGTGCGGTTGCACCGTACAATATTCAATCGCTTCTAGATTTCTGCAATCTAATTCGCAGGCATTTATTTGTGTTGAAGGACAGTGCTTATAGATTAATAAACGTAATTACGTACTTAAAATTATTTTCTTTACAATCATACGCTGTATGCAGGTAGTATTCTGTGCCCCGCTTGGCTCGCGTCGCAGCTAATACGTGCCACCTACCTACTTAACGCGCTCATTTCACTTCACAATACGCTAAGTTATTAAAATATTAATAATATTATATTTTACGCTCGCTAATTATTTAATTAGTTATAGGTTATTAAAGCTAATTAAATAATTTCATAAGTGCATATCTCGGTAGTTAGGGTAACTCATTCGCTTAGTTGTAATCGTTTTTAAATACTTAGGTACCGCTTTAATTTAATAGCAATTGGTTTTTAAGCTATTAAAACCAACAAACGCATACTTTATTTATTATCGCCTGCTTTTATTAAATTAATCCGCTGAATAATGAGTAAATCTAGGGGTGAAGAACGGTCGCCATGCCGGGAGGACCCAAAGGTTGTCATTCTTCGAGCAAAACGAGAAGCAATGTTCTCGCGTTTGCAAAAAATTTACGAATTGTCGCGATCGGCTATCGCTGATGAACAACAGCGTGATACATTCTTGTTAAACGCTAGTAATGTAGATACGTTACGTACTGATTTCGAAAAGGTTGTTGATGATTATAATAATGTCTACTTACAAGCCAACCCCACCAGTTCCGTTGATTATCAAACCTGGATCGCATTTGAAGAGTTATACTGTCATATAAAGGGGGTTCTTTCTAAGTTACAGAAAGACTAATATTCCGATAAAGACTGAATCCAAGTCGTCTTCGTACCACAATAAGTTGCCGCCTATTGAATTACAATCGTTTGATGGCGATATTCGTCATTGGCCTATGTTTCATCAACAATTTAAAAGTATTATTCATGATAATCCGAATTTAACGGATACTGAACGCGTATATTATTTAGTTGGTAAACTTACTGATAAAGCCAAAGCAATTTGCGCTGGGCTGTCCGCTACGCCAGAAAACTATCCCATAATTTAGAATAATCTTATACAAAAATATAACGATACTCGTTCACTCGCTGTCTCTTATTTTAATCATATGTTAAGATTTAAACCGCTTACTTCTAGTTCCGCCGCAAATCTAGAATCATTTATTAATAATTTTGATTCCTCAATTAAAGCGCTAAAACAGTTAAAATTAAATGACTTAACAGACTTTATGTGCTTGCAATTAGCATTGCAGAGATTAGATGCAGATACTGTTAAAGCCTTTGAATTGTCGCAACGTCAAACTGATGTACCTACATATCAGAGTCTTATCAGTTTCGTCCAAGAGCAAAGTAAGATACTTAATAATATACAAAAACAATTTGAACCTACCGCAAACAAACTTTCTAATAATAATAAAAAACATAATATACCTAGACCTAACAGTGGTCCTACTAGAACTTTTATTAATACTGACAACAATCAACCGTGCGTTATGTGTCAAGATAAGACACACACACACTTGTTTAATTGTCCGCGCTTTTCTAAATTAACGCCTAAGGAAAGGTATAACTACATAAAACAAAATGGTTTTTGTACGAATTGTTTAAGTAATAAACATAAGTCCAGTTTTTGTAATTCGCAACGTACATGTTTACATTGCAATCAACGCCACCATTCCTTATTACATTTTACAATTAAATATGAAGTGCAAGCGTTAGATCAAAAACCGGTTTCCCAGCCGGCCGTCTCGGGTATTCGTAATGCTCACTGTAATTTAACCTCTAATCCTTCCACGAATAAGGTCGAGATTAATCCGCAGTCCAACTCGGGTGATAGTGTATGCACTCAGAGTTTGAAATCTACTACGGTCTCGTCGTTCAGTATTACAAACCTTAACAATGATATTAATCACACTCAAACCGCTGCTTTATTAGCGACCGCAAAAATAAAAGTAATAAATAATTATGGACGTGAATATTATGTAAGATGTTTAATAGATCCAGGGTCACAAAGTGACTATATTTCGCTTGATTGTTGCAAACGTTTATCTTTACCCATATCGGGAAAAAACCGCTTTACCGAAGTTCATGGCATTGGTGGTTCATCGCAAAAAATATTAGGCGTTACTCACGTTAAATTCACATCTCGCTTCGATAATGAATTCGTATATGAAGTCGAACCGTTAGTAGTGCCTCACATTACCGGGAAATTACCGGACGTTAAGATTGATTTAAATAAGATTAATTATATATCTTCGATACGTTTATCTGATGACCAGTTCTTTGTACCTGGGGAAATTTCCTTACTTTTGGGGGTAAATACCTATTGTAAAATATTACTGTCAAATAAAATAATTACGCCGCACGCGCCTATGGCGCTAGAAACAACGCTAGGTTATGTAATAATGGGCGACGCTTATGTGGAGTCCCCTACTCATAAATCGCATTCTTTTCATTTAATTAATCAAGAACCGCTTAATGACATGCTTCAAAAATTTTGGATAATGGAAGAATTGCCTTCTACCAAGTATATAAGTCCGCAAGATAATGAGTGTGAAAATATTTTCACCTCTAATACCGCTCGCAATCCTGATGGCAGTTACGTTGTCGCTTTGCCATTTAAGGATCCACCAGAAAAATTAGGTAATTCGCTTCAAATCGCTGAAAAAAGATTTTCTCTTCTTGAAAGAAGATTTAGTAGAAATCCTGAACTTCGCGCGCGTTACAATGACGTCATTAGGGAATATTTAGATAAAGGGTTCTTAACACTTGTTCCGCAAGAAATGATAAGGTTTGATGTGCCTTGTTTTTACTTACCTCACCACCCGGTTATTCGGGAGGATAAATCATCCACACCGCTCCGTGTAGTAATAGACGGCAGTTGTAAGTCGGATAACGGTTTATCACTTAATGATATTTTGCATACCGGTGAAAACTTACAAACTGATATTTTCAATATTTTACTCAATGTACGAATATATTCTATTGCTTTTTTCGCTGATGTTCGTAAAATGTATTTTTGCATACATGTACAAGATTCGCACCGCAAGTTCCAACGAATTTTATTTCGCTTTTCTGATGACGAACCCTTGCAAACGTATGAATTTACTCGTGTCACTTTTGGTCTTCGTTCCTCACCTTTTCTCTCTCTTCGCGTCATGCGTGAGTTAGCAAAAGATGAAGGAGCTAACTATCCTCTCGCAGCGAGTCTTATTGAAAGACAGCTCGATATATACATGGATGACCTTGCTTCCACAGCTTCAACGCTAGATGAAGCTGTAGCGACAGCAACACAATTAATCCAACTTTTTAAAGCCGGTGGTTTTGATCTAGTTAAATGGACGAGTAATTCCCACGAATTGTTGGAACACATACCCGCAAGTCATCGTCAACAAGAATATATTTCTTTCAACGATAATGACACTCATAAGATTTTAGGCCTTCGCTGGCATCCCGCTACTGATAATTTTACTTTTACTGTATCTCAACCGCCCGCTATTTGTACAAAGCGTTCTATGCTATCCGCTACCGCACAACTTTATGATGTATTGGGTCTTGTCGGTCCCATAACGCTATTCGCTAAATTATTAATTAAACAATTATGGCTCCTCAAAATTGATTGGGACGAGTCTCCGCCTTCTTCTGTTGTCAAGTTGTGGCAACAATATATTTCAGAGTTACCGCTAATCTCGGGTCTTCAATTCCCGCGTCATATGGGTATTAAGGACTCTTCTGTCGTTTCGCTAATCGCTTTCGCTGATGCTAGCGAAAAAGGTTTTGGCTGCGTTATATACCTTCACGTAGCTAATGAAGGTTCTCCCCCTATAGTCACGTTAGTTTGTTCAAAATCCCGCGTTTCTCCGGTAAATACCGTGACTTTAGCGAGACTTGAACTTTGCGCCTTAACACTGCTCGCTAAGTTAGTGCGTTCAGTGGTCAATACATTGTCAATAAGACACCCAATAAATAATATTTACGCATTTTCTGACTCTGAAGTCGCTCTGTGCTGGGTTCACTCTTCCCCACACAGATTTAATACTTTCGTCGCCAATAGAATTTCGCAATGTCAATCTTTATTGCCAAGTGATCATTTTTATCACGTCGCAGGAGTAGAAAACCCCGCGGATTGTGTATCTCGCGGGCTGCTTCCCTCACGCTTAATAGAGAATAATCTCTGGTTCCAAGGCCCATCTTGGATGTCTTTTCCTATTAGTGAATGGCCAATTCAGCAATTTTCACCGCAAAGCTCATGTTTACCTGAAGAAAAAACATTATCTCACGTCGCTTGCGACGCCGCCGCCGCGCAAACTGAGCATCTACTTCTGACATTAAGTTACAGAGTATCCTCGTGGAATAAGTTACTTCGCACTGTAGTGTATGTGTTAAGATTTCTAAGAAAATTGCCCCGCAATAATGTAATAACCGCGCAAGATTTAGACGCTGCTGAACTTGTTATAATTAAGGCCGTTCAACACGCTTCATTCGCTGATGATATTAAACTTATAGAAAAAGGAAAAGGTTGTTCCTCAGCTCTTCGCAAATTAACGCCATACATGAATGACGGCATTCTATATGTCGGAGGTCGGTTAGATAACGCATCATTAGAAAAATTACATAAACATCCAATATTGTTGCCGAAAAATGGTCACATAATTAATTTGATAATTGACTTTTATCATAAGAAAAACTTTCACGCTGGTCCGCAACTACTACTTTCAATACTGAGACAACGTTTTTGGATTTTATCCGCCCGCCGTATTGTTCGTTCCCGCATACATAAATGTAACGCATGTTTTAGGTTAAAACCAAAAGCTACTTTTCCTATGATGTCCGCTTTGCCATCGTGCCGTGTAGAACCTTGTAAAGCTTTTACGCATACGGGCGTAGACTACGCTGGACCGTTGTATATAACTCATACTAGAAGACGAGGTGTCCGTAGTCAAAAGGCATACTTATGCATTTTTCTATGCCTAGTAACCAAGGCAGTTCATCTTGAGCTTGCTTCTGATTTAACCTCAGCTACCTTTTTAGACGCTTTTAAAAGATTTTTATCGCGTAGAGGTCCTTGTAAGTATCTCTACAGCGACAACGGTACGAATTTTGTTGCTTCGCGTTCATATCTAAACGAACTTTTTGAATTTCTTAAATCTGATGATTACTACAAAACTTTTAGTAGCGAATTAGCGGAAAGCCGTATAATTTGGAAGATGAATCCACCAAATGCACCGCATTTTGGCGGAATTTGGGAGTCCCATATAAAGTCTGTTAAAGGCCATTTATTTCGCGTAATAGGTAAACAAATATTAACATATGAAGAGATGGTTACGATGTTGAATGGTATTGAATCAGTTTTGAACTCGCGACCCTTATATGTGTTGAGCACTGATCCGTCAGAACCGTCCGCGTTGACACCTGCCCATTTTATACATACCGCTCCGCTGGAATGTTTACCCGCTCCTACGTTAGAAAATGATCGCATGACTCTTCAAACGCGCTTTTCGTTAATGGACTCATTAGTCCAATCGTTTTGGAAGAGATTCCGCACGGAATATTTACATAATCTGCAGTCGCGAGAAAAGTGGAACACACCTGCAAATCCTGTAACTGTAGGTACAGTAGTTCTCATCATTGTAGAGAACTGTCCGACATTACGTTGGCCGCTTGGGGTTATCACTAAATTGTTTCCCGGCAAAGACGGTGTAATCCGAGTTGCTGAAGTGAAAACCAAAAGTGGCATCCTGCAGCGTCCGGTAGTGCGACTTTGTCCGCTACCAACGCAGTAGTTTTCTTTATGTTATCGCTAGTTTAAGTTACAATTATTATTGATATAAGCACTATCCTTCGCTCTAGTTTTTGTCCTTATGACTTAGTTTATATTCCGCATTATTAGATTATATTACCGCACGCATACACCTAATTTAATGGTGATGTTCTTATATATGTTTTCCCCCTTTTTGGGTTTATTTTTATTTTTGTTTTTGAGGTTACCTCAAAGCCGGGAGGTTGTTTGGTATTTAAATTAATCATGCATTTCTGAACGCTCTCTTGTGACGTAAATGACGTATTTCCAAATCAACCAATCCCGTTCTTCCTTGAGTGGCCTATACCCGCTTAGTTACCGTTTAACCACGAGACCTACAGCACACCGCCGCCGCCGCGAGAGTGCTTCTGTTGCCTATAACTGTGAAGTTTTGTGAACTTTTTGTGTCGACACATTGTGCCTGGTACCAGCTAATCATCAGGTGAGTAGCACCACTCATCTGTTTCCTGCATCTTTCCTTGTCTGATTACCTGCGTTTTACAGCGTCGAGTAGCGTTCAATACCTACTAGTTTAATACACCTCATACAGTCCACACTTAAAAATATTAAAACCGCTATTTCTTGGCTTCTAGCCATATTTTAAACCCGCCACAGAATTTCTTTCTTTTTATGTACTTGACCGTCCGGAAGATCGTATTGCTGGTCCAGAAGATATTCAAACACATTTAATAGCACAGGTGTCCCCAAAATGCGGGAGACTTGATCAGGGTGGATCATATCTACCTGAGGGTGGGGACCAAGTCTGCCACATATAGGGGACACTAGATACGAATCTATGCTTACGCTTTTAATTGATTTTTTATTCGAAATAAATCTCTAGATAAATTTTGAAACTTTTGGTCAAATCACACCCTAACATTTGTTTTAACTTCAAGAGTTAGGGCCAAAGAACAAAAGGGGGGGGGGGGGGGATCAAGTATCCTCAGTCTCCCCTATGTATCGGATGACATTAATAAAAAAAGATCAGTCAGAGGATAATGTTTACAGATTTGCGTAACTTTAGAGTAGGTAAGTACCTACACCTTCTAGGTTAAGTGTGATGCCTCGAAAAACTTAAAATGTTTTAGAGGTCATAATACATATAATATTATGTTTTCTTAAAAAGTGAAGTGAAGCGAACCTTTTATAGAAATTAAATTTTCCTTTGATTTCACTATATTCATGCTTATTATTTTATTACACTAAAATAGATTAATCACTACAATAGGGAAACTATAAAACAGGGTTACTTGTGAGCCATAAAAGAAACTACATTTTCAATTGTAATTAATTTACTCTTACTACGGATTATATCGCGGTTTATTTTAGGTTTTACTTTCCCGACGACGTTTCGAATGCTTTGCAGCACCCATGGTCACGGGCGCGCGTAACAGTAAATTAATTACAATTCGTTTTAATTCGTGTAAATAAAAGACAACATTACATTTTTAAATTATAGTTTTAATGAAATTAGTATAACATCATTATTGGTATAATAATAAAGTCTAATTTTAATTTAAAAACAATAAATTACTTATGTACTTAGTTAGTTTTAATGTAATTTAATATGTCCATTATTGTTCTGTATCACAGACGTTTTGTTGGCATTAGCCAATTTATTCAACCGTTCACATAACTTATACATGATTACAGTCCCCCCAGGAGTTAAGATACAGAAAAGAAATACCCTAATAGGCCAGTTGGCAACCTCCAAGAACGGATATGGAAACTGTCCCGCCATAAAATACATTATATTCATCCAAACAGTATAACCTATGGAAAACGTTAAGGTGACCGATAAACCAATATGCCGAGGGGGATAAGCTATTTTATTGAAAAACAATTCTAAAACTATGTTGGTTACTATTAAAGTGTGATTAACATGGTTCAACCATGTTGGGAATCTGCTTTCTATCTCGTCGGGGAAAATCAGATCCTTCTCGACGTGGTACAGTCCCCAGAAAATCCCGGCTACGGTCAGAGCACAAGGGAACGCTAAGCTGAATACGGTGTCCTTGATAATCTTGAGAAGTGGTCGATCCTTTGTCGTTGGTGAGGTCGCACCGATGACGTCGTTCAGGAGGGCGAGCGCGAAGTATATGGTTTGCACCAACTGAAATCAAATATACGTAGACAATAAGATATAAGTTGGATGGTGTGCTAGGTATCCTTGTGTCTTCGGAGCCGCTGGACGTGTAGACGTCCAACGAGTACGGCAGCGACTCCGAAGAGGACGGCGGCAGGGTTGCGACCCAAGTCCCCGTGAGTACCGGTGCATTATAGCCCCCTGGGAACCTGTCCCGGGGGGCTATAAAGCGCCTACCGGCGGCGGAATCAAAAGCAAGACACTGAGGGGTGCCTATCATGGTGCAGATCCCATCAGAGAGCCTAGTACCCTCTTCTAAGGAGCGCTAAAGCAGTTTGGTATACACACTGATCTCTATGTCTTATATATATATACTTAATGTCTCCTGGCCGATACGACCACAGCTGCCAATCTTTCACAAGATCAGCCATCTACGCGGGAGATGTACAGTGCACAAGCGCTTGCGTTGACACAAGTGTTTTCTCTCTTCCATTACACTTCGATGGGACGGAAGACCGACCCGACCGGTGAGCGGTCAGGCACAGGATCGGGGATTTTTTACATATCCATCCGACGCATAGAACATCTTACTTTTCACTCTTTTCAGACAAGGCCTACATTGTCCTAACCAGTAAGGACCTCCTCCGGTTTGTAAAGCAAGAGGTTTCCTGCTTCGCCGCGGAGGCTATTAAATAGTACATATTACATCCATGATTAAATGTATGTATAATAAGTCATGACTGCGGGCCTAAACTTTCATGGCGATTGACAATTATGTTTTGCAAGCGCCATGATCATGGGATAACTGAAATAAACTAAAAATTACTACTACTACTAACTATTTTAATAAAAAATAAAAACCGGCTTCAAAGTAAATTATCTAAAAAGCATAAAATAACGGAAATATATTGACGTCGGTGCTAGCACATCATGTTAACTAACACTAGCACCAGCTGGCACCGACTTCAATATAAAGTATATTGAAGTCGTTATTTTATGCTTTTTAGATAATTTACTTTGAAGTCGGTTTTTATTTTTTACTAGCTGACCCACGCAGCTCCGCCTGCGCTATTTTTACGTTAACTAAACTTTTAATAACAGACATTCGCATCGAATACATAACCTCCTTTTTTATAGTCGGTTAAGAACTGGGACCCACTTTTTACTTGCTCTCCGAAGCACGGACCCGTTTAGTTCAAATGGCGTTAAACGGTCACCCATCTATTTTATGACCTTACCTAACGTTGCTTAACCCGATCGATTACAAAACCTTGATAACAACTCTCTATGAGTGTACCCTTACTAATATTAATTATATTATAAAGAAAAATTGATACAATCTGACCAAGCGTATAACCAAGTACCCATTTTGACTTTAATCCCCTCTCCCAAAAGAACCGTGCTAGATTACGGGATAAAAAGTATCCTATGTCCTACCTCGTAGTAAGATCTCAAATCATGCCAAGTTTCATTTGAATCCATTCAGTAGTTTAGGCGTGATGCTCAGCCGTGATACAGACAGACAGACAGACAGACAGACAGACAGACAGACAAAAATTAAAAAAAATACATTTTCGGCCTCAGTATCGGTTATAGAATGCCCTCCAAATATAATTTTCAAAATATCTTCAATGTACAGAATTGGACCTGTTACAGTTTTATTATAAGTATAGATTAAAATAGTTTATTTTACACTTTTTAGTGACTTATTTTACCAAAATAGGTATCAGCACTATCACACAACTCGAACGTCTACGTTACAGTAACTTACTGATAACATAAAAAGTTTAACGGGCCCGTTGGTCTATTGGTTAGCGACCCTGTCCGCTAACCGATGGGTCGTGGATTCGATTCCCACCAAGTGTCTGGGTGTTATTTATCTATTTAAGTATGTATTTACAAAAAAAAATGTATATAAGTATTAGTATCAGTTATCTGGTTTCCATAGTACAGGCTCTGCCTAGTTTGGGATTAGATGACCGTGTGTGGATTGTCCCAAGATATTATTATTATTATTATTATATCTCTTAAACTACTGGAACGATTTTAATGAAACTTGTACTCTTCCCTAAGTTGAAAAATACTCTATGCAAAAAAAAAAAATTGATATTGGACATGTAGTTTCTGAGAAATCCGCGGACAAACCTACATACATACATACACTCTTAAAATTTGGTAAATTTGTTTAGAAGCCAACATAGACTAACATAATTATATGAATATTACGCATTTTTATTAATATTACATACATACGCGTCGCATAGAGAACCTTCTTTTTGAAGCCGGTTAAAAAAAATACAAGGTAAGTGGACTGGGTAGTAAAATGTGTTTTGTCGTAATATCCAATCGAGTTCGAGTTCCAGTAGTAGTCGTAGCAAAAGACTGAGTAGGGTAAACAGATTTGTCGGTTCCTAATTTATTATTTCACCCACCCGCATCTTACAGTTATCCCGTGATCATGGCGCTTGCAACAGCGTCGAAATATCGGAATTAAATAATTAATCATCCTGGCTGTAACCCCGTGATTATAACATGACTGTGGCTAAAATTAAATGAAAAATGTTACATTCTTACTGGCTAGTAACAAAATAAAGCAAAACAAGGCATTCTGATACTATACTATACTAATTATTTTTTATAGCAGTGGTGACGTTCGTAAACATATTTGTCGCCACTGGCAACAACTGGGAATATTTTTCCCATTTCTCACCAGTGGTGACAAAGTCAGTGGTGACAACTGGGAAAAGACCCCTGCATGCAGACTTATTAGTATTTTAAGTTGATTCCCAAGAACTTGCAAATGCAAGACAAATGTCTTACGTTGATTCTAAGTAAAAATCGAAAGATAAATAAAATAGACTTACAAGACACCAAACAGTGAGGAAACACAGTCTCGCCTTAAAGGGCATCAATTCCATTGCCTTTGATGGCAAAGGTAGATCGACATACATTTGGTCGTACCATAACGAGAACACATTCAAAGTCACCACAGATAAATGAAATAACGCCAACATATTATTCTTGAAAAAGCAAAACAAATTAAAAACTAATTGTGATTTCAAGGTAGTAAATAAAAACCGGTCTGGTTTGTCCAACGGCAATTTTAAGACTGAACAATGCTGTGTGTGGTATTTTTTTTATGATACCGAATTATATTAAAAAAAGAAACAAAAATTCACTTCTGGTAATTTTATGATTGCAATTTTATACTTAATTACCCGAGGGGTGTTCGAGTAAGAATAGCATCCTCCCATCTCTTCCTATTGGATGTCCGGAAGAGGCGACTAAGGAAAATCCAGAAGACGGGCAGCAGCTTCTTTCCATTGGATTACCTACCACCTATACTGCGATCCCCAAGACGTCTATATGGGACTAATCCCACCACTCATTCCCACCACTTGTAAGCCAGGATCTACAGTGGTCACCACTGAAGACACCGAGGTTTGACCTTCGGCGAGTCCCAGGGGAACGCTAAATTGTCTTGGAACCTGCAACAAATTTAATTAAAAAGGTAGATAGGAGGAGTTGGAAATACATATATTCCACTTACCTCCTTTGCAAATCGGGAGACAAGGAAAGAATTAACAAACGGTCGATACAACCTCAAAAAGGAAGACTCTTACAGGCGGACCATCGAAGGCTAGTCCACCCGTAAGGCACCACGGATTCTGCTAATATTTTAAAGCCAAGACAAGACCGGCCAGCCAGTTTCCCCAAGACGTCTGCCAAGCATGGGGATTATGGCAACCCCTCCCTTCTAAGGGAGGCCTTTGTTCAGCTGCTGCTTACTTATTAACTCCGGTTCAGCGACCCTATGTGTGTCTGTCAACTGTTAGGTCTGTCTGTAGACCATTCCCTACATGGCCCAAATGGGCCCAAACAACGGAGTCTATGACGAGATTTGTCTTCCCTAATATTAGTCATAATTCATAATAATTTATTTCAAATAAGCTCACTTTTAACGGTCATTTTTTTTAAAGCTACCACCGGATCACTATGCGGCCTTAACTGTGAAGATCCGGCAAGAAACTCAGCGGGCTTGTAATTTTGTTACTTTTAAACAGTGTTGTTATAACTAGATAATCATCAGCGACAGTGTGTCCTATCGTTCAAAAGATCAAATATGAAAGAGAAAAAAAAAACGACGAAAATACAACAAACTAAAAGGTCAAAGGGATAGTAGTGTGCCACTATTATAGTTCTTCTATCTCGGCTTTCTTTTGAAATCTTCAACTATCATCGGTGTTGGCTGAGACCCCAGAATCTTAAGAATTTGGAGCTTTAAGATCAAGGGTGGACTGTGGACTGAAATTATTAAACCTAAACAGATCACAAGTTAGGCATCTAATCTACACTAACCGGTAATTTTGGTACCAACGACCACCTACACAGAATGAGGCTAAATACCATAGATACCTACTTTCAGATTCTGTGAAGATGATAAAATCTTTTTAAAAAAAAATTGAACCGACTTCAATATCACTGAAAAGTATAAAATAATTTAAATATTATTGAAGTTGGTGTTAGCGTACCTGCTGTGTATATTTGGCACCAACTTCAATAATATTTAAATTATTTTATACTTTTCAGTGATATTGAAGTCGGTTCAATTTTTTTTTAAAAAGATTTTATTTTAACCTTTTTAGTGATATTTTCATATATAAAGATTGAACCATCGAAAACCGTAAAATTATCTAGGTAGGTTATGATCACATTATCGTCTACATAGTTTTACATAATTCATGTTTCTTCAGAAAATAATATCCGGTCGTAATGAAATTTGCATGGAAATATCATAGTAGTTTACTCTCTCGAATAAAAAAAGAATCATCGAAATCGGTTCATAATTGTCAGAGCAATGTAATGGAGAACATCAGTTTTATGGTTTTTACCAGATAAATTCCTCCACATCGTTCATGGTCCTCCAGGAAGTTCTTATCCGGTTGTAATAAAATTCATACAGATTCAATACAGTGGTTTCTTCTTTCGAATAAAAAAAGAATCATTGAAATTGGTAAATATTTGCCAGAGTTATGACCATTTTTGTCCGACCGAGCGAGTCCGAGCGACTAAAACGTCATCTATATAGGCTTTCTTGCAACTCTCAGTGCGCAGTCACCATTCTTGTTTTTTTAGGAACTACTTATTACTAAGCAATATTTTTTTTATGGGACCCAATCAATGGATTGAAGAATGGATGGAAGAAAGATTTTTTCAAATCGGTTAATAATTGCCAGAGTTATGCGCGAACATACATAAAAAAAAAAAAAAAAAAATATATACAGACGAATTGAGAACCTCCTCCTTTTTTGAAGTCGGTTAAAAAAGAGTCAAAGAGCGTCACAGCCACGTGGCTGCGACGCTCTTGCAAAGATTTAGTCATCTGGGAGTAGCCTATCCTACACCAGATGATTATGTACAGCTCCAAGCTGGCGCAATGATCGAAGAGTTGAAGAGTTCCTTAAGGAACTCTTCAACTCTTCGATACGTCAGCAACAGAGTAATGGCTCGGGCAGGCACAATGATTCCAGATGGGTCGAAGTTCATTCCAGTGGTTACCGGGCCCAATCAATAGCCACCAACAATAGAATAGAGGCTTCAGGATCCCCTGCGTCCCCCGGTTGGCGGATGGAAAAGTCGGTAGTACAGCCCAGCCATATGACCGGCAAGTCTAATGGACTCGCTGACCAACGAAGGGTGGTCCTTCAGCAATATGCGGATTGCGCGGTGGGCTAACCCGCCGACGTAAAAATAAACCAGTTACGAAACCGACTGACGGCACTGTGCAAGTCACATGCAACCCGTGAATGCAATAAAATATTTTTTAAAAAAATTGAACCGACTTCAATAACACTAAAAAGTATAAAATAATTTAAATATTAAAGAAGTTGGTGTTAGCGTACCTGCTGTGTATATTTGGCACCAACTTCAATAATATTTAAATTATTTTATACTTTTTAGTGTTATTGAAGTCGGTTCAATTTTTTTTAAAATATTTTATTTTATACTTTTTAGTGATATTTTCATACATAAAGATTGAACCATCGAAGACGGTAAAATGATCTAGGTAGGTTATGACATCATTATGATTTCACATTATCGTCTACATACTTTTACATAATTCATGTTTCTTCAGAAACTCAGAAACAATTTATCCGATCGTAATAAAATTTGCTTGGAATCATCATAGTACTTTATTGTCTCGAATAAAAAAGAATCATCGAAATCGGTTCATATTTATCAGAGAAATGTAAAGGAGAACATCAGTTTTATGGTTTTTCCAGATAAATTCCTCCATATCATTCATGGTCCTCCAGGAAGTTCTTATCCGGTTGTCATAAAATTCATACAGGTTCAGTGGTTTCTTCTTTCCAATAAAAAAAGAATCATTGAAATTGGTAAATATTTACCAGAGTTATGACCATTTTTGTCCTTAATAAAATCATTAAAAAAAAAAATTGAACCGACTTCAATATCACTGAAAAGTATAAAATAATTTAAATATTATTGAAGTTGGTGTTAGCGTACCTGCTGTGTATATTTGGCACCAACTTCAATAATATTTAAATTATTTTATACTTTTCAGTGATATTGAAGACGGTTCAATTTTTTTTTAAAAAGATTTTATTTTAACCTTTTTAGTGATATTTTCATATAATATAAAGATTGAACCATCGAAAACCGTAAAATTATCTAGGTAGGTTATGATCACATTATCGTCTACATAGTTTTACATAATTCATGTTTCTTCAGAAAATAATATCCGGTCGTAATGAAATTTGCATGGAAACATCATAGTAGTTTACTCTCTCGAATAAAAAAAGAATCATCGAAATCGGTTCATAATTGTCAGAGCAATGTAATGGAGAACATCAGTTTTATGGTTTTTACCAGATAAATTCCTCCACATCGTTCATGGTCCTCCAGGAAGTTCTTATCCGGTTGTAATAAAATTCATACAGATTCAATACAGTGGTTTCTTCTTTCGAATAAAAAAATAATCATTGAAATTGGTAAATATTTGCCAGAGTTATGACCATTTTTGTCCGACCGAGCGAGTCCGAGCGACTAAAACGTCATCTATATAGGCTTTCTTGCAACTCTCAGTGCGCAGTCACCATTCTTGTTTTTTTAGGAACTACTTATTACTAAGCAATATTTTTTTTATGGGACCCAATCAATGGATTGAAGAATGGATGGAAGAAAGATTTTTTCAAATCGGTTAATAATTGCCAGAGTTATGCGCGAACATACATAAAAAAAAAAAAATATATATATACAGACGAATTGACAACCTCCTCCTTTTTTGAAGTCGGTTAAAAAGCGACATAAAGTCATCTATATAGGCTTTCCTGCAGCTCTCAGTGCGCAGTCACCATTCTTGTTTTTTCAGGAACTACTTATTACTAAACAATATTTTTTTTATGGGACCCAATTAACGGATTAAAGAATGGATGGAAGAAAGATTTTTTCAAATCGGTTCATAATTGCCAGAGTTATGCGCGAACATACATAGAATTGAGAACCTCCTCCTTTTTTGAAGTCGGTTAAAAAGCCAATTGTCGTTCATTGGGGTTCCAAGGGGCAGGGCTATGTTCAGCGTTGGACGTCTTGCGGCTGATGTTGATCGTGACGATACCGAAACGAGATAAAAACCGAACTGATGCCAAAACTAATGATACCAAAACTAATGATATTACACCTACACTACGCAACCAAAAAATACCACCATATTTGGAGTGGTCTTTAATTCATCAGTTGACAGTCACTTAAACACACACACGTACGTGTCCGGGGCCCGTCTACATAGAGGCGTGAGGACACCGTGGTGCCTTGGTGTTTTAGTCAGTAGGAGTCAGATCATCACCCACACTGCTACACTCGTAGCAATGTGGGAATCCATGAGCATTTCCCCACGTTAGTAAAAAGATCATGACTAGGTACTCATAATGCTGGCGGCTAAGGGACCAAGGGACCATCGATCATTGGTTCATACAGTTTGCTGCCGCCTCAGCGATCAGAGATTGGGTTACTCTGGGGACAGGGCGATTGGGTTTTGAGCAAAAATGGCGTCGTCGTCGTCGCCCCGCGTCTAGTCGCGACGTCGCAGTCATCGAAAAGTTTTGCTGATTATATTTTATAAAATAATTTACGTAACTTAACAGATTTATGTGAAAAGCAATTACAAGATATCAGCGAAAATTATTAAGTACGTCGGATTCAAAATGTTCCATGTCTAATTTACGCATTTATATATAAAACTTAACTACTACAAGATATGACTCAAAATATTTGCAATTAAGAAATCGAAATAAGAATACGCACGAACTTTGTGAACTAATCAATCACACGACAATCAGATGAACTATGAACTAAATGAAGGGGTAAATTAAATGAAAATTACCTACTGTTTACTAAGTAGTAGGTCCCTGGCGCAAAGGGAACTAGGCTCTAGGTCTACCTGTGCTGTGATATCCGGTTCATCGTCACCACTCGAGAACCTTTTGTAGCGACCTACTACATAACAAGAGTACAAAATAAAAACATGATCCAGAATCGCGTAAGTGAAGTTTCGAAGTACATTGAGTATAACAACATACAACATCGTAACATCAACCGTTGGGGGCTTCGACCCTTTAGCATAACTCCGCGATATTGGTGACCCCGCCGTGATCAACACAGCCTTCGCATCGAACATCAACACAGCCGTCGAACAACAGCGCAGCTTCACCATCACTCTCTCCCCATAGCAATTCTCCAGCAAGAACAACAACCAGTGAGTAACAAGCCAGCCAGTATCCCGGCCTCATCGGACGACCACCGCCTTGCAGCAGATGCAAGCCTGCTCAACCTTCGCCCTCAACATGGCACAGCACCCCTGCACCTACAGCCGGTCTACGTAAGAAGAGTGCTTATCTCAAATCCGGTTTGTCAAGCGGCTGTTACCCAATATGCACTGTACACCTCGACCCACTGAGGACTACGCAGCATCAGCCCTGTCGCACTGGGACTACGTACACTGGAAGCGTATACACGGGCATCGGGATAGCGACTGGAGTGCAAGGATGAACTGACACTTGAAGACCATCAGTTCATCGACCTCCGGTCTTCGGGGGGAGTGATGTAGCGACCTACGATATAACAAGACAGAAACATGATCCTGAATCGCGCAAGTGAAGTTTCGAAGTATATTGAGTACTAGCTGAGTCACGCAGCTCCGCCCGAGCTGTTTTTACGTTAACTAAATTTTTAATAACAGACATTCGCATCGAATACAGAACCTCCTTTTTTATAGTCGGTTAAAAACTGGAACCCACTTTTTACTTGCCCTCCGAAGCATGGAAACGTTTAGTTCAAATGGCGTTAAACGGATAACCATCTATTTAATGATCTTACCTAAAGTTGCTTAACCTGATCGATTGCCAAACATTGATAACAACTGTCTATGAGTGTTCCCTTACTAATATTTATTATAATTATAAAGATAAATTGATAAAATTAGACCAAGCGTATAACCAAGTACCCATTTTGACTTTAATCTCCTCTCCCAAGAGAACCGTGCAAGATTGCGGGATAAAAAGTATCCCATTTCCTACCTCGTAGTATCAACTCAAACCATGCTAAGTTTAATTTAAATCCATTCAGTAGTTTCGGCGTGATGCGCGGTCATGATACATACCGACAGACAAAAATTTAATAAGTTACAGTTTCGGCTTCAGTATCGGTTAAAGAATTCCCTCCAAATATAAGTTTCAAAATATCTTCAATGTACAGAATTGGACCGGTTACAGTTTTATTATAATTATATTATAATATTGAATATATATACAGTATACAACATCAACCGTTGGGGGCTTCGGCCCTGGCCGAGCATCACACCTTGCTTGGTCGGAAGATCCTACCTAGCATCGATCCGCGATACTTTCTTCCCCATGTTATCGGTTTTTCGCGTGATGTGGCCTGCCCATTGCCACTTCAACATGCAGATTCTGAGAGCTATATCAGTGAACTTAGTTATGGGGAGGCATATGTTCAGAAGTGGACGACGGAGTCTTTCGACTGATGATGATGATGATTTTAACTTTATTATTTTCGGTATCTTTAAGCAAACCATTAAATCAATTTAAGCAATAAGATCGATGTAATGATAGACATGATATTCGTAAACTTAACGTCGAATGGTTGTCAAAGTATATTGTTGTAATAATTTGACAAAAATATCTATCACAATTTACTTTCGCGTATTAATTTTGTATACGAATTTTAAAAACCTCATCTGAATAACAATACACATGCAATATTTGGCAGTTATTGTTATGCTATTTTATTTACACAATATACCTATTGCTAAATTAACAACAATTACTTACGTATAGACCTATTATATGCGCGTAATTTTTCAACGAAATAGCTATGCAAATAAAATAAATTACTTTGTTATTTTGAGTAAAACTAAAACCTGTTGACCTTCGGATTATTATAAAAGGCGAATAAAACTGTAAATGCAATCCGTAATAAAAAAAGTCTAAATGTATTCAGTATCCAGGCTAGGAACACTCATTCATTCAAATTCAGTTTTGTAGCTACCAATAAATTAAAAGAAGTAAGTATATTCAGTGTCTTTTTTTTAATACACCTTAGGGACATTCAAGCAGTAGGTACTTACGTAGCGACACGCCTGCTTTTGGAGAGATGCATTCTAAATTTACATTACCTTTATAGGGTTCTTCCGTACCTACCTAAAAATGAGACTATGTACTAATACTATATTAAGTGAGGTATCATATGAAAGGGCTTCATTTGCACATTTTAAAACAGATTTTTATTTTAGTACTAGCTGACCCACTCAGCTCCGCCTGCGCTATTTTTACGTTAACTAAACTTTTAATAACAGAAATTCGCATCGAATACATAACCTCCTTTTTTATAGTCGGTTAAAAACTGGGACCCACTTTTTACATGCTCTCCAAAGCACGGACCCGTTTAGTTCAAATGGCGTTAAACGGTCACCCATCAATTTAATGACCTTACCTAACGTTGCTTAACCCGATCGATTACAAAACCTTGATAACAACTCTCTATGAGTGTTCCCTTACTAATATTTATTATATTATGAAGAAAAAATTATAAAATCGGACCAAGCGTATAACCAAGTACCCATTTTGACTTTAATCCCCTCTCCCAAAAGAACCGTGCTAGATTACGGGATAAAAAGTATCCTATGTCCTACCTCGTAGTAAGATCTCAAATCATGCCAAGTTTCATTTGAATCCATTCAGTAGTTTCGGCGTGATGCTCAGCCGTGATACAGACAGACAGACAGACAGACAGACAAAAATTAAAAAAAATACATTTTCGGCCTCAGTATCGGTTATAGAATAATTTTCAATATAATTTTCTCCAAATATAATTTTCAAAATATCTTCAATGTACAGAATTGGACCTGTTACAGTTTTATTATAAGTATAGATTAACAGGATTTGTAATAATAAGTTGCAGATAAGATATTAATAAAATATGTAAGTGCCTTGACACGCTCGGCGTAGTACTTGCGATCTTGAAAGATAATAATAACGTCTTCCAGGCCAATACGACCGCGCCCAATCTCTTGCACAAGATCAGCTCTCTACGCGGGAGATATTATAGTACACAAGTGCTTGCGAAACGATAGTGCACTTGTGCACTATCGTTTCCTTTAATCTCTATGGAAGACCGACACAACCAGGAACACCGCACATAGGATACTTTTTATCCCGTAATCTAGCACGGTTCTTTTGGGAGAGGGGATTAAAGTCAAAATGGGTACTTGGTTATACGCTTGGTCCGATTTTATCAATTTTTATTTATAATATAATAAATATTAGTAAGGTTACACTCATAAAGAGTTGTTATCAAGGTTTTGTAATCGATCAAGTTAAGCAACGTTAGGTAAGGACATTAAATAGATGGGTGACCGTTTAACGCCATTTGAACTAAACGGGTCCGTGCTTCGGAGAGCAAGTAAAAAGTGGGTCCCAGTTTTTAACCGACTATAAAAAAGGAGGTTATGTATTCGATGCGAATGTCTATTATTAAAAGTTTAGTTAACGTAAAAATAGCGCAGGCGGAGCTGCGTGGGTCAGCTAGTAATAATAATTGATAATTGTGCCGACAGATAAATTATCGGGACTATTACGTATCCGCTTAGCGGATAAACAGTTGAAAGGTTAACGATAATGTCAGTATCATGTAGTAGTAGTAGCATAATGTAATGTTATTTTGTTTAAGATGCCCGTAGCCGGATGTCTCAAGACGAGGAGTCTGTGATTAACAGGGTTGACACTTGCTACATTATGGCCACCCGCAGAACTTTTATTACATTATGGGCACGTAAAAAGTTCTGTGGGTCTAAAAAGGCCACTTACCAGATATTAGTCGGCTAAGCTAATTAGTGCTAATAAATAGATTGAGTATGATTCACCTAAAATGTGTGATCATTTTACGCAAATTACAGGAATTGCGACGAATCTGCGGGGAATGGAAAATATGATTTCCTGTTAGATGAAATGCTTAATGTGGCCTTTTAAGTGTTCAACAATAAGACGTTCCAATAAAAATAATTCTAAATCAACTCTACATCTTCTATACATATAAAATTACTTGTCCTGACTGACTGACTGATTCATCAACGCACAGGCCAAACCGCTGGACCTAGGATGCTGAAATTTGGACAGTAGGTTCTTCTTATGACGTAAGCATCCACTAAGAAGGATTTTTGAAAAATCGACTTCTGAAGGGGTTAAATGGGGTGTTTTCTTTTGTATGAAACTTTTTATTGTATGGTTCGATTGACTTGAAATTTACTGAAAATATTCTCTAAATGAAATAAATCAATACGTGTTTCGCGAATTTTCGAAAACAACCTTTGGGGGTGTGTTAGGGGTTGGTAAACTCTGTAAAAAAATTGCGGGCGAAGCCGCAGGAAATTGCTAGTTTTTAACATAAACACAATACACGTTTGTTAGATAACATACTTCAAATAAAATATATTTACTTTTGACATTTTCAATTATTATAAATGAAAACCCAAGAGACTTAAAAGAAATTAAAATCAGTTCAGTATAGTTTTGAAATGTGCAAGCGGTCATTTGAGTCATTTCATTATAATTCCGCACTTAAACTACTAGTTCAAGTCTCGCTTCGAAATTTAGACGCCCCATTTCGGCCCCTATTGAGAAGAATATAAAAGAAAATAATCTTTATTTGTCATCTGTAATGAGATTGGCTTTTCAAATTAATAGCAAGACTGCAATAGTATTAGGTCACACACGGACATACAAGATGCACCATAAGGGTTCCCTTTTTGTACGGAACCCTGAAAAAAGAAAACGTGCTGCAACATTACTTCTTTAATAAAAATAAGTCTATTATTACGTATTTTTTTCGAAGCTTATCATGCCAGCTTATCGTTACCCTTATCACATGGAGTGCAGGGGGCAAGGGAGCTCCTAACAGATAATGTGCCCGGATACACTATTGTTTTAACTATTTTGATATGACTTACGCGGTTATCGCGCAAGTTCCTGGAGAGAAATAAAAAAATAATGCACTGCGTTATCTATGTTTATGGTTTTTTAAACATAGTACACACATAATTTTATTTTATTTCGAACTTCGTCGACCACGGACAACAGGATTCGATTCAGAATCTACTAGTGCAGCAGTCTTACAACTTCTACTAGTGCAATATTTACTTTTATTTTTTACTTAAGTACTATATTACTATATTTGCTTTCTTTTTACCATCGGCTAAGCGTGTGCTTATGATTTTGAAAAGTCAGAGACAACGTTCGTAATTTTTTTTATATACCTAGCACAGTTAGATATTAGATAATATTGATTACATAAAATTATGGCAAATGACCCCGGCTTTCTGCTATTGCAGAAAGCCGGGGTCATTTGCTGCTAGTTCACCAAATGATAAATACACTAATAAAATCTTTTAAAAAAAAAATTGAACCGACTTCAATGTCACTGAAAAGTATAAAATAATTTAAATATTATTGAAGTTGGTGTTAGCGTACCTGCTGTGTATATTTGGCACCAACTTCAATAATATTTAAATTATTTTATACTTTTCAGTGACATTGAAGTCGGTTCAATTTTTTTTTTTAAAGATTTTATTTTAAACTTTTTAGTGATATTTTCATATATAAAGATTGAACCATCGAAAACCGTAAAATTATCTAGGTAGGTTATGATCACATTATCGTCTACATAGTTTTACATAATTCATGTTTCTTCAGAAAAAAATATCCGGTCCTAATGAAATTTGCATGGAAACATCATAGTAGTTTACTCTCTCGAATAAAAAAAGAATCATCGAAATCGGTTCATAATTGTCAGAGCAACGTAATGGAGAACATCAGTTTTATGGTTTTTACCAGATAAATTCCTCCACATCGTTCATGGTCTTCCAGGAAGTTCTTATCCGGTTGTAATAAAATTCATACAGATTCAATACAGTGGTTTCTTCTTTCGAATAAAAAAAGAATCATTGAAATTGGTAAATATTTGCCAGAGTTATGACCATTTTTGTCCGACCGAGCGAGTCCGAGCGACTAAAACGTCATCTATATAGGCTTTCTTGCAGCTCTCAGTGCGCAGTCACCATTCTTGTTTTTTCAGGAACTACTTATTACTAAGCAATAATTTTTTTATGGGACCCAATTAACGGATTAAAGAATGGATGGAAGAAAGATTTTTTCAAATCGGTTCATAATTGCCAGAGTTATGCGCGAACATACATAGAAAAAAAAATATATACACACGAATTGAGAACCTCCTCCTTTTTTGAAGTCGGTTAAAAATATAAATCTTTTTCTACATACTTGCAATAGTCTCTACACCTGCCGAGGTCAACTGCTAATTTTTCATTAGTTATTTTTGTTGTCTCAACAGGTTTTCAATTATTTTAAATATTAAAAATAACAACGTTAATAAGTCATGATGTTTTAGATAGTTAGTAGTTGATCCGGAGACCTTTTAATTCTTAAATACGTGTTGGATTTGTCTCCACACAAGCCCCTTAAAAAGCCGGGTAAATCCCGAGAATATATAAAATCATTGACTCATCACATTTTCATGGATCTATTATGGAAAATGGAATGTAAATAAAATTATTGTTTGCGTCATTGGTTCTATGTACGTAATACCGTAATGTGTTTTTCAAAGATATTGGTTTTCTTATTTTACCAATATCTGATATTTAATATTGACTAAGCCAATAAAATGGTTAGTTTTTTCTTCTTTTGTTCACTATTTCAACAATACCTATCTAATTTTTAGCGGGGATAATCCGCGTATGTGGCCGAGGCGCTGTTTGCTGGCGTGGTCAATATGGGGGTTTATCGCGGGCCCACACGATACGTTAAGCCTTGTGCATCAGCGCTCAGCACGGGGTAAGTAGGGTGACCATCGTTTCTAAAACTATCGTTTTTCATCCCATGCAAGGCCAGACAATGATTTCTTCTCTTGAGCATGAGCGCTTTGTGAGTATTCCATCACAAAAGCTGGGAAGCATTTAAGATTTAGTGTTGGAGAAGAATGGAGGGAATAAGTTGGACAGAAAGGAAGACGAATTAGGAATTGGTTAATTAGGTTTTGGAATTGGTTAATGAAGAAAGAGAGATTCAAGTAAGGGCAACATTATAGAGCCGACAGAGGTGTACCATATATTGAGTCTGATATTGCTGTTGCCTAATGGTTATCGAAAACGAAGGTTAACAAAAGTTTTTTTGAATTTGTTTTAATAATTAAGTTTTTTTTTACTACTTTTAGTGCTTAACTGCACCTGATGGAACCAGCGACGCAATTGAGGATGGTAAAGCATACTAGCTTATTAAAATCCTATTCACTCTAGTCTTGATACATTATAATCGTGCGGGGAAACCGACGCAGGCAAATGTCGTGACGTGGTCTTTAACAGCTGGCCTTTTAGAGAAGCTCAGAGTCACAACGAGCTATGGAGAGAGCTATGCTTTCTGTACGCGACAGAATCCGCAATGAGGAGATTCGCCGAAGAACCAACGTCACGGACTTAGCTCTCAGAATCTGCAAGTTGAAGTGGCAATGGGCAGGCCACATCGCTCGAAGAACCGATAACGGTTGGGGACGCAAGGCTCTCGAGTGGCGACCACGAACCGGAAGACGCAGCGTAGTTACCTCCCACTAGGTGGACATACGACATTGTGCGGGTCGCAAGTAACCGGTGGATGCAAATCGCCAATTGTCGTTCACGTACGAAGGGGGAGGCATATGTTCAGCAGTGGACGTCTTCCGGCTGGTGATGATGATGATGATTAGATCATAGTCTTTGAAGTCGGTTTATATTTTTAACTGAAAATATTTTATTTGTTGTACCACCAATTGTAACTATTTTCATTTAGACTATTATATATTCTAGGAGGTATACATATATAATACGTGTATAATAAATAGTTACGTCGAGCATTCGCGTGAGAACGTTTCTTAAAAAAATTGTTCATTTTAATTGACGTTACAATACCCTTGAAGAGACCTTCAGTCAGACATTTTTGTATATACAAAAGATATATTATTATTATAATATATTGCTTTACGCGGTCTTTTATTAAGAGGCTTGTTCTAAAGAGGTACCCGAGGGGTATTCGGGTAAGACAAGAATAGCACCCACCCGGCTCCCATCCCGTTGGTATCGTAAGAGACAACTAAGAAGACGGGCAGCAGCGTCTTTCTATTGGATTACCTACCTTTACTGCGATCTCCAAGACACTTGCCAAAAGTGGGGATTAAGCCTTTTAAGGAGGAACATAGGCGTTCAGCAATGGATGTCTTTTCACTTCCATCCTTTACAGGCCTGTTGGTCTACTGGTTAGACATCCTGGCCGCTACCCGAGGTGGGTGCGTCATGGGTTCGATTCCCACCAAGTGTCTGAGTTATATCTATAAGTACGCATGTATTTTAAAAAAAGTGTATAAGTATTAGCATCGGTTGTCTGGTTACCATAGTACAGGCTGTGCCTAGTTTGAGATCAGATGACCGTATGTGTATTGTCCCAAGATATTATTATTATCATCCTTGAAGCTTATATAGTTCTAAGTGATTATTAGAAGTCCTAACTTCCCCGTGGGGTGTCCGGGTAAGAATAGGTCCTATATAGATGACAGTCCTATTTCCCATCGACTAGGTTGAGTGCTTAAGTGTACTTAATTAGAATAAGTTAGTTTGTCCCAAATCGTTTTTTTTTTCTTTTGTAGTCTAGCAGCAAAATTGATTATTGCTTTATTTACGTTCTGAAGGCAATTCACTTGAGCTTGTAAATTATTCTTGGAGTGTATCTAACTTAGACGACTTGTGATAAAAGTTGGTAATATGTTAAAGTGCTTTGTGTCTTGCCTGACTGACTGACGAGGCACTGCTTAACAGCAGAAGGTAAATGTTAAACGTGAGCCACTGTGAGTTTGGATCGGTCATGCTCGCCATCAAAAAGTCTTTGCTTGTGCCGGATTCGTGTGGCGGGTCACCCCCTTCCCTCCAATATGGTTGAGGGGAGTGATGGCTGCTGCGAGCAGGCAACTCGTGCGCAGGTGCTGCTTGGGGGACTGGTCCGACTACTATCCCTTTGGTTAGTTATTTTAGTTTGTTGTATTTTCGTCGTATTTTTTATTTTATTTGATCTTTTGAACGGCAGGACACACTGTCACTGGTGCAGATCTAATTGTAACAAGACAAACTTTGTTTAAAAAAAATTGTGAAAAAAATGACAAGCCCGCTGAGTTTCTTGTCGGATCTTCTCAGTTGAGGCAGCGTTGTGATCCGGTGGTAGCTTTAAAAAATTGACCGTTCAAAAGTTAAGCCTATTTAAAATAAAAATTTTGAATTTCGATTTCTTTTTCATACACTCAACGGGACGACCTATGTACTACTGAGGAAGTTCCTCCCATATTTCTACATCATGGTCACTCTAAAATCTTTTAAACAAGCCAGCTAAGAAAATAAAGGTATTATATTGAGTTTTCGTATCAAACCCACAGGGGGATATAGCCAATGATCCGGAGCTTATCGTCGTCCGTAATTTAAGATCCGGCGGCTAATACATAATATACTTTGCTGGAAATAACTGCATGTGACAATGTACCTATTGTTCAGTTATCAACTATTGTATTGGTCAATCTACTGAAAAATCTATTTTCTATACACTAATAATAAAACTGTAACAGGTCCAATTCTGTGCGGTGAAGATATTTTGAAAATAGTTTTTGGAGGACATTCTATAACCAATATTGAAGCAAAAACTGTATTTTTTTAAATTTCTGTCTGTCTGTCTGTATCATCGCCGCGCATCACTTGGCATTATTTGAGTCAATACTAGGAGGTAGGACATAGGATACTTTTTATCCCGTAATTTTGCACGGTTCCCTTGGGAAAGGGGATTAAAGTGAAAATGTTTGGTGGCTGTGGTTGGCTATACGCGTGGACAGATTTTATCCATTTTTAATTGAATTATAATAAATAGTAGTAAGGAGTCACTCATAGGCAGTTGCCATCAATGTTTGGCAATCGATCAGGTTAAGCAACGTTAGGCATGGTCATTACATAGATGGGTGACTGTTTAATGCCATTTGAATTAAGCGTCTCCGAGCTTCGGAGGGCAAGTAAAAATTGGGCCCCAGTTTTTAACCGACTTTAAAAATGGAGGTTATGTATTCAACGCAAATGTATGCTTTTAAATATTTAGTTAATGTAAAAAAAAGCGCCGGCGGAGCTGCGCGAGTCGGCTAGTAATTTCAATAAGTCTATAGATTTCCCGTGGGTGGACTATTCTGAGCTTACTTTCTGATAAGTTTTTACGATGACATTTATGAAATGAAATACACGCCCATAATATTTGATCATAATGTAAGAAAATGAAAATTCTTTGACCATTATACTAGTACATAGATAATACACTATACAGGGGCGGATTTGATACGTTGGCCGCCCTAAACCTATGAAAGATTGCCGCCCCCCTACTCGCTGTAAAGCATGAATCTACACTAATATTATAAAGAGGAAAACTTTGTTTGTTTGGTTGTAATGAATAGGCTCAAAAACTGCTGGACCGTTTTTAAAAATTCTTTCAACATTCGTAAGCTACATTATCCACGAGTAACATAGGCTAAATTTTATTTTGGAAAAAATAGGGTTCCGTAAGATATTTGGGTTTTTTCGGACACAAGGTGTAAAAAATCAACCAGAAAAGTTATTTATTTTGCGTACGCTGCCTAAACTATAAAAGATAGAACCATAAAATGTTCTAATTAATTGTAGATCTTATAAATATCTACAAAAAAGTCCGCGGCACACTATCTACATTATGTCGAGTGAGGTCCAACAACCATTTTATTAAATTAAAAATCTTGAATTTGGTTTGGACTACATTTAAACGCATTTATTTTACTCATGCTATTAATCCTTATCAAAATAAATTATTTCATCATTAAGTACAGTTTATGTAGATAATATTTGGTCTGTGAATGATTAAAATTGGACATTTGCTTTTGAAGTTATAACGAAATTAAAATATTACGATTTCTGCTGCACGGCCCTTTGCGTAGTGAGCGTCACCAAGGCGGGGGTGCGCATGCGGGAGGGGAGTTTAGATCTATGAGTAAGGTACCCGCGCGGCTCAGACGCGAGGTCGGCTCTTTACGAGTAATAGTGTTCTGTGATAGTGTTCTGTGCTTTACGCAGCGGTCGTGCGCGACGTCTAATAATTTTCGTGCGATTTTTTTTAGATTTCTTTCTTAAAACTACACCTACGCAAAAGTTCTTCTCAGAGCTAAACAACAGTTCTTCTCAGAGCTAATCAACAGTTCTTTTCAGGGCTAACCAACAGATTTTTTCAGGGGTAACCAACAGTTCTTTTCAGGGCTAACCAACAGTTCTTTTCAGGGCTAAACAACAGTTCTTTTCAGGGCTAAACAACAGTTCTTTTCAGAGCTAGAATATTACACGCTATTAGCATTTTCTTAAACATTTGAAAATGCCTAAGAGAGCCAGGTCTCAACTTTCTAAACATAGTTCTCAAGCACGGGCAGCAAGAATACGTCGTATGGGAGAATCTTCACCTGAACGTTCACAACGCCTTGCTGAACAAAATCAGAGAAACTCTCAGGCTCAGGTACGCACACGAGAGTCGAGTGTCGAACGTTCACAACGCCTTGCACAACAAAATCTGAGAACCTCTGAGTTACGTGCACGAGAGTCGGGTGAACCGATATGTATGAAATTTTGTAGGTAGGTCTGAGAATAGGTTATAAAGTATATTTTATGCCGCTGATACCATGATTGACGAGGATATATAGAACGAGAGGAGGGTGCATGAGAGGGAGAGGGGAGGGTGATGGAGTGAGTGATCGGAGGAGTTAGGTGGAGCAAAGGGGGGGGGGGGGAATGAGAGGGAGCAAGTTGGGAGAAGAGAGATTAGGGAGATGGTTCAGAGAGGACAACGGGGAGAGGAAGAGGGGAAGTGTGACGGGGACCGAAGCGGGAGGGGAGAGAAATAGCATAGAATTCGATTTTTATTATAAGACAGAGAGATGGAGAGAGATAAATCAAGGGAGTAGGGAGAAAAGGGGAGCAAAATGTAATTAAAGCGCGGGCGGAGCTGCGCGGGTCAGCTAGTAATTAAATATACTGATAAGAAATTGCGTGTCTTATCAGTATATTTAATTATTTGTTATATAATATAAATATAATTATTTGTACTTTTTTTTTGACGCGGGGGAAATCTTCCAAAGATCCCCGGGAGCTGTGGGGCTCGACCGGGGTATGTGGGATTCTTACCCACTAAAACCCCCGCGGCTGTCGCATCGGCACATGAGAGGGGGGACCCCAGGGCTCTCCGGTGGGATCTGCACCAGGGGCCCCTCAGTGCCTTGCCTTCGAGCCCGCCGCCGGGAGGGCGCTGTCACGGTACTCACGGGTACGGGGGTCGCAACCCCGCCGCCGTCCTCCTCAGAGTCGCCGCCGTGCTCAATGGAAGTTCAAAGGGCCCACACCCCGAACGTCCAGCGACTCCAAAGGACGCCATTTGTACCTAATTTAAGTTATTTTCTGAGTTTTCTACACAGACAGAGATTCATATGTTTTACTTTGGTGTGCAAATAGAGTATTCTAATAATGTTTTGACTCACGGGTTTACAGCCAGGATGATTAATTGTTACTTTTTTGTACCTAATTTAAGTTATATTTGTAAGTTTTTCTGTATGTTTTAATTTGGTGTGCAAATAAAGAGTATTCTATTCTACTCTTTCCTATATTTCGACGATGTTGCAAGCGCCATGATCACAGGATGCGGGTGGGGGTGCGGGTGAAAGAATAAATTAGGAACAGACAAATCTGTCTACCCCCTTCCTCAATCTTTTGCTAAGAGTATTCTGATCTATTCTATTCTGATAGGAATTTTTAGTAAAAAACTAGTCAGTAAATAATAAAATTATCTCAATCAATCCTTTAGATACTGATGCTTACCATTTCTATTTGTAAGTTACAATAAATTATTATTAAATATTAGGTGACAAATACACATGGGTAGATGCTCAAAAGGCGCGACTCTTAAAAAAAAATCACAGTTTTGCCCGAGCCTACTTGGCCTATTGGGAAATCCGCCCCTGACACTATATTAATTAGGAATACACTGGTTCTATGGAAGTTTGCTATCGCGAAGGTGGCAGGTTCAGTTCCTATACAAAGGCAAGCGAGACGCCCACCCATTAACTTTGGAGGGTACTTGGTGCAGATCCCACCGGAGTACCCAGGTCCCCCTTCTAATGAACCGATTTGACAGCCGCAGAGGTTTAAGAAGATCCCACATACACCAATATTGAAGTAAGCCGTAAAAAATTAACAATAATAATCAAAACCATAAAAATATTATTTAACTCTAATTAATTGTTCGAAAGGTTCTCGAATGGCGACCACGAAACGGAAGACGCAGCGTAGGTAGGCCTCCCACTAGGTGGACAGACGACATTGTGCGCGTCGCAGGTAACCGGTGAATGCAAATAGCCAATTGTCGTTCATTGTGGCGTTCGACGGGGGAGGCCTATGTTCAGCAGTGGACGTCATCCGGCTGGTGATGATGATGATGAATTAATTGTTCCTTAATGGTACCACAGAGTTGTACGTAGTACCTACCCCAGTGGTACTACTGGTGGTACCACACCACGGACAAGAAACGCACCATTCGACCCTTGACAAGGGTCGCCGAGACCTTTTGAAGTTATCCCCCGAAAAAAATGGAAAAAAATCCAATACGATACAAATGAAAATTCCTGTGTCTATTTATATATCAAGAAAAAATATTTTCCTAACTAGACAGCAGAACCTAACTACTTACTAAAAACCAAAATTTATCTTAAGCCTCGCATAAAGATAACGTGGTATATTTTACTGAATATTAAAACCACATTGAGACACAGTATGGTAAACTATTTACTGCCGCGCTTGCTAACTTTGGATTAATATTAAATTTGATGTCGCTGGCTTCCTTGAAGATTAAAGAGTCACTCCCGCCACCGCTAACGAGGATGCCAGAAGAACTGATTCTATTAAGCTACTGAAAATAAATTAGTAGTTGACAAAAATGAGATTGTAGTACATGAGAAATAAATAATTTATAATTTAGTTTAGTTATTTAGTTCAAATAAAGAATATTATATTATATATACAGGATGTAGGGACTACGTACCGAAAACTTTTTTATAAGATTTCTCATATTGTCCGTTACAATATTACAGAAACCATTTATATGGAAAATTACAAATGACTAACTTGTTAGTTTTTGAGCAATTGTAATGAATACTCGTACTTGCGGAATAATATTTATTTTTCAAATTACATTGCTAATTTCAATCAAGCCGCCTGCCAAGCGTAGATATTATGGCAACCCCTCCCTTCTAAGGGAGAGACCTTTGTTCAGCAGTGGACTTTTCGGCTGCTGATGATTGCTAATTTTGCACAAATAAGTAATTTATTGTTTTTTAAATTGAAATTAGGCTTTATTATTATACAAATAATGATGTTATCCTAATGGTTATAAATTTTTTTTTTTTGGAAATTCATGACAAAGCCGATGAAAAATTTCAACACTAGAATGTTCAGAATCATGTACTGGATCACTACACCCCGTATATATTGCGTTTGGAACCGGCATTGACCCCGGTGGGTGTCCGGATAAGAATAGCAGACTCCCATGTTTTCTCGTTGGGTCCCTGTAAGAGGCGACTAAGGGAAAACGAGAAGACGGGCAGCAGCGTCTTTCTATTGGCTTACCTACCACCTATACTGCGATCCCCAAGCCGCCTGCCAAGCGTGGGGATTTTGACGGGCCTGTTTGTCTAGCGATAAAAAACCGAGGCCGCTACCCGATAGGTCGTGGGATTGATTCCCACCAAGTGTCTGGTTGTTGAATATCTATTTAAATATGTATATTAAAAAAAAAAATTACTATTAGTATCAGTTGTCTGGTATCCAAAGTACAGGCTCTGCCTAGTTTGAGACCGAGTTTCAAATGCCTTCTCTGCCACTTTCTCACATCACAAGCCTCAATAACGAGCCGTAGTCTAGGACTTTTTTTTAGCCACGTTAGGCGAACGATGGCAACACTGGAATTAAGAGCCGCCTTCATGGTGCGAATGCTGCTTTTAACCGAGATTTCAAATCCTTAATATCTATCTATACTATGTTGGGTATAGTATACAGAATCGTTTAATTTTGTTGTCGCTAAGGCGTCAACGAACGTCTTGACTTGGCTCACAATTGGTATTAGAGTTGGTCAATCGCTGGTACTAGTGACCTACCAATTATTTAAGAATCTATGAGTAAAATAGTTTAACTGCCGCGCCCATAAACGCCAATTAGCGTTAGATATCTCGACATTCGAAGCTAATAAATTATTTTACAGTATAAAGTCCATGAGGTTAACGAGAATTAATGCTAATTAACATTTAGCAGTTATTTAGAAAACTGTCACTAGTCGAAGATTCAACGAAAGAAAGACGAATTGCTAAAGGACTGGGTGAATACAAGGTGTGTGAAATTATGACATTTTTAAAATGAACTCTGTGCTATTTAGTTTCAACTATGAACAACTAGATGGAGCTACTTTAGCTGATATTGTCTGGTTGTCAAACTGAATAATTTCATTAGGTCACCGTAAAATATCGAATGTATTGGAGTTCCGAGTCTTCTTAGGTTTTGGTCCTTTTTGCTGATGATAACATCCAGACTATGGACTGAGGCCAAAAGAAAATATTATTTTAATTTTAGCAAAAAGTTCAAAAGTTCCGGGGGCATATTGATACTAATATGTAATGATTTACGCCATAATCGTAAATAATTTAGTGTTATCGAACTAATTATTATTACTTTACATGTCCCTATCACTACTTATGATTAATAATAATAATAATATCCTGGGACAATTCACACACGGTCATCTGATCCCAAAATAGGCACAGCCTGTACTATGGAAACCAGACAACTGATACTAATACATACTTATATAGATAAAACACCCAGACACTTGGTGGGAATCGAACCCACGACCTGTTGGGTAGCAGACAGGGTCACTAACCACTAGGCCAACAGGCCTGTCCCAGGATTAATAGTGCCAACCAAGCAATCTTTGCATTGAGAGGATCTAAGAACATCATAATAAAAATAAACTGTTTGTTATTTTCATTCGTGACAAGACTACCCCATAAACCTGGTGATGTCCATTACTCTAGCGTCGTAATGACAAACATTAATTATGTATACTATGAATAGTAATAAGTTAAAATAAATATTCACCCCACAGTACGGTGACCATGAAATAGGCATGATGACTGCAACTCAATACCAATAAATCTGTGGTTTTAAATATTAGAACAGATTGCACTGATTCCAAAAATGCATCTCATTTTCTTAATAATAGAGAGATTTTCGTGATATTTAAGCAAATAAATTACTCAAATACAGCTAATCGCCATTTTGTAATAAACGCTGATCAGAGTGAATGACGTCAATCCTGTGTAAATAAACAACTGTCAAACTGTCATCTCAACTTTTTCTTTCATACAATGATTTACTTTTATACCTAGACAGATGTTTATTTACACCGCCGTAGTGACGTCACAAAATGGCGCCATGCACCGGCCATCGTTTTGGAACGAAATTCAAACTCTATTTTAAAAATTGAAAATATTGCTATTAATTGTAACATTATAGAATATTTTTTAAAAATTAGTCATCATGCCTATTATAGATCCAGCAAAATACTTCTTACGATTAATTATTCTAACTATAATAATAGTTATTAGGTACCAATAGTATTATTATGCTATTATGAATTAGTGGCTAAGAGCCTCTATATGGTTCGACTACTATCCATTTGGCCTTTTAGTTTGTTGTATTTTCGTCGTATTTTTTATTTTATTTCATCTTTTGAACGGCAGGACACACTGTCGCTGATGCTGATATAATTGTAACAAGACAAACATTGTTTAAAAAAAAATTGTGAGAAAATGACAAGCCCGCTAAGTTTCTTCCCGGATCTTCTCAGTTGAGGCCGCGTTGTGATCCGGTGGTAGCTTTTAAAAAATTGACCGTTCAAAAATGCAAACTAGCATTGAGCCTATTTAAAATAAAATTTTTGAATTTTATTTATTTACTAGCTGACCCACGCAGCTCCGCCTACGCAATTTTTACGCTAACTAAACTTTGAATAACAGACATTCGCATCGAATACATAACCTCATTTTTTATAGTCGGTTAAAAACTGGGACTCACTTTTTACTTGCTCTCCGAAGCACGGACCCGTTTAGTTCAAATGGCGTTAAACGGTCACCCATCTATTTAATGACCTTACCTAACGTTGCTTAACCCGATCGATTACAAAACCTTGATAACAACTCTCTATGAGTGTTCCCTTAATAATATGTATTATATTATAAAGAAAAATTGATAAAATCTGACCAAGCGTATAACCAAGTACCCGTTTTGACTTTAATCCCCTCTCCCAAAAGAACCGTGCTAGATTACGGGATAAAAAGTATCCTATGTCCTACCTCGTAGTAAGATCTCAAATCATGCCAAGTTTCATTTGAATCCATTCAGTAGTTTAGGCTTGATGCTCAGCCGTGATACAGACAGAGAGACAGACAGACAGACAGACAGACAGACAGACAAAAATTAAAAAAATTACATTTTCGGCCTCAGTATCGGTTATAGAATGCCCTCCAAATATAATTTTCTAAATATCTTCAATGTACAGAATTGGACCTGTTACAGTTTTATTATAAGTATAGATTTATAAACTCTTTATTGCACACATAGATAGTAATAAATGTACAAGTTTAGCAAGTATAAAAAGTACAATGGGCGGTCTTATCACTCATGGCGATCTCTTCCAGACAACCTTTGAATGGACAGAATGAAAATATATTAAATGCAATGGGCAAGCAAAGTGGTGCAACAAACTATATAAGTAAACTAAACTTAAACTACCTTCTTAAATAAGAATATAATTTACATACTAATACTTAAATAATTTCTAGGATATACTAATACATAACATATTATATATAAATACAAATTAGAAACAGATACTGACAGAATTAAATTAGAATTAATAATACAATTAGAATGAAAGGGACAGATAGTGTTCCTTTAAAAGAGATTTGAGGGAAATGACAGGAGTTTGAATTTTATAATGCTCCTGAAGTCGGCAGGCAAAGTTCTTCTCTTTAAAACCTTAACCACCGTTTGGTAGGACCTTGGTTCCGCAGCCGGTCGCTAGGCATTTTTAATATTTTTAAATATTGCCATCACATGAGACATTAGTTATTAAATCTCTACCCTTAGTCATTTTTCCAAGTGCCCTTTATCTTCAGAATATCTGAGACTGCTGTGGTACTTATAGATGGTCCCTTGCATACTTTACAACATGGTAAAAAGTGAAAAGCCACTGAACATGGCTGTCTGTCGCGCGTGCCCTTATATACACGGCCGACGATGTTTGCTGCTACACAATAGGGTCATATAAACACTCAATAGATGGTTAATTATATTGTTTTAGTTTCTTCATTAGTGCATTTACATCGCTAGCATAGAGGTGTTTTAAGCCCTAATTATCTTTGGTGTCTCTTCCGAACATGAATACGTACTTATATGCAGCAGTACACGATGTGTATTGCATTTAAAAAGTTGAATAAAAATGTCATACTTATATGGTCACCCTACTGTTTATCCTAAGCTGCGCTAAGGCGTCTTTTAGTTAAAGCATCTACGCATTTCTTTAGTGGGGGTTTAGCGAGGAAAAAAGAAACAAAAAAGGTAGTCATTAAGTTGGAGTAAATGAGAGAAATTTCTATTTGTGGGCAAATTTGCATGGCTCCCTTTTAGAACATTAATAACGAGGTTTTTAGGGGACTGCATTACAACATACCAATCCAAAGGAAAGTTTGTTTTATGAAGAAAAACGCCAAAAACCTTGACGCTAAATGAACGGCATTGGAGCTAAAATTCCACCCTGAGCTTGGATAGTGGAGTGTGGTGGCATAAAAAATGAAATTATTTTTTTTATTAAAAAAGTATATCCTTTATTTAATTTGATGTTCTACGTATTAGAGAAAAAAATCTAATTCTATGTTCCCTCTTTGCTAGTTATGATCTCGTGACACTATCGTGTCGTGTTTTGTCATGTCATGGCTAGATACACATTATTAGTGTGTCGTGTAGGGGTGGGCGTTGCACGAAAAAACAGTTTCTTCGACTATTTTTTTGTTGTCTTCGACGAATAAATCATTTTACAGTCCATCGATAAACTAGTCTAATGATAGACAACAGGTGAACTCCATTAAATAGGTAAGTACTTAGTCTGTGAAAGTCGATTACTAAACTTTTCGTCAACCGTAGTAAAACCCCCAATCATCGACACTTTAAGGATCGCAAGTGAACATTTTTTTAAATATCTAGTTTATTTATAATATTATACGATACTTTCATGCACTACGTATAAGTTTAGGGTTCATTCTATATTATCTTAAAGTAAAAACTAGTGTAATACCAATAAGTAGATCAATAAATCAAATTAGATTTAGGCTCTTTTTGGCCTAGTTATCGACAAGGAAATTCCATATATCGACACCCAGTAATCGACATGATCCAATAATCGTGATCTAGTAACCGACATGTTCTATTTATCGTCACCCAAATATCGACCGAATCTTAACACCATGCCCAAAAAAGTCTTATTAAGTACATTAATTATTTTAATTATAATAAACAAACAGGGACAAGTACATGTGTGTGGCATGCTTAAACTCATCTAAAGTTAAGTAGGTAATGACTTTTTAATGCTATTATAACAATATTTTTTTATTAAAAAATCGTAAATGATCTTATCCCGTTACGTACTTCCACTATTCTTTGTCACGTATGAATTATTTTAACTAATCAAATATTTAACATAAATTGTAGAACTGTTTTTAATTAATTGGTATTCATCATCACCAGCCGGAAGACGTTCACCGCTGACTATAGGCCTCACCCTTCGAACGCCACAATGAACGACAACTGGGTATTATAATAAAGATAAATAAATATCGTCTACCCACCTAGTAGGAGGCCTACCTACGCTGTGTCTTCCGGTTCGTGGTCGCTACTTGAGAACCTTTTTTCCCCATTGGTTGTCGGTTCTTTGAGCGATGTTGCCTACCCATTGCCACTTCAACTAGCAGATTCTGAGAGCTATGTCGGTGACCTTGGTTCTTTGTTGAATGTCCTCATTACGGTTCTGTCACGCAAAGAAACTCTGAGCATAGCTCTCTCCACAGCTCGTTGTGTGACTGAGCTTCTCTAAAAGGCCAGCTGTTAAGGACCACGTCTCATTACCATATTGTCATCACTGGCAACATACATTGGTGAATGAACTTTGCCTTCAGGCACTGCGGAATTTCAGATGAGAAGATGTCACCAAGTTTCCCAAACGCCAAGTTGGATGCTTCGAGCGACCTCTTTGTCGAAATTGGACCCACTAAATGTATCCAAGGTAGACATAGTGATCAACAACTTCGTGTGTATCGTTGCCAACGACTATCGGTAGGAATGCAACATGGACATTAGACATATTCTTCATCTTATCTATGTTCATTTTAAAGAGCCACCGGTTGGGTTAACGCTACTGAGGTCGCTGAGCATCGTATTGAGGTCCTTCAGCGATTCTGCCCTAATTACTATATTATCGGCAAAGCGAAGGCGAGTGATGTATTCGCCATTGACGTTGATGCTGAATCCGTACCAGTCCAAGAGCTTGAAAACGTCCTCCAATGCGTTCGTGAACAGTTTCGGGGAAATAACGTCTCCTTGTCTCACAACTCTCTTCAATCGGGTTGATTTTGTACTCTCGTCCTGTAGTCGGATCGGCATGGTGGTCGTTGCTGTACAAACACTTCAACACTTCGATGGACCTATAGTCAATATGGCATCGCTGGAGGGACAGCAATACTGCCCAGGTCTCGATTAAATCGAAGGCTTTTTCGTAGCCCACAAACGACCGAGATAATGACCGATTATACTCCTCAGTCTTCTGTATCATCTGACGGAGTGTATGAATGTGGTATACGGTGCTAAAGCTTTTTCGGAACCCGGCTTGGTCGGTAGGCTGCAAATCATTACATCTGCGTTCGAGACTATTGCTATTCCTTCGTTTCGAAAACAGCTTGTACATATGGCTCAGGAGTGAGATATGTCTATAATTTTTCGATAAGGTGTTATCACCTTTTTGAAGAGAAGCACTACCACACTCCTGTGCCATGCTTCTGGCGTAGTACCTTTGAGTAAGACGGAATTGAATAACTTCTGGAGGACTAAAAGTACCGGTTTTCCATCCGCTCTCAGAAGTTCTGTTGTGATTCCGTCTTCACCCGGCACCTTTTTGTTTTAAGCTGTTTGAGAGCCATTCCAATCTAGTACAGGCTGATGTATGGGATGCCCTCAGAGTAGTGCCGGGTTAGTTTAACTCTGGTGTCCGTGTACATTTCAAACACACTTCATTTGGTCAAACTATTTTTGAAAACATAAGGACCTGATTGGTCTGGATTGGTCTAAGGGCATTTTTTTCACGTGCTGGTTATAAGCTATGACGGTCTCTTCCGGCCCCGTAAATGTCATAACAGTAGCCATATTTTCTCAGTGACTACAGTTGAGAGCCGAACTTCACGAATTTTATCATGGAGAGGCGGCCTCGATTAAACTCTGCGTACCAAAGCATTACGGTGCTCAAATGACGTACTTTCCACCCAATAGCATTTTGAAGTCTAGCAGACTGACTGCTTCTATCGCCTGTGCCATTTGAAAAGGCGTGTATCTTTTTAGGCACCATTTTTCCAAAATAATATGTCGGTTATTGGAACACATGGAATATCCAATCATCGACACAGCTGTCGATCACTGGATGCAGTTTGATGTTTTAAATGAAAGAACTATATTTTAAGAGTGCTGAAGAAACATAGCCAAGTAATAAAATAAATTGCAAAAAATAATAAACAAAAATCTTTCGACATGTGTCGAAATTTGGAACAAGCTAAGAAAAAAACTCCAATTACCGACAGGCGTATTTTCTTATTTTATTATAACCACACCCTTGTCAAACAATTATTAAAAACTAGTCAATTTATGTCTTAATTTTATAAATAAATAACATTTTCGATACAGCGAAACAATTAAAAGTTATGAGCAATAAATCTTACTCACCTCCTTAACGATTTTACTAGTAAAACTAGACTTACGATGGAGGATCACTTGTGGTCGAAACTTATACCCAGCCATTTTCTTAAAAATGGCCGAATGCGTGAAATGTCATTTGCAATGACAACTAGATAATCCGCGTTTATTCTTTATTCTTGAAATCCATTCAGAAAGGAGAAACTGCTCTTATTTTTTTTAATAAACTTTTTAAATGTCGTACAATGGTGCGTTGTCGGACACTGGGTGTTTTACCTTAACTTAGTTTAAACTTTAGACTCTTTTATAAACCGGTTTATCATTGACGATAAACGGTCTCGTTTCGTCGACGGTAAATGCGTCGACGACTCATCACTAGTGTCATGTCGCACCGCTCTACATGTATGGGACCAACCGACGCGCCACAACACAACACGACAGCATAGTGTGTTCTATCTTAACATTTTAAATTTCACAGTAATCTATGTATTTTAATTTGCACCATATTTCTATCTAATCAAACTATTTAATTGTGGTCGTAATGCCAACTATGGTATTCGCAATAAATACGACTCGTGAATCAAATGTAATCTAAAATATGTTGACAATAAAGAGCCAGTTCCAATATCTACGACGGTACGGAACCTTCGAGGAATTATTATACTCGCGCATTGTTCAACGTTATTTATAACGGTCTTGGTCCATACCCGCTGCGGGATTTTTAACGTCAGTGGCTTATGAGCCGGCTTTTCTCTAATTTGTAATATGTAATACACTTTTTAATGGTACCTCGTGGACCTGGAAAGGGTGTGATGCATATTATTAGATTAAACGGACGATCCACAGAATGTAATAAAACTGGGGTTATCATTAACTCATTTCTTAAATATGACACTGTAAACTCCATGTAACGTCACTCGATTTAACGACAAACCCCTTAAAGCGTCGAAATCACTTGACTTTGGTTAGTTTAGCTTGCCTTCCATGTGTGGGTCCTTTGAACGTCCACTGAGTACGGCGGCGACTCCGAGGAGGACGGTGGCGGGGTTGCGACCCCCCGTCCCCTTACCTTTGAGCACGCCGCCGTCCCCCCGGCGGCGTGCTCAAAGGTAAGACACTGAGGGGCCCCTGGTGCAGATCCCACCGGAGAGCCCTCTCATGTGCCGATGCGACAGCCGCGGGGGTTTTAGTGGGTAAGAATCCCACATACCCCGGTCGAGCCCCACAGCTCCCGGGGATCTTTGGAAGATTACCCCCAAGTCAAAAAAAAAAGCTTGCCTTCCATACAATGATACACTCTATATAGCATTACACTCACTATCAATAACGACAATTAAGTAATGGAAAGTACCTTTTAAGTTGCCAAAATGAGTAAAAACTGCGCAGCTGTGTACGTTCTTTTGTTGCTTTATTATCCTAGCCCGTAATAAACTCGACTGTCGGCATCATGTATACCAAACTTTTTAAGAAATTCTTTCTTTTTTTTTACAAATTGGGATTGATTGCACCTGTAGACTGTTGTTGACCATGACTAATACGTAAGAGTCATGAATTATCTATACGTTATCATATTCTGAGACGTGGTACTGAGACGTGGTCTTTAACAGCTGGCCTTTTAGAGAAGCTCAGTCACACAACGAGCTATGGAGAGAGCTATGCTCGGAGTTTCTTTGCGCGACGGAATCTGCAATGAGGAGATTCGCCGAAGCACCAACGTCACCGACATAGCTATCAGAATCTGCAAGTTGAAGTGGCAATGGGCAGGCCTCATCGCTCGAAGAACCGATAACCGTTGGGGAAGAAAGGTTCTCGAGTGGCAACCACGAACCAGAAGACGCAGCGTAGGTAGGCCTCCCACTAGGTGAATAGACTACATTGTGCGCGTCGCATAGGCAACCGGTGGATGCAAATCGCCAATTGTCGTTCATTGTGGCGTTCCAAGAGGGAGGCCTATGTTCAGCAGTGGACGTCTTCCGGCTTGTGATGATTATCATATTCTTAATTGCTCACAAACTTATAACAAAATGACTGGTGTAGCAAAAGACGTCAACAGACTATACGCAAATTGTTCTATAAGTACCTACATAACTAAGTAGGTACTAACACTAGTCCGAATTTCTGAAATAAACTTTTTGTTTCTATAACTCAGACTTTTCTTCTCTCCATTTAACGACCACTCTTTAAAACGTCTTAAAATGCGACTGCATTAAGTGTCGTTATATAGAATTTACACATTTTTTGTTAACCCACAATGCAGGATTGGATTCGTATTGGGACTAGCACAAATTAGGAAAAACAATATGAGATATTCAACGAATGAATTACATACATAAGTAAAGGAAGAGAGAGCACACTTGTGTCTGTCTACGCAAGCACTTGTGCACTATAATATCACCCGCGTGGATCGCTGATCTAGTGAAAGATTGGCCGCTGTGGTCGTATCGGTCAGTAGGACATTATTATTATAATACATCTATACTTATAATAAAACTGTAACAGGTCCAATTCTGTACATTGAAGATATTTTGAAAATTATATTTGGAGGGCATTCAATAACCGATACTGAGGCCGAAAATGTAATTTTTGTCTGTCTGTCTGTCTGTCTGTCTGTCTGTATCACGGCTGCGCATCACGCCGAAACTACTGAATGGATTCAGATGAAACTTGGCATGATTTGAGATCTTACTACGAGGTAGGACATGGGATACTTTTTATCCCGTAATCTAGCACGGTTCTTTTGGGAGAGGGGATTAAAGTCAAAATGGGTAGGCTTGGTTATACGCTTGGTCCGATTTTATCAATTTTTCTTCATAATTATAATAAATATTAGTAAGGAAATACTCATAGAGAGTTATTATCAAGGTTTTGTAATCGATCGGGTTAAGCAACGTTAGGTAAGGTCATTAAATAGATGGGTGACCGTTTAACGCCATTTGAACTAAACGGGTCCGTGCTTCGGAGAGCAAGTAAAAAGTGGGTCCCAGTTTTTAACCAACTATAAAAAAGGAGGTTATGTATTCGATGCGAAGTCTGTTATTAAAAGTTTAGTTAACGTAAAAATAGCGCATGCGGAGCTGCGTGGGTCAGCTAGTATATAATAATACGTGAAAAGGATAAATAGTTACGCGTCATTCTCGATACCGTCTTGAAATACGATAAACTATAATATTACGGTAAAGACCCTAAACTTGGACGGTCGGAGCCGCAACTAATCTACCGGAATGCCAACAATTTGGCCATCCCCCAATTAATATAAAGTTTGTTGGGCTGAACAATTTCAAAGCGATTCCTATTGTCTCTAATCGGGTTACATATTATTTAAAACAGTGGAGCAGTTTATTGATATGGTGACGAGACAGCAGTATTCGCGTTTCATGGTAATCTACAGCTACACGCTAGCCCATTAAGTCTCCGGGGGCATACCACCACCTCTTCTTAGAGGCTGGTAGTTTTTTCTACCACCGTATAAGCTTGGCCCTACAAAGAGGTAACACCGTTAGCCTTTTAGGTACCCAGTGCGGCAACAACTTGGAGGATGTTTTTTACCTAATAGTATATTTGTAAATAACCTGTAAATGTTTAATTATTATGTAAATAAACTCTTTCATTATTTTATTTATATTGATTAGTGTTTCACTACTTATTCAACCAGTTAAAGCTCTAAAAGCTCACAAAGGTCATGATAAAGGGAGCCTTTTGTAAATTCTCACCTATGAGCACTTTCTATAAAATGACTTATTAATTTTTCGCTTGCGTGAGTCAATAGGAGTTTAGGTAAGAATATGTATAAAGAAATATTTTCATGCAGTGTGTTGCCTTCAGACTTCAGAGTAGGAGAGACCTAAACTATGCATGTAGTTTGAATTGCGCCTCCGTATTGTGCAGAGTAGTTAATATACAGAGAATGGAAAAGGTATTAGTAGTTTTATTTCGGTTTGATATTGTAATTGGGGATTGTATTTCCCGTGGGGTATCCGGGTAATAATAGCACCCACCCTTCTCCTCCCGTTGGGTGTCGTAATAAGAGGCGACTAAAAGAAACCAAAGAAGATGGGCAGCAAGCACCGTCTTTCTATTGGATTACACATATACTGCGAACCTCAAGACGCCTACCTAGCGTGGGGTTTATGGCAACCCCCCCCTTCTAAAGGGCAGGCCTTTGTGGACGTTTTTTGGCTGCTGATGCTGATGATTGTAATTAGGTTCCAAAACTATAGTTTTTGAATTGATTGAGTGATGACTAGTTAGGTACATATAATAGGAAACTAATTATCATCACTTTTCATACCATCGCGTTGGATTAAGAAACACTTAGTTATAACAAAGAACAAAATAATGAAAGTAGTGAATAAGATCGCTCTGATTGATTTATTTCGTCAATAATCCGTTAATGTTATTTGGAAAAGCGCTGATAATCCATATATTTTCCTCACAAAAAACCTAAAATTTTTCTTCCCACCTACTTCAAGCACGACTAAAGGAAGTCGTGCTTGAATTTTAATCGAATTCTCTAAAGCTATCATTACTCTATGCGACAAGATGGTCCCTGTAACGAGGTATTCAGTTGCCTTTGAATATCGACAAGGCTCGTGCTACGAACATAATCATGTGACTATCTACCTGTTGTAGACGGCGCCCTGTTATCCAAGAATGAAAACTCTATTATATCTTGTAGTACTTGTGTAAGAGACTATTCTAGAAGGTACTAGATGTGGGCGTTGAATGAACTCACTGTTATTTCGACTGTTTTTGGTCGCGATCGAATATACTAGTTTACAGTCCACCGATAAAATATTTTAATGATCATCATCATCATTACCAGCCGGAAGACGTCCACTGCTGAACATAGGCCTCCCGCTTAGAATGCCACAATGATCGACAAGTGGCCATTTGCATCCACCGATTACCTGCGACGCGCACAATGTCGCCTGTCCACCTAGTGGGAGGACTGCCTACGCTGCGTCTTCCGGTTCGTGGTCGCCACTCGAGCACCATTCTTCCCCAACGGTTATATCGGTTCTTCGAGCGATGTGGCCACTTCAGCTTGCAGATTCTGAGAGCTATGTCGGATACCTTAGTTCTTCGACGAATCTCCTCATTTCGGATTCTATCGCGCAATGAAACTCCGAGCATAGCTCTCTCCATTACTCGTTGTATGACTCTGAGCTTCTCTAAAAGGCCTATTCTAATAATAGACTAGTTTATCTGTAGACTATAATCATAAACGACATTCGACGTCCAACGTAGACCTTTTTTCGACATTGGCATAAACTAGTCTGACATTTTTTCGACACTGGCATAACCTAGTCTGTAATTTTTTCGACATTGGCATAAACTAGTCTGTCATTTTTTCGACATTGGCATTAACTAGTCTAACTTTTGACTGTTTGATAAACTGGTTTACCGTGGCTGATAGACGGTCTCGTTTCGTCAACGGTAAATGCATCGACGACCCAGCAGTAGAAGGTCCAGCGCAGCGGTAGATGGTCTGTCCCAGAGCTGTAGTAGAAACGGCATAATGAGCTATTAACTGTTATTCAATTTGGTGTCCACGAATTTCTTATTCATCATCGTCCATGATCAGCTAGAAGACGTCCACTGCTAAACCCTTGGTGCTGCCATGAGTCTTTCAAATTTCCGACTCGTGTTTAAAGTGATCTGCGGGCCTAAAAAGGCCACATTAAGCATTTCCTCTTTATGGAATTCGTAATTAGCATTTCTATCAAATTCTTCGCAATTACTGTAATTTTCGTAAAATGATCACACATTTTAGGTCAATCATACTCAATTCATTTATTAACACTAATTAGCAGACTCATATTTGATGTTAATGCTGCCATACGAATAAAAATTAAACGGTAACTTACTCATATTATGATTCCCCGAAAGTGGCCTTTTTAGACCCGCTGCACCAGTTAAGAGAATTGTAAAATATTTATTTCATAAACTTTCTTCAGATAACTGTTGAACTGAAACTGTGTTAAGGAGTCTGCAGAAAAAAAATCAATTTAAAAACTTTTCTTAATTACATGCATCTTTATACAACACGACTAAATGATATTTTGTCCGTAAATTAAATTATACGAATGCGGCCGGCTTTTTGATATGAAATTAAATTAACGTCATAAAGAAGCTATTGCATGCCTACATAGGTTAATTATGCTGTATTATTTATTTTATATTCAATCACTGTAACCACAATTGTTGCAATAAAGGATTTGTATTTAATCCGTGGGGTGTCCGGGTATAATAGTATAAATATAAGAATAGCACCCACCTATCTCCTCCCGTTGCGTACGACTAAGGGCAAACAAGAATACAGGCAGCAACGACATTCTATTGGATATTGCTAAGCGTGGGAATTATGGCAACCCATCCTTTCTAAGAGGGGGGTATTATTCCAGAAGTGGACGTACTTTGATTGATGATAGCGACTTTTTTTTTGTATCGATAATATACTTTAACGGTTATGAAATAACACAAAAACAAACAAAGTAAAGACCAGCCTTAAGGTGCGTGTCCATTGGCAGGCGCCGGACGCACCGCACGCACGGCACGCAACGGATTTTAGTTTCCTTTGTATGATTTTAAATAGCGCTGCGTCCATTATCCGCGCCGGCATTTTACGATGCGGGCCGTCAAAATCATAGAAAGCAAACTAAAATCCGTTGCATGCCGTGCGTGCGGTGCGTCCGGCGCGTGCCAATAGACGCGCACCTTTAGAAGACTTTGATTCACTACTGCTACCACCACGGCATAAATTACCTCGTGGTATTTCGTATTGGTATAACGGGCTGGTTTCCGCTACTCCACGACAAAGCGCTAACCACATACTAATCGTGTCTTCAAAAAAAACCTCACGTTTTTTATACTACCAAGGTGGTAAGCAAGCATGCGGCCCATGACCTGTTTGTAAGCAGTCACCACAGCCTATGGACGCTTGCATCACCAGAAGAATCACTAGCGCGTTGCCGACCTTCAAGACATTAGATATTGAGTCATTTTATCCGGTAATTTCATCAGCTACAGTGCCTTTCAGACCGGGACACAGCAATGTTTACACACTGCTGCTTGGCAGCAGATTATCTGACACTGCAGTGGTTCCTTTTTTTAACCTTTTTTGTAAAAATGGCTTTTTACAAAAAAGGTAAAACTACCACTAAGGTACTAGTTTACCTCTAATCGTATCGGACTCGCATCGTAACCTGTAAAAGACACGCCCGCCTACCCTATTGTTCCGAGAACAGCTTTCTTCCGTCTCTGGATTTTTATTGTTATTTAAATGTGAAAAACAAAAACTCGCTGTAAAAGGAAAACGCTGTAGAAAGTTTTGACACAACGAGCAGTTATATTAAATCTTATATTTTTATGATTCATGTTTGTCAGGTACGATTTTCGGAATTTATATTTGCCGCAGAATTATTGGGGTAGAATGGCTCTGGAGTGGAGACTGCGAACCGGAAAACGTAGCGCAGGACCTGTGACCAACGGACCTAATACGGGTTTTATAATCTATTTTTAGAAAGCATTAAATAACGAACATATTATATTGAAGTCGTGCCAACTCGTGCTAGTGTTAGTCCATGTCCTAATAGAACGCGATCACGCGATCTGCGCGCGACTGAACGACGCGACCACAGTTAAAATATGGATACAGTTTGGAAACTAAGCCTAGTTGACGAAATAATTACCTACACTCCATGGAAGCGATAGGGTTGACACCTTCAATTTTTTTTAATAACTTGTACATACAGTAACTTCTAGAACTATAGATCTTAAACTTTGTCATTAAGACGTAACGAAAATGTAGAAAGAAAGAAAGAAAGAAAAACATTTATTCAACGACATCTTGTACAGTAACTAGCCTACTTAGTACACTTAAACTAATAATTAGAATGCCGTTGAAAGGTTATCCACACAGCATGTGTCGTTGCTCCTAGCTGGCACAACGACGCTGAACTTCCGTGGATACCCGTCAGCTAGAGTGCGTCGGAGAGCAACAGCATACACCGGACACAGGTTTTACAATTAATAAAAACAACACAAGCAATTGAAACTGACCACAAGAAATTGAGAAGCAGGAACATGAAATGAAAAAAAAAAAAATGATTTCATCAGATTGAAAAATTAGGCTAAAAGTGATCTTATTATTATCCTTAGTCTATTCATAAATACACTGTAGGTATATTATTACAACTAAATGCTATTACATCTAAATGCTGATTTCAAATAGTGTTTAAATATTATGCGATATGTAAAAAAAAAGTAAAAAAAGTGACGAAAAGGAAGAAATTTTATTGCGGCCGCCATCTTGGATTTGATAGCACCAGCGGCTTCAATACCCTCGAAAACCATGAAAACGATACCCATGACAAAACGTTGATAACTTATTGTAGCCGCCATCTTGGATTTACAATTTGGCAGCATTATCCGCTATAACATCCCGGAAAACCACGAAAACTACAACCATAACAAAATAGTTGATAATTATTGCAACCGCCATCTTTGATTTACTTTTGTGTTAAAAAAGCGCCGCCTTTCTGGATTTACAAATAAGTTCACGAATTCATTATGATCGATCACACAGACCTGATATAATATAACGATACAATAATATAAGAATAACAATATACCTATCATTCTTAGCTTTTAAAATCAGCAGGCGATTTAAAATACTCGTACGATAGCTTCGGTTTTGATGAATTTTTAAAAAGATCGCGGAGACTAACTCCGCGGCACGCACAACTGACGGCATCGCGACATTCGCTTAGAACTCTCGTCGACGCGCATGTTTGTGTGAGTGTGCCGTTTCGAGCGTTTGTAGGTAGCTTCCATACTGTATACATATTTATACTGTGACGCGACCATCGCGCGGTGACAGGCGAATGTACTGACGGCGCAATTCGCACGACCGCTAGTTAGGACACTCGTTCGACGTCCATATGTTTGAGATTTTATCGCGCGATGGTCGCTTCGCTTGGTCGCGCGATGATCGCATGATCGCGTAGATCGTTATATATGTATAGTGTATCCAACTTATGTGTAGCATTGTGTACGTCCCACATTAACAGTTGCTGCACTGGCTCGCGCGGCAGCCTTGGTGTTTTTATTTTAGTATTAAGAACGGAAACCTCGAGTCCTGCCTGGCCTGGCAGGACGAGCCATCAGGCTATGAGATGGACAGTTGCGTTAGTATCCGCTGTTTGCTTGGTTACTGCACCGTAAAGCCTGGCTCGCGAGCCGAAAAAAAACCATCTACACCGGACGAACAGTGCACACCGAGGCACGTTTGAGCGCGTCCCGTTTACCGACAGCCGAAGGTTGGACCCCGAGTCAACATTAGCCAAGGCAACGTGCGTCCGAGCCCGAGGCACGTCTACAGCGACCACACACTTGGCTCGTGCGGCCGGTGGAGACGCGGCCAACTACTAAACTTTTCTTCAACGGTATAAACTGGTTTAGACTATAGACTGTTTTATAAATTGGTTTATCACTGACGATAAACGGTCTCGTTTCGTTCTCGTTTGGTAATATCGACATCGTCGACGCATGTATCGTCGATATTACCATACCCATAGACTAAATAACTGATTCATGAATATTTAACACCGGTCATCATAACACCCCAATATATTTAAATTCGTATAATAAAAGTAATATTCAACGTATAAATTCAGTGTTCGGGTCTTTTTGTCCCTGACCTAGTGTTATCTTTATACGTCACTGAATTTTTATATACGATTATTATATTACCTTAATAGAGTGCTATAGTGTTGCAGAACTATCGATAGTTGCGCTATCGATAGTTGACCTTGAAAATCGGTTGTACTATCAATAATATAATATTTAAAGAATATTTAAATTTGATAACACTATCGATAATATCGATAGTAAAAACTATCGATGCTATCAATTCTATTGGTCATTGTCGATAGTATTTACCCTAATACTATCGTTAGGACCGCCTCATTATTAATCGATACTATCTATCACCTATCGATGACTTTCAATAATATCGATAGTTTTACTAGTGACTATCTGCGTATTTTCAATACTGTCGGTTGAGAGTCCAACACACGTACAGTCTTGACGTTTTTTTAAATTGTCTTTTCGTGATACTACCTACTAATTTGATTAGATTTTAACTTAACTACTGTTAATGACTAAGCGAATAAGTATTAATATACCCGAGAATATCATACACATCACCTTTTGTAAAATATCAATAGTATCATAACATTTGCTGACTTTCGATGGGGTAAAACTATCGATACTATTGATACGCTAGCAACACTATCGAGAGTAATGCAATTGATACTTTCGATAGTAACGATACTATCTATGTTTTCGCAACTGATACTATCAATACAATCGATTTTGAGCAATAGTTTTTTTTTTATTATGAATGATATTCAAGGCCACGATACTATCTATAGACTATTACTATCGCAACAACACTAGAGTGCTATTGCATTAGGGATATGCCGTATCGATATATTTTAAATAAGTATATCAATATCGGTGTCAATATATTTTATAAAAATATCCATATATCGGTCAAATTTTGTTAGAAAATTCCAATATACTTTACTCGGTTTACTTCAGTATCACTAGGATTTTTGAGGACTTTTGATCTCCGAAGATTTTTTTTAAATTGACACATCGGTGACATAAATTTTTACAGCGTTTCGCAGACGAGATAAGAATAAGAATAACTTTATTTGACTAAAATTACAAGACAGTTGTATACATTTTAAATGCTCGAGTATTAAAAGTATTTATAAAATAGTGAAGGTATACAGTTTAAAAAATCTTCACCTTCCGTGCTAGTTCGTAACTGTGTTACGGCAAGGTGATGATTATCGCACTGTGTTTATGAAACATTTTTGTATGCACTGCTATGTTGAGTACATTGAACATCGATGAACGTAGGTAAACAAAATGTAGTACATGCAAGGCAAGTAGATCAAATAATCTTAACAATGAATATTACTTGTCTGATAAAAATATAGTTTTTATGTGATTTCGATACTTACTTAATATTTTATGTCTATCTTTATCGATAATAAATCTATTATAGGTATAACTCTCAAGCATCGATAAATCGCAAAAATTGTTGTCTGTACATAAAATATATCGATATTTTTCTGCTCCTCTTTACTTCTCTCCTTATCGTTATAAATAATGCTGGGTGCACATTTACCGGTGAAAATGTATGAATGTAATGGCTGCCAATTTATCGTAGATGTGAATTGATGTGGCTATTTAGTATAGAGTGCATCTTTTGAAAGATGATGTTTCAGAACTGAAGTATCTGTATAGGTAGCGCCCGTAGTAATATTGCTATCTTAATTTCATGAGGAAAAGGGTCGGAGCTATAAATTGTTTATAATAAATAATGTCCTCCTGGCCGATACAACCACAGCGGCCAATCTTTCGCAAGATCAGGCATCTACGCGGGAGATGTTATAGTGCACAAGTGCTTGCGTAGACACAAGTGCACTCTCTCTTTCTTTATACCTCTCACAATCCGATGAGACGGAAAACTGACACTACTGGGGGAGAGGTCAGGCGTAGGACTTTTTACATGCCCATCCGACGATCATCTTACTTTACAGACAATCAGGTGATCGGCCTGCTTGCTTTGCCTGCTTGCGTCAGTAAGGAACTACACAAAGTTTTTGCTCTCCGCGACCTCCGGTTTGCAAAGCTAGCGGGTTCCCACTGCGCCACGGAGGCTACATAAGAAATGTGTATATCTGTGTCTCTTTCCCACGTAAAAGTAAGATTATTTTAACACTGTCATTAGAATCTAGCGTAAAGAATTTGTATGTTATTGAGTGCGCCATTAAGGTGGAGGTTGACCGACCTTGGTTGATATCTTGAGCGGTGATCATTGTACCTCCTGCCTTGTAAGAGCGGTGAGAAAGACCAGTAGGATAATAAAAGCTGTGGTAAAGAATTAGAACCATGGATGGCGAGAGCTGTAGCTATTTTTTTTTCCGCGGGGGAAACCTTCAATAGGTCCTCGGGAGCTGTGGGGATCGACCAGGGTGTAGACTTTTTTATGTATTATATGCATACTTGTTTAAAATGCAGTAAAACTGCTGTACACTGCCCTCTATAGAAAAATATAATAACGTCACATTGACATTAATGACTCTGGGAAAACTCTCCACGGATCGCAGTGTACGTATTTTATCAAAACATCCTTGATATTTTAATTCCATTGCCTGAACTGCCACTGCCATACACCCTGGACCGCTTACACGGTGGGATTCTTACCCACTGAAACCCCCGCGGCTGTCGCATCGGCACATGAGAGGGGACCGGGCTCTCCGGTGCTATCTGCACCAAGAGCCCTTCAGTGCCTTGCCTTTGAGCCTTTGTGCTCACGGGGACAGGGGTCGCAACCCCGCCGCCGTCCTCCTTGGAGTCGCCGCCGTACTAAATGGACGTCCTAGGGCCCACACCCCGAACGTCCAGCGGCTGAGTTGTAGGTACCTACTAAACTGAAAACGTAACTATACGAAAATTATATCCATTTTCGCCCGTTTTGCGCTTCAGAAAACCTCTAGATTTTTATCTTGAAGTAGTATCCTCAGTAAAAAACTTTCATATTAGGTAGGTACCGTAACAATAGAGATGGCGTAACACAAGTGTTATTGAAGAATAATGCCAGTTATGCCAGCTATTGTACCTATTTGTGTTGAAGATGTTTTGTGAAGTGTCTCATTTTTTAAAATTAAGTTTGGAAGTCTTGTCATTTAAAATCGTACAGAAAAGGCACGGTATTACCTACATTTAGCTGGTTCCTAAGAATCTATCTTTTTTCTACCAAGAAACATACTTTTCTGCTTGATCCCGCTAACCCCCGCTCCACCGATTTGTCACCGATTGGTCATCATTTCCACCGATTTTCACTATTCCATATACGAGTAGTTTCAGATTTGGCCATCCAAGCCCACTAGAAAATTCACCCGTATATTAATGTATTGTGTATGTCAGAGCGGTGTTTACGCTTCCGGTTGGCTACGATGCGGCCGGAAATGCAGACATCTTGCGTTACCAGTCGGTTCCATTTGGGATCCATCCGTTTAGGAGATGTATTTGTTGTATCCTCTTTCCTTTCCTCCCTAAATTATTATTCCGTCCGAAATACCGCAGTGCCTGAAGACGAAGGTTTCTAACCAGTGTGTGTTGTCACATCTAATACTAAGACGTGATTGCTCACCTTTTAAAGAAGCTCGAGTCACTTAACAAGCTATGGAGAGGGCTATGCTCGGAGTTTCTTTGCGCGATAAAATCCGGAATGAGGAGATTCGCCGAAGAACTAAAGTTACCGACATAGTTCCCAGAATCTGTAAGTTGAAATGGCAATGGGCAGGCCACATCGCTCGAAGAACCGATAACCGTTGGGGAAGAAAGATTCTTGAGTGGCGACCACGAACCGGAAGACGCAGCGTAGGCAGGCCTCCCACTAGGTGGACTGCTGACATGGTGCGAGTCGCAGGCAACCAGTGAATACAAATAGCCAATAATTCATTGTGGTTTCCCAATGGTAAGGCCTATGTTCAGTAGTGGACGTCTTCCGGCTGGTGATAATGATGATGATGTTGAAGATAAAATCTTAAAAAAAAAAATTTAACCGACTTCAATATCACTGAAAAGTATAAAATAATTTAAATATTATAGAAGTTGGTGTTAGCGTACCTGCTGTGTATATTTGTCACCAACTTCAATAATATTTAAATTATTTTATACTTTTCAGTGATATTGAAGTCGGTACATTTTTTTTAAAGATTATATTTCTAACTTTTTAGTGATATTTTCATACATAAAGATTGAACCATCGAAGACGGTAAAATGATCTAGGTAGGTTATGATCACATTATCGTCTACATAGTTTTACATAATTCATGTTTCTTCAGAACAAAATATCCGGTCGTAATGAAATTTGAATCATCATAGTAGTTTACTCTGTCGAATAAAAAAAGAATCATCGAAATCGGTTCATATTTGTCAGAGTAATGTAATGGAGGCATCCTCCTGTAATTTAAAAAGTTTTTTTTGTGTATTTATAAATATCTATTAACGGGTTAAACAGTTGGAGCATAGAACTAATTGCTAAAGTTAAATGCATACTATTCAACAAACAGAATTGAATTCTACTGAAACTATCCCTTTCAGTAAACGGGGCCAATTTAACTTGGGCTCGCTGCGGCCGAGAATTTCCTTTGCGGTTTGTCGGTATAATAATATGTTGTTGTACATATTTTATAGCTTTGCTGTGTTTAATAATTAAACCTTAGAAAGGCTTTTGGTTCAGCGCAAACATTTAAGGGACGTCGTTAATAGGTATATCCCAAATAACCCGGCCTCTGCGCCTATTGATTTGAAGTTTTGAAGGTTTCCTGAAAATAAAATGGTAGTAGGTACTACTATCAGGCGAAGGGTATATATCATCGATTAAATATATAAACTAGATAAACATTCACGAACAAAATGACATCTAAAATGTGGTCGCGGAGGTTGCAAACTTATCTGTGCTGGTGGCGGAAACGTGAACTAACGATTTTATAATGATAATGACTTGTACACTTGACTTTTGACAGTTTCATATAGACAGTAGCGACACTCCTATCGGCAAAAATCAATTTGTCAGGATGTGGCTTGTAAAGAAATAGCGACACAAGGGCTCTATTTCTCGCTACCACTTTTTGAATCGTGACACCAAATCTAGTAAATATATTATATCTATGGTATATATTGAGTAATACATAAGTAATCCATTTCAATTCAACATCCCATTAAAACAACCGGTCAAGTGCGAATCGGACTCGCGCCTCAAGGGTTACATACTTTCTTTGAACCTAAAAAGTTAAAGTTAATTTACTATTTGTCTAAAACTTCAGATAGCATGAAAAAAAAAACAAACCGGAACCCAGCCGGAACCTAAGTTTGTTTGTCGAGTTTTTTTTTGGATTGCAATAAAACTTTTTTTTTATACTACCAAGGTGGCAAGCAAGCATGCGGCCCGCCTGGCATGGTAAGCAGACACCGCAGCCTATAGACGCTAGCAACACCAGAAGAATCACTAGCACGTTGCCGACCATTAAGACATTAGATATTAAGTCTTTGTGTCCGGTAATTTCACTAGCTACAGTGCCCTTCACGCCGGAACACAGCAATGCTTACACACTGCTGCTTGGCGGCAGAATATCTGACACTGCGGTGGTACCTACCTGGACGGTTCCTTGCACAAGGAACCTACCACCTAGTAAAACCTAGTAGACAAACTGTACTACTTACCTAGTTAGAAATATATCTTTATTTTTTCTGTAAAATATAGATAATACCCATAATTATTTCAGATTTTGCCCTCCACAAACTTTGGAGATAAGGAGCGAACAGAATTTTTGCCATTTTTGATTATAAGCCAAAAACTACGTGAAATAAACCAAAATAAAAATCTGTTTTGAAATGTGCAAATGAAGACCTTTAAAAGGATACCCCATTCAATATAATAATATCTTGGGACAATCCACACACGGTCATCTGATCCCAAACTAGGCAGAGCCTGTACTATGGAAACCAGACAACTGATACTGATGGTTAGAGGTATATCCATGGAATAATATATAAGATTTATTAGTAATGAAATTCAGTTTATTAATATACGAGGAGAAAAAACAAAAGCGTGAGCAATACAGAAGCCGTCAAGGCAGAGACGAAACATAAAAAACATATACGAGTCACAATGGAGGTTGCGTTCACATGCTATCATCCACCCTTGAACGCAAGTCCCATTTTCATAGCACAATAAGAATGCTTGGCTAAAACAGTACCTTTTGTTAATATGTCTGCTAGCATTTCGTCACCTTTACAATAACAAAATTTTACTTCACAATTGCTGACATGCTCCCTCAGAAAATGATATCGTATGTCTATATGCTTGGATCTTGGTAAGTAACAATTGCTCGTGGACATCTTGACTGCACTCTGGTTGTCATTGAAGATGATAATAGGTGCCTCAAGCGATTGCCCCAGCTCAGCGTGTAATTGCCGCAGCCATAGAGCCTCCTGCGTTGCGGTGGACATGGACATGTACTCCGCCTCGGCTGTCGACAGCGCCACCGTTCGTTGTTTGCGCGAACACCACGATATGGCAGCACCCTGTAACATAAAAATATAGCCCGTGCACGACCTACGGTCATGCGTGTCACTTGCCCAGTCGGCGTCACAATAGCCTGTGATCTGAGCATTACCATCTTTGGTATAAATTAACTTATATTCCTTAGTTCCCTGTAGGTATCTCAGTACCCGTTTTACTGCAGTCCAGTGTTCAGTACTTGGTTTTTTATTGAATCTGCTCAATGTATTGACTGCAAAAGATATATCAGGCCTTGTACCCTGAGCTACATACAGCAAAGATCCAATAACTCGTTGGTAACGAAAATCTATTTTTATCTCTTCTTCTGCATCTTGACTAAATTTAATCCCAGCTTCAATAGGTGTTTTAACAATTTTACAGTCTGACATTCCGAATGTATCTAATATTTCATTTATATATTTCTTCTGATCTAACATAACTATGTTTTTGTCCCTTGTTATGTTAAGTCCTACACATTGACTTGCTTTTCCTAAGTCCTTCATTTCAAGTAATTGCATCAACTTATCTTTCAACTTTTCTTTGACGTCTTGCTGAGAAGTAAACAGGATTAAGTCATCAACCCAAATCGCCACGTAGGTATTTTCCTTAAAATTAAAATAAACACATGGATCTGTTCTAGACTGTTGCAATCCTATTTCTCGTAATACGTTACTCAATTTGATGTTCCATATCCGGCTAGCTTGCTTAAGCCCGTATATCGACTTTTTCAAATGGCATACTTGAGTCCCTTGCTCATAAGTTTCGGGCTGTATCATATAGATATCAGCATCAATCTCTCCTTGTAGAAATGCACAAACAGCATCCATCTGGTCAGTGTCAAGGTTGTATTTAACTGCCAGAGCAAACAAGTAGCGAATAGAAGTATATCGGACTACCGGAGAATACACTTCATCGTAATCGATGCCTTTTTTCTGAGCAAAGCCTTTTATTACGAGTCTTGCCTTGAAACGTATAATATTGCCAGCCTGATCTGTTTTTGTCTTAAATACCCACTTTGAAGGCAAAGCTTTTCTGTTAGCGGGTAAGTCAGTCAAACTCCAAGAATTGTTTCTCATCAGGGAGCTATATTCATCATCCATAGCCTGTTTCCACTGCACTGCACAAGAGGATGACAATGCTTCCTCGACTGACTCTGGATCAGACAGATTGGCATACATACAATACAAACTATTTTCATCCTTATTTTTGTCTGGTTTATTATGTGGTATCAAATTAATTATTCTATGATAGTTATCATGTCGATTTATATTACTAGGAGGCAGGTAAGTCTCATCAAGTTCACCAGTATCAGTTTCATACTCACTTAAACATTCAGCGTCTGAGTCAGCCCTTGATGTACCAGCCAACTGCTCTGAGTTAATTCCTTTCCGCTCCTCGTCGATGCCACTGTCGTTCTCTAAACATCCAACCTTATCAGCTAAACTGCTGGTTCCCACTGGTGGATTCTCACTGCAGACAGGCGTATCGACTAAAATTTCATTTCGACATAACACATCATTACGACATTTTTCATAGAAAACCACATCCCTACTTTTTATTACTTTGTGAGTTTTTGGGTCTAATATACGGTATCCTTTAGTATTTTCACAGTATCCCACCAGTATCATTTTTTCTGACTTCTTATCCCATTTTTGTCTCTTTTCCTTAGGAATGTAGACCATGGCTTCGGAACCAAATACTCTCAACTGAGACAGATCAGGTTTATGACCATTCCACATTTCATAGGGCGTCTTACCTCCCAAACTTTTAGTCGGAGAACGATTAACAACATAAGCAGCTGTTGCAATCGCCTCTGCCCAGAGCCTCTTCTCAAGATTGGCATAAAACAACATACATCTTGCGCGCTCTACTAAAGTACGATTCATGCGTTCTGCCAGACCGTTATGCTGAGGTGTATAGGGTGTTGAAGTCTGATGAGATATACCACATTGAGATAGATACTTTTCAAAATTATTATTGCAATACTCCTTACCGTTATCTGTTCTCAACCCTTTAATTTTCTGACCCAACTTATTTTCCACCTTCATCTTAAAGTCTTTAAATAATTCCAAAACATTAAGTTTATCTTTCATGAGATATACATGCACCATCCGTGTATAATCATCTATGAATGTAATAAAGTATTTCATACCTCCATAAGACAAGTTTTCCATCGGGCCGCATAGATCGGAATGTATTAGTTCCAGTGGTTGCTTGGCTCTGGTCCCTGTATTGTTAAACGGCAGTCTTGTCTGTTTGCCTTCTAAACATACAGTGCATCCAATGATGTTACTCTTCCCTTGAGCCAATAACACACCCTCAGCGCAGGCAGGTAACTTTTTCACATCTAAAACATTTAAATGTCCCATACGGAGATGCCATAAATAAGTATCATTGACCTTTTCAGTAGTAAAATGAGCAGAATCAGGACGAATCACAGTATCCAAAACGTATAGTTTATTACTAAGTTCTGCAGTACATATGGGTTTTCCAGTCAAATTAAAAATATTGCAACTCTTATCATTAAATGATATTTTGTAGCCAGACTTTACTATGGTACTAACTGATAGAAGATTAGCTGCTAGGCCAGGGATATATAATACATTTTTTACCTGAATGCTCCCACCCTGGGCTAGGTGAATATCAACACATCCAATTCCTTTTACCAGAAGTGGCTCTTTGTTGGCAACTGTAATATTCTTTATTGACGGATCCGTGACATTGTACATCCAATCTCGCCTGCATGTCATATGCATAGATGCACCTGAGTCAACATACTATTTTTCGCAATCAACTTCTACAGTAGCTGGAAAGGCAGCAACAAAACTTGTATCATCATTATTTTTATGCGATTTATTCGCAAGTTTCTTGGGACTTCTACAAAATTTTGCAATGTGTCCGTATCTATTACATTTGTAGCACCTTGGTCCTTTGGAAATTACTGGCTGCTGATCATTCTTTGTTTTCTGAAAGTTTGTATAGAAAACAGCGCTCGAGTCCTTAGACTTCACTTCCTGCAGAAGCTTTGTTTTTACAAAGTCAGCGCTAATATTTGTACCTGAACTTTCGAGCCCCATAATCATAGGCATATATGCATCGGGTAGACCAGCTAACATCAATGTACCGAGCCATTCATCATTCACATCAAAGCCTATATTACGTAGCTTGTGAGCTGTAGTCATAATCTTATTCACATATTCTTCTACGGTATTGCACGACTCTAAGGATGTATTCACCAAATCCTTTAATAAGCCTACCTTTCTAGTCAATCCATTATCGTCAAAAGCTCTTTCTAGACTATCCCATACCTCTTTTGCTGTTTTGCAATCTTGAACGTGTACATAATTTTGGGGGTCTAACAATAAAATTAACTTAGCTTTAGCCTTGACGTCCTTGCTGGGATCGACTTTTTTGTCGCCACTTGGCTCCACGCATTGCCATAAATCTTCGTGCTCCAGATATGTCTTCATACCAAACTTCCACGTCGCAAAGTTTTCACGACCAACTAGTTTGTCTACACTGAACATATTTGAGCTCATTATAACTGCGGATTTCTCGGATACTACTAATCTTTTATACGCTACGCTCTGCTACCATGATGGTTAGAGGTATATCCATGGAATAATATATAAGATTTATTAGTAATGAAATTCAGTTTATTAATATACGAGGAGAAAAAACAAAAGCGTGAGCAATACAGAAGCCGTCAGGGCAGAGACGAAACATAAAAAACATATACGAGTCACAATGGAGGTTGCGTTCACATGCTATCAGATACTAATACTTATATACATTTTTTTTTTGGATATACTTACATACTTAAATAGATAAATAACAACCAGACACTTGGTGGGAATCGAACCCACGGCCCATCGGTTAGCGGACAGGGTCTCTAACCACTAGACCAACGGGCCCGTCAACATAGTAGTCTCACTTTTTTTTTAATTTGCGTGGACGTTGGTTAAGTAAGATCTAAAACTATTCCACGTTTCAAATAAATAGCACCAGTGGTTCCTGAAATATATTGGTTTGACAGATAGCCAGACGAAGTCACACCATATGAGTTCCTTTTTTAAACGGTTTTATTTAGCTCGACCCGTACGGAATTTATTTGTTTATTTATTTGGGTCAAAATTAGAAATTGAAATTTAAGCACCTTCCCGTTGTCAGATTGATCTGAAATTTGGTACACACATTTAATTTAGATGACAATACAATATAATAAAATCAATAACATTATAAATCTAAGATGGCCGCCGATACAAAATGGCGGATTACATATTTTTCCTTAACCCCCTCAATATGGGTATCAAATGAAAGGGCTACACTAGTAAAACACGATGATTATGTCAAAATTTAAAATTCAAGATGGACGCCGTTCCAATATGGCGGACTAGGTACATATTTTTCCACAACCACCACAATATGGGTATCAAATAATAGGACTACACTAGCAGAATACTGTCATTATGTCAAAATTTCAAACTCAAGATGGACGCTGTTACAAAATGGCGTATTAGGTGGGGGCATGATTATTAGTTTTATTTAGCTCGACCCGTACGGAATTTATTTGTTTACTAGCTGACCCACGCAGCTCCGCCTGCGCTATTTTTACGTTAACTAAACTTTTAATAACAGACATTCGCATCGAATACATAACCTCCTTTTTTATAGTCGGTTAAAAACTGGGACCCACTTTTTACTTGCGCTCCGAAGCACGGACCAGTTTAGTTCAAATGGTGTTAAACGGTCACCCATCTATTTAATGACCTTACCTAACGTTGCTTAACCCGATCGATTACAAAACCTTGATAACAACTCTCTATGAGTGTTCCCTTACTAATATTTATTATATTATAAAGAAAAATTGATAAAATCGGACCAAGCGTATAACCAAGTACCGATTTTGACTTTAATCCCCTCTCCCAAAAGAACCGTGCTAGATTACGGGATAAAAAGTATCCTATGTCCTACCTCGGAGTATTAACCTATATCATGCCAAGTTTCGTTTCAATCCATCCAGTAGTTTTGGCGTGATGCTCAGCCGTGATACAGACAGACAGACAGACAGACAGACAGACAGACAGACAAAAATAAAAAAAAATACATTTTCGGCCTCAGTATCTGTTATAGAATGCCCTCCAAATATAATTTTCAAAATATCTTCAATGTACAGAATTGGACCTGTTACAGTTTTATTATAAGTATAGATAGATTTATTTGGGTCAAAATTAGAAATTGAAATTTAAGCACCTTCCCGTTGTCAGATTGATCTGAAATTTGGTACACACATTTAATTTAGATGACAATACAATATAATAAAATCAATAACATTATAAATCTAAGATGGCCGCCGATACAAAATGGCGGATTACATATTTTTCCTTAACCCCCTCAATATGGGTATCAAATGAAAGGGCTACACTAGTAAAACACGATGATTATGTCAAAATTTAAAATTCAAGATGGACGCCGTTCCAATATGGCGGACTAGGTACATATTTTTCCACAACCACCACAATATGGGTATCAAATAATAGGACTACACTAGCAGAATACTGTCATTATATCAAAATTTCAAACTCAAGATGGACGCTGTTACAAAATGGCGTATTAGGTGGGGGCATGATTAGTCGTGTCGAGAACAGTTGCGTCCAAGATTGTGTGACGTTAGAGGGGCAGATAAAAAAGAATAGGTAATTAGATACCTCGTTAGTAAGCGGTAGCTATACCACCCAAGTTAAGGTAATAGGTTAAAACGTGCCGAGGACTGTATGGCATTAGGGTGGATAAAAATGTAATGTCGTAAGCGCTTCCCCCTCAAGATTGGGCGCATCTTGTTGTATATTAAGCCTTGCCCCTTTACTGGACCTCTGGGGGTCGACCGTCAAAATGCCCCTTAATCGTGGGAACAACATGGTAACAATAAATAAAAAAGCAAACAAAAATAAAAACGAAACTGCTACACAACGAAAAAGAAGGCTCGAAAAGGCAAAAGAAAAGTATAGAACGAAACGTGCAAAGGAAAGTGAAAATGAAACCCATAGTCGACTACAGAAACGAAGAGAACGGTTAGCAACTGAAACACCTGAGCAACATGATACCAGGTTAATAGCACAACGTGAGAGACAAAGGCAGCTGGTAGAGTCAGAAACACCTGAGCGTCATGAGTGCAGGCTAGCATCACAACGTGACAGACGAAGAGAGCTAATAGCGTCAGAAACACCCGAGCGTCATGAGTCCAGGCTAGCATCACAACGTGACAGACAAAGAGAGTTGTTAGCATCAGAAACATCTGAGCGTCATGAGTCTAGGCTAGCATCACAACGTGACAGACGAAGAGAGCTAATAGCGTCAGAAACACTTGAACGTCATGAGTCCAGGCTAAGATTACAACGTAACAGACAAAGAGAGCTATTAGCGTCAGAAACACCTGAGCAACGCCACGACAGGTTAAATAACTAACCTGAGCGTGCACAGCAACGCAGAGCTGAAAATCATGTACAAGCGTTTGAAAATGCTATTAACACATCGTGTATACACGTTTGTGACATTTGCACGAAGCATTGTTATCCTAACCAAATTCATACTGTACGTTACAACACAGCTGCATTAGGATATCTACCTGAAGAACTGTCTTCAAAAACAACATTACTTTTATGTTCGCGGTGCCAAACACATGTGACCAGTAATAAAACAATAGCACCATCAAAGGCGTACTGGAATAATCTGGATCCAGGTTCAATACCAGATGAGATTCAAGCGCTGACGCAAGCAGAGCAGCGATTGCTGTGTAGAATCATCCCGTTTGTTAAAATCGTAAAATTTACTGGGCTATACGGGCAGTACGGTTTCCGCGGACAAGCAGTGTTGTTTGCCCAAGATATCTTTGAGGTCAGTGAAAGATTACCTAATATGCTTCCAAGATCTTCCAGCCAGGTGGGTATCGTTGTAGTTACAGAACGTTTGGAGAATTTGAACATCACAAGAGAATTCACAATATCTCGCGAAAAAGTCTACAGCGCTTTAAGATGGTTAACTAGAAATAACCCGCTTTATAGAGATGTACGCATTGACGAAAATGTCCAGATTAGTGAAAAAGACTTAATACGACTTAGTGTGCCAGATATACCTGAAAACCGTGAACCTGAAAGAATTGAAATTCCAAATGTATTCATTAGTATTAATGACGTTGCTAGAATTATTCGGGCTTCATGGCATCAAGGTGACCACAGCGTTTTCACTTCGGGATTTGCCGGCGTGCAAATTGTTTGAGGAAGGACAAGCATACGTGGCTCTAAGTTGAGTCAAGTCTCTGGAAGGGCTATGTATTGAGGAATTAGATTGTACTAAATTATCAGGTAAGAAACCATGTAATAATGATGCACTGAATGAATTAAATAGAATGAGGAATATTCGGTAGACAATTTCACTAAATACTAAAAACAAGAAAATAAAAATCGGTAAAAAAACTTTTAAGTTAAACGGTTTTATTTGATGTGCACTGAAAACTACAAAATAAATAAATAGTTACTTACCTATCAACCTACGTAGGTGATCTCGGTCATTAATATCTCTGATGGTAGTGGTTGTCATAACATGAACCATGTCAGCGGCCGAAAGGCAGTTCATGAAAGAACACTAACACCAGGGTTTGCTTGGTAGGTAAACTAAGCAGCCCACACTATAACAAGTAGGTATTTTGACCTTCTAGTTCAGAAATATTTTAGTACTAGGCAGAATAGCTTTTAGGCATATTAGACTAAAATAAAAACGTGGGGCCCCTCTGAAATCATACCTATGGCAGAGCATATCTTATACTTTGGTAGATCATGAGCTCGGCGTTCGCTGGTGAAGCCGTAACGGCTGGTTATTGATGGTCAATACCTCCAGTTACGATTATAGTAAGTCGATTCAGCGGACCCTGGACTCCGGAGCTATGAGGTTTCGGATGCGACCGGGATAAACCGCTAGGATGATGATGATGACGATTATAATAAGTCGATGCAATCCACACTTAGTATAGTAGAAAGTAATACAGAAATAGTTAATGGGCCCCACGTTTTTATTTTAGTCTAATATGCCTAAAAGCTATTCTGCCTAGTACTAAAATATTTCTGAACTAGAAGGTCAAAATACCTACTTGTTATAGTGTGGGCTGCTTAGTTTACCTACCAAGCAAACCCTGGTGTTAGTGTTCTTTCATGAACTGCCTTTCGGCCGCTGACATGGTTCATGTTATGACAACCACTACCATCAGAGATATTAATGACCGAGATCACCTACGTAGGTTGATAGGTAAGTAACTATTTATTTATTTTGTAGTTTTCAGTGCACATCAAATAAAACCGTTTAACTTAAAAGTTTTTTTACCGATTTTTATTACCTTTTAAGTATGCCCTTAAAAACAAACACATATTAAAAGTTTTCCTTTAAAGACGATCCTTAACTTATTACCATACAATTAAGTAAACTAAGTACTTACCTAGCTAATAAGATAGGTAATACTCAATCATAAAATATCATCATTCAGTATTAACACTGCCGTCTAAGAAAACGGACCTTGATTCTTTCCTTTGCTAACGTAATTCTTGGTAGACTTTTTTTGCGACTATGTTAGCGTTATTTCATTTATCTGTGGTTATTTTAAACGTGTTCTCGTTATGGTACGACCAATTATATGTAGAACTGCCTTTACCACCGAAGATGCGAGAATTAATGTCTTTTAAGGCAAGACTGTGTTACTTCACGATTTGGTCTCTTGTAAGTAATTTTTTACTTTTATTTTTTTCTTATATTTTCTTTAGAATACTGTATACGGCTAAAAGGTAGATATAATTAGAACGACGAGAAGATTTAGCGAGGAAGCATCGCTGAAGTGATTGCTTTTATTTAATAAACAATTCAATTTTTTAAATAATAATAATATCCTGGGACATTTCACACACGGTCATCTTATCCCAAACTAGGCAGAGCCTGTACTATGGAAACCAGATGACGGATACTAATACATATATACTTTTTTTGTTGTAAATACATACTTATATAGATAAAACACCCAGACACTTGGTGGGAATCGAACCCACGACCTGTTGAGTAGCAGACACGGTCACTAACCACTAGACCAACAGGCCCGGAAAAAAAATTAGGAGTTTTAATTATACGTCATTGGGTATGCTGCAGAGGAACTATACTGTAAAATATAGACCTAAGGGTCATCTATAACATTTGCAACTTTGATTTGATTTGATTTTGGGTGACAGGCTGCAAAAAAAAAACAATAAAGAAGAAGAATCGAAAATCACAGAATTGTAAAAATAACTACATTTTTCCTTTTTTTGACATGAGGTTCAAAGTGTCGACATCTCATCTAAGGTCGAAATACATAGGTACTGACTCCATTCTGTGTATATATAAATGTGTCATACTATATTTAAGGTGTAACATTGTGAGCGTTTTGTTTGGCTTAAGCTTAGAACATAACTCAGTACAAGTACTATATAATGCTTAATTAAAGTAAGAACATGTAGCCAAGAATAATAATATAAAAATAATACCAGCCCTTGTTTATGTCCCACTGCTGGGCACGGGCCTCCCCTCAAGATGAGGGGGCTTAGGCCATAGTCCACCACGCTGGCCAAGTGCAGGTTCGCGGACTTCACACGTCATTCGAGAGCTAGTTAGGCTTTCTCAGACATGCAGTTTTCCTTACGATGTTTTCCTTCACCGAAAGCTAGTAACAATCGCACAAAGACGATTCGCACAAAATTCATTGAAGAAATCAGGGGTGCGAGCCGGGTTTCGAACCTGCGCACCTTGTTTCGAAGGCAAGCGCTCGCCCACTGAGCTGTTACCGCTTTTTAGCTGTTACCGCTTTTTAACCGACTTCAAAAAAGGAGGTTCTGTATTCGACGCGTATGTATGTAATATTAATAAAAATGCGTAATATTCATATATGTTAGTCTATGTGGGCTTCTAAACGAATTTACCAAATTTCACGAGTGTATGTATGTATGTATGTATGTATGTATGTATGTATGTATGTAGGTTTGTCAACGGATTTCTCAGAAACTACAAGTCCGATTTCGAAAATTCTTTTTGCAATAGTTAGAGTATCTTTCAACTTAGGGTAGAGTACAAATTTCATCAAAATCGGTCCAGTAGTTTAAGAGATATAAACTTTTTATGTTTTCAGTAAGTTACTGTAATGTAGACGTTCGAGTTGCGTGATAGTGCTGATACCTATCTTGGTAAAATAAGTCACTAAAAAGTGTTAAATAAACTATTTAAAAAAAAAACCGACTTCAAAGTAAATTATCTAATAAACTATTTTAAACAAAATAAAAACCGACTTCAAAGTAAATAATCTAAAAAGCATAAAATAACGAAAATATATTGAAGTCGGTGCTAGCACATCATGTTAACTAAGACTAACACGAGCTGACACCGACTTCAATATATTTTCGTTATTTTATGCTTTTTACATTATTTACTTTGAAGTCGGTTTTTATTTTGTTTAAAATATTTTATTGAACACTTTTTAGTGACTTATTTTAGCAAAATAGGTATCAGCACTATCACGCAACTCGAACGTCTACGTTACAGTAACTTACTGAAAACATAAAAAGTTTATATCTCTTAAACTCCTGGACCGATTTTGATGAAACTTGTACTCTACCCTAAGTTGCAAAATACTCTAACTATTGCAAAAAGAATTTTCGAAATCGGACTTATAGTTTCTGAGATATCCGCGGACAAACCTACATACATACATACATATATACATACATTCATACATACATACATACATACACTCATAAAATTTGGTAACTTTGTTTAGAAGCCCATATAGATTAACATATATTAATATTACGCATTTTTATTAATATTACATACATACGCGTCGAATAGAGAACCTTCTTTTTGAAGCCGGTTAAAAAGCATAAAATAACGAAAATATTATTGAAGTTGGTGCAGAATATACACAGCAGGTACGCTAACACCAACTTCAATAATATTTTCGTTATTTTATGCTTTTTAGATAATTTACTTTGAAGTCGGTTTTTATTTTTTTTTAAATAGTTTATTAGCCAAGAATAAGAACATCAAAATACGTAAATATCAGGTACACGACAATACTCGTAAGTAATAGTACTTACTTAGATGACAGTATAGACTGTCATCTGTATTTATCGACATTTGCGCTTGTGACAGATCAAACCCAATACTACTTATCACTTACATATCAATATAATTCTTATAATATCTCTTGCCTCTTAGAGGAAAATCTGCCTACGCTTTGTTATAGACCATCGACAAACGCGTACTCTATTCTTAATATATAAACTCTATGGGCTTAGCTGTAAATTCATAATTGTAATTATTAAACAGGGCCTGGTAACCTATCATCATGTCTCTTATCTGTTTTCAGTTGCTGCAAACCACATATTTCACGGTCGCCCTTATAAACGATTTCATCGGTACGACTGCATCAACATCGAAGAATACACCTTTAATCAAGATTATCCAGAACACTTTATTCTGTTTAGCCCTCAATTGTGCTATGGTCGTTGGAGTTTCATTTTGGGGACTTTACTATGTGAACAAGGATCTGATATTCCCCGATGAGGTGGCAATCGCAATGCCAGTTTGGATAAACCATGTTTCTCATACCTTAATAGTGCCCATCATAGTTTTAGAGATGTATTTCAATAAAATAACGTATCCCCCTACGCGTGTTGGTTTACCGATAACGGTAATATTTGGCATAACCTATATTATTTGGACAAACATTGCTTATTTTTGGTCGGGGCATTTTCCCTATAAGTTTTTGGAGATCGCCTCCTGGCCTATTAGGATATTCCTTTTTAGTGTCGTGGGTCCTTTGTGGTCGGTCATCAGTTATAAGCTGTGTGAACGCTTGAATAAATTGGTTAATGATAATAAATCGCCGGTTACACAATACAATGGTTATAAAATACAATAAATTTTTGTTCTTGATGTTGTTTGAATTACTTATAGCTCGCAATGTCGTCTCATTTCCAAGCGTTTATTGTCTGTGGTACCACCAGTAGTACCACGGACAATTTTAAAAATAATTGGCGGTGGTAGCACTGGTGGTACTACTGGTGATACCACGGACAATAAACGTTTCCAAGTACCTACCAATTTTAACACGTTCACGTGAACATATCATGTACCTATTAGCTCTATGCGATCTTCTATGGGTAAAACAAGTAATCTACGTAAAAATATCATTACAATAAATAAATGTTCTTTTAAATATAAATATCAAATACCGATAATGACATAATTATGATAAATATCTTCATTTAAAAGTTCCTTGATGTAAATATAATCTCAATTGACTTAACGACATTTCGTAATAATCGTCTGTCAGGCCCGTTGGTCTAGTGGTTAATCAGCCTGACTTCTACCAAATAGGTCGTGGGTTCGACTCCCATCCACAGCTTGGCCGTGCGCACGAGGAAAGAAGAAGCGAAGCGCTTAGTGCGCCAAGTTAGAGGTCAACGACAAAGCGGTGGAGACCCTGCCGGCGCCTGGTAGTCCGGTAAAAGAAAGGGGATGGTGGTACAAGGTTAAAAAGTGCTTGTTACCGTGGAACAATCTGTAAAAAACCGATAAACATGCAACAAAGCGTTTTTCATTTGTTAGGTCGTTATCATCAATTATCCTGCGAGCGCGTCTGTCTAACGAATCCAAAGAGTCAAGTTGATATTTGGCAGAGCCATCCCACAGGTGAGAACAACAACAGTACCTACTCCATGCAGGGTCGAACCTGAGCTTTCTAAAGATTCAAAAGCAGTTCCTTTGTGAAATACCGCCTCACCTTATTCAAGATCCCAAGTTTTTTTAGCAGAAATTTCGGCTTTTGGCTCAATGGATCGTCCGAAATTAAGGTAGGAGGATAAATTGATACCCAAAAAATCTAGATGGTTGGATGTCGGTATAGATACACCACAAAAAGCAGGATCAAGCAGAAAAGGATGTTTCTTGGCAGAAAAGAGACAGGCCTGTGTTTTAGAGGCATTGAATTCAACCCTATTTGCGATTCCCCATTCGTATACAGACTGCCCAAACAGTATTCGTAGACAGGGTTCCCTTTATAGCCTGACTTCGTCTGTCTGTCTGTCTGCCATACCTCAGTGGCGTGCACTGAAAGCCGGCAAAAATATTTGCGAGTTGTTTATGGTTTATGCTATTTATTCGTGTTTCAGCACAAATATCCTTAAATTAACCAATATTACCAACATATCCATTTACATTTAAAAAAATTACGTTAATTCATGTCCACACTAAGATTTTTTTAAATTAAGACTGTTTAGAGATATCCTAGGGTAGGCAAAGTATTTTTGTCAGTATGGAGCCGCTGAATAAACTTATTAATGTTTTCAAATACAAATTAATATGTCTATAGTATTTGCTTGCTTATGGATATTTGAAATGGTATAATAACATACTTAAAATAGGTGAAACAAACCGAATACATTTTTTTGCCTGCCCTCTGTGCACGCCACTGCCATACCTATATATTTCAGGAACTACTAACGCTATCGATTATAAACATGGGATAGTTTTAGATCTTACTTACACAACCTAGCAAATGAAAAAAATATTTTTGTACTTTTTTTTTCAATGAGGGTCGAAAAGGGGTGTTAAAATTTCAAAGTGAGACTGCTATATCGAGTGGAGTATCATATGAGAGGGCTTCATTTGTACATTTCAAAACAGATTTTTATTTTAGCTTATTGGTTTTAAAAACAAAGCATCGCTACAGGGCGCGCTTCAAATTTGTATTCATCCTTATTATACCTACGGACTTCAATACTACAAACAGCTATTTCTGCTACTTTTAAACCTTACTTATAATTAGAAGGTTTCAGTTCATCATCATCATCACCCGAAACACGTCCACTACTGAACAAGAGGCCTCCCCCTTAGAAGCGAGGGGTTGCCATAATCCCCACGCTTGGCAGGCGTCTTGGGGGTCGCAGTATAGGTGGTACGTAATCCAATAGACGCTGCTGCCCGTCTTCTTGTTTTCCCTTAGTCGCTCTTACGGACATCCAACGGGAGGAGATGGGAGGGTGCTATTCTTACCCGGACACCCCACGGAGGAGGTTTCAGTTAAATCCCTAACATTTTTTCATCTGTAGGTATAACGTGTAATATGTGCATAAATATCATAATATACCTCCATAAGAGCTCCAAGATGTTCTCAAGGTAAGAATAATAAAATTTTAACGAGTCTACGAATAATTATATAGTAGTTTATGCACCAAGGGGATAAAGTAGTGTCTTATGTCGCGGGCGTTAAATTGAATCGCGTGCATAACGAAGGATTCTAGTATCACCCGAGCGAAGCGAGGGAGTTTATACTAGAATCCTGAGTACAGCGAGGAATTCAAGCTCGCCTAAGACAAAGACACCTTTATCCCCGAAGAGGATACACTACTTTTCACACCTACTGCGAGGTAATGAAATAAATACAAATACTAGAAAGAGATTGCTTAGGTATGTCTGGAATAGATTGCTTTTTAACACGCTTGTTTACCGATAAGGCCGCCTCTGTATAATATAGTCAAATTCAAATATTTACCGATAAGGCCGCCTCTGTATAATATAAATACATTGATATCATCAACGTATTGTTCAATTTACTTACATGTAACTTTTGGTGTACAATAAAGTGTATTTATTATTAAATTCTGCTAGGAATCAAATAAAATCAACATAGGTACCAATTTGCAGCGTTCACGCCACGCCACACCTACTGCAAGACAATAAAATACAAATACTGCTAGAATTAAAATAATATCAACGCACCGATTTACTGCGTTAGCACAAAATATAGAGAGTAGCGTCAGCGCCCAAATAGTTAGCGCCTTTTTTGTATATCTATTTTTTTTTCTCGATCCTAGAATAAGGTTCGGCGTGTTCGGCTGCTCGCGCTCGGTTCAATTTTCAAATCATTTTTTTGTCGTTCAAGTCTCTGCCTTAAGCGCCCTGTGGTATTTTGGTAGGTATTCTAAAGAGTCTCTGTGGCAAAACTCTTATTTGACGTTCGAAATTCAAATCACATTATTACCCAAGGGAGTTTAGTAGGTACAACATTATTACCCGGCTAGACTATAGGGATAATGAGCTACTTTATGTTAAGGTTATATGACACATTATCAGTGGCGTGCACTGAAAGCAGGGAAAAATATCTGCGAGTTGTTTATGCTTTATGCTATTTGTTCGTGTTTCAGCACAAATATCCTTAAATTAACCAATATTACCAACACATCCATTTACATTCAAAAAAATTACGTTAATTCATGTCCAAACTAAGATTTTTTTAAATTAAGACTGTTTAGAGAAATCCTAGGGTAGGCAAAGTATTTTTGTCATTATGGAGCCGCTGAATAAACTTATTATTGTTCTCAAATGCAAATTAATATGTCTATAGTATTTTCTTGCCTATGGATATTTGAAATGGTATAATAACATACTTAAAATAGGTGAAACAAGCCGAATACATTTTTTTGCCTACCCTCTGTGCACGCCACTGCACATTATGCAACTTTATCGAGCAGGAGTGTGAAAAATATATTAACCAACACATTTTTTAAAATAATCCCGTTGAACTTCCCTATTAGGGTCATACTCAGAAAAAGTGTACATTTTAAATTTATAACGAAACTGATATGTAAATGTAACGTAGCTGAGGATCAGTGTAACGAAACTGATATCATTAAGCCTTATAAGGCTAGTATTTAGAATATTCAAAACTTGTTAGTCTTACGTAGGTAAATGGTTAAAAACAATTATATGGTAATGATAATGTGAAAAACAGCTTGGAGTATTCTAGCAAGGTTACTTAGGTAACATTAGTAGGTAACTTTGTTTTTGTTCTCGCTAGGGAAACCTTTAATAGGTCACCGTGACAGTAGGGGTCTACAGGGATATTTATTTATTTTTCACACCACCTGCTCGATAATGGTGTATTATGTGTCATATAAATATGACATAAAGTACCTCATTATTGCCCTATAGTCTAGCCGGGTAATAATGTTGTACTAAACTCCCTTGGGTAATAATGTGATTTGAATCTCGAACGACAAACGAAAATTCCTTAACACTTTTACCACAGGTATAATACAACACTAAGCAGAGACCTTCACGAAAAAAAAACATATGAAAATCGAACCGGGCGCGACGAGTAGAACCCAGTGTTCTAGAAAAGATATAACGCGTTAACGCTGCAATGCACTCAGTCTCGTTGGTCTAGTGGTTAGACATCCTGGCCGCTATCTGGTCGTGGGTTCAATTCCCACCCAGTATCTGGGTGTTATTTAACTATTTAATTAATATCAGATGTCTGGTTTCCATAGTACAGGCTCTGCCTAGTTTGGGATCAGATGACCGTGTGTGGATTGTTCCAAGATATTATTATTATTTTAATTCTAGCAATATTTGTATTTTATTACCTCGCAGTAGGTGTGAAAAGTAGTGTATTCACCTCGGGGATAAAGGTGTCTTCTTGGGCGAGCTTAAACAGTTCGATCGTGGAAGCCAATCGGACAGACAGGAATTTTGACAGCAGAAAAAAATCTTATCTGTTCGATGATCGAACTACCAATCGAACTACGAGGAATAAATCTAAATCTCTCGCTGTACTCAGGATTCTAGTATTAACTATACGCTCCCTCTCTGCGCTCGGGAGTTGCTAGAATCCTTCGTTATGCTCGCGATTCAATTTACTGCCCGCGACATAAGACAATACTTTATCCCCTTGGTGCATAAACTACTATTATTTATTTATACTCTTTATTGTTGACACATAAATAAACATAAGAAAAGGAATTGAAGGTACAAAGGGCGGCCTTATCGCTATCCGCGATTTCTTCCAGGCAACCTTGGGATGGAAAAAAGATTGCATGGAATATAAAAAGTATAAGGATATGTGGGAGCCTTACCCACTAAAACCCTCGCAGCTGTCGTATCGGCCACATGAGAGGGAGATCTGGGCTCTACAGTGGAATCTGCATCAGGTGTCCCTCAGTGCCTTGTCTTAGATCCCGCCACCGTCATTATAGCTCCCCGGGAACCATTACGTTGCTCACGGGGATGGGGTTCGCACCCCTGCCACCGTCCTCCTCGCAGTCGCAGCCGTATTCCACAGACATCTTTATTTTATCTTTTGTTGATTCACTTTTGTAGAGGATTTATAAAACGGTTTGTAATATGTTTTCCTCTGTGTAGAGTATCAATGGTCACTTTTTGAGAGGGTATAGATGCATCCGCGATTTGATACGGAAGCTGCAACGTTACGGTATAGGTAGGTAGGTAGCTAAAGGTAGAGCAGAGGTAAGATAAGCCTGGAGACCGCTACGTCGACAGGTGCCTAAGGGGAAGAGGTAACTTACAGGAATGAGAACACATTAGAACGTTTCATTAACACTATATTTTAAAGTCTCTACAACGTTCACTGGAGTTCACCGGAACAGTAATTTAAGATAACAGATCAACGGGCACTTATAAAAGTAATCGTTAAAAAAATACATAACTCAGACGTAGGTAGTAGTTTTCTTGGGCGTTGAGAACGGCGCCCTGGCGCCTGCAGAAACGAGGCGGCGGGCCTAGTTCGCCTCAGAGGCGATGGCAACAGCCGTATGAGCAGATGACCAGCAAGGCCTTCGGATGCAGTCCAGATAGAGCGCCGGCCGCAGAAGTTGACCAGCAGGCCGTCCGACCCATATGCAACATGCTATAACGTAGCGTGTAATAGTAGTTTATGCACCAAGGGGATAAAGTAGTGTCTTATGTCGCGGGCGTTAAATTGAATCGCGAGCATAACGAAGGATTCTAGTAACTCCCGAGCGCAGCGAGTGAGCATAGAGTTAACTCCCGAGCGGAGCGAGGGAGTTAATACTAGAATCCCGAGTATAGCGAGGGATATAAGCTCGCCCAAGACAAAGACTCCTTTATCCCCGAGGTGAATACACTACTTTTCACACCTACTGCGAGGTAATAAAATACAAATATTGATAGAATTAAAATAATAATAATATCTTGGGACAATCCACACACGGTCATCTGATCCCAAACTAGGCAGAGCCTGTACTACGGAAACCAGACAAATTCAGAAAACTGATATTAATTAAATAGTTAAATAACACCCAGACACTTGGTGGGAATTGAACCCACGACCCATCGGGTAGCGGCCAAGATGTCTAACCACTAGACCAACGAGACTGTTAATAATATCAACATAGTGAAACGCGTTAATATCTATTTCATTTTCTTTTCTAGAACACTGGATTCTGCTAGTCGCGCCCAGTTCGATTTTCAAATGTTTTTTTTTTCGTGCAGGTCTCTGCTTAGACCCTGTGGTAAATGTGTTGAGGAATTATCGTTTGACGTTCGAAATTCAAACACATTATTACCCAAGGGAGTTTAGTACAACATTATTACCCGGCTAGACTATAGGGATATAATGAGGTACTTTATGTCATCTTTTTATGACACATAATGCAACATTATCGAGCAGGTGGTGTGAAAAATATATAGCGTGTAAAGTATAAATAAAATTGCTGATTTGTACAATACTATACTACTGCCAAGCGTGGGTATTATGGCAACCCCTCCCTTCTAAGTGGAAGGCCTTTGTTCAGCAGTAGACGTCCATCGGCTGAGAATGATAGAGTTGATAACCATATTTCATAATAGCACAAAAGATATCAAGCGAGTCCGACTCGCGCTTTGTACCTGTGTAAAAAATAAAGCAAAAAATAATTTTTCTCTTGATCTTGGAGGAAGTTTTATAACTGGTTTAATTATACATAGTTGTAAATAAACTGTGAATATTTAGTTTCAATAGATGTTATTAATATTGTGAATAATGCACGAAAAAATTAAGGTATTTCTCCGTACGACCATAAAATGTATTATTGGATAAAAGATGGCGTTAGACTCGTTTTAAATCACGCTATGATTTCCTTAAATCGTAAGTACTTATTCTTATATAGCGAACGAAATGACATTATAAGTTTTCGATTACGAGTTTTACCAACCGAGATTTTTGCAAAGACTTGTCGTTATGGCAGGCCTCTATAATATATTGACGAACGTGACGTACGTACTAGGGATGCACGATCTTTCTTTTTGAATCGATTTTTCGGATCGTAATGAATCGTAAGCCTCTGAATCGATTCTGGGATCGGATCGTATTCTGTTGAATCGATCTCGTAAAAATCGATTCAAAAAACAAATCAAAATTTGCAATAATTTGAACAAATAAAACATTTATTTTTATTAAATACAAATTTTAATGAAATTTACTAATAAAAAAATAGGGAAAAAAACATTGGCCTTGAAAATTGGCTTTATAAAAGGAAACAATTTCGAAATTATAAATGCCAATCCTGCACGTCCAAACTTATTAAAAATAATAATTTTGAAAGCCTTTCCGACAACAGTCTATTGCATTTCATTTTCATTTAATGTTGTGTTAGCGAGAGAGAAAAGCACAATTATTTAAAACACGGTGATACGTACGGCACAAACGACCAAAGCAAAATAAAATCAACGAGGACTTTTTAGAACTGCAGGTAGCTCTCGAGATCATGTTTCATTATTTTTGCCTATCGACTTGCTTCGTTTTGTACCGTCATAAACATTGCAAACGGATAACGTAAATAATATAGCGTCGGCATTCGTTTGTAATCTATCTAACTTCTTAACAATGTTTTTATAATTCCTACTATCTAAAGGATTCGATTCACTTAACTTATGAATCGATTCGAATGAAGATCGTATTGAAGTGAATCGATTCAAAAAATCGCTAGATCGTATCCAATTGAATCGATCTTCATAAAATCGAATCGTAACGTACATCCCTAGTACGTACTAGGCTTGTTCTTTGCTCGGACACAGAACGGAGCGCTCCGTACTAGTACAATCTTCCAAATGTACTAGTACAGTCTTCTAGTACTGTAGTACACTGAAGGAATAGTGAATTAATTTTGGAAGGAGTATCCTCAGGAGGAAGTGATATCTGTCTCTTTCTAACAATAGAGAGAGATAGGCTTACGGCTAAAGAGTAGTAAGAAACGAGATAGAGATACCTCATCTTCTATTTCACCCAGCGTGCCGGGTATTGATCTAAATATTTAGCCCACAAGGTACAAGGTACTGGCGACATTTTGCTTGCACTGCTTACATGGGATCTATACATCCTATATCTGTTGAATTATATTTTAAATATTAAATCGATAGTAGACCAACAGTACACCCTTAATGAAGTTCAAAATAGTTTCATGAATCAGAGATCAAAGTTGACAGGTGAATAGTATTATGCATCTCACTCTTTCGTACATTGATTCAATATCGTTCCCTTTCGTTCGTTCAGTCACGTTCTTAACAGCCGCTCGCTGACGTACGTCAGCGAGCGGCTGTTAAGCCTCCGACTGCCAATCCATCGAAATCATTGGTTTGGTTTACCAATCCCTCTTGTATAGGCATAATACATAAAAACTTTGAGTATTAATCCAATACTCAAAGCATAAAAAGGAATGGACATACATAAGTTCAAAACATAACTCGTAATTAGTCGTAATATATTTTTTGAAGGTCGGCCTTTACTGCCTAAAACTGCCAGCACTGCTTTCGGACCTTTTTTTAATTATCTGCTGGCAACACTGCGGACATGTTCGTACAGACCCAGAGACTAGAAAGGAATACATCGCTCGCGAACGAAAGACAAATTACTATGAATGATGTAGGTACTACAAAGGAATAGGAATAGCTGACCAGTTAGTACAGAACCAGAGACTAAGAATACATCGCCAAAGACGAAGTACTAAAAGAATAATGTACTATAGACATCGATATACTATCTAAACAAGATTAGCTGTCACGGCCCGAAAAGTGGTCACGAAAATAGAGAGGCTGTCGCTTATTTCAAATTAGTACGAGCCGACAACAGGATGTATCGAAATTCCTTATTGCGCGTTTATAAACTGTCCAAATAATATAATACTTATCGTAATACTAAAATTGCAGATGGGGAATTTTTTTTTCGTTTCGTTTTCTTATTACTACTAGTTTAAATAATAAATATAAGTAAGATATCATTATAATACGAAATAAAAATTATTTATTTGATATTTTCTCCGCTAGAGACTGACAAAATTAATGTTGCCGATAGGCGTGTCGCCACTTTCTATACGAAACTGTTAAACTACACGTCATTACCATAATAAAAAAGTTAGTTCTCATTTTTGCCACCAGCACGGATAAGTTTGTAAGTCAGTACACACACAATGGAAACACACCTGTTTTGAACCTTATTTTATAGTGGTTAAGATTTTCTTTTAAATGAGTACATTTTTGTTTCAGTCAAAACAACTACTTTTTTCGTATAATTTTGGCGGTTTTATTGATTTTTCTTTGTCTCCGATGTAAAGGTTTTATGTGCCAACATTACTGCATACAGAATTAGACTTTATTACTACATGTGAAGGCTGCTATTAGTCCGACGTTCCGAATTATTTAAAACTATTTTCTACAATTTCTAGCTACGTGTATAGTTGTGTGAGTAAATGTAACCGCGACCACATTTTCGATGTCATTTTGTTCGTGACAGCTAATCTAGTTGGTATAGTATATCGATGACTATAGAGGAAAGGGAATACGTACGTCCTATTCAGTGTCGGGAATATATTCCTTTTAGTACTTAGTACATGTACTACACAAGCCTAGTACGTACGTACGTAGGTCATAGACTTTTTTCTTATAGACTTACCTAACCGACACGTACCATGACTATGATAAGATTGATAAGTTTTTCATATAATGTTGTCTTTTACTTACGCGAATATTACACATTGAAATTAAACTACTTTTACGGATTTTATCGCGGTTTATTTATTGATTTTACTATCCCGACGTTTCGAATGCTTTGCAGCACCCATGGTCACGGGAGGACTGAGATGTTGAACGTCCTTAAGTCACAATTATGCCGGTGTACCCTCAGGCCTTCTTAGTTATTATTGTTGGTCCGATCTACGCAGTAAGAGTTTACAGTATCTTGAGGCCGTGCAGTGTTTTGATTGATATTGGATTTAATTATATTTATCACAGGATCCCAAGCCGGTGGTAACACCCAACCATCTTCTCTATTGAAATTAGGATGTTTTTTGATTTCAATAGCCTCACGAATCATCCTAGGCAGGAATCGGTGTTCTTTTGCGAGGATTTGTGGTTTATCAAATCTAATATAATGGTGGGTGCGATCCTGAACGTGTTCACATACTGCAGACTTCGTACAGCGTCGGTGTTTCACATCAGCTATGTGTTCTTTAACACGAGTTTTTATTGCACGCTTTGTTTGCCCAATGTAGGAGAGCCCACGGTCACAATCGAGTTTATAAACTCCTGCATATGGCACTTGACAGGTGGTAAAAACTGACTAATCTTCCTTGGTGGCTTAAAATAAGTTTTGATCGAAGCTCGCTTTAAGATGTAGCCAATTTTGTCTGTAACCCCTCTAACATATGGTAGAACAGCAGGCTGACGCTCGACGGTGGCTGGTTGACACGTTCACTATGATGGCGGCGCGGGACTCGGAGCTTGTTGTCATGCAGTACTTGCTTGACATGTTGCAGCTCAGCGCTCAGATAGTCATCATCACAGATTCCGCGTGCTCTCTGAAACAAAGATTTCCCGACAGTAGCTAACTGTGTTGGGTGATGGTGAGACTCACCATTCAAGTACCCATCTGTATGGGTTGGTTTTCTGTACACAGTATGGCCCAAGGTGTTATCAGGATTACGTATTACTAATACCATCTAAGAAAGCTAGTGAGTTATTTGATTCCAACTCCATTGTGAATTTAATTTTTGGATTGATGGAGTTAAGATGATTTAGTAATACAGTTATCTTTATTGTTATTGTTTTTATTATTATTATATATTTTACTATAATTATATTGCTATTTATTATTATATTTAGGTCCTTATATATTTTGTAGTACATAGTGTACGTATAAATTTAAGATATATATATATATATAAATATCTTCTTATCTTATCTTATCAGCCTACACTGTCCCACTGCTGGGCAAAGGCCTCCCTTCCGTTCTTCCATTCACCTCTATTTCTAGCATTGGTTTTCCAATCCCTACAAAACTCTCGCAGCTCATCGCACCATCGTTTCTTTGGTCTACCTCGACGTCGAAATCCCCCAGGGGCCCAATCTGTAGTGACTTTAGCCCAGTTGTTTTCTGGCTATGTTTTTCTGTTTTTCTGTTATATTCTCTTTACTTTCTTTCTTTTTTTTTGTTTTCTAAATATCATAATTGTTGCACTTGCTAACTACCCCACTTTTATGTTTCATTCTCTCTTTTTTCCATCCCAAGGTTGCCTGGAAGAAATTGCGAATAGCGATAAGGCCGCCCTTTGTACATATTTCAGTTTTTAAGTGTTTTTATGTGTTTTATTTTATGTGTAGGTGAGTTTGTGTACAATAAAGAGTATATCTATCTATCTATCTACAGTTATTTTATCAGATGGTAGTATATATGGTGGTGGTGTAGTATGTGGGATAGTAAAATCAATATATAAACCGCGATAAAATCCGTAAAAGTAGTTTAATTTCAAAGTTTTTCATAGTTTTCGAGCAACGAGATCAGTGAGTCCATTAGTCAGTACATTTCACACCAGCGCCTCTAGCGGGGAGTAGCGGCAACTATCGCCAGCGAAAATCGGTAGTCTAAAGGTCCTCGATCAAATCCGTGCCCGGCGTGAAGACGTTGACAAGTCGACTTGCATGTTATTTTTTATTGGCTGAAACGATTCCAACGCCTATGAATTTACTATGAAAAAAAAATATTTATAAATATATATAACTTTTAGAGTAATTACCACTGGTACTATATTGACATCTCGCATTTTTCCATGTTTTACTTGATATTTCAAGTTATACATATACACATTGACTGTTAGTTCTAATTGTAAATCACTCAAATAAAGTTAAATGATAAACTAATAACAGATGAAAATGAAATTGCGGATTCCTGTAATGCATTTTTTATTAACCAAGTTAGCTCTGCTCCTTCCTTATTAAGAAAATAATAATAATATAATAATAATATCTTGGGACAATTCCACACACGGTCATCCGATCCCAAACTAGGCAGAGCCTGTACTATGGAAACCAGACAACTGATACTAATACTTATATACTTTTTTTTTGTAAATACATACTTAAATAGGTAAATAACACCCAGACACTTGGTGGGAATCGAACCCACGACCCATAGGTTAGCAGCCAGGGTGTCTAACCACTAGACCAACGGGCCCGTCGAAATATAAATAATACACTGAAAACTGTAATAAACTGGCTAAATAATAATAACTTAAACATAAATATGGAAAAAACAAAAATTATGAATTTATATCAACGTATCTGTCCCGAAAACTATAATATTCAGTTCAATAATACAACTTTAAAATCAGTTAATACTGCGAAACTTTTAGGAATTACTATCGACAGTCAGTTAACTTGGAAATCACATGTTGAGAGCGTTTGAAATAAGCTAAGTACCTCTGCGTATGTACTCTACATACTGTCAAAAAAAGTTGATGTCAGTACCCTAGGGGCCGTCCATTAATCACGTGAGTCTCGAAAGGGGGGGTGGGAGGTGTTCCGAAAAAATCACGAAATATCACCAGGAGGGAGGGGTATAATGAGACATCACGTGTATTTATTTTTCGTTGAATGCGCGATTTCTAAACCTAACAGCGGCACGTGGCCTTGACTCACCGTTGCCGGCAACGACTTCCCCTTCAACATTTAATCAGTGAAGTACTAGTATTTAAAGATAATATTCCGAAAATTTCAATATAAACTATATTGAAATTTTGTACAAAAAAATACACGTGATTTTGGATAGGGGGGGGGGGTTAGTTTAAAACCTCACCACATATCACCAGGAGGGGGGGAGGGGTTAAAAAGTTGCTAAAAAACATCACGTGATTAATGGACGACCCCCTACTAGTTGCATATCACGGTCTAGTTGCTTCTGTGTTACGATTTGGTGTTATATTCTGGGGCAATTGTACCGAAAAAGAGAGTATATTTAAAGCACAAAAGCGTTGCCTAAGAGCAATCTTTCATATGGAATCCACCGAGAGCTGTATACCTATTTTTAAGAACCTTAAATTATTAACGTTACCTTGCCTTTATATTTTAGAATTAGCCATATTTGTAAAGACTAATAACATATTATTTAAAACTTTAGACGAAACAAGAAATAGATCTGTGAATCTAAGATCTCAATACCATAACCAACTGTACGTAAATGAATCTAAAACTCATTAAAAAAAAGTTGCGGGTAGCTGTTACGATTAAAATAGAGTCCATGGTTGTAATTAAAATAAAATTGAATAAACTATTCTTATCAGCTCGATATCTATAAAAAGTGTATAAAAGACTATAGTGAATCAGTGACAATGTTAGTGAGTGAAAGTAATACTTATAACTACAGAAAAAATCACATCAAAAACTATCATAGCAAAACGTCAGAAACGTTATCAAAACTAGACTCTTAAAAATCGAACGTGCAGTGGTTAAAGTGCATTACACAAACCCATTTACATACCCCTATCATATACAACACTACATGTACGACAATACAAGAAGTGAAACCTTGTGAAAAAAAATTGTAGCACAAGTCCATGCAACGTTAATTTAACCATAACAACAAAATAATAATAAGCAGTGGACAATTTCAGTACACTACATAACGACAAGGTAGCACATTCGTTGTGTTAAACTTACAGGATTGCCGCACGACGGTACTGAGTTCGATCCTCAGTAGCTGTAGTTTTTTTGTAATCAAAATTGGCAATAAATTTCTTTGAAAACATCACACTACGACCGCGACGCCAGCGTTTACGCACGACATCTGATACTAATAATATAATAAATGACAGTATAACGTTATCTGAATCACCGACAAATTGCACAACTACGAGTTTACCTGACATTTCGGACGATGACGACCAGATTGGGATACATAAGCTACAATTAGAAAAACTGACATTAGAGCTAAATAGTGCCCATAATGAAATTGAGTGCCTATCATTACAAAATAATGAACTTAAACAACTCAATCAGGAGTTAATAAAGAAGAATGAGCTTTACAAAAATGTTACAATAAGTCCATTGAAGAAAAAAATACATACTCCAAAATATAAGAATACTATAATATCAACCCAACCACCTATTAAAGAAAGGACTGCTACTAAACAAGATAATTCAACAATTATTACACACACCACAAACAAAACGCAATCAATAGTAAATTTAACAGAAATATATGTATACTTAGTACCAACAAAACTAATAATGTATTGTCAGTTGCAAAAAATAAATTTAAAACAGATAATATATGTCACTACTTGAAAACTAACTGTGGGACACAGCAACTTCTACAAGGACTAAAAACCAAATTAACTGAATACACGAGGAATGACTACTGTATTATACTGATTGGTGAAGATGACTTTTTAATTACTATGGACTACTTAACTTAATTTACTAATTAAGAGAGACTTTGACAGAGATTACAAACACGAACATTATTATATGTCTACCTACTTTTAAATGTAACAAACGCTCAAACGAGAATCGAAAATTTCAATAATCTGCTATATCTAGATATAATGACACATCAACATGCTTACCTACTTGACTCCAATCAGCACCTCAACTACGATACTACAATGTTCAATAACAATTCAGGAAGGGTAAACAAATATGGTATAAATATAATATTTGACGACATTAAAGAATTAATAGGAGACATTAATACTATATCGTCTACTCAAAATACTGATTATGTTCGCCACTCAGAGCAAGAACAGAATAGGGAAAAGAAAGATCAAGAACTAAAGGATCAACAGTTTTTTCGATAGTTACCTAAATATTATACTACACCAAAATATTGCTGAATTAATAAATAAGTCCGACCAGTTAGCAGTACAGTTAGATAACCTTAAACATCAAGGAACTGTCATAGACATACTCTGTATTAGTGAACATTTTATTACGGCTGGATGTGAGTGCTTATTGCAAGTGCCTGGTTTTCATCTCGCAGCATGTTTCTCTCGAAACACAAACCGCGGAGGAACGTGTATTTTGGTTAGATCAGGACAACAGTTCAGAGAACTGCCAGACGTAGTTAAACAATCAGGTCTGTATCAGGCGTTATTGAAATGTGCGCAAATGAATTAACCGACGATTCTATGATTGTTATTTGTATTTATAGAGTACCAAAAGCTAACTACTTGACATTTTATGAAAAATTAGACATAGTATTGAAAAACATTTGTATGACCTCAAATAGAAAAATTGTTTTATGTGGAGATATTAACATTGATTGGTGGACACAACAGTGGGTTGCCTGGAAGAAATCGCTTATTAGCGATAAGGCCGCCTATATGTACAATGTTTTTGTTTCCTTTTTATGTGTTCTGTATTTTGTGTTTGTACTTAAGTGTAAATAAATAATTGATGTATTAAAGCGAAATAAGCTTGCATTTCGCTCGAGTACTTCCTTCTTAGTTACAATTTGTATTTAGCCTTAAATCAGCCAACTAGACTAAAGAGTCACACCTGCATTGATAACTTTGCACACAATTTAGGAAATAAATGTAAAGCTGACCTCGTCCTTTCAGATCACACATCTCAAATACTTAAAATACTAACTAAAAATAAGTGTGAATTAAAATTCTGGAAAGTAATCAAAAGAGATTTCTCGAAAGAAAACCTCATAAAATTTAGACAATGTCTGAAAAATTTGTCTTTTAATGAGGTCTATAAAATTGAGGATGGCAATGTAGCTTAAAAAAAGTTTCATGAAACTTTTTCTCTATTTTATTATTTTAAACTCTGCTTCCCCGAAAGTGTTATGAAAATAAAAACAAATAAAACCGCGAAGTGGATATCTCGTGGGATTAAAAGTTGTAGTAAAAAACAGAGACAGCTCATGTGGGCGTATAGAATGAACCCTAGTCACAATACAAAGACTAAGTTTAAAAAATATACTTTGTTATACAAAAAAATAATAAAGATGACTCAAAAATCTCATAATGACCATTTTATTAAAACCTCACAAAATAAAGCTAAAGCTACATGACAAATAGTAAACAAACATAAATATAACCTACCAAAAGACCAAATATCAACAATTAAATTAAATGAAATTATTCTGACAAAACCGATTGACATTGCAAATGCTTTTAATAATTATTTTACTGACGAAATTGAGAATAATAGTAAACTTGACATGAAATCGAATAATAGATTAAATAACTTGACATCCCAATCGATATTTATCCATCCAGTTGTAGAGAATGACATTATTTTAATCATGACTTCGCTTAAAAATACAAACACTGTGGGAAGTGATGGCATATCCACAAACGTTGTAAAACATGTTAATTATATTGTTGCACCTGTATTAACACACATAATAAATCTGTGCATTGTTAATGGTATATATCCAGAATCTTTAAAAAACCTAATTGTTAAACCTGTTCATAAAAAAGGTGAAAAAGTGACATAAGAAATTATAGACCAATTGCAAAAATCTCAGTTTTCTCTAAAATCTTTGAAAAAATCATCTACAATTCACTATATAATTATCTCATTAAATTTAACCTATTATGCAAAGAACAGAATGGTTTTCGAATTCTACAGTTATTTGATCTGTTGCGATACGTCATGGAAGCAGTTGATGATAAGACACCAATCTGTGCTCTGTATACAGATATGACTAAAGCTTTCGACTATGTAGACCACAAAACCTTACACAAATTATATTGTTATGGAATTAGAGGAAATATTCTTGAACGGGACCTGTGGGGGCAACCAGGAGACTCGCCCAAGAACCAAGGTCACCAACATAGCTCTCAGAATCTGCAAGTTGAAGTGGCAATAGGCTGGCCACATCGCTAGAAGAACTGATAACCGTTGGGGGTCGGATCGAGTCGTTCCGAATCTGATCAAGTTGAATGGAGATGGATCGTGATATGTCGAGTTTGATTTCATGAGTATAACGCGAAAATTACCTACCTACTTACTGGCTGCGTGCAAAGCCGCGGGTACAGCTAGTTCCAAATAAGAATGCAAAAAATCGTTTTGAGTTCCAATGAAAAGCAGTTCCATTAGGTAGATAGTAGGTGAGTACGGCAGCGACTCCGAGGAGGACGGCGGTGGGGTTGCGACCCCCGTCCCCGTGAGTACCGTGTCAGGTTCCCGGGGGGCTACAATGAGCCCCCCGCGGCGGGCTCAAAGGCAAGGCACTGAGGGGCCCCTGGTGCAGATCCCACCGGAGAGCCCTGGGGGGGGACCCCTCTCATGTGCCGATGCGACAGCCGCGGGGGTTTTAGTGGGTAAGAATCCCACATACCCCAGTCGAGCCCCACAGCTCCCAGGAATCTTTCGAAGATTTCACCCGCGTCAAAAAAAAAAAAAAAGTTAGATAGTAGGTAAACTAATATTGAAGATTGAAGTCGATTGTCACTTCATTAATTTTATTGAAAACGCCTGGTGCAGGCGCCGGCGGGGTGACGGTCACTACATGGTCAACAAATAGTCACCAACGTCGTGGCCTGGCCCGCCCCACCGTCTCTCGCTGGATATGTGCAAAAACTACACGCGCAACAACGTTTAAAGTGAAACGTCCCAACGCAACTAGAAAACGACGTCATTTGTAACCTTTTGTAGGTATCGTTAGCCTCTCGTTGATCTTGATGTGTTGATTTTAGCCAAGGAGAAATTATAGAGTATAAATTCACCTACTTATATTTAATTTTAGTTAAAACCAATACCAATAGCCTAAATTACTTACTTGCTCTATATTAAATTACTTGCTAGGGGCTGATTTAGAAATCTCTAAATATTTATCCATTGGTTACCGACATATTGGAAATGCGTTGTACAGGTGTGGTTTTGTATTGTTGCCATATTTGTAGACCTAACAGTTAAGGATTATGTTATTTTTTTTAAAATAGATTAATAATTCGGTGGCTAATAACTACAAGATAATTAATGATTCATTATTAACGTTCAACCAGAATAAGAGCTCTCGAGCGCTCAGTATAAGTCCCAAGGTTGGCAATTCCGTGCGTGCTCTTGTTTACCTACTTTGCGCGAAGAGCGGTGCCAGACGGGGTTATTTTATAGTGACGGTTGCACACCGGATTTCTTTTCGTGCCAAACATAAAAAATAATTCATAATTTTACGTCTATCAATTAATGATTGATCTATGTACTTTAAAAGGTCAACCTCTGCAAATATGGCACGAATGCAGAACCACACCCTGTATAATCTATCATTCACGGCCTTAGGGCTCCCACACATAACTGCGATGCGATGCGATGCGGCGAGAAACAAATGAATTTTCCAATACAAGTTCCTGCTACTTGTATCGAAAATTCATTTGTTTCTCGCCGCATCGCATCGCATCGCAGTTATGTGTAGGAGCCCTTACTGACTTTAGCACGTACCTAGGTAGGCATTTATACAAATTCCTTGCCTAACTATCGTAGGTGACATTTCTTTTTGAAGGTTAATAGCAATGACATTTTATACAATAGATATGTCATTAGCGTACGAAAAGTGAAACAACGAAATTCACCCAAATCGGGTGAACTAGCAGTAGGTTAAACGCGTCGGTAAAAATGTAACGAACGTGACGTGTGCCTTTGAAAATCAAGTAAATGCCTTCATCCTATTTATAAAATGCACAAATTACTGCACAAAAGTAAATACCCAACAAGGATAAGTTCCTTAACTTAACTATATAATGAGAAAACATTTTAATTACATGAGTCACAATTTTTGGCGCGCTTTAGTAGGGATTTAATATCTATGGTTTATAATATTATTGGTTAAATAGTTTAACCGTTGTTTATCCAACGACTGAAAAATAAGTCCTGGGGGGCAATTCAACTAACATAAATGTTGACTGAAACGAAACTAAACCATAGCGTTTGACTGTTTTCGTATTCTACTAAGTGCTAACGATCGACGTTAAGTTTAGATTCAGTTTCAGTCAACGATCGGTTTAAAATTTAACAAGTTGTATTCTGTTAGAACACGAACTAAACGTAAACGTAATCGAAGCTAAGCGCTCCATCTGTCAAAATTAACGGTTGAACTTACGTTAATGTGCCTAGACTTTTTCTCAAACGAAACTAAACTGTTAGTGTTTCAAAGTCTGCTATCAAGTTTGTTTAACTTTTAATCCAACTTAAAAATGATGTTTTACATGAACGTTATTGAAATTGCCCATGAGGCTGATTTAAGAAAAGTTAGACGTAGAAATGTTCTTTCGAGACTTCGCAACTGTGCTTTCAACTTAACTGATCGAGAATTTATAAAGTCATACAGACTAAATAAAAGCCTGGCAAGATCCCTTATTGCGGAGATCAGCCCGTATATGCCAGCCCGACTTCGTACCGATAGCATTGATACGGAGACAAAGGTAAGAATTTAACGTATTATTAAATAAAATTTTATTTGATATTGCTAACAAATACCAGTAAAACCCAGGCAAAAGCAAAAAAAATAAAAAATGTATGTGTTTTTAGATCTTGGTGGCACTAGCATTCTATGCGACAGGCTCATACCAGACACTAGTTGGTCAAACAGTCTCATTCAATATCACAACCTTCTGTTTCTCGGGCTATATATCAAGTAACAGAGGTGCTTAATTTACCACACATTTTTAAAAAATATGTGAATTTTCCTTCTTGTAAAGAAGACCGTGATGATATAAAAAGGAGGTATGTAGATCACATTGTTAATTTAAAGTACTGAACTATCAGTTTTTGTCAAAGAAAAATTTAATGCAATATTATTTGCAGGTTCTATAATAAATTTAATGCTATAATGTTTGTTTGCAGGTTCTATAATAAATTTGGCATGCCTGGTGTTCTAGGATGTATTGATGGCACACATGTAGCTATAGTTCCACCATCAGAACATGAAGAAAGATTTTATAGCAGGAAAGGTTATCATTCCTTAAATACCTTAATTGTAAGTTCTTTATTAATATTTTACTGTATATGTACTGAAGATATAACAAATATATAGGTATAGCAGTGGCGTGCACTGAAAGCAGGCAAAAATATCTGCGAGTTATTTATGCTTTATGCTATTTATTCGTGTTCCAGCACAAATATTCTTAAATTTACCAATATTACCAACATATTAGTTTACCGTTTACATTAAAGAAGTTTGTTTCAGATTTGTGATTGTGATGCTAGGATAATGTGCGTTGATTCAGTACTGCATGGAACAACAACCCACTACAAAACGCATTAGACAGAGTACTCAATACTTCTGCAGAAGATTTTTATTTACTAGGTACTTTGTAGATTAGTTGCACACATTGTTTTGAACCTTTGATTGAATGTTGTAAATTCTAAATAATAAAATATTTCCTTCCAGGTGATTCTGGATATCCATTGAGAAGGCTTATGATGACCCCAATATTAAATTCTACTCCCAACACTCCTGAAGCATTCTATACTGACATGCATATGACAGTGAGGAATGTTGTGGAGAGGGGTATTGGTATTTTAAAAGGACGATTTAGGTATGCAAACTATTATACATTACAGTAAAATAAAAATATAAACAATTTATTATTAATTATTTATTGTAAGATTACATACATGATATATATTACAGGTGTTTATTATTGGATAGAAAGCTTCACTACAAGCCTAGAGTTGCAGCAAAAATGATTAATGCATGTTGTGTCCTGCATAACATAACGCTTCAAACTAATCAGGAGCCAGATTATACTGAAGAGGATTTAGAAGCATTAGAACAAGAAGAAATTCAAAGAGCAAGGGATGCAAGCATTGATGCTGCTCGCCTAGCAATAATGGAACGAAGAAGGACAAGACATAATGGTCAATTACAACGAGGGTGTATCTATCAACAGGATTTGGTGTCCCGCTTGTGGAGACAAAGAAATCAAAACTAGAGTAATTTTTGTATTCATATACATATTTTGTATATTGTATGGTACTGGGTATATCAGGATCGGGGGTGTAAATAGTAGTCTTTACATTACTAGTTCTTAAAGTGTCATTTTTTACCCGACTACGGAACGGAGGGAGGGTTATGATTTTATCAAGAATGTATGTATGTTCATCTGTTCCCGCATATATTCTAATCTACTTAACATAATTTGACAAGTAGGGTGTCGTTAGAAGCGTCTTGATTGTCCGCTGGTTATAGGCTATATAATATCACATTATTAGACTGCGATTTTATCCATAGTCGGGTTTTAGTTTTTAAAATTTATTACTTATATATAGGTATAGTAGGTTACATATATATATATTTTTATATATTTAGGTATAGTAGGTTATATATATTTGAAATATATAGGTATAGTAGGTTATATAAAATATATAGTTAATGAAAGAAGTTTGTTTCAGATTTGTGATTGTGATGATAGGAATTATCCTACTAACGCACATTAGTGCGTTGATTCTAGCAACCCTGGATCAACACATGATATTACTGCATGGAACAACAACCCACTACAAAACGCATTAGACGGAGTACTCAATACCTCAACAGAAGATTTTTATTTACTAGTACTTTGTAGATTAGTTGCACACATTGTTGTAAATTCTAAATGCTAAAATATTTCCTTCCAGGTGATTCTGGATTTCCATTGAGAAGGCTTATGATGACCCCAATATTAAATTCTACTCCCAACACTCCTGAAGCATTCTATACTGACATGCATATGACAGTGAGGAATGTTGTGGAGAGGTGTATTGGTATTTTAAAAGGACGATTTAGGTATGCAAACTATTATACATTACAGTAAAATAAAAATATAAACAATTTATTATTAATTATTTATTGTAAGAATACATACATGATATATATTACAGGTGTTTATTAGTGCGCAAGGGATGCCAGCATTGATCCTGCTCGCCTAGCAATAATGGAACGAAGAAGGACAAGACATAATGATCAATTACAACGAGGGCGTATCTATCAACAGGATTTGGTGTCCCGCTTGTGGAGACAAAGAAATCAAAACAAGAAAACAAAATTTTTGTATTCATATACATATTTTGTATATTGTACTAGCGGCCCGGTACGTGCTTCGCTACGTATATATAAAATGCAGTCACGAAAAATGTAAAAAAAATTAACTTTAAACACGAAGATAAATCATAATTATACTAAATTACAATAAAAGTTATGCATACATAATTATATCTTTTATTTAAGTAACACTACCTCGTACCTTCATCCACTCTTTTGGTGTCCTACTTGCACCAGCGGAGTTAAGACTGTCCGCGCATTGCTCCCATAGCCGAACTGCTAGGGCCCGTGCTTCCTTGGAGCGTACACGACCCATAGCAAGATCTTTGTGATCCTCCATAAATTGGATGAGCAATTCTAGCTGCCCTGACAGACGTAGACCTTCTTCGGCTGGTTAATTCCATAATGTCTGGAATACGACTATGCAAAACTAACCGTTCTAACCGAAACAACCTTTCTTTCCTTTCTTATAAAATTAAAAGTAAACAAGTACTTTATCGATATTTGGAACCTTAATAAACACTTACAATTCTCTGTGAGGCAGGTACTTGGGACTTCACTTTTAGTAGGTACCTAATTTGAACTTTCCGCCGTTTTTTTTTTTTTATATTGCTTCTGGCTTCACATGTCTCTATTTTGCCAATGTCAAACTTATTTGTTAAATCAAAGTATTGTTGCATATGTGGGGATTAGGGGAACCAAAATAATGGGAATAGGACAATCGGAATTTTGCACAAAGGATAGATGCAGAAGACATAATATTTATTTGTGACGACACTGGAAGTGAATGAATACTCCGAGGGTCGAAATAATCCGATTTGACAAAATAGTTAATTGTAAATTATCGCCAATTGTTGTTTGTGAGTGCGGCAGTAAATTCGTCAAGTCAATCAAATTATTTTAGCGACATCTGGCGACTTTAGAACCCTCGGTCTAGCGACTTTTCCTTAAGTCTAGTTGGAAACACTGAGCGGAATGTTACTCCCACTAAATAAAGCTGTAATATGAACAAATATATTCATACTTGGATATTCATACGGGAAAAAGACAAAAAGTATTTAGGTCGGGTTAAAAAAAGAAACAAAGGAGATTACCATTTTTTATTCAGTTATTTAATTTCACCTACCTTAGGCTCTATATTTCACAAAAAAAAGTAGGTAAGTAAGTAGATCTACAAACATTCCATAGGCAAACTTTACTAAATCTTCGTAATTTTCTAATCTGGCCTACGCCTTTTTAAAAATTCAAGTTTGCAACACTGGTTTCAATCAATCGCAGATCGGTTTGGATTTAGTTGGAGTTTGGTTTGGGTTTAGTCTAAGTTTAGTTGTGGTTTGGTTTAAGTTTGTTAAATTAGATAATGGAATAACTTTTTACGTCATTATCGAATGACAACTGCAATCGAGCGATTACTAAACCGAAACTAAACTTTAACCGTTGTAAATTAGTTGAATTGCCCCCCTGGTACCCCTCACGCTTAATATTGTCAATAGAATACGTCATATTGTCAATATTATGTGTGTGCGGCCCAGGCCGACGGTAAGTATTGCAGTATTTTTCAATACACAAAATATTATTGACAATAATTTATTGTCAATATTATTGAGTGTGTGAGGCTAGCCTAAGTACGCGAATTTCAAATGAGGAGAAAAATGTGACCGCACTGAACAAAGTTTCAATTACTTTATGATTTAAAATTCGAACCTCATCCGATTGGCCGATAAGTTGTGGCCAGAATGGCGACCAATCGCAATTAGCTAATGGGAACCGGGGCCAATTGAGCTCCGTCGGTTTGCGGGTGATGTCGGATATTTTTTAAAAAAGGAATTCCTTTGTCATTTTACTAATTGAATTCGGCGATAATTGGTACTTTTTCAATTAATTTAGTTTTGGAATAGACTTTTTTGGAATATTTTTAGGGCCACTTGTGCAAGTCAGAGCTATCGTAAATAACGAGAGGGTTAAATGGATAATTTTATCTTGCGCCACCAAGAGTTAGAAGTAAACAACTCACTCATTTCATTTGATACCCATATTTTTTTTTTTGAAGTAATAAAAAAAATGGCGGCTGATGGACGCGATATTAATCCTTTCGAAAAAATATGTGGCCTATGTCACTCCCACAACTTACTAGGAGTCAACATCCCTCTACCGGTTTTGGCTGTAGGTCGTGCCAAAGAAATAGAGTATGTATGTACTCTCGAAAAACATGGCCTTATTCTGGTGTATTCGAACAAAAAGTATAGGGTATGCCGGATCTACTCGTTTGCGGTTTGCTTCAAGCTTAAAGCCAGCTACCATAGTATATATAATTCAGCAGAAGCAGTAGTGCTTCGTTCGTAGGAACAAACTGCTCTAATTACCGCACACATACAGACAAACTCAAACTCAAACTCATAAATAGTTTATTTCAAATAGGCTTAACGCTAGACACTAAACACTTTTGAAAGGTCAATTTTTTTTTTTTTTTAAAAGAAGCTACCACCGGATCACAACGCGGCCTCAACTGAGAAGATCCGGCAAGAAACTCAGCGGGCTTGTCATTTTATCACTTTTTTTTTAAACAGTGTGTCATGTTACAATTAGATCAGAGCGACAGTGTGTCTTGCCGTTCAAAATCTATACTTATAATAAAACTGTAACAGGTCCAATTCTGTACATTGAAGATATTTTGAAAATTATATTTGGAGGGCATTCTATAACCGATACTGAGGCCGAAAATGTATTTTTTAAAATTTTTGTCTGTCTGTCTGTCTGTCTGTCTGTATCACGGCTGAGCATCACGCCGAAACTACTGAATGGATTCAAATGAAACTTGGCATGATTTGAGATCTTACTACGAGGTAGGACATATGATACTTTTTATCCCGTAATCTAGCACGGTTCTTTTGGGAGAGGGGATTAAAGTCAAAATGGGTACTTGGTTATACGCTTGGTCCGATTTTATCCATTTTTCTTTATAATATAATAAATATTAGTAAGGGAACACTCATAGAGAGTTGTTATCAAGGTTTTGTAATCGATCGGGTTAAGCAACGTTAGGTAAGGTCAATAAATAGATGGGTGATCTTTTAACGCCATTTGAACTAAACGGGTCCGTGCTTCGGAGAGCAAGTAAAAAGTGGGTCCCTGTTTTTAACCGACTATAAAAAAGGAGGTTATGTATTCAATGCGAATGTCTGTTATTAAAAGTTTAGTTAATGTAAAAATAGCGCAGGCGGAGCTGCGTGGGTCAGCTAGTATCAAATAAGACAGAAAAAAATAAAAAAATACAAAGTACAACAAACTAAAAAGCCAAAGGGATAGTAGTCGGACCAGTCCCCCCAAGCAGCACCCGCGCACGAGTTGACTCGAGCAGCAGCCATCACTCCCAAAGTCGTTACAAAAGCTAAATGCGACTATTAGTTATGGTGGGTAAGTCTTGTCAGCGAACTCTTGTAACAACAACAACCGGATAAGAACTTCCTGGAGGACCATGAACGAAGTGGAGGAATTTATCTGCACTGAGAGCTGCAGGAAAGCCTATATAGATGACTTTATGGTGCTTTTTAAGCACAAAAATGGTCATAACTCTGGTAAATATTTACCAATTTCAATGATTCTTTTTTTATTCGAAAGAAGAAACCACTGTAATGAACCTTTTATCACAACCGGATAAGAACTTCCTGGAGGACCATGAACGAAGTGGAGGAATTTATCTGGTAAAAACCATAAAACTGATGTTCACCATTACATTACTCTGACAAATATGAACCGATTTCGATTATTCTTTTTTTATTCGAGAGAGTAAACTAATCTATCACATTTTTTTAAGATGGCATTTCTGTTGTGCTCTACCTCTCTCAAGCTAAGCTGGGAGCAACAACCTGCGGACACATTGTAGCTCAAATCAGATGCGTTGTTTGTAATGGTGTGGCTGATATATTAGTATTAGTTAAGAGATTAGTAATATTGAAGGGATTCATGGATTAGTAATCCGACGAACTATGATATGCTAATATTTTATATTAGCCTAATCTCTGTAATGACCATCCTAAATATACCGGATAATACCATTCGGATTAGTTCGGATTCACTCGATTACAAATATTAACGTAGGAATGAGATGGATAGGTAATATTCAGTAATCTGTGTGTAGATTAGTGATATGCGTGATATGCCTGCCAAGTCTATTTTAATGATATTAGTGAAATGTAAAATATTACTAATACTGATATATTAGTTACAATATTATAATATTGCCAAGCGAATATATTAGTATTACCTAATCTTGGGAAATATAGGTATTAACCCATCTTTAGTTGTTTGAGAGCAGAGCTGGTTAGAGTTGGGAGACTATCGAAAACATAAAAAATACAGTGCAGCTATCTATAGGAAGGCGAGTCGCTTACGATAAGGCGAATGGATTGCTTGTCTCATTATTTAATTATATTCTCTTACAACTAGCGGGATGCTTAAATAAAACTCAGATCTATAAAATAAAAGTATTTACTATATGTTGCCGACCGTACCTTCGGCGTCGCTGGACTTTCGGGGTGTGGGTCGTAGGATGTCCATTGAGTACGGCGGTGACTCTGAGGAGGACGGCGGCAGGATTGCGGCCCCCGTCCCTGTCAGTACCGTGTCAGGTTCCCGGGGGGCTACAATGCGCCCCCCGGCGGCGGGCTCAAAGGCAAGGCACTGAGGGGCCCCTGGTGCAGATCCCACCGGAGAGCCCTGGGGTCCCCTCTCATGTGCCGATGCGTCAGGCGCGGGGGTTTTAGTGGGTAAGGATCCCACATACCCCGGTCGAGCCCCACAGCTCCCGGGGATCTTTCGAAGATTTCCCCCGCGTCAAAACAAAAAAGGGTTTAGTGGGTAAGAATCCCACATATCCCGGTCGAGCCCCACAGCTCCCGGGGATCTTTTGAAGATTTCCCCTGCGTCAAAAAAAAAAGGGATTTTCATAGGTAAAACAAGAAGACGGGCAGTAGCGTCTTTTTATTGGATTACCTACCACCTATACTGCGATCCCCAAGACGCCTGCCAAGCGTGGGTATTATAGCAAGCCCTCCCTTCTAAGGGTGAGGCCCTATTCAGCTGTGGACGTTTATCGGCTGCTGATGGATATAAATCCCATATACCCCGGCTGACCCCCACACGGATAGTAAAAAAAAGGTGTTCCGTGTCCTAAAAACCGTCCATGTTATAATGTATCAGTCGGACGTTTCGCTCATCTCATCACTAAGATATTAATATGCTTTAAAAAAAGATCTAATATAATGTTTAGTAAGCTCGTGGGACGATAAAGCGCAATTTCCCATCTTATTTGCTTGTGAAAATGTGAGTGAAAATTCCGTGAATTTGTTGGGTTCACGACCTGCACAATACACGGATTTAGTAGTAGTTCAAGTCACTCACACTAATGTGTTAAATAACAAAACTTTCATGAAATCCTTAAGGTGCTGATAGACTTGAGCATTCACTTGTAACAGAACATCGAGCATTGGCCGTTTTTAAATTTGTTGTACTGAACGACTAACGTAGTCAATTATAGGGCAAAAATGTTCACGATCATTCTAGCGAAACGTCAAGTCAATGCTCGTCAAAAACATATCCTTCACGAAGATGTCAGACTTGACGGCGGAACAATGGCAGAATGGCTCGGCTCGGCAGCATCTTTAGATGAAAGCAGTGATTCTCTTTTCGTATCGACATGAATATAATAATAACCTTTATGCAAAAAAAAAACTTTTAGCAAGACTGTACCATTATTATTATTAATTTCTATGATGTCGGCAAAACATGCAAAATCACCACAATTTACCATACGAGTAGGTGATGATGAGGCTTGATTTTTACACCTAGATAATACCGCATGATTCTTCCACCATCTCGTAGGGTCAAACATTCTATCTACTCGTGAGCTAGGTAAGTAAACACGGATCCTAAGTGCACGGTTTATTAACAACAAAAACCCCTAAGTCTGATTCGCTTCTCATCCAACAGAACGGTTGAAATGAATATCTGCCAGCCTTAAGCAACGCTACCAAGCAACGCGAGCAATAGTATTCTTACTAAATGCAGGAACACAGCGCTACCCCACTTCTGATCTTCCTACTTCTGATCTTTCCACCTCTGATCTTCTGTATGCTATTGGTAGGTATTACCCTACTATGGCAGTTTTGATATTTATATTTAGAACCGGCGCACCTGCTGTGTGCCTTAGCTCATTCAACAAGGACAAATGCATAGTTCATTGTGGCATTCTAAGCGGTAGGACTTTGTTCATCAGGTCCGGCTGGGGATGCTGATAAGTCAGTGACAGTTAACTTTAATCTTCTGTAATATAACTTTCAGTTGACTCGGAAGCGTGTCTGCCACTCCAAACGTGCTTTCCGATTATAGGCATCGCCGCGCGATTTCGATTTTTCACGTTTAAAACGACGCCAAATCGGCCTAGCGTTTCACTTCAGTTCCGATTGAGCGAGCTTTCAAATCCATGATACTTTGAAAGCAAAAGCAAAAGATTTGTTTTACAAAGCGTAAGACCATCGTCTTATTGTGTCTTAAGGGAGTAACATGCGCCAATGACCTTGAGAATCTGGCCGCGTTGACATCGTAAAGGGCGCTACTTGCAAAGATGAACATTACATTTGAAAAATCATAATAAAAATAAATAATAATAATACCAGCCCTGGTTTATGTCCCACTGCTGGGCACGGGCCTCCCTTCAAGATAAATAGGCCTTAGGATATAGTCCACCACGCTGGCCAAGTGCGGGATGGCAGACTTCACACGTCATTCGAAAGCTAGTTAGGCTTTCTCAGACATGCAGGTTTCCTCACGATGTTTTCCTTCACCGAAAGCTAGTAACAATCGCACAAAGACGATTCGCACATAAATAATTAAAGAAATCAGTGGTGCGAGCCGGGGTTCGAACCTGCGCACCTTGTTTCCAATTCAAGCGCTCGCCCACTGAGCTGTTACAGCTTCTGCTCTGAAAAATCATAGACTAAGAATATTCAGATGTGTCGAATGGAGTTTTGTTAATTCTTCCTATTCCGTTATAAATCTCCCAAAAACAGTAACTAAACACTATCTTAATAATAATATTATAATAATAATAATATCCTGGAACAATTCACACACGGTCATCTGATTCCAAACTAGGCGAACCCACGACCTGTTGAGTAGCAGACAGGGTCACTAACCACTAGACCAACAGGCCCGTCAATTTTAATTTTAATCCGGAATAACATCTTTTTCCAGAAATGGAACAGTAGGTTAGTAAGTGAATAAAGGGTAATAGTAATACGTTATTATAAAACATATTTGTTGTGATCGGATTGCGGTTACCAATGGATCCGGCGGATCTCCCCGCGGGAAATTCGCGGGCTACGCTCGCACTTCGCTTGGGGTATATCTCGTGTAACGTTAGGAACAGATGCACGACAAAAATGTATTGCATTAGTGATGGGTCGCCGACGCATTTACCGTCTACGAAACGAGACCATTTATCGTGAACGATAAAACAATTTACGAGACAATCTACAGTTTAAACTAATTTATACCGTAAACCATAAGTTCATTCACCGACTGCTTACGCTTATTGCGTGGAGTTGAACCTAGTAAAGTACACTAGTCTAATCGTTAAACTACTTTATCGAAGGACTGTAAACTAGTTAATTCGTTGACGACAAAAATACAGTCGAAAAACAGTTTGATAGTTCAACGCTCTCGATTATCGCCTCGATATATACCCCTGTATTGCATAAAATCGACATCGAATCGTGGCAACAACGCTGTTAAGCCCTGCGTCGTCGCGATCACCAAGCGAGAGAGCTGGGGAGAGAGTGTATTCTATGCTCCGCCTGGGACGGGCTATATTGAACGTCCGGCGTTGGAGAGACTCAGACGAGATCCGAACGGAATTCCCAGTCTCTTCAGAACGTCGATGAAGGCCACCGCAGAAATCTTAGTGGGTAAAAATCGACGCAGAGCCTACACCGCGTGACGATGCGGGCGACGGCCCGCCTCAGGGTGGAAATAAAACCCGTAACGTCTGAACCCGCCATTATTGACGCTACGCAGTTTTGATGGTTTATATGTTTTTACATTCGTTCCTGTTATTGCCAATAAAATTGGTAATTTCGTTTCTCTGTATTAGAACATTGGATTATTAAATTGGATTTTGTAGTAATGTATAGAGAGGTTGATAAAATTATATTTCGTGGAATATTGAAAATCGATGCTTTTCCGAGATTCTGTAGGAGTCTAATTTTTTACATCCAAAATATTAAGGTTGATAAGGGCGCGTGAACAGCCTCTTCGATTGATGAAATACTCGAATGTATGGTCGCCATAAGCAAACTGGACCATCAGCCCTAGAAGATCTTGAGTGTTTCTCGACAATCAAATAAATCAAAACGTCTTTATTTCAGAAAATTAATATGCATACCAACAACAATCATTACAAATTCATTATACTTACATGTCACAATTATTATTACTATGTATTGTCATCTTACTTGTTTGTTCTGCCTCTCTCACACCCTCCTCTCGCTCTCCCCTCCTTACATTCAAGACTCTCGCCCCTCCCCCACCTCGCTGTCGGCGGCCAAACAATCAGCGATTACAGGTCGCATATAGGGTTACCAACTCTCGAAAGGACCAACTCGGGAGAATTTTATGAAATCGATTAGCGGGGGGGGGGGGGGGGGGGTTTGTTAGAAGGTTTGTGACGAAAATCTCAATCATTTATTAATTTCTAAATTTATATGTACCTTGCATTCGAGCAGCATCTAATACTTGTCGGTTTTTCACCACAAAATCATAAAAGCTTTTTCATGACAAATCGAAGTTTGTTAGTATTTGTAACTCTACTTTTAACACACGTCTTTCGATTACGTAAAGAAGTCAACCCAGCTTAAATCCACTCGAATTTCTTCAACGACCTGGGGTTGCATCGCACGCAAAAGTCCAACCTCATTGTGCTTGATTACTTAGGAACACTATGAGAAAGTAGTAAAAGTATGTCTATGACTCTTTTATGCCCTCCACTGTAGAGGGCGAGGTGCTACTTACTATACCTGTATTGTGTGATTGTGTGTAGAGGGTCTGGTGTAGAGGAGGCATGAGAAACCTCCGAATTGACCTCCAAGGAATCGACAACTTCGACGGCGAGACTAACAGGTTTACACCGGTAGCGACACGTGCGAGCGACGAATGCAATGCGTACATAATATTTAGAAAACCGAAGAAATGATTGCACTCCGGGAGTTCGGGAGATTAACCATTATTACCGGAGTCTCCCGGGAAATCCGGGAGGGTTGGGAACCCTAGTCGCATAGCATTAATTTATACTAACGAATGTAATGTGACTTCTTCTTCTTCTTTAAAATGTGACATTGATTTCTAGAAAAATTGTTTGTATATTTGGATAATTTACATATTAGGAAAAGGAAGTACCTATTATGATACGATTATTCAATAAGATTAAAAGGAAATAACACTGTTAATGCTTCCGTGGGTGATATGATCTTGTAGGTGGGTGTGATAATGATTCAAGTTGTGTTAATTAGTTCACCCTTATCCGCCGCTGTCGGATAACCTATCTATATCTTTTTACTTTTTAATATCATTGGTATTCATATTATTTATTACTGAAGCTTCAAGGATCTCTTTCAATGAAAATTGCAATATTTTCTGTAGAAATATGCAACAAGAATCCGTATATTGATATTGTGTTGGGAGAATAGCCTTTTTCAACATGCTCCTTTCATAAAATTGCTCGCAAGTTCTTATTGAAGTTAATATGAGAGAAAAGTTGGAATCTGATTTTCCCTTGTTACTTGTGTTTGAGTTTTGTTGGATAATATTGTTCAGGAGGAGGCAATAATGTCTGATAAGTGCTGGAGGCCTGAATATAATGTATATCGGTACATTTTATATTACTGACTAAATATGAACTGAATTAAAACACTTCTTTACACGCGTTTTGTTTATTTACCTTGAATATGATCGAAATTTACAACGAAAAAGCACTTTATCTCGATTGAAATTAAGTTGAAAATATATTTACGTGGTGGTAGAAATATGCTGTCCTAAGACCCACCTAGATGGGCCATTCGTATTCAAATGCGCCGCTTTAGCTCTCTACTTGTGGAATTGTTTGTTTGTTTGTCATATGTCGAAATTGCAAGTATTGTAATAACTATAACTTAATGTTGTCTTTTACTTACGCGAATATTACTACACATTGAAATCAAACTGCTTATACGGATTTTATCGCGGTTTATTTTTGATTTTACTATCCCGACGTTTCGAATGCTTTGCAGCACCCATGGTCACGGGAGGGCTGAGATGTTGAACGTCCTTATGTCACAATTATGCCGGTGTACCCTCAGGTCTTCTTAGTTATTATTGTTGGTTCGATCTACGCAGTAAGAGCTTACAGTATCTTGAGGCCAACTTATTTAAATTAACTAGGTGGTAGGTCGGAGTGAGGACCTTCGGAGTCGTTAAACGTTTAAGGCGTGGTCATGGACATCCATCGAATACGGCGGCGACTCCAAATAGGACGGCGGCCAGGTTGCAACCTTGCAACCCTCATATTCGTGAACAATGTGACAGATGGTTCCCGGGGAATATAACGCACCAACAGCAGCGTACTCAAAGGTAATGCACTGACGGGCACCTGGTGCAGATCCCACCGAAAAACGCGGGTTCAAAAAAGGTCGGTGGCAGGAGTATTTATTGGAATAGGTAAAATATGGAATAACAGCCCTTGTTTATGTCCCACTGCTGGGCACGGGCCTCCCCTCAAGATGAGGGGGCTTAGGCCATAGTCCACCACGCTGGCCAAGTGCGTGTTAAACCGGGGAAACGCGAAATTGTTTTGGAACCCGTGACGTAATGGTTTATTTTCTTAAGTAAGTATAAATAATAATATAATATATCTTTATTGTTTCTCATCATCATACAAAAATCACAATACATATTTAACATTATGATAGAGACGGTGTCTGTAGTAGGTAAAACCTGTTTAACAGATCACCAGGCCAACTAATTAATTCTAGAATTGTTTACATTAAGGTAATAAAACAAAAAAAGAAAAACAGTTTAATACAATTAAAGAAAAATTAGGAAATAATAAAAATAAAGGAATAATAAAAATAAAATAAAGGATATGGAGATGAAAAATGATGGTGTGAGTGTGTGAGTGTGCAATAAACGTAATAATAATTGCTAGGCTAGAGGTTTCAACAAATTTTCAGTTTCATTGTAATCCAGACTTTGCAGCCATAAACGAACTTTATTTTTGCAGCATGCTTTGGTGAGTGGGTAGGCCCAAGAAAACCAAAAAAGTTACGTGAAAGACTATTATTAACCGACTTCAAAAAAGGAGGTTTTCGACGCGTATGTATGTAATATTAATAGAAATGCGTAATATTCATATATGTTAGTCTATGTGGGCTTCTAAACAAATTTACCAAATTTCACGAGTGTATGTATGTATGTATGTATGTAGGTTTGTCCGCGGATTTCTCAGAAACTACAAGTCCGGTTTCGAAAATTCTTTTTGCAATAGTTAGAGTATTTTTCAACAAGGGTAGAGTACAAGTTTCATCAAAATCAGTCCAGTAGTTTAAGAGATATAAACTTTTTATGTTTTCAGTAAGTTACTGTAATGTAGACGTTCGAGTTGCGTGATAGTGCTGATACCTATCTTGGTAAAATAAGTCACTAAAAAGTGTTAAATAAACTATTTTAAAAAAAATAAAAACCGACTTCAAAGTAAATTATCTAAAAAGCATAAAATAACGAAAATATTATTGAAGTTGGTGCAGAATATACACAGCAGGTACGCTAACACCAACTTCAATAATATTTTCGTTATTTTATGCTTTTTAGATAATTTACTTTGAAGTCGGTTTTTGTTTTTTTAAAAATAGTTTATTAAATCTTGTTTTGGTGCAAATAGCTGTAGTTCTTCTTTTACCAGAATTGTCAGAGTGCACAAAGGGTAGCAAGGAGTGTTGCTTTAGGATAATTGCGAGGATAAAAAGTTGACGCACTGTAAGAACTTTACTGCGAACATATAAATCACGAGTAGGATACATAATTGGGAGAAATAAACATACCTTTAAAATAGCCCTTTGGGCTCGTTCCAAGTTCAAAATAAATGTTTTTGCAACACATAATATTTTGTATGTTCACTGAACGACTTGAAGTAAGTACAGACAGTAATGACAGTTTTATATTATGAAAAAAACCCAAAGGCCGCTTCTATGGACAATATATTCATCTCTTTGTAAAGTGCCATTTTCAGCAATAATATCGACAGTAAAATATCGTTTAATATATTTTACATAGCATAAAAATGTATGCTTTATAACTACGAAATATTTCCACCTGCTTTGAAAACAAATATGTAGATGTATAAACTTAATTTCACACAAAATATCACACGTGACCATAAAATACTACACAAACCTCGCTGTAATGACGCTTTTGTGGTCATCGCTTTTGGCGCGATGTCAACAGACAGATGGCGCCACTTCCGGCGCCGGCCGGATATGACGCGTGGCGTCAGTGTTGCCAATAATTGAAGTACCGTCGTCCATTAACCTGTGGTCACCCAGGCGTAAAAAGAGTTTCAGCGATGATATTTTCATTATAAGCAGAAGTTTGTAAATACCTAGTGCTAATTAATAAAGGTACCTACTATGCGTTTCAACTAAGAATGTGGCCGCCATGATGATCGCGACTGCGGAACTTCACTCGTTTTTTACGATTTTTGTACCGGCAGCAGAGTAAACACAAAATGAAAAATTCGCCCCGGTTTTGATTATTTATTGTAATGTTTTATTTTGCTATCTATTTTTGTTAAAACATTATTTTTGGTAATTAAATATTTGAAATGGCAAGATGGCGGCCACATTCTTAGTTGAAACGCATAGTACTTAATGTTCTTTTCCTAGCTGATATGGTCACAGCGGCTCATTTTTACAAGATCAGCCATCTACGCTGGGGATAAAGTGCACAATGGCTTGTACAGACACATGAGCACTATCTCTTCCTTTACTCTCACAATCTGGAAGGGACCAGGAAAAAATCATGGTCAGAGAGCATACAAATATATACGTGTATATATATATATGCTCATCGTCATCAGCCGGAGAAAAAACACTGCTTAAATAAGGCTTCTCCCTTAGACGCTTGGCAGGCGTCTTGGAGATCGCAGTATAGGTGGTAGGTAATATAAAAGAAAGACACTGCTGCCCGTCTTCTTGTTTTCTCTTAAGTCACCTCGACACCTATACGGGCTGACCAGTCCTGGCAAATATATTTCGCCAAGACTCGTTTAGTTTTGTATAGTGGGATTTATTTATAGTTTTTCAAGGAACCTAAGATGGTGCCAATTAATATATAGGTACTTACTGAAAATTAATTCAGTTTTTTACATAGTCGGATTTTAGTATTTCTATAATTTATAGTAACTTGTTATTTTCCAAAATACTTACAGAGGAAATTATGGCATGATTAATAGTCGTTTAATTTGATTGTAATTGCGAGCAGGCGTCGTAAAATCACACGAGATTGGGATCCAGATTGTAATCGTTCAGAATTATGTCGGTCCTTTAGTTCGGTAGCCAGCACGCATACCTTATATTATTAATTTACAAATTCTTACTCTCTCATTTTAGTGTACAGCAATGTTACCTAGAAATTGAGAGTCGTTTTTGTTAAGTTCATCAGTATCCAGAAGACGTCCACTATTGTCTGAAAGCCTCCTTCGTAAAGGGCGGCGTGGGGGGCAGCCATAATCCCCACGCCTGGCAGGCGTCTTGGAAGTAAAGATGGAAGGTTAAAACTTTTCATCGCATATGCCAATCGCTCGTAGCCACTCGTTATTATTGTTCGGCAAAATATTAGTTAGCTAATTGCCGAACCTACAAACGTCAATTAATGTTAATAATCATTAATCCATTTTTTAGATCGGATTATTTCGACACTCGAAGCCCATTAATACTTAATACGCGGATAGTGAGTTAGATATTAATACTAAAAGTTAACCATAAGAGACTCGGAGAGGCGAAATAAATACGTTACAAAAAATTACTTAATTGTAATTAAAGTTAATTGATGTCTGTGAGTGCGGCAGTAAGACGTATTAGTCATGGTTAGTTTTTAAATGGGTGACCACTAGTGACATTTGAATTAAGCATCTCCCAGCAGTCGTTAAGCCACAGGGTCTAAGGACACTTGAATAACTCTAACTCCAGGTGGGCCACTAACCATACGACAAACATTCAGTAATTTCTCCACTTTTCCGTTACCACGGATCACAGGTACTGTATATTTACTAAATGTCACCAAGTAGTATTTTAACAACTGCACACCAAAAAACAGATCCCATTTTTATACCAAACAAAATGTGTATTGTTTTTTACACTATTTTTCTTGTATCCGCAACCGCGGAGGTAACGTAAATAGCGAGATTCCCGACGAAAATATTAAAACTCGCTCAAAATCCTCTGCCGCACGCCTGGAATGGTCAACAAAAAAGTTTCAAAGCCCTGCAGGAGGCGCGTGCTGACTGCTGACGTATTTACAGCCAATGTGTAGAAACGCACAGAAGGTCCAGTCTTTTGGATGTGGGCCGTGATAACATCTATAGTAAGGGATAAGAGAATCCCTCATTCAGGTTTGATACATCTATAGTCTAAGTCATCCATTAATATAAATAAAAGACAAGTACGACCTTGATTGTTGTTGCTTCCTGTTTATTAAGACTCCATCACTAAATTAAGAAGCTTAAATTAATTATCTTGTGAAATAATTCTTTGTATTTTAATGTTGATGACTTTATGATGATAACTGGATAAAGCGTTATAAAACCTTTTTATTTTCATTAATTAAATTTTTAATGATTATTATAAAATATATTCAAAAAAATAAAGATAATTCAAATCGGCTGCGGGAAAAAGGTCTTAAGCAAACGGTGGTTAAGGCTCCAGGGAGAGGAACTTCCTCACAATGCGTACCGTCTCTGTCAGTTATTAGTATTAAACTTATAACACCCTCTTTTTACGCTCGGAGTTTAATAATTGTTGTAATGGAACTTCTGTTTGTATATCTGCTTTGTGACCGGGATGGGTCCGACACAAACTTTCCCCTTATCTTGTTTCCCGCACCGCTGTGTCTAGATTTCCGCGTCCTCATGCTGGGGAACTCCGTTTTCAATGTACTTATTTTTTTTTCTACCAAAAATTATATAGAAATAGTAAACTTTTTTTTTAAACCGTTGGGGAAGAAAGGTTCTCGAGTGGCGACCACGAACTGGAAGACGCAGCGTTGGCAGGCCTCCCACTAGGTGGACAGACGACATTGTGCGCGTCGCAGGTAACCGATGGATGCAAATAGCCAATTGTCGTTCATTGTGGCGTTCTAAGGGGGAGGCCTATGTTCAGCAGTGGACGTCTTCCGGCTGATGATGATGATGATGAGTAAAGTTTTTTTATAATTTAACCTAGCGACGAAACCAGCAAGACGTTCGCCTGGTACGCGCCTGCCTATAGACAGCTGCATAGCACTGCCTCTCTTACCCGAGACATTAGTTATTAAGTTTCTTGTACCAGCTACAGTGCCCTTCACACAGGAACACAGCAATGTTTACACACTGCTGCTTAACGGCGATATCTGACGCTGCGGTGGTACTTATCTGCGGGTCTAAAAAGGCAACTCGGCACCAGTGACTCATATTATGATTCACCAAAATCATAATATGAGTCACTGGTGCCGATTCTGTTGTCACCACTAGACTAATTTTAGTGGTGTCAAACGATGATTAAGTGCTTAATTTGATTTCGACAGCTACTAAATTGAGTTGATAGTGAGGTTGTCATTGGTCAAATTATGTTAAGAGAAAACAATTCTCTTGTTCATCTGATTACACTAAACTAAACTAAAATAATTCTTCGGCCACGATTACCTATATACTTATATTAATATTATTTTATTTTATTATATTTTTTTATTAATATCTATTAATAAAAAAATATTTAATATTTAGGATTTTAATATTTGTTTGAATATTTCTCGACCTGAGACGCATAAGGTCGAATCTTAAGATTGGACCAAATTCACTTTAATAGACAGCTGAAACCAGTATTTCGTGCTCTTTCTAAGCATATTACAATTATAATTTTATCTCTTTTCTTTCTGATAGATTTACAAATGCATAATGTCGGATCTGTGGTGTTTATGAATTTATATCGTAGGATAAGGCTTGATAAAAACTACAGTAGTTATGCTTAAAATTTTGGTAAAATCAGAACGTCGAACATTGACTTCAGTTTTTATGCTTTTTAATTATATTACGCGAAGGCAGGGAGTATTGTCAGATAGACCTTTATGCCTCTTGAAATTTAATAATCAGATGTCGTACCTTGAGATATACCATTATGCCTCGAAAATTTTATTTGTTTGGTTAAGGTCGACAAACACATGAGAACTTATGCTTTTGAAAAGTGCTTCTTAATATTTGTACATAAATGCACATCTGTAAAAGAAACGCTATGCCATTGAATTCCTGACCACACACTGAGGCGATAGAGTAACATCGGATATTATCGCTCGTCACTCGGTGGACATCAGCGCCACGGTGGCTTGGCCTATCACGATATAATCCGTAAAATTATTTTTATTTCAATGTGTAATATTCGCGTAAATATCAGAAATCATTATGAAAATAATTAATGAATTTTGGAAAAAGTGTACCAGTTGGGATCAACGTCGCCAGTTTATAGTCTCTTACGTCACAAAAAAATTAAAACGCATGATGAGAATAGAAGGGAACCTAAACACTGACCGAAGAAAATTTATTTACGAATATGTCGTATTCATAAGTAAAATTTCTTTTATGTATTACTGTCAATTCTGAGAGCGAAAAAATATGTCGGACGTTTCTCAATAGTTTGGAGAAACAACTTGACGGAGGATTAGTAGCTCCAGATCAGAGGGGAAAGCATATTCCTGCTAATAAATCATCAGATAATTATGGTAGATAATCCAATTAGTTATAGACCATATTAACTTATATCCATGTTATGATAGTCATTATTCGCGATAAAAGAGCGAACGAAAATTTTTAGGACCGGACTTGAATATCTCTACTATGTATAAACAGTATAAGGAGATGATGGGAACTAAATATCTAGATCCCTCCAAATTTGGTAGCTAAAGAATGGTTTTACCGAAACATTTTTAACAAACCTGTGATGATTGCGAGGCATTTGAGAGAAAGCTTTTAGATGTTGTAGATAAGGACCTGAAAAACAATATGGATAAAGAAAAGGAAGTTCTCGCAAACGCTGCTGAAGAAAAATATAACTTGAAGAGAAATAAAAAGGAAACAGAAGCAAGTTCGGCTGAAAAAAGTATTGATGTTTGATTTACAGAAGTGTTTGGTCACGGCGAATTTGACTAGTAGTAAATCTTTTTATCTTCTAAAGCTTTGGACACTAAATTTAACAATATTTTTATAATAGCGCTGCAAATATTTTGTGGTCTGAAAATATAGGTGGCAGAGGAGGAAACAAAATAGATTCTTGTCTGATGGATTGACGAAAATAGTGAAAATCTTTCTAACGTAAGAGAGCTGACTGATCTGTCTGATAACTGTGCGGCCCAAAACCGAAATTTGATGATTGTCATGAAAATAATAAACCACAAAGGACCATGCCCATTTGTGCCCCAGAAATGCCCAGATAAAGTATATTACAAGATTGCTCTAATAAATAAAAACTAGAATTATGTTGTTAATTTTAAATCATATGAAGCACTGGATAAAAAATAATAAAAAATAAGACGTTCTGTTGACATTGCAGTACGTATCATCATTCAATCATTAATTCATGCTTTATTTATTACGGTCTGGAATCACGTCCTTTGGCCCATGTAAAACTCAACATGATTGATATTAGTCATAAAAGTGATTACTAAATAATCGAATAATAATATACTGCTTTACAACAAAACCAAATAATAATATGATTTTATAATAAACGTCATCAAATGAAAAAAAACATGGCCCAGTTAAGCATCCATTTTTGTTATCAAAAGCCAGAGACAGACTAGTTTTTTACCAACGCCAATTAAGGGACTATTTGTTTGTTAACCTATCCCTCATTGACAGCCTCTTAAATTATAAAATCTTAGGCTTTGTTTAGTTCGGGGCTAAATAATTGGCATGATAAATAAAATCTTCGAAAAAGGAATCGTTTTTTTGTTGATCAATTGATCTAAGTAATCGATTCCAATATCGATTTTTATTTTACCTTTGAATTATCAACGAGTTGAATAAAGATCTAAATGATATCTCCAGACACTCAAAAGTAAAAAAGTACTTTGTGGTAGTGTATAAGTATATCTAGGCTTCAAATAAACAAATATAATTCAAACAAAAACCTAATGAAGTAATGGCTCAAAAGACTTAGCTCCAAGTTAAAAAAAATCTAAAAAACAAAAATTACTGTCACTCATGCTTTCACTCTGCCTGTTTGACATCTGCCGCTGTTTTTTGTGACTTGACTGTGATTTGGACTTTACTTGTTTTCTTTGTGATAGGTACAAAATGTTGCGTTGCCTGAACTGCGGGTTACGCGTTCAACGTATACAAAGGCATGTGGTTACAACTCTGCCTCAAGAGTTCCTAATAATTTGTTGTTAAATAAATATGTTGTTTGTTTTCCATACATATTGACTCTATACAATGGAGACAGACTAGATAAATTCCAAATAACAGACATGTTTATCTGATAACATACAGATAAGTATATAAAAGAACACTAATCTGGCTTAGCTTATGTGATGATGATCATGAAGTTCCTAGTGAAAATCTAATAACAATGTTGTCTCTAAACGATAAAATGTATAGAAAACCAGTAGGAGGTTATCATGTTTAATGTCCAATATCTTTTGAACCGGTGCTTTATATGACTTTAAATCTAGATATCATATAAATACTGTTAAAAAGCTATCATATGACATAGAGCTGCAATTTGGGCATTGCATGGCATTTTTGACTTTTGGCTCCATACAAATATGGGCATGGTCCTTTATGCCAAAGGGTCATTTTATATTTATTTAAGAAGCTACTACCGGATCACAACGCGGCCTCAACTGAGAAGATCTGGCAAGAAACTCAGCGGGCTTGTCATATTTTCAGTTTTTTAAACATTGTTTGTCTTCTTACAATTAGATCAGCATCAGCGACAGTGTGTCCTGCCATTCAAAATATCAAATAAGAGAGAGAAAAAAATACGACGAAAATAAATATAACTAACTAAAGGCCAAAGGGATATTAGTTGGACCAGTCCCCCCAAGCAGCATCCGCGCACGAGTTGACTCGAGCAGCAGCCATTGCTCCCCTCAACCATATTGTAGGGAAGGAGGCGACCCGCCACACGAAGTCGCCACAAGCAAAGACTTTTGGATTTTTAGTTTATGTTTATACTAAAGTTATTATTTGTTTAAACTCCTAAGCTGCCCCACAGTCACTGCTGGGCAAATTTTTGTCCTATCTCCATCATATCTATAAGATTTGATTACTTTTAATTTTATTTCATCGATTCCGACCTTAAGTATTTCAAAATGAATAATTTAATGATATTAAAACAAGATCGGACTTAACTAAATTTATAATTGTTGTCAAACATAATGATATATGTTTTAAAAAAGCTTATAATTCTAATTGAATTTACCAACGAATTGCAAGCATAAAGTTGGATCAATACAAAGAAAAGGATTTGTCTTTTTGGAACTCTGTATAAGCATAAGGTCGGATGTCACCCAAAAAGTAGTTTTCGATTAATAAAATATTATTACTAAATTGTAATTAGTTTTAATACTATACTAATACAAAGGTACAATACTGATCTAAAATATTATACCATTTTTGTTAGCTTAATCGAAACTAAACGATAGTTTTGACACGATTTTATCAAGAATTTTCCTTTGGCTCTCCTGTAAACTTGTGAAATTCCATATCAGACCTTATGCGTCTCAGGTCGAGATTTATTTCAATGATTATTAATATTTATTTTTATAAATATTTTTTTTTTTTTTTTTTTATATTTATCTTAATATTTATTTTCATATTTTTTCAAATATTTATCTTAATATTTTTTTAGGTCTACTCGTAGGTATACCTAATTTAATTTAATTCATGGTCTCTGAATAGGAAGGACACGACTAAACTAAAATTTAGTCTAGTGTGTGACAACAGAATCTGCTGTATGTACTGTTTAATTTTTCTTCGTATGGCAGCAAATATGAGTCTGCTAATTAGTGCTAATAAATTAATTGAGTATGATTCACCTAAAATGTGCGACCATTTTTCAAAATCTAGTAGAATTTTTTAAGTATATACATGCGGGAGAAGACTTTATTCCACGTACACTCACACTGTATACACTATACACGCAAGGCACAGTAGTCCGAGTCACACAGTACGTCACAGTAGTCCAAAGTCGTCGCAAAGGTCGCCGGTACAATTCACTTTGACTTCCTTGAGATGTTTTCACTATCGCTTGTAAACACAAACTGTTAAGACTTTTTTTTTGGTAGGACTTTCGCTGTTGGCCGCAGATGGCCATTACAGCTTCACCGGACAAGAGGGCGAGCGCTTAAAGCGCTCCAGCCAGAAAGGCAGGGGGAGCGACGAGCTCAAGGGCACGGCGGATGCTGCGGACGGCGGCGCGAGTCTGAAGGACTAGTCTACGTTAGTCTACGTTCCGCATGTACCACCGTCTGAAGGACTAGTCTAAGTTAGTCTACGTTCCGCATGTACCATGGGGCACCGACGGCATGTCGGAGGAAACGATTTTGGATAACCTGGAGGCTATCGATATGAGTGCGGGAAACTGTTAAGACGCCACTATGCGCCGGCTTATATAGCTGAATTAATAGAGGGGTGGAAACTTCGCGAAGGTACTAGTAAGTACTTAGTCTAGCGTTTTCGCGAGCCCACATAATACAGGCAATAGTTCGAGAAAACGAACAATAGGCGGGGCAGTGAACCGAGAGCGAGCGAGCGGTAGGTACCTACATAACCTAAGTACTTGCCGAATTTGAGGGAACAACTTTCTATTGACGATTCTAGTTTTTAGGGTTCCAGGTATGGAAAAGGTAAAAAAGGAACCCTTATGGTCTGACTTAGTCTGTCAGTCTGTCTGTCACACCTATATATTTCAGAAACCGCTGACGCTATCAATTTGAAACTTCGAATAGTTTTAGATCGTTTTTACCAAATCATATCGCAAATGAAAAAAAAAGTATTTATCCTTAATGTTTTTTTTAATAGGAGTCAAAATGAGTCATCAAAATTTCAAAGTGAGACTACTATATCGAGTGGGGTATCATATGAAAGAGCTTCATTTGTACTTTTCAAAACTAATTTTTGTTTTAGTATGCCTCGTAGTTTTTGGCTGATAATAAAAAATCACTAAAAAATACCGGGCGCGACGAGCAGAACCCAGTGTTCTAGAAACGAAAAAAAAATGATAACGCTTTAACTCTGCAAATCACTATGCTGATATTATTGACAGTCTCGTTGGTCTAGTGGTTAGACACCCTGGCTGCTACTCGATGGGTCGTGGGTCCAATTCGCACCAAGTGTCTGGGTGTTATTTAACAATTTAATTAATATCAGTTGTGTGGTTACCATAGTACAGGCTCTGCTTAATTTGGAATCAGATGACCGTGTGTGGATTGTCCCAAGATATTATTATTATAATTCTAGCAGTAATTTTATTTTATTACCTCGCAGTAGGTGTGAAAAGTAGTGTATTCTTCTCGAGGATAAAGGTGTCTTTGTCTTGAGCGAGCTTAAATCCCTCACTGTATTCAGGATTCTAGTATTAACTCCCTCGCTACGCTCGGGAGCTGCTAGAATCCTTCGTTATGCTCGCGATTCCATTTAACGCCCGCGACATAAGACAAAATAGTTATTAATACGTCCAAAGATTCAAATTCAAATTATTTTTTTTTAATTCAAATAGGCTTAACGCTAGCACTTTTGAACGGTAATTTTTTTAAAAGCTACCACCGGATCACAACGCGGCCTCAACCGAGAAGATCCGGCAAGAAACTCAGCGGGCTTGTAATTTTTTCACATTTTTTTTTTAAACAAAGTTTGTCTTTTTACAATTAGATCAGCACCAGCGACAGTGTGTCCTGCCGTTCAAAATATCAAATAAAATAAAAAATACTACGAAAACACAACAAACTAAAAAATTGTATGGAACCCTCGGTGCGTGAGTCCGACTCACACTTGACGGTTATTTTTTTAGTCGTGTCTTGCTTCTAGGTGAAAACGTATTTCTTTTTAACTTAATACCTATATGGGCCAATACAATACATATTACGCAATACAATGCTTGACTGCAGATGGAAACTGGCGACGCAATGGTGGATGGAAGGATTATTAATAGAAGCTAGCGATTGACCGCTATTACATTTTATGCTAACTGCCGAACCTACAAACGTAAATTAAACTTAATGATCATTAATCCATTTTTTGAAATCGATTTTTTCGATACTTGAAGCCCATTAATACTTAATACGCAGTAAGTGAGTAGAGATATCAATTGTCTCGTGTTCAATAATCAAAATTAATCATAAATGGCTCCGACAGTCGAAAAAAATAGACATCAAAAAGTGACATAATTAGAATTAAATTTTATTGGCTTTGTGAGTGCTGCAGTAAGTGGTGATGCTGTCTAAAATAGTGAAGTACTATTCATGGGACTACACAATTAATCATTACTATTTTTTTTACTATACGTAAGAAGATGTTGCCCATGTGGTGTCCGGGTAAGAATAGCAGCCTCCCATCTCCTCCCGTTGGTTGTCTGTAAGAGGCGGCTAGGGAAAAACATGAAGACGGGCAGCAGCGTCTTTCTATTGGATTACCTACCACCTATACTGCGATCCCCGAGACGCCTGCCAAGTGTGGGGATTATGGCAGCCCCTCCCTTCTAAGGAAGAGGCCTTTGATTAGCAGTGGACGACTGATGAAGAAATTGTTGGTTCAATCAGCGTATATTTCTGTTATTGCAACGCATTTGTTTCAATGCTTACTTCTCGGTGTTTCATCCTTATCAGCTTCCACTGCTGAACAAAGGCCTGCCCCTTAGAAGGGAAGGGTTGCCATAATCCCTACGCTTGACATGCACGTCTTGGGGATTGCAGTATAAGTGGTAGGTAATCAATAAAAAGACGCTGCTGCCCGCCTTCCGGTTTTCCCTTAGCCGCCTCATACGGATCCCCGGGAACTATTCTAACCCAGTCACCCCACGGGCTATTTACTGCTAGTGTTTACCAGAAGTAATAATAGTTTTAGATACTTTAACTAAACTTGAAATACAACGCGGCGTGTGAATATTAAAAGACATTAAACCACGGACAGAGGTGCGGACCGGATGAAACCGCTTTAATCTGGTCCAAACTAGAAATTTCAAGTTAATTAGCCGGTTTATCTGGCGCACATCAACATTTCACGTGGCGCGATGCGGGTAGGCGGGTAAATGCTCGTACTCTTGCATTTTTTGCCATTCATACGAAATACTGGCAACCGGTTACAATAATGTGTAACTTATTTAAGTTATGTTAGTGATTAATAATGTGAAAGCTTCGCCGTCAAAGTAGAGAGGAGACAAGGATGTTCAACAGTAGGATATTTTTTATACAACTTGGTGACGAATGATAAGCGACGCGCCTGCCAATGTAGTACAGTCTTTCCAATGTAGTAGAGCATCAACCATATGCACAATGGATCCAACTGGGTCTAACTGCCGCACTCACAAACCCCAATTAACTTTAATTCTGGTTAAGTCACTTAAAAAAATCTATTTATTTCGACTGTTGGAGCCATTTACGATTAATTTCGATTATTGAATACGAGATAATTGTTATCGCTACTCACTATCAGCGTATTAAGTATTAATTGGCTTCGAGTGTCGAAATAATCCGATTTCAAAAAACGGATTAATCACCATTAACTTTAATTGACGTTTATAGGTTCGGCAGTAAGTGCGTTCCAGTGGTTACTGGGCCCGATTTTTAGGCAACAACAACAGAATCACCGCGGCCAACTGCCATCAGCACAAGTCAATCACTAGATTTTTATTGAGGAAAAACATATAAACCTAAGCGACAGGTTTCTGTTCCTCATCTGAATTAGGACGAAATTGAAGTGGTATAATTGGCCGCGGGAGAAAACTGCTGTATTCTGTGGGTCTAAAAAGGGCACATTAAGCGATTCACCTAAAAGCAATTCATGTTTTGAATTTCAAGCATATCCTAGTTTATTAGCACTATACAGGGTGTAAGCTACTACGTACCGAAAACTTTTATATAAGATTTCTCATATTGTCCGTTACAACATAACAGAAACCATTTAATATGGAAAATTACAAATGACTAACTTGTTAATTTTTGAGCATGTAATGAATACGTGCGGAATAATATTTATTATTCAAATTACATTGCTAATTTCAATCAAGCTGCCTGCCAAGCTTGGAGATTATGGCAACCCCTCCCTTCTAAGGGAGAGGCCTTTGTTCAGCAGTGGAATTTGCGGCTGCTGATGATTGCTAATTTTGCACAAATAAGTAATTTATTGTTTTTAATTGAAATTAGTCTTTATTATTATACCATTAATGATGTTATCCTAATTTTATTAAAATAAGCGGCATATTTTTTTGGAAATTCATGAAAAAGCCGATGAAAAATTTCAACACTACAATGTTCAGAATCATGTACTGGATCCCTGGTATCGGTTTTGGGTACGATGTCCCTTACACCCTGTATAGTAGACTCATATTTGGTGTTAATGATGCGATACGGATAAAAATGAAATCGTAACTTACTCATAGAGGCCTTTTTAGACCTGGTGTGAAGGTAACTGTATTTGCAGAAATTACTAGGTTCACTTCAAGAGATAAGTAATGCTACTGACTGTGGCGGGTCTGTCACATTCCATCAGGTTAATGTCCCTCTCGTTTTGCTGTATTTTAAGTGTAGGTATTTATTTATTTTATTAATCTAGAAAACTAACAGCTAACATACATTAATATATATAAGAAGTGTACATACTGGAAGGCCAATTACAAGTTTTCACATATAAATAAAAAGTATAAAAAGTGACAGAAATAGGTAGACAGACAGAAAGCGATCATGTGGCACATTTTCTGAATTAAATGAAAAGTTATAAGAAATAACGATTACTAAGATCTCTTTTAAGTTTTGAAACACTAGCAGTAAAAATCTGGTGCGACAGCTTTGAATGACCTGCTAACTCGAATGATGAAAGAATTTTGTCGATAAATAGGTTTATTCCTCGTAGTTCGATTGGTAGTCCGATCATCGGACAAACGGGAATTTTTTTTCTGTCAAAATTCCCGTCTGTACACATAGTAGCTGGGATATTTAGCAGAGTAGGTCTTCTCAGGAATTTGGATGAGGACTGTATGTCTACATACATAGTTTATTATTCAAATTCTTGTCCACGTTTTGCGTTCGCTTAACGAATATTACGCTACTGTGTGATTGGGAGACACCCAATCACACAGTAGCGTAATATTCACATACCCATTTTTAATCCGCCCCAATTTACGCGTTGGTCACATATCGCGTTTGCTGACTAATTCAGCGATCTGGCAACCTTGCCAACGGTTGTTGGCTAGTTGCTGGAAACTATTGCAACTGTGGAGAAAATAATGAGAAATGAATGCCTTGAGCGTATTATTTGAAGTTACGGCTTGCATGTGTGGTCACGTATGGGATCTGGGTTTAAGTTGGTTGTTTATTGTACTGAGAAATAAAATTCAGTAAGTATTCTTTTGTTTGTTTCATAATTATGAACAGTACTGCACAGAGTACATTAATATATATACTGAAACAGTACTGCGTACTGCACGATAGCAGAATGTTATTTCTTTTAATTCAATTTTAGTATTTTTTTAAATAATAATGTCGATTAAATTTAATTTTAGTTTTTTTTTAAGATGACCTACTTTTTATATTACCTATGCAATTTTGACTAAACCTTAAAAAAACAATAGAGTACTTACTTACGCCAAGAGTTTTTTTTTAGTTATTTACCGACGAGACAAGCAATCGCGTCTTGTGATGTTTTTTTGTGCAAAGATTGAATGATCAAACGAACTTACCCTAAGTGAAGTTCGATCTTAATTATCCAGTCCTTGACGAGAAGATATTTCTTCCATCACTAGTAGTACCCCGTGGGTACGATCCGGAGATATCGCACAAGTTTCAGAGGTTAGAAAGAGAATTATCCGTTCAGCAACCACCCCGCCTCAGCCGAGCGACAGCCACCTCATTATCTTTAGAGTAAAATGAAATACAGCTGCAACATTGATTTAACAGGGTCATTAATGGGTAGGGAGGGACCTTATATCTTCTCGTCAAGGACTGGATAATTAAGATCGAACTTCACTTAGGGTAAGTTCCTTTGATCATTAATCAGAATCAGTACGGCTTTAGAAAAGGCAAGTCAACTGAGGACGCGGTTCTCGAATTAACTAGTAAAATTACGAATTACCTAGATAACGGAGACAAGTGTATGGCTGTATTTTTGGATCTGCAAAAGGCATTTGATACCGTTTCTTTTCCCATATTGTTGACCAGATTGGAGAACGTCGGAATTAGAGTTAATTGTAGTTAATAGTTATAAGTCGTAATGAAATTAATAATTATATATATATATATATAATATTTTTTTTTTTAATATCTGTTGCGCGCCAAATCAAGCAAAAGTATGGACCCAGCATAAAACTTACTTTACTAGAAGTTTTTGAATCAAACATTATACTGGTAATTAATGATGAAACTGAGAGGTTCATTGAATTGTTGCGACGCTTGGACTCGTGGCGGACACGGTCGGCAATCAGTCAAGCGGAGGCGATGATGACAGTCCTCGACGCCGCGCTGGTGGCGGTTAGAGTGCACATTAAAAACTTCACTGGTTTCAGACCACTGACTTCGTCAGTGTAGTGTGTGACTTTGTCGGTCATCGCGCTGGTGCTAGAATTGAAAAATAGTTTTTCGGAGCCTTTCCCGTTTAAATTTCCAATAAGTATGAAATCTGGGCAATTTTTTTATTATTTTGTTTTACAAAATCGCCTACCTACTTGTTCTAAAAAAAAAGAAATCTGTTTTACAATCTTAAAAGGATCTGTCAAGGTTTGATCGATCAGTAGAATGATAACCGACTGACAGGTATCAGTTTCGGCATAGTGAGAATAAGCCAAGAGTGGCCCCTTCGTTTAGAGTACGGATATTATCCGGCATATCAGGTTTTTTTTTTTAAAGATTTAAGAGGCTTGTCCACCTTTCATGAAGCCAATTAAGCTTTACTGACTAATAGCCTTATAACTATCGATCAGCATGGTGCCAAACTCCAGGTTCAGAGTAGCTATTACAAATTGAGTAATGAAGTTTCATAAAACTAAGTGAATCAACTTCGTTAGAGATTCCTTCCACCACACCAACAAAACTGATCAGGGACTATTCTGTGGCAACATTTGTAACCGTGATTTGTTGCCTCCACACCTTCGAGCACAAATTCCGATACCACGCGAAGCTTGCATTTGGCTGATGATTACCATTAGGTATCTATGCATAGATTTAGAATTTTTCTTTCGATCATAATTGAAGATACAACAACAGCGAATATTTATTCGCTTTTATCTAAGAATAGACGAACTCACCTGTAGTAGTAAATAATGCGGGTAGTTAGGCCAAGAAAAAAAATGCAATATCTGAAGAATACAACAGATAACTGTATGATTTCCGATGAATGCAACTGTCGTATTTAGGACATTGTGATAATTAGGCCAAATAATATCCGAAGAATACAACGGATAATAAAAATTAGTGCTTCCCAATGAATGCAAAGGGTACACAAACTCAGCTCGAGCGTATAAATCTTCGCAGATACAGCAGCAGCAGGCAGGCAGAATGATATTTAGGTACAATAATATCCGAAGAATTCTACGGATTAAACAGTAGTGATTCCCAATGAATTCAAAGGGTACACTTTAGCTCGAGAGTATACATCTTCGTTAACAGCGACACGAACAATGTTCCACTTTTAATTTTATGTCTTCTTTATTTTCGATTTTTCATGATTTCAAAGATCCCTTGTATTTGTACTCGTGCGAACGCCGTGATCGCACGGACAAGAATGAGGTGGCTGTCGCTCGGCTGAGGCGGGGTGGTTGCTGAAGGGATAATTCTCTTTCTAACCTCTGAAACTTGTGCGATATCTCCGGATCGTACCCACGGGGTACTACTAGTGATGGAAGAAATATCTTGGAGTCAAGGACTGGATAATTGAATTATTTAAGTTTTTATTGGTTATTATTTCCGTTCATCTTATTTTATTCTCAACAATCAATCAAACAACAAGATACAAGTGTCACTACCACGATAGTTTCTTTCGCATAAACTTTCATTTAACACTTTCATTTGCAGAGTTGATAAACCTAACGCGAACGCCGAGCGTAGGTATGAAAAGGGAGGTACTATCGCGAACACGAATGGTGTACCAGTTTTCAATCAAAATAGTTTGAACAAAATTATGCGCGCTTACCCCGCCCGCACATACTATTTCGGGCCAGCACGTGCAAGCGATTGTCGTCCTAAAGGTGTTACACCGTTCGTGACCGCGATGACTTTATCGATGATTTTAACTTATAGTTAGGGATCGATAGGATATTGGGACCAGCCGTTAATCTTTTTAACTTTCTTTTTATCTTGTCGGTGCTCTTAACGTAATCATCAGATACATTTCCGAAGTCGGTAGCCAATATATTATGTGCGGTGTCTACAAGATACTAGGTAGGTAGGTGTACCAACGATTACTTACACGATACTTAGGTACGATACGTATGAATAATTTCCACACGAGTTCTTCGCATTCTTGTCTACAAATACCCAATACGGTTCACCAACAGATGTAGATTTACATAAATAACGCAAATGCACGTACTTCGCGTGGTCGCCGCTAACTTACAGTCCGCGCGCGTCTGTTGTTGCAGGCTTGCAGCCGGTCGGCCGCAAAAACTAAAAAATATCGACGCGGCATCGGTGGCATCGGTGTCTTTGCATCGGTTTAGATTTCCCGTCACTAAATTCGCCCGTGACGTCACAGAAGGTGTTAAAAACTTTGTACAAGTCGACACGCTTGTTTTCAATCTATGTAAATCTATATTTGTGGGTTCACCCTTTCTTTTTGGTCCTACTCAAGCACTTTTCAGCAGCATCATCAGCAGCTAAAACACGTCCACTGCTGCACAAATAGCCACCCCCTTAGAAGGGAGGGGTTGCCATAATCCCCACGCTTGGCAGGCGTCTTGGGGATCGAAGTATAGGTGATAAATAATCCAATAAAAAGACGCTGCTGCCCGTCTTCTTGTGTTCCCTTAGTCTCCTCTTACGGACACTCAACTGGAGGTGATGGGAGGGTTGTATTCTTACCCGGATACCCTACGGGTGGTCAATCTCTTTTACTACCTCAATATTAAATTAAAGCAACGCGCCAGACACCTAAATGGGATGTATTTAGGTGTCGGCGACGTCTGATGCCATCGTGATGGGCTAAGTTAAATTGGTCCCGTTATTTATTCAGCAGGCCGAGGAATCCGTGTCTAAGCGGGTGAAATGATAATGGATTTTTTAACCGAAATAAAATTTTTACTCTAACTTTTAATACACACATCAAAAGTGTCTAGGGATCAAGTAATTATTTAGCTTTAAAGAATTATCCAATTAATATTTAAAACATTTCGATTCTTTCAGAGTGGCTTCTTATTCTAATTCCTATGTTTAAGTTAACAATATATTCCTAGATTTTGTAAAAATAAAAAAATTTGCACATTGTAGGAAATTAACCTCAATTTAATGGCAAAAAATAGCATAAATGAGGATCTTTTTGAATTTTTATTGTAAAGATAAAAAAATTATGATCTGTGTTTCTACCATTGACACGAATCACACAATCACAGCGATTTGTCATGCTTAAAATCAGTTCATCAAAATCACTTTGAAGAATTGTCGCCCACGTTCTTTCCTTTTTTTTCTTTTTTTCTCCAGTGGTTATGTGAGAAAAGCCGCTTGCTATGCAAAACAAAACCACAGCGTTCAATCCCTGTAAGAAGCAACAGCTTAAGCCCGACGCCGGGGGTAGCATTGTAGTCTCCCGGGAACTTGACACGGTGCTCACGGGGACTGGGGTCACAACCCCGCCGCCGTCCTCCTCGGAGTCTCCACCGTATTCGATGTACTTAGTTGTACTTACAGAATCTGGAATGAGGGGATTCGCCGAAGAACTAAGGTCACCGACATAGCTCGTAGAATATGCAAGGTGAAGTGGCAGTGGGCAGGCCACGTCGCTCGAAGAACCGATAACCGATGGGGAAGATAGGTTCTCGACTGGCGACCACGAACCGGGAGTCGCAGCGTAGGCAGGCCTCCCACTAGGTGGACCGACGACATTGTTCGCGTCGCAGGCAAAGTGCAGGTGGATGCAAATGGCAAATTGTCGTTCATTGTGGCGGTCTAAGGGAGAGGCCTTAGTTCAGCAGTGGACGTCTTCTGGCTGATGATGATGATGATGTATTTACTTGGAAGAACCTATCTCCTAGTTAGTTGTAATTCCCGCCGCTTAGTAAACAAACCTAGTTTTGACAGAATTGACTACCACCTCCGTTAAGTGAAAAACCCTGGATATACGCCAAAGTAGTATGTATTTACATTTGTATATTAGGGATTTACATAGTGTTTACACCACACCAAACATAGAGACCCTTCAAATAGAATGTATAGGCCTTTTATGTAAGGACTTTGTCGGCAATCGTATCGGGCCCTTAGCACATCGTGATTCGCGCATTTCATTTCCTTCTGTTAGGCCCTTCTGTTGATGGTAGTCGGTGCAAGTAAAAAGATCCAGCGAATTGTACTAATTTTTAAATCTATGAGAAATCGCTATGTGTGCTGGGACGGAAGTAATGAGGTAGGATCCACACTTCCTTTTATTTACTTATTTATGAAAATCGGGTAGGGAAGATGATTAACCACTTGATACGACACGATACCTTCTTTAAAACCACATACGTAGGAAAAATAGAAGGAAAATGAAGACCAAGACGAAGTTTTATGCAACAGGTAGCAACAAAACTGTGGGGGTGTCATATCAGGAGGTTAAAATTAAGGTGGATAATAGATTGGAATGCCAATGCTTCAGCGACAAGAGCACTTATACTGATGAAGACTTTTATATGCTGAGTTTCTATCCGGATCTTCCCAGTAGCGGCCTTGTTAGATTCCGGTGGTAGTATGTAAAAAGAATTTTTGTGTAAGTAGCTCCGTGAGGCCTATACATAATAAAGATATCTTGACTTTGACTACCTATGCAACTACGCGAGGAAACTCACAACCTTATAGAATCGACACACCTGTTAAAAGTACGTCCAGGTAAGTGCTCAAAATGGAAGTAGTTCTAGACGTAACGTCGTCCATAACTCATGCGTGTAAGTTGCCAGTGCTAACAAATACCTACAGCTGGCCAGTGGGACCAGCATTCGTTATTTTTGATGCTGCCATAGCACCTCTGACACTAGGGCTTTATCTTGAGCTTTTAATAAGTTAGGTTTGCGCTTCTATCCTCAGCTGAACCAACATAATTTATCTGGTGGTCATCATACGCTTATAAGTAATAAAATTTACCCATATGGTCTCACTGCTGGGCAAGTTTCGAGCTCAGGCGCAGGACCAACTTGTTACATGCCCATGCTACGCATGAATCATCTTGCTTTCCAGACAATCCATGTCCAGGCCATCAACCATCAATCTATAACCAATTATCAACAGCTACACAAAGTTATTGCTGTTCGCAAGATTTGTACCCGCAACCTCTGATTTACAAAGTAAACGGTTTCCCGTTGCACCATGGACGCCATTTACTATAATACGAACGTCATTCGCCCATGAATTGCACCATATTTGCCAATAGAGGCACGATAGCTAACTTGATTTCCCATCGGCGGAAATAACTTTTTTCCAAACGCAAAGACAGTTTTTTGATTGATGACAATAAGATTAACATCGGCGTTTATAATAGCACCCTCCACTGATTAGTCCATTAAGGAGGGGTGAACAGATTTCTCATTTCCGGTGTCTTTTGAATAGGCTGCGTTAATCGAGCTGCGTTGATGGTAAAGTTGACGTCAGAGAACAGAATAGAGATAGAACTAAAATTTTAAATAGATCTAGTATTACTGAAAATTACTAAATCGGGAAAAAAATAGTTCATATTTGATAACTATGCTATGCTAGAAGTTTCTTTGGGCGATGCATTCTGGAAGGAGGAGATTCGCCGAAGAACTAAAGTTACCAAATTCTCTCAGAATCTGCAAGTTGAAGTGGCAATGGGCAGGCCGCATCGCTTGACAAACCAATAACCGATGGAGAAGAAAGGTTCTCTAGTGGCGACCACGAAGCGGAAGATGCAGCGTAGGTAGCCCTCCGACTAGGTTGACTGACGACAATGTGCGCGTCGCAGGTTATCGGTGGATTACTGCGTTCGAAAGGTAAGGCCTATTTTCATCAGTGGATATCTTCCGGCTTCACCAGCCGGATTATACGGTGCTGATTAGACTGTGCTGATTACACAAAGACATTTTATTATTTAGAAAAATACCAACTTTAGCGAGCACACTCTAAACAGACAATTATAATATTTATGAAGAAAATATGCCTAATTTCGTATGACTAAACGCAGTACATTTTAATTTATATTTTATATATTACTGAAGAGTAAAGTAAGTATTTAAGTGTGATGAAAGTTTTTGTTTAAAAAAAATCTCAAAGGTCAATTCTATGGCCTACATAGATTTAATGTATTTCTGATAACACGTCTATAATCAATTCTATATTATTAACAACAGCCTGGAACAATCTCCACAATTCCATATGATAGACAAATTTTACAACGACATAACTGGTCCAAACGCAAAGATGTTATAAATATTTTCAAAGGTTTAGAAACTCTCAGAAACCCTTCAGAAATAATCATTTTATCTAATTACTGAAGCAGGGTACCCTTGCAGGCAGGTTACCTCTTAATTTATGCGTCATTAAAACCAATATCAGAGTAACTATAATTTATAAGAACTTCAAAAGTTTAGTCATTGTAAATCTGGTTTCCGGCATTTGTTTTTTGTTGTCCAACTGTTTGTTCCTCGGGACGTAAGTGACTTTTTCATACGCTATTTGCTTGTTGAGCAACGTGATCATATGCAGCAGGTCTAGGTCATACAAGTGTTTGGCGATCACGCTGCACAGAGCTTGGATCATCCAGGAGCCATTTATGTCTCTGTATGATAAATAATCTGAAAGAAAGGAAGTAATAGTTAGAATATTAGTTGTAGTGGTCAGTTTTACTATTGGAACAGATCGGCCAGTTAAGATATCCTGCCGAAAAACTGCAGTTTCTGTTTTTTTTTATACTACAAGGTGGCAAGCAAGCGTACGGCCCGCCTGATGGTAAGCAGTCACCGCAGCCTATATACGTTAGCAACCCCAGAAGAATCACTAGCGCGTTGCCGACCCTTAAGACATTAGATGTTAAGTCTTTATGTCCAGTAATATCACCAGCTACAGTGCCCTTCACGCTGGAACACAGCAATGCTAACACACTGCTGCTTGGCGGCAGAATATCTGACACTGCGGTGGTACCTACCGAACGGACAAGCACAAGACTTGTGCAAGGAACCGTCCGGTAGGCCTAGTAAAGGGTAGTCTCTTAAATATCTTGTTGGCCCAGATGACTTGATTTGTATTTTCTCTAGTGACGAAGAGCGTGCAATTGTCCTCGGGCACTGGGCTGATAGGTAGAGTGGCCATCAGACGTACCAACGCCATATTCTTATCCGGTGAAGCTGTAATGGCCATCTGCCGTCTACAATGACAATCATTCCCAAAAAATACCCTGCTCTTGTCATTGGAACTCAAAAAAAATTACGCAGAATGTCGTTGTAGTATCAATACCACAACCCTAAATTTTGTAGTTGAAATATGTTTTTTTTAGGATGGCGATAAAAAATCTTCAGTAGCGGTCTGCTACTAAGGAATTTTGTTTTCGAGTTTAGTTGACTAACCTTCAACAGTAGAGTATAGTATGAGGAAGTCAGCGTGGGTAGGTATAGTGAGAACACTTTCGCTCTCGCTGTCCAGTTGTACCGTGGTACCAGCGTCTACGTTACCACCTCTGCATGCCTGTAACTCACCAAAATGATTTGCTTTTTTATTTATTATAGGAATGTATCTAAAAGAACGATTTTCGGTGTTGACCCTATGAATTAAACTGCGAGTTAATTTTTAATTGGCTTCTTTAAAGCTACAGGAGTAATAGCTATAACGATTCTTATGCTGGAAACACACTATGCTGTTGTGTGGTTACTTAAATTTAGCATGGTTTAAGGGACATAATAAAGGCAACTCGTGACGCAGCGCAGTGTGCTTCTTTATCTTCTTCTTTTTTATTATTATTATTTACATAATATTAAACAAAGTCTCCACGTGGGGTACCAGGTTAGAATTGTATACCCCCATCGCCTCTCGTTGGGTGTCGTAAGACACGACTAAGCGAGAACAGGAAGACGGGCAGCAGCGTCTTTGTTTTGGATTTATCTTCTATATATACTGCGATCCCCAAGCCGCCTGCCAAGCGTGGGGCTTATGGCAACCCCTCCCTTCTAAGGGGGAGGCCATTGTTCAGCAACGGACGTCTATCGGCTGCTAATGATGATGAATGATGAAACAAAGTCGCTTTCCACGCCTGCCTGTCTCTATATCCGCTAACTCCTCATAAACTATGCAACGGACCTTTAAGCGCATCAGATAGATAATTTTTTCGCTGAAGATTTGAAATCATATATAAAATGTATAAAAACTGTATATACACCCGTACGAAGCCGGGGCGGGTCACTAGTAATGTATAAATCCAACGAGTCACGATACGACACGACAGCATAGTGTGTTTCTGTCTTTAAGGTAATAAGTGTCGCAAGTACAGAAAACTAAAATTTAGATTTCTCAATTCGCATTTCGCTAGTAGTCCGGTCAATTTAGACCAAAAAATGAGAGTCAAGTTACATAAAGTCCCAACAAGCTGAATTTCAGTGAAATTGTTCAAAATATAATTATTAACAATGTCTAGAAGTTCCCCATCATTCCCCTGTAAGGAAAAAAAATTATTCAAGGTCAAAGGTCAAAAAAAATAGTTTTTCGCGATTTTCAGCAAAACGGTAAGTTTTATCATAAAATTACCTCAGACAAAAATTGTAGATCATAAAATTATCTATAAAAAATGTATCAATTCTTTTTTTCTTACGAGCCACCGTTTCTGAGATATAACGATTCAAAAAGTTATAAAAGTTGTTATCGTCATAATATGCATGAGTACGCCACGTATATACATCTAGAGTTGTTTCGTTAAAAATACTAAAAATAAAAAACAAGTTCAATTAGCTTGTCTTCCTCCAACCTCAGTTGCTGCTCACCAACATCTTTTTCGAGTATATTACCAAGTTCAAGTGTGGCTTGGTTATCAGCTAGACCCTACAGACTGGGGTTGGAAGTTGGTCAACAATATATTAGAGCCAGTTCAAACTTTACTTCCACCTGCGCCGGAAAAACTGCTGAACACTATTTTTTGCAACTGCAAAAAGGGATGCAGTGCTAAATGTGGTTGCAAAAAGTCGGACTGTCTTGTTCTTTGGCATGCACAAATTGTCAAGGCCGGTCGTGCTCTAATATTGCATCCAATACAGGGGAATGAAGGGGAACTTCTAGACATTGTTTATAATTATGTTTTGAACAATTTCACAGAAATTCAGCTTGTTGGGACTTTATGTAACTTCGAATGTCTAAATTGACCGGACTATAGAGTTATTATTATTTACATAGATTTGCTTATTTTGTTAAGGTTGCAAAAAATAATAGGTTACTTTGCGATTTGGTATTTCTTGAGGTGGCTTCACATACGACTACTACGGGGTGAACAGTACTCATAATATTAGTGAAGCCGATTTTTATTATTTTGGTCTAAGTATAAAAATTATTGCTTACTGACCTGAACGAAGAACACTTTCGGCTTATTGACGAGGGTGAGTTCTTTTTCGAATAAAGAGGTGACGTCACTAAGTAGGTAAGGTCTGTCAGCAGCGTGCAGCTCACCACCTTTATCTCCATGCGTGAGGATAGTCACGCACACACACGACGTCGTGCTATGGTCCCTACTGACAACTGAAATGTAAACGAGTAGGTAACTAGCTAAACCATCAATATCATTATCATCAGACGAAAGACGTCCACTGCAGTACAAAGGCCTCCCCTTTAAAAGAGAGGGGTTGCCATACTCCCCACGCTTGGCAAGCGTCTTGGGGATCGCAGTATAGGTAGGGTAGGTAATCCAATAGAAAATCGCTCCTGCCTAATAATATTATAAAGTAAAAAGACTCTGCTGCCCGTCTTCTTGTTTTCCCCTAGTCGCCTTACATGATACCCAATGGGAGGGTGGAATTCTCACTCAGACAACCCACGGGCATCCACCCATAACCACCAATGTATAGCTGACAAAAGAGCTCATGCCATTCGTAGAGATTTTGAAGGACTAATAGGTATTAAGGATGTCTTTCTCATAATGGAATATTTAACAGCCACGTAAAAGCGTATCTAATAGGTTTACGTGTGTTTGTGTTATTCGTGCTTGTTAAAGTCAAAGTCAAAATTATTTATTTCAAATAGGCTTAACGCTAGTACTGTTGGATGGTCCATTTTTTAACAGCTACCACCAGTACCACCTGATCACAACGCGGCCTCAACTGAGAAGATCTGACAAGAAACTCAGCAGGCTTGTCATTTTTAAACGGCTTCAAAAATAAGGTTCTCTATTCGACGCGTATGTATATGTAATATTAATAAAAATGCGTAATATTAATATATGTTAGTCTATGTGGGCTTCTAAACAAATTTACCAAATTTTATGAGTGTATGTATGTATGTATGTAGGTTTGTCCGCGGATTTCTCAGAAACTGCAAGTCCGATTTCAAAAATTCTTTTTGCAATAGTTAGAATATGTTTCAACTTAGGGGTAAAGTACAAGTTTCATCAAAATCGGTCCAGTAGTTTAAGAGATATAAACTTTTTATATTTTCAGTAACTGACTGTAACGTAGACGTTCGAGTTGCGTGATAGTGCTGATACCTATACTGTTAAAAAAAAAGTCACTAAAAAGTGTTAAATAAACTATTTTTATAAAAATATAAACCGACTTCAAAGTAAATTATCTAAAAAGCATAAAATAACGAAAATATATTGAAGTCGGTGCTAGCACATCAATTTATAACCAGCTGATACCGACTTCAATATATTTTCGTTATTTTATGCTTTTTAGATAATTTTACTTTGAAGTCGGTTTATATTATTTAAAAAATAGTTTTTTCACTTTTTTAAATATTGTTTGTCTTGTTACAATCAACATCAGCGATAGTGTGTCCTACCGTTCGAAAGATAAAACAAGAGAGAAAAGAAAAAAAATTACCGCAAAATTACAACAAACTAAAAGGCCAAAGGGATAGTAGTCAATCCCCGGATCAATCCCCCCAAGCAGCGCCCGCGAGTTGACTCGAGCAACAGCCATCACTTATGCTATATTTTGTGACTTGTGTCTATGTGTCGTCTATATCATTGTTAAATATGTATCGGCTTATGTTTTTCTCTCATTTTCTCTATCCCACTTTTATTTCTAAAAATATTATATCTCTCTCTTTTTCTATCTCGCATTATCAGTAAGTGAGCCTGTGATTATGTGTACTTACATTCCTTAAAAACTCTAATGATCTCTTCGTATTCTAAATCCCTGTACACGGTGACATCGAAGTCTAGACCTTCGAAGAGCTTCTTCAAGCTCTTGACGTCTTCGTTAGTACCGTCCCTGGTGCTCGGCTTTTGGTACCTAGGTATTCGCATTCAAATACAGGTAAATATTATTATAACAACACCCTTTAGCTTCATAATAGCCTGATGGTAAACGTTTATGTTAGAATTGACGCATATTCAGTAGGTACTAAATGTATGGACGAGTTTCTTTTACAATTTTTTTTTTATCCAATATAAGCCAGTGCTTGACCACAGTCCCACCTGATGGAAAGCGGTGACGCAGTCGAGGATGGTAAAGCACACTAGCTTATTAATAGCCTATTCACTCTATTCTTGAAGACATCTATATTATAATCGGGCGGGAAAACCGACGCAGGCAAACTATTCCAGTCCTTAGCTGTCCTTATTATAAACGAAGAAGCAAATCGCTTAGTCCGGACTGAAGGCACGTTTACCACATATGGGTGCTTATGCGCTGTGCGTCTCGTCGTCCGATGATAGAAGGGTGATGGTGGGATCAATTCTTGTAATTCCTGCGCACACTCTCCAAAATAGATCCTGTAGAATACCGAGAGGCTGGCTACTCTGCGCCTGTGCTCTAGGCTTTGTAGATTGGCCTCCACTAACCTAGTGTGGCCAATTAGCCTTTAGCACGCTTCTCCACCGAGTCCAAAGCTGCTAGATGGCATTTTGCAGCACCAGCCCATATATGACTACAGTACTCCACACACGACCTGACTTGCGCTTTATATAACATCAGAAGCTGTCCCGGTGTGAATTTTGTGTCATTTTACTCATTATTGCATTGCTTTTTGTAATCATCATTAGCAGCCGATAGACGTCCACTGCTGAACAAAGGCCTCCCCCTTAAAAGCAAGGGGTTGCCATAATCCCCACGCTTGGCAGGCGGCTTGGGGATCGCAGTATAGATGACAGATACATCCAAAAGAAATACGCTGCTGCCCGTCTTCCTGTTCTCGCTTAGTCGCCTCTCGACACCAAACGAGAGGAGATGGGAGAGTGCAATTCTAATTCAATACCCCACGGGGACCCCCTCCGCTTTTGTAATAATAATAATTTAATAATTTATTTCAAAAAACACACAGTTTTACAACACACAATTACAAACTAGACACAACAATAAACACTCTTAAAAGAATTACCAGGGGTTCCCAAACTAGGCACAGCCTGTATCTTGGGAAACCAGCTAAGAAGTGGACATCAGAATTTAAACAAGACTTGTTTAGAAGAAGTGTTTAGATAAGCTTGAGAATGTGCGAAAGTGTATATGTGCGTATGTCAGTGTGTGTACGTTTGTGTATGATAGGCAAAGGAGTACCTACTAAATCCGAATTTGAGAGGTTTATCTATTAATACATAGAGATTCTGTTTGATTATAATCCAGACTTAAAAGCAACTTTGTCAATTCTTCCTTAACTTCCTTCACAGAAAGAACACTCAGATTATGACGAGATGTAACAGCATTGTACGTGGCCAAAAAACAGATGCGAGCAAATCTTTTTGCAAAGGTGGTTTTAACTGTAGGGGTAGGTACCTTGAAAAATTATTAAATATTAGTAATATCACTATGACTTACAAAAATATCGTTTGATGACAAGGTAAGTTAGAGTTTCCATTCTGTATGTATGTATTCGTTAAAACGTATATAAGTATTAGTATCAGTTGTCTGGTTATCGTAGTATAGACTCTTAAGTATGTGAATTGGCTTAGGATATTACTTCCCCGCGGGGTGCCGAGTTAGAATTGCACCCCCATCTCTTCTCATTGGGTGTCGTAAGAGGCGAATAAGCGAGAACAGGAAGACGGGCAGCAGTGTCTTTCTTTTGAATTTATCTGTCATCTATACTGCGTTCCCCAAGATGCCTGGCAAGCGTGGGGATTATGGCAACCCCTCCCCTTTAAGGGAGAGACCTTTGTTCAGTAGTGGTGATGATTATTATTAATACTTTGTTTGGATCTCGCTAGTTTCTGAGCATTCAGGACGCACGCCCTGGGAGGAAGGATGCATGCACAGACTACTCAGTAAGAACTACGTTGATGCATGCATCAACGTAGTTCTTAGTTGCTCCATCTGGTATGCATAAGTTACCTACCACCTTATAAGATTGTACTTACTTAAAATATCGAGTCCTTTGGAACGTGTGTTGATTAAGGATGATCAGGAACTTGTCCCCAGACATGTCGTAGTACACCGCTTCGGGATCAAACCTGACACCCTTTGTGGGTACTGCATCTTGGGATACTGAGGTTGCGATGCTGTAAATAATAGTCATTACATTTCTTGAATTCTATATTGAATATAATCGATATATAATAAAAAGTGCGACAGATTTGCTGTATAGAAGTATCGAAATTTATTGAGTGGCATGTAAAAAAAAATTGTAATTTTCGGAAAATATTAATAGTATGGAATCACGGAATGTTAAATAGGGGTCTAGAATGGGTTCTGATCGTTTACCAGTTCAATAAAACTGTCATTTTTCTCACGTAGGTACATTTTACTAGTTTTTGATAGTTGCCGCTAGTTGGCGCTGGTGTGAAATGTATGAAGAAAACTGACTAACTGACTGATCGTAACCCGTACTAGACCCGGAAGACTAGACATGTTGGAAGAGAGCTTTCTTTACGGGCGTTGTCATGGTCTATTATTTTCTTTTGAAAATAAAGATTGCCTGTGGGTTACTAACTGTGAAACCAGACTTCTGGGGCTGGGGTTTAAGTAAAACAAACGAATGTGTCGCAGTTTAATAGATTCAGTAGCGGTCGTGGAAAAGCCGCTCGCTTTGTAATCTTTGTTGATTTTATTTCCATGGGTAGTAACAACTTTAGGTAGTTATTCCTAATTGGCTAGGATAAGATGATCCTGACCTCTCCAGCAGTCTTAGCACGATTTGCCAAGACTTCGTAATCTTGACAGTTCGGTGTGCAGTATGACGTAGTTATCGACATAGCTAATACCGAAAATGACGTTTCTATGTCGATAACTACGTCAGACTCCACACCGAACTGTCAAGATTACGAAGTCTTGGCAAATCGTGCTAAGACTGCAGCAGGCTTAGCACGATGTGCAAATCTTGACAGATAAGTGTGAGTATGACGTCACTATGACGTAGTATTTCACATTTTTGTATGGAAAAATGACGTTTCGGTGTTGAAAACTACGTCATACTCCACAGCGATCTGTCAAGATTGCAAGTCGTGCTAGGCGTGCTGGATCATGTCTATCTCTCGAAGGTAGCATCGGATTATCAGAGTAAAACATTTGTGTACTATAATATTCTCTATGCAGTAGATTTGATAAAAGATGCAGTAGCATAATGGATACCATTATTATGGGGACTTTATTTTCTGAGCCTTACTGGGCTTCCCATCATGAGTGACTTTGATTAAAATTCCAATCCATTTTATAGAGGCAAAGCTACTCGAAAGTCAATGAAGCCGACTAAGTTTTATATTGATTACGGATCCTACCTGGTATTAGAAGGTTTAAAATTAAACCCCTTCACGTCAGCGGCACTTTCTTCCATATTTTCTATTTACACACAGTTATTCAATATGTTAAAGTAACTAAATATTTGTATAACTTTAGTTCATTGTGTCATAGTGTTACTGTGAAAATATTTCACACAATGCAGCGACACATTTTTATCATCGTATGTTTGTATGCCAAGCGATAATATCAGATAACTGACGATAATATTGATTAGTTATCGAAACAATAAATAAATAAAAGAACAAAAACCCGGCTGCAAACAACATATCCTATGCCATTTGGTGTCATCCCTTTAATAAATAATAATAAAATAAATAATAATTTATATTTATTTCACCAAAAAATGTACAAAAAAGTAATGTAGGTCACAAAGTAAACCTTATGCACTAAAAGGCTAAATACTTAAATATAAACGTACGTATTGTTAAATTTACATGTAACTTTTGGTGTACAATAAAGTGTATTTATTATTATTATTATAAAATTGGGAAAATCTGCATCCGAACTAGGTATTACTCTGTATCTCGGAATGCAGCCAACCCCTAGAGAAATGAACATTTTTAGCCATTACATGTTTAAATTAAATCAATAGGTATGCGTTATTACTGCCTTTAACTCCGAGCAAGTTTGCCCGTGTATGTGAGTGTATGTAATTGTGTGTATGTGTTCGTGTTTCTGAGTGTGTGAATGTGATTATAAATATGAAAATACATATATAGGTACTCTTTTTGACTATATCGGTATCTTTAACAACTCCTCAGTCTCATCATAGGAAAGTGATAGTAGATATTCTTGGACTTTCTTTTTGCAGTCCGTCCTGTTTATCGGATATACATTTATTGTTGGTTTTATTAATTTTTTCATAGATGTACGGTCCAGAAAAGGCATAGAGTCTTTTAATAAAGGCAGTTTTTGCGTACATGTTTGCGGGTATTTTATACGTTTTGTCAGAGTTTTTGGATCATATGTGAGTTCAGCATGTTGTTTCTGAATTATACTATACAGGTATAGTTCTTTGCCGAACATTTAGCACATTAAATTGCTGGTAAAGCTGTATAGTGGGATATAGTATAAGTTTGAACATTATTACTTTTAGGATAGCACGTTGGGCCACTTCTATTTGGTTCATAGTGGTTTTAGAAGCTGCCCTCCAGGATGATAGACAGTACTTTATAACTAATTGACAAAGGGCAAAATAAATTTGTTTTAGCAGATTGAAGTCAGCTACATGCCTGAGATTTTTAAATACATATATTAGTTTCCGAACCCAGGCACTAAGTCTGGTCTTTAAAGCTTAAGTGACTATCTATTGTAACGCCTAAGTATTTTATGTTATTAACTCTCTGCAAGCATACACACGAGCAGTCAATCTGGTCTGTACATTTATGTGAAACAATGTGATACCTATCTATTAATTCCAGTCTGTTCACGCATACTAAATGTAACATATTTGGTTTTATCAATGTTGAGAGTTAAAAGGTTAACATCTAACCATTCTCTAACCATATCTAGCCCTGACTGAGTAATATTAAAAACCTCATCCCAGGTATTGGCAGAAAAAAGGAGAACAGTGTCATCTGCATAAGTGATCAAATTACCTTTGGGGATTTTGAGGTTACTGAGATCATTGATGTATATGAGGAAGAGAGTAGGACCTAAAATACTGCCCTGTGGCACTCCATAGCTTATTAGATGCTCATCACTAACATATTCGTCTACACGTACACACTGTTTACGTCCGGAGAGGTAGCTATTGAAATGTTTTAATTGTGTACCTCTGATACCCAATTCAAACTCAAACTCAAAAATAGTTTACTTAACACTAGCACTTTTGAAAGGTCATGTTTTTTTTTAAAAAAGCTACCACCGGATCACAACGCGGCCTCAACTGAGAAGATCCGGCAAGAAACTCAGCGGGCTTGTCATTTTTTTACTTTTTTTTTTAAATAGTGTGTCATGTTACAATTAGATCAGAGCGACAGTATGTCTTGCCGTTCAAAAGATCAAATAAGACAGAAAAAAATTATAAAATACGACGAAAGTACAACAAACTAAAAAGCCAAAGGGATAGTAGTCGGACCAGTCCCCCCAAGCAGCACCCGAGCACGAGTTGACTGGAGCAGCAGCCATCACTCCCCTCAACCATATTGGAGGGAAGGGGGTGACCCACCACACGAAGCCGCCACAAGCAAAGACTTTTCGATGGCGAGCATGACCGATCTAAGATCTCAGTGGCACACGTCTAACATTTAACTTCTGCTGTTAAGCAGTGCCTCGTCAGGCAAGATACAAAGCACTTTCACATATTATTGATGTCATTAATTAATTGACTTGTGCAACAGCCATCAGTAATCCACCACTTTATATGGTGTTACAAATTGTAAGCCTTAAAATTCGAAGCTTGCATGAGTCAGGCAGTTCAAGCCCACGCAGCTTTATCCTCTAGGTAATCCGAGATTTTATAATAAGTATTTTTCCACAATCGGCTTTTTATCAAAGGTTTAAATTTATTCAGTGGAAGATCTCGGATATCCTGTGGCAGTTTGTTATAGAAGCGTATACTTTGACCCATAAAGGATTTGCCTGTTCTGTGGAGACGCGTGGAATGCAAAACAAGATCGTGTTTGTTCCGAGTATTAACACCATGAATATCACTATATTTTTTAAAAGATCCAATATTTTTCTGAACATATACTAAATTTTCAAATATGAATTGTGAAACAACCGTTAGAATATCTATTTCTTTGAATTTTTCTCTAAGTGAATCGATAGGAGCCAGATTATAAATGGCTCTCACAGCTCTTTACTGCAGAATAAAAATGGCATTAAGTTCTGCAGAAGATCCCCACAGTAATATACCAGAAGACATAATACTGTGGAAATAGCTGAAATAGACAATTCTAGCGGTTTCAACATCAGTTAAGCGTCTAATTTTTTTCACTGCATAAGCCGCAGAACTTAGTCTACCTGACAGTTTCTCAATTTGAGGGCCCCATTGTAGCTTAGCGTCTATTGTTATACCAAGAAACACAGTTGAAACCTCAAGGTCCAACGATGCTCCATTAATTTCCACATTGGTAGCTACCGGTACAAATTTTATACACTTAGTTTTGCTCTCATTCAGTTTTAAATTGTTAATATTGAACCAATGGACAACTTTAGAGAGGACGTTGTTCACTTCGTCATAATCATGGAGTTTACGCTTAACTTTAAATAAAAGAGAGGTATCATCCGCGAACAATACAACATTAAGTTTATCCCCCACGAAGTAGGGTAAGTCATTAATGTATATTAAAAACAGAAATGGGCCTAATATTGAACCTTGAGGGACGCCTAAGGAAACCACAGATCCTGGGGATCTCTTACCATTTATATCAACCTTCTGCATTCTATTATTCAAATATGAAGTCAGAAGGTCTAGAGCTCTGTTCCTCAAACCATAGTGGCGTAATTTCCTGACCATTGTGTCGTGATCTACGCAATCAAAAGCTTTAGATAAATCACAGAATACACCAAGAGCATCATGTGATTCCTCCCAAGCCTGGTAAATATATTTTATTAATTCGACTCCCGCGTCAGTAGTTGATCGATTTTTTCTAAAGCCAAACTGTTTATCATGAACAAAATTGTTTTTATTAAAATGATCTAATATTTGATTTAATATAAGTTTTTCATAAATTTTACTTGAGGCTAGCAACACCGAAATAGGCCTGAAATTCGTAGGCTCAGCGGCACTGCCAGACTTAAATATAGGTACAATTTTGCTGTGCTTCATAAGGTCAGGAAACTCTCCACTCATAACACAGCTATTAAATATCACAGCTAAATGAGAGGCAATTCAATTATTGACGCTATTACTTGTACAGAAAGTCCCCATATATCAGTTGTCTTTTTCTGATTAAGTTGTTTGAAAGTATTTATAATATCATTAGCAGTAACAAAACAGAATTGAAAGGTTGTGCCACACTCTGCTACGTTTTCTTTTAATAACATTTCAGCGGATATGGACGACGAATTCAGAGTTTTCGTTATATTAATGGGATCATCAGTAAAAAATCATTCACTCTGTCGCTACATCTAAATCCGCTGTTATATCTTTATTATTCACATCTAAACAAAAATCATTATTGCGTACTGATGACCTACCAGTTTCACTATTTATAATATTCCATGTCATTTTAATTTTGTTTTCAGAGTTTCTGATTTAGCTTATCAATTAAAATTGTTAAAGAAACCGTATCGAAAGCTTTACTTAAATCGAGAAAAATGGATAGGCATGTCTTCCCTTTATCCAGGTTTGTAGCAATGTAATTGGAAAGAGTATGTACAGCATCTTCTGCAGATTTACCTTTACGGAAGCCAAATTGATTTTGAGAAAACACATTATTATGCTCAAGATAGTTAACAAGACGAATGTTGATTTTTTTTTCCAGGATTTTTGACAACGCAGGAAGGATAGATATAGGTATATAGTTACATAACTGCTTTTGGTTACCACCTTTGTATATAGGACATACTATTGACTTCTTAAGTTCGTCAGGGAAGATACCATCCTGCAGACAATTATTGAAAATGAATGTCAGTGGAGGGACTAAAAAGTCTTTATTTTCCTTTAATATTTTATTACTAATGTTGTCCCAACCTACAGAACAGGTAGTTTTAAGTTCAGTAATTAGACGTTCAATCTCTGCTTCAGACGTGCTTTCCAAAACAAATGATTTGAGGGGAGTAAAACTGTTGCGGGGAGTAAGATATCGTGATTTATATGAATTTATGTGTGAGGATTTAAGACGGCTTTCAGCTAGATTCTTTCCAACATTTGTGAAGTAGTGATTAATTTTATTTACGGATTGTAGATGAGTTTGACCTTGTTTAAGTAATTCATCTGTCTTATTGGAGCCATTACTAATGGTTCCAATAGTTTTCCAAAGCATTTTGGGGTTATGTCTGTTTTTGTCAATTAGTGATTTCTCGTATGTCCTTTTAACTTGTTAAAGTATTTTATTACAATAGTTTGTGTACCGTGTATATGTAAGTTTTATAACATCATTATTAGGTGACATTTTCATTTTTATATAGCGTATGTCACTCACACAACTAAGACGAATCTAACGACACATTATAAGTCACTGTCCATCACGCCGTTTAGGCTGTAGGCCGTGCCAAAGAAATAGACATACATAAATACTTACATACTCAAACTCAAACTCAAACTCAAAAATCTTTATTTAAAATAGGCTTAACGCTAGCACTTTTGAATGGTCATTTTTTAAAAGCTACCACCGGATCACAACGCGGCCTCAACTGAGAAGATCCGGCAAGAAACTCAGCGGGCTTGTCATTTTTTCACTTTTTTTTTAAACATTGTTTTGTTACAAATGAATCGACATTAGCGATATTGTCTACATAAAAACATAACCCGAGGGTTGTATTTTAGAAGGAGAGAGGTAGGAGGGGGGGGGGGGGGGGGGAGAAGGAGGAGGAGGTGTTAGAAGGAGTTCTGGGGCAGTCGGGCAAAAACAACATTACTATAGTTAGTTAGAAACGGAAATAGTACAAAAACACATTTACTCCTACAGTTTAGGAATACATATTTATATTGGGTTAATTACATATTAATAGCCGGTTTGATAACAGTGTATTTAATTATTTCCATTTTATAATGTTATGTTGTAATCAGAGTACATACAACATATTATTTTACATGGTACAATAAAAATCTATGTCGTTCTAAATGAATAGGGCTGATAAGCTAATATTAACAAAACACAATATTTTATTAATTATTCATAAATTTCCAACTAGTCTTTTGTACAAGGCATCATTGATATAATATCTAAACTAGATGAGCTCTTACGGTCCGAAAAGTAGCACACACAGCGCGCTTGTGTCGCTATTTCTTTTCAAGCCACATGCTGACAAAATTATTTTTGCCGATAGGAGTGTCGCTACTGTCTATATGAAACTGTCAAACTACACGTCATTATCATAATAAAACCGTTAATTCACGTTTCCGCCACCAGCACAGATAAGTCCGCGACCCCCGCGACCACATTTTAGATGTCATTTTGGTAGTGAATGTTTATCTAGTTTATATATTAAATCGATGCACGACACAGTCCAGGTATGGTACCACCGCAGTGTCAGGTATTCTGCCGCCAAGCAGCAGTGTGTGAATATTGCAGTGTAGCTGTCTATTGGCAGTCGTGTCTCTTACCGTCTGGCGAACGTCTTGTTCGTCTTATCACTAGGTTTTTCTTTACCCGACATAATCGAGCTTGACTGCAGCCCCACCTAATAGAACAATGCAATCTAGGATGTATTCACTCTAGTCTTAAAGAGACCCACATTAAAATCAATTGAAAAAAAAATTAGGAAGTCAATCACTTGCATAGAAACAAAAAAAAGAGTAGAGAAAATTCATTCATTTATAGAGCGTCCAACCGTTTATTTTCTTTTTGACAGCACCAATAGAACGTAACTGCGTCATGTTACGCAAAAGTTCACTTTTAAAAGTTCACTTAAAGTGAAGTTCACTTTTAAAAGTTCACTTAAAGTGAAGTGAAGTGAACTTTTGCGTAACATGACGCAGTTACGTTCTATTGGTGCTGTCAAAAAGAAAATAAACGGTTGGACGCTCTTATAATAAGAAATAAGCCTCTGATTTCACGCCACTCGGCAAAAATCTTTTGTAGGCGTGGGTTCGAATCCCACTTCTGACACCGTGTGGTGCTGGCTGGTGATGCATCCGGAGCTCGGTGGCAGGATAGATGAGGGCACGACGAAGGCTTTCATGATTAATATTAATTAATAACACGACTTGCTGTGATACGCATTTAATTTAACACCAGGCATTGACAAAGAGAACAAGACATAAACAATATTATATTCAATGGTTAAATATAAAGCACAGTATACACGGGACAGGCGTTTCTCATTCGAATATTGTATTTTTAAAAGTCAAATTCAAAATCGTTTATTTCAAATAGGCTATATGAACGGTATTTTTTTACCCGGCTACGGAACGGAGGGGGGGTTATGATTTTAACAAGAATGTATGTATGTATGTTCATCTGTTCCCGCATATCTACTGTAGAGATCTCCTGATAATTATGTACTCTTATATGGCTAGTACTTAGCTGTAGCGATCCTGTATCCTGCACAGTTTCCCAGGTAACATATACTTGTAGGTCCAGGTGAGTAAATAATAAAGTCCAAGACTTGAAACACAGGTGTAATTGTTCGCACAGAAGAAGCATACACACAGTTCAGGAGAAATCACAATTAGAAGGAGAAGATAGCGAAAAGTACGAAAGAATAACAGATAGCATAGAATTGAACTCGACTCAAACAAATAAGATAATTTATAATTTCTATTACAATTGTATGCAGAGCGTACGGATATCACTCGACTCTCTCAACTACCCGCATATCGGCCGCACAACGGCCGATGCGCACACGCTTCACACCGTTCATAAACTATGGCCATTATAAAGGCGCCACCACATCGTGGCATAGCCGACTACGATAATGATGTAGTGTTATGGTTTTGTGTAATTATATTTGTGTTGGGTAATGTTGAAATATATATTGTATGTATGTATATAATGTATTTATAAAGTGTTATATATAATAAATAAGTATAATGATAAATATCTGTGTAATGTAGTGTACAATGTAAGTTTAATGCATAGTAAGGTATTATATATATATGGAAACAAATATATAATGTATATTATGATACTGTGGGAGTAGCCCACATCACTCCCCCCCAGAGACCTGGTTAAGGGCGATAATAGTCCGGGAAATGTACGTGTCTGCCGGACCGTGTAACTTTGTTCTGGACTGGACCAGGACTTGAGGATGGTGGAGGTAACGTTGGTGTTATCTCCTCATCTGTCAGCATATATGCAGGTTTTAGGCGGTTTATTGAAACGGTGACAGGTTTACCCTTAACAAGTATTTTGTAAACTTTGTCACCCTTCTCTAAAACCTTGTGCGGACCTGTATAGGCTGGTTGTAACGGCGCTCGCGAAGCGTCCTCACGTAAGAAGACGTAATTCGCCGACGCGAAATCTTTAAATACAAACGCCTTATGTTTGCTATGGCGAGAAGCTGGTACTGGCTGTAACTTCTCGGCGAATGATCGTAACCGACCTGTAAAATCGGTTATGTCAGTTGTACCAGGTGTGATGGTATCAAAAAATTCGCCGGGAAGTCTCAGTGGTTCGCCGTAAAGCAATTCTGCTGGGCATGCTTGCATGTCCTCTTTGACTGCACTACGGATGCCAAGCAGTACTAAAGGTAATATTTCTACCCAATTCTCATCAGCATGGCATGCAATGGCGGCTTTCAGCTGTCTGTGGAAACGTTCCACCAACCCATTGCATGCTGGATGATAAGCGGTAGTACGCCTGTGATGGAATCCAGCTACTTTTGCCAGATATCGAAACAGCGCGGACTCAAATTGTCGGCCGCGGTCCGTAACGATATCTGTGGGGCAACCGAACCTGGATATCCATCCAGATAGGAGGGCTTTGGCTACTGTTTCTGCAGTAATATCAGGTATTGGTATGACTTCCGGCCACCGTGTAAACCGGTCTATGGCAGTCAGACAATACCTGTAACCCTGTGAGACTGGTAATGGGCCGATAATATCAATATGGATGAACTTGAAGCGCGCACGAGGTAGATCAAAATTGTCCAAAGGGGCGGACACATGTCTCGTGATCTTTGCGCGCTGGCAAGCCAAACATGATTGGACCCAATCTCGACAGTCCCTTCTAATGCAGGGCCAAACAAATCTTGTGGCCACCAACTTGGTAGTCGCTTTGACACCAGGGTGGCTAAGGGAGTGCAGGCTTTGGAAAACTTGTTTCCTCAAAGCCTTTGGTACAAAGGGCCTGGGAGTCAATGTACTGACGTCGCAGTACAGCGTTACTTGACTTCCAGGGTATCGTATCTTTTGGATACGTAGAGAAGTGTTGGTGTCGGCTAAGTATTCAGCCAACTCCACGTCAGTTTCTTGAGCCTGGGCGAGACTGGCTAGACAAACTGGTGTGGCCAATTCTTCGACTCGTGACAAGGTATCGGCCACGACATTACTTTTGCCGGATATGTGTTGTATGTCCGTCGTGAATTGGGCAATATAGTCTAGATGGCGGAATTGTCTTGGCGAACAGTTACTCTTCCTTTCATGGAAGGCGTAACTGAGCGGTTTATGATCTGTGTAGACCGTGAAGTGTCTCGCCTCAAGCATATGACGGAAGTATTTAATAGCCTCATATATTGCTAGAAGTTCCCTATCGTATGGGGAGTACTTTTGCTGTGTAGGGTTCAGCTTTCGGGAAAAGAATGCTAAGGGTTCCCACGTCTGCCCTTTCAGCTGCTGTAACACAGCCCCGATAGCGACATCTGAAGCATCTGTCACCAATGCTAGCTTCGCCTCGCAATCTGGGTGTGCTAGAAGAGCAGCTTTGGATAGGCTTTCCTTGACTTCTGCGAAAGCCTTCAGGGCTTCGCCACTCAAGGTTATGGGCGTGGAGCCTTTGACCGCTCCGACCAAAAGGGCATTTAGAGGTGCTTGCGTTTGGGCAGCATTAGGCAGGAAACGCCTATAAAAATTTGCCATTCCCAAAAACCTTCTTAAGGATTTAACGTCCTTTGGTGGGGGGAAATTACGGATGGCCTCCACTTTCTCATCGAGGGGTTTGGTTCCGCTCTCGGAAATATGGTAGCCTAAAAAGGTTACTGCTGGAGTTCCAAACACGCACTTCGATACATTGATGACCATACCGTAATTTCGCAGTCTGGTGAAGACCTGGCGTAGGTGGTCTTCATGCTGAGCCTCGTCCTTGCTGAAAATAATGAAATCGTCCAGATAACAATACACAAAGTCCAGCCCACGCATCATTTCGTCTACAAAACGTTGAAAGGTTTGGCCTGCGTTACGCAAACCAAACGTCATGTACGGAAATTCGAACATACCGAATGGCGTTGTTATTGCTGTTTTCGGTATGTCCTCCTTGTTAACCGGGATTTGGTTGTACGCTTTAACCAGATCTATCGTGCTGAAGACACTGCATCCTGAAATGTTAGAAGCAAAATCATGAATATGCCTAATTGGGTACTTGTCGGGAATGGTACGGGCGTTAAGCTGTCTATAGTCGCCACAGGGGCGCCAGCCGTTGTCCTTTTTAGGAGCTAAATGCAGAGGAGATGCCCAGGGGCTCTCTGAAGGTCTTGCCGTACCATTGGCCAACATTGCCTCGAACTCTTTTTTGGCAATCTGTAGTTTGTCAGGTGCTAATCGTCTAGGCGAGCACGATACTGGGGGGCCGGGTGTGGTGCGTATATGGTGTGTAGTATTGTGTGGTATTGTTTTCAGTGTACCAGCTGGACGTGTAATTTCAAGAAAATCTTGCAATAACAAATTATGATATTTTGAGTTACCAGTCACAACTTTAACAGAAAAGATATTATTAGCATTATTAGCAAGTGAAGCTGGTGTAGAAAGAGTAGTAGTACAATCTATTAACTTTTGATTCTTACAATCTACAATTAAATTATAATGACATAGAAAGTCTACACCGATTATAGGTTTTGTAACGTCCGCTACCACAAAACGCCAAGAATATGTACGTCGAAGTCCCAGGTCGAGATCCAAGTGAGCGTAGCCATACGTATTGATTGTTGTCCCGTTGGCTGCAGTCAGTTGATACGTCGTCGGTGCACGTCGTTCACGCAAATGGGACCGGGGGAAAACACATAGGTCGCTGCCAGTGTCGACCAAAAATTGCGTCTTCGTGCCGCGGTCCGTAACGAATAGGCGACCTGAGGATGTGGGACAATCAGTCGTCGCTATTACTGAGTGCCCATGTCTTTTCCCGCCTTGTTGTCGCGAGGTAGTATGCACTTCATTATGACGTTGTCGGTGACTCGGAAGGCTGTGGTCTGGGGTACGCGCTGATCTTGTATACTTATCCAATATGACTGTGAGATGCTCCACCATCTTCCTCAGTTCGGCTATTTCACTGCCGTGGTCCTTGCAGCTACTCGAGGCCGAAGCTGCGGCTACGCTGCAGGGTGTCACGATGTCGTGTACCTTGTCTGCCAAGTCCGCGAGTTGCTCGAGTGCGAGTGTTGGTTGCGAAGCTATCAATGTCTGCATGTTGCTCGGTAGGCGTTGAGTCCAAATAGTTTTAATAAAATCCGTTGGAACAGATGGTCCAGCCAAGTCTTGTAGATGACGTAGGAACTGGGATGGTTTGCGGTCACCAAGCTCCTCATGTGTCAACAGCTGTTTAACCTTCTTCTCATGAGATGCTGAGAGACGGCGTATCAGTTCCGACTTTATTTTCTCGTAGCATTGGCTAGCCGGAGGATTGATTATTATATCCTTTACTGCTTTCGCATGAGTCATATCAAGGTTTGTAATGACTTGTGTAAATTTTGTCATGTCATCGCTTATATTATAATTTTTGAACTGACCTTCAAGAAGAGCAAACCATATTTCCGGATCATCTGGCGAAAACGGTGGCACCTTGAAGTTAGGGATTTGTCCTGCGGGTTGCCGGTTGTCATCGTCAGAAGTATCAACGGAGCGGCGCATTTTCTTTGGACGGCGGCGTTCAGTAACGCCCGCGTCGCCATTAACCGATTTTATAGTATGTGCTGAATCACTATCGCTCATCGTGTTCGTTCGGTGTCACCAGATGTAGAGATCTCCTGATAATTATGTACTCTTATATGGCTAGTACTTAGCTGTAGCGATCCTGTATCCTGCACAGTTTCCCAGGTAACATATACTTGTAGGTCCAGGTGAGTAAATAATAAAGTCCAAGACTTGAAACACAGGTGTAATTGTTCGCACAGAAGAAGCATACACACAGTTCAGGAGAAATCACAATTAGAAGGAGAAGATAGCGAAAAGTACGAAAGAATAACAGATAGCATAGAATTGAACTCGACTCAAACAAATAAGATAATTTATAATTTCTATTACAATTGTATGCAGAGCGTACGGATATCACTCGACTCTCTCAACTACCCGCATATCGGCCGCACAACGGCCGATGCGCACACGCTTCACACCGTTCATAAACTATGGCCATTATAAAGGCGCCACCACATCGTGGCATAGCCGACTACGATAATGATGTAGTGTTATGGTTTTGTGTAATTATATTTGTGTTGGGTAATGTTGAAATATATATTGTATGTATGTATATAATGTATTTATAAAGTGTTATATATAATAAATAAGTATAATGATAAATATCTGTGTAATGTAGTGTACAATGTAAGTTTAATGCATAGTAAGGTATTATATATATATGGAAACAAATATATAATGTATATTATGATACTGTGGGAGTAGCCCACACTACTAATTACTTAACATAATTTGCCAAGTAGGGTGTCGTTAGAAGCGTCTTGATTGTCCGCTGGTTATAGGCTATATAATATGCGATTTTATCCGTAGTCGGGTTTTAGTTGTTAAAACTTATTACTTGTTAAAGCTACCACCGGATCTAAACGCGGTCTTAACTAAGAAGATCCGGCAAGAAACTCAGCGGGTTAGTTATTTTTTTTAAACAGTGTTTGTCTTGTTAGATCAGTATCAGCGACAGTGTGCCCTGCCGTTCAAAAGATCAAGTGTCTGCCAACTACACAAAACTACTCAGTGAAGTGTAGTGTGTAACGTATCAGGCACTAGAAAACATTACGGAGAATACCTAATATGCACTCAAAACATACACTATGAACCAATCGCTCTAATGACACATACAGACAGACAATATAGACTGTTAGTATTATTTATCATTTTGACAGACACGTGCTTGGCTTGATACCTTTTTGCCCGACGGCCCCAGGCGGAGTGTTATGTTTTCGAGAGTATGTATGTATGTATGTATGTATGTATATTTATTTGGCACGGCCTAAATTGACAATAACTTATAAATGTCGTTAGATTCGTCTTACGTAGAAAAGGTAATATGGCGGCTGTCAGTTGCCATTTTTTTATTTATTTCCAAAAACATCAATACGGGTGAAAGGTCTTAACGAGACGAGTTGAAATATATATACATGTATGCATACAGCATTAGTAAGGGTTATCTAAGAAAAACTGCGCGTTGCCTGGCTTCTTCACTATCTATAAACGGTTATAGCAACGCGATATAAATAAAAATGCAATACCACAGAAAAAAAATTGTACCTGCATATATTTATTTAAACAAGTGACAACCATAAAAAGAAAAATGGCGGCCAGTAGCCGGCGCGTCATCCATCATGACAGTTCCTCCCTCAGGTTCCTTCAGTCGTTGGCGTTGGATCGTTTCAGTCACGCGACCCTTATAACAACCCCTTCAGTGTACGGAGCAATTTTTACGCTTTCCCGCCAACCGAGGTCGTTAATCTCACTATTTGAATGCCGCTGAATTAATTACTCGGAAAAAAAATATAGCTACATTTTTGACGAAATGAGGGTAGACGGCTTGACGTATGAGGAAGTGATTTATATTAATTACGGCTCTAGAGGGCTTATAATAAATACTGTGCAGTGTTTCAATGTTTAGAGTAAAGTATGAGCCTGCACAGGACACTTTTTATTATCCAAGAAATATTATATTGGATTAGATTGAAATTGCCATTGGTTTTCAGATCTTTCCGTCGTATGATGAGTGGTCAACTTGGTGGTATGAGGCATCGATATGTATATCGATGCTCCACCATGTATCGATAAGAGTGCTTGCTTTGCAAACCGGAGGTCACGGGTTCAACTCCTACGGGAGACATCAAGTTTGTGTAGTTGTTCCTTACTTGGTAGGACAATGTATTGTCTGTAAAATATGAATTGTTTAATTTCACTCAAAGATATTGTATGTAGTGAAAAATAATTTAAATCTATTATTTCACTAATATAATAGATAGACCGACAACTCTTTATTGCACACCAAAAAGTACAAAAAAAAAAATACAATCTACATTGAGCCTCAGCATTGAGCGGTCTTATCGCAAGTTGCGATTTCTTCCAGACAACCTTCTACTATCTTTGAAGAAGGCTCTTGTATATAGGTTGCATGTGCATTTTCATCGTCTATTAGTTTAGTCTATGGCTTTTTACAAATAACTTACACATATAACATGAATAAAAGCGCTAATGTTTTCAAAAATGTTTTCCGTGAAATTCCTTGCCGGTTCGCCGGGCGTTATAAAATTAACAAAGTTACAACCGGCCCGTGTTTTATTAATGAGCTATCTCACCCGGGTAAACGTTTATTGATTTTCCCCCGGTCATTTGACGGTCAGTTGTTGGCATATACTTGTTAGCTTTTTATATAAAAAAAAATAAAAAATCGAGAACGTCAAGACTAACAACTGGTAGGTAGCCGCACACCTAACAATATTGTCAATATTCTACAACCCGCCCGAATTAACTGTGCACCTCGTTCGAAGATGACATCACAGCGCCAGGTGCACAGTTAAATCGCACGGGTTGTAGAATATTGACAATATTATTGACCGTGTGCGGTTAGCCGTAGGTATTTTAAAAAGCCTCAGTGACACTGCGGGAAACGGCTTGCTTTGCAAACCGAAGGTTTGAATTCGATGGGGATCAACATCATTGTGTAGTCGTTACGAAGATAATACATGCGTCAAATGGGCATGTAAATGTCGGTCCTGCGTCTGACCTCTGCCCGGTCGTCCGATCGACACTTCTATTAATCCTACTCATCTGTGTCTATGTTTTATATAAAAATAAATAAGTACCTATTTCCCTTAGCCACTCCATAACATGAGAACGACTTTACCCATTTTATCCATATTTGTTTTAAGGTTTTTAATACTTTGTAGAAGGTTCTTACGGAACAAAACCTTTAAAACTGCACGGGACAGCTAGTGATAGATAAAAGTGCCTTCCTTCTTACTGATAAAAAATCGTGAAACACTCAAATCGTGATAATCGTTTCCTTACTCCAACTAAGTACGCAAAAATATATAAGGTATAAAGTATTCATAGCGCCTGAAATATATTTTAGATTTTGTATTTGCAGAGATCTTGGAGCGGTAATATTCTTTTATATTAAAAAGGGCGGTATTGAGAGAAGGTTTAAGACCCCTGCCCGTTGGCTTAGCGATGTATACCTATAGTAATATGAACCTTTAGATCTTGCCTATAATCTCGAAAAGGGTATGTTGAGTTGGTAACATTTTTTTTTTTTTTTTTTTTTTTATAATATTTATCATGCGATCAGTCTTTAGGACTATGAGCAGATGTGTTGGAAACTTGGAATTAGGAGACTTGTAGAGCTAATTCTCCATTAAGAATTGCTCTTTACTATGTTAGCTGACCCAGGCCAGCTATTCAAGGTTGGGTAGCCTGCGCCTCTTGAGGCGTTGTACACAGTCTGGTCGCGTCAACTGCACGGCTAGTTTGTTGGGATGTTTTTGAATCCTATTTTTGTAGGCAGCGAGAACTTTCGTGACCTCTTCATTTACTGTGGTGACATGGAGGTGGTGATGGATTTCCGAGGTCTTTATAAACCAGGGAGAGCTAGCGATTTGTTTCAGAATATAATTCTGAGCTCTTTGGATTTTGTTTCTGTTGGAGTTGCTAGCTGACCCCCACAGCTGGAGTCCATAGGTCCATATCGGTTTGAGGATCGTGTTATATATGAGGAGTTTGTTGTCTACAGACAGCTTGGAGTTTCTCCCAAGAAGCCATTGTATTTCCCGGTATTTGCAGTTTAATTGGTCTCTTTTCGTTTGGATGTGTTTGGCCCAAGTAAGGCGTCGATCCAGGTGAATTCCTAGATATTTCACTGTCTCGCTGTTGGGCAGGATGCTGGAGCCCAGGCTCACTTGTGGACAGGATTCTCTTCTCAGAGTGAAGGTTATGTGCACTGATTTTGCTGTGTTAGCTTTGATCCGCCATTTCTCAAGCCATACATCAATTTCTGTAAGGCTGTTTTGCAGTAATCTTGAGGCTTCCACAGGGTTGTCACTAGTAGCCAGGACAGCAGTGTCATCCGCAAAGGTGGCCACCGCTATACCTGGGGTTTCTGGTAGAACAGATGTAAAAATGGTGTACAGCACTGGACCAAGTACTGATCCCTGCGGAACACCAGCGAGAATGTCGTGGAATCTTGATGTACACTCATTTTCTTTTACTTGGAAGATCCGATCCGTTAGATAGGATTTTAGCAAACCAAAAAATGGATGAGGAAGAAGTGTTTTAATTTTGTACAGTAATCCCTTGTGCCAGACTTTGTCAAATGCTTGTTGCACGTCTAAGAAAGCTGCGGAGCAATACTGTTTGCACTCAAAAGCATTCCTGATGACTCTACATATCCTATGTACCTGTTCTATGGTTGAGTGTTCCTTTCTGAATCCAAACTGGTGATCCGGTATTACAAGTTTTTCGGAGAGATTGTGAAGTAGTCGTTTAAGTAGGATTTTCTCAAATAGTTTTGACAAGACAGGCAGAAGGCTGATTGGTCTGTATGACGTTACATCATGAGGTGGCTTGCCAGGTTTTGGTATCATGATGATCTGTGAGATCTTCCATAAAGCAGGGAAATAACCAACCCTCATGATGGCGTTAAATAGCATGGTGATATAGACTATTCCTTTGCGTGGCAGTTCTTCAAGAACCTTTTTATCAATCAGGTCGAAGCCGGGGGCCTTTTTATTATCCATGTTCTTTATGACCTTTCTTATTTCCTGAGGTGTTGTAGGTAATAAGGGCAAGTCCAGCTGAAGGTCTTGTTGCATTGCCTGATCTATATCAAAACTATCTGGAACGTTTTCTCTTTCGTTGGGTTGAAATACTGAGGCAAGATGGTTGGCAAAAGTGTTGGCCTTTTCTTGTGGAGTTTTAGCCCAACTATTGTTTTGGGTGCGAGTTGGTAACATAAGTATGTATTGTGTATTGCTAACAAGAGTTACCAGAGAGGGGGTTGCCAGATACAGGTTTCCTGGGCATTTCTTTATCAATCTAAAAAAATCGAGAAATATTATTATCGACTTACGTTCTCGATAGAATGTGACAAAGCTATAAACTACGTATACCTTGATGTCTCTACCTAGAGTCAAATAAGATAATAATTAATAATACTGCTATTAGGGGTGATGGTAGAGCCCCTTTTTTATGTGGGGAAATCCTCATGAGTCTTACCGACTAAAACCCCACGGTGTCCTCAATCCGCTGTATTGACGGGCCCCAGGAACGTACCTTGAACTCGTCCGGGTTCCGTCAGCGGCTCTCGCAGCCGTCGCTAGCCTTTCGGCGAGCCATTCCTCGTCCGTGGGTGTAAAGCTCACGGAACTGCCTGACTCACATACTGTACACAGTTCCCCGTTTCCGCTGCCCGCATTATTTCGCTACGGGGGCATCAGGTCGGCGTTGGCCCGCCTTCTGCGCCCAGGCCTCCTCCGAAGGTAGAGCCTCTGATTTTTCCTTTTAGTTTTTTTAAGGGAGTCAAAATGGGTCATCAAAATTTCAAAGTGATACTACTATATCGAGTAGGGTATCATATGAAAGGGCTACATTTGTACAACTCAAAACAGATTTTCATTTTGGTTTAGGTCACGTGGTTTTTGGCTGATAATCAAAAAAAAAATGTCAAAAAAGAGTACCGGTACCGGATCTACGACTTTTTCGAACCGGGGCAGAAACTTGATAGTGGCGCCCCTCCCTTCAGCTTTTGAGAAATTACTTAAAAAAACTCAAATCTCAAATCGGCATCACAAGTTCACTTGTGTGATTTTTACTATAGTGAGTGTAAGTATACGTTTTTAGTGCAGGTAATGTAACAGCATAGTATTCGGAAATTCCGAGACAATAGGGTGTGATTATTGAACACGGGACCAAATGTAAAATTCTAACAGTATGTAAAATCGTATCAATTACTTACCTTCTACCTTTTTCTTACTAACATTTTTAATATTACCTCCACCAGAGGACTCAGACTCAAGTAGCTCTCTAGGCAAGGTTTTAATTGAAACAGGAAGCGAAGAGCACTCTCGTCCCATGGTACATACGATGATGTAACCCGAGACTAACGGGTATCGAAGGGCGCATTTTCCTTCCATTTCTAGGGTTCCGTACTTATAAGGTGAAAATGGAACCCTTATGATGGGATTTTTTTCTGTCACGCCTATATATCTTAATAAGCATTATTTCTAATGATTAAATTAACAATTATAGTACGATTTGGTATTAGAAATAATAGCATTAAAGAAAGTAAGTAGCAGCATTTAATAGATCACATTCGACATCTGTCAGTTTCTTTGTTCTGTCCATCGATATAATATATAAACTGGATTTGGTGTCACGGTTCAAAAAGTGGTAGCGAGAAATAGCGCCCTTGTGTCGCTATTTCTTTACAAGCCACATCCTGACAAATTTATTTTTGCCGATAGGAGTGTCGCTACTGTGAATGAAACTGTCAAACTATACGTAATTATCATAATAGAACTGTTAGTTCACGTTTCCGCCACCAGCACAGATAAGTTTGCAACCTCCGCGACCACATTTTAGATGTCATTTTGTTCGTGAATGTTTATCTAGTTTATATATTATATCGATGGTTCTGTCTGTTTATTTTGTCATTATTTCACTTATTATGTAATCGTAATTTGAAAAAAAAGTCAACCAATTGTGCAGTTCTAACTTGGCATTTGTTCAGCAGTGGACATGTTTGGGCTGATGAAGATGATGATTTAGTAAGGTGCTTTAAAATATTAATAGGTAATAAAACTACACAGAATTCCATGATGACTTTTATTCTAATTAAATTTAAGTGGAAACATGAATTCTTATACAATGAATCTAAAGAAGGAAACACTAATATATTCTTAACTATGAAATACTTATTAAAAAAAGAAAAACTGTCTTTCATTATGTCATCGTTCAAAATTATTGTAATATGTGAAAATGTACGAAAAACAAGCCATTATGTATGGCACGATTATACAATATTCACAATAACACTAAATACCTAATTAATGGTATAAATAACAAAAAATCTATTATTCCAAAACGATTGTTACAAATTAGGCAAAAATGGCAAAACACGCTATTTTTAAAATTGTGCCGAAAACGAGTTTTAGTTTAAACGTGGATAGAGGATTGCCACATTTATAAAAATAATTGCTAAAAATAATATTTTAACTCATTGTTATTTTAGCAGTCTTTCGAAATTAAATTTTAATATTATGTCTACTTTTTAAAATTTCGAATTCAAATGTTGTTTTATATTATAAATGATTGTCAATTTTTCGCTATAAATTTGTATTGATAATAATATAATTGTTCATATTTATGTCAATCCCGTATCCATGTTTATTTATCAAACCAACTCTTCAATGCCGAATGTAACACTACTTATTTTAAAATGTGTAACAAGTACATGTAACTGTAATTAAAAACATACTTTTACAATTTTATCTTTATTATTTTTACCATTATTTTGAGAAGGCACATGAAATTTTTTCTTACAAATAAATTAACCGACATTGGTACAAACTGAAAATACTATTTCTTTTTAACAATCAATTTTTTTTTACTAAAAAGCGAAGAAAAAATTATCTGAAGATTATCAGACTGGTTTTGCTTGAGATGAAATAGATGTGATTTTTTGCAACAAAAGTCACTTAGGTTTCACCAGCCTTATTAATGCTGAATTGTATTGTAATTAAGATTTAACTAAAACAAAATATTACACGAACATCGCTTACGTACTATATAAAAATACAACAATTTTTTTCGGATCAAGCAATTAGACATGTCGATTTCGCTGCACAACAATTTACGATAAAAATGACGCTAAATTACAGTAAATAGTGCACATCCAGCAAAAGAGGGAGATAGTCAGCAAGTTTTGTAAAGCGAGCATCATCTCTGTCACTCTGTCACATTGTTCGTCTCGTTTTGACGTGCTTCGTGGGACAGAGACAACGCTCTACGAATGTGAAATTAGTCCATGATCCCACTCTTTGGTGCATTATTTACTGCCGGTTACGTAAAGTGTTACCTGTTTATAGGGTTAACAACACCAAATAATATAATATCTGCCGATACTGCCATAACGGTTATTGTAGATCTAGTAACTCTAAAAGAAAAGAACACTTGGCGTAAAATATATACTGATAATTTCGGAAGCCTTACTAGAGATAATTACTAAGTAATTTTTCGACATGTCAAAGAGCTAGCACAGTGGTACCTAGGTGATATGCCACAGATAATTCCTTAACAGTACACGCTACCATTTATATTACAAATATGTTACCATTTATTTCTCATTACAAATTAATAGTTAAACAATAATAATAAAACAAAAATATTTGGATTATTGAACTAAAAAAAACAGAGGTATATCATGACTCATTTTATTTCTCGAACTTTCCTACCTACCTTTGATTATTTTATTCTTGTTCCCAAAACAGATAATGAAATGCCAGAATGGTTTTACTTTATATTCGACAGGAAATGAGAAAGGCATACAACAACAATTAGCTATTTACATTTATAGCACATAGCAATAACAGTTTGAAATTACAGAGAAATGGAATAAGGGATATTATGGCGAAAATACACGAGTGAAAATGTTTTTTAATGTATTTATGGCCGGAACTCTTAATCTCCGGTTTTACATTACGGTATTTTGGCTGTCGCTTTAGAATAAGCCGTCAGTAATCAAAAAATAAAAATATGAAAAATATGAAAAACCAAACCTAGTCCGTGTTTACGTCCCTTATTACAATGTCCTTTAAAATTTCATTAAAGATAACGAAAAAAGTAATGAGTTCACAGCTACTTCTACGCTAGATATAAGAAAAATATATAAAACTTTATATATTAAACTAATCTTATGAAAGCTCGTGAGAATATTTTAGGTTATTCTGATATGATGAGATTACACGTCATACAAAATCAAACCGAAAATGTTTAGATAGGTACATTAAAAGTGTTCACTACTTGTTTTTATAATCTTTATTATAATAAGTTAAAAAGTTTGCTTTATTTGAAATAACATGTAAACCACCGTACTTAATAACCCTTGTCACAAGAAAATGTCTTTTACAATTTTATTACTACACAATACACTAACAAACATTTTTTATCGATCCAAGACAATGATAATTATCCAAGATTTTACAAACCAAAAAAAACATTCCAATTTTGAAACAAGAAGGCCTAAGACATCATTTTTTTTACAACAACACATTTAGGGCTATAACACACGCGATATGCTGTTACGATTATATGCGACCCGCTACGTTTGTGCGTAGTATCAAAATCGTTCGTTTTAGCGATTAAATCGCTGATCCTATAAGGATCGTTTGTGTGTGCCCTTAGAAACCGGCAAAGAATACAATTTTCGCACGTATTCGTTACTTAACACTAAACACTCGAAAAACATAGAAAAAAGAAAAACGAATTTCCATAAAATGTCTTTAGAATCTGCTGCTTAGAACTGAATTTTAAGCTTTCTACGTCTTTAACACCCGCCACGATAAGCCAAATCTTTTAAAATTTATTAATCGCACGAAATTTAATAATGTTTCGAAATAATCCAAACCGTGATATGGACAAAATAGTCAGTTGCCGGTCAGAAAAAGACGAAAAATAGGAAAAAAAGTGTCTTTTATTGGTGATAGATTAAAAATGAATACGTTTAAATGCATATCACAACTGGGTTTCCTCTGATTTGATTTGAAGTACAAAAGTTTTTATTGTTTTTTTTTATCTGAGTAAATTACTACTTCAAACTATGGAAGCCAAACATGACGATTTTGCTACAAACACCGTCTTAAAAATGCAACATTAATAATCATTTCTTTATTTGTATTGTAATATTATATTATTATGACTATGCATTTATTGTAAACCTACTAATCTAATATTACAGAGATAGCTTTTCTAGAAAGTGGTCCAAGACGACTTAAATTAATAATTTTAAAAGTTATTTTTTATTAAAAGACACAATTTAAATTTTTATAAATTTGAATGTAAAAATATTGAATTTTTTTTTTTGGTAATT